>JAWHQI010000235.1:2400000-3600000 GCA_033032865.1 Dactylorhiza incarnata | reverse complement strand
GACACTATGCCATTGGAAATCATACCATAACCTCTTATGAAGCCCTTTTCTGATCCACCAAAGATGACCTTAGGTCCATTCTTCACAGCTTTATATTCCTGTAGAAGAATTTTGGTACCTGTCATGTGCCTTGAGCACCCACTG
Organism: Dactylorhiza incarnata; assembly: GCA_033032865.1. Classification (NCBI taxonomy): domain Eukaryota; kingdom Viridiplantae; phylum Streptophyta; class Magnoliopsida; order Asparagales; family Orchidaceae; genus Dactylorhiza; species Dactylorhiza incarnata. The sequence continues at coordinate 3,599,856 of JAWHQI010000235.1, read as the reverse complement.
TCGAAGTACCATTGTTGAATCCAAAATGGCACCTCCACGATCTACTCGAGGAAATAGGGGGAAAAGGAGGCCGCGAGCAGCTGGTTACTTGAGTTGCGAGTGAAGAGGGGAGAAGAGAAGAAGAGAGGGCCGCTAGCTTGCGGCGAGGCCAGACTTCGCCCGCCGCGGTAAATGCCACTCCTGCGACGGGCTTTCCCTTTATTTAATAATCTGTATTACAGCTCATTGTATTTAGTACATGGAAAATTGAATGAATACAAGAGAGTTGCGGGTAAGAAAAGAGTAAGCCGCGCGGGCTGTTTGCCGAGGTCGCCCGGACAAGTCGCTGAGGTCGCCCGGACAGGTCGCTGAGGTCGCCCGGACAGGTCACCCGGACAGGTCTCCCGGACAGGTCGCCCGGACAGGTCTCCCGGACAGGTCGCCCGGACAGGTCGCCCGGACAGGTCGCCCGGACCGCCGGTTTTGCCCCCAGCTTGCCTGTCCTTTCTTCATGGTCGAGGGTCCTATTTATAGGCTCTGGGTCGATGTCGTCACCTCCGGTGAGCCGGTGACTGGAGTTCTAACCGCGCGGTCTGAAGGAGGAGGCCGCCTACCCGCGTGGACTGAAGGAGGAGGCCGCCTACCCGCGTGGACTGAAGGAGGAGGCCGCCTACCCGCGCGGACTGAAGGAGGAGGCCGCCTACCCGCGCGGACTGAAGGAGGAGGGCGCCTACCCGCGCGGACTGAAGGAGGAGGCCGCCTACCCGCGCGGACTGAAGGAGGAGGCCGCCTACCCGCGCGGACTGAAGGAGGAGGCCGCCTACCCGCGCGGACTGAAGGAGGAGGCCGCCTACCCGCGCGGTCTGAAGGGAGAGACCGCCCCACCTGGGCGACTTGAAGGGAGAAGCCGCCCCACTTGGGCGGTTTGAATGGAGAGGCCGCCTCACTTGGGCGGTTTGAAGGATGAGGCTGCCCCTTCTTACCACTTCGGGTGTAAAAAGTGCCTTCGCGTGAGGTCTAATCCTTCCCGGGCGCATAATCTGCAAATATGTAACAAAAGAGGCCTCCCAGGGTAGGATCACCGATTTCTGGGTCAACAACCATATTTGCCCAAGGTTGGTACTTGAACTAACCTGCAAGAAGGAATTTAGTTACCCTTAGGAGCCCAATTAATTTTGGGTCCTAGGTCCTTGTTAGCATTAAAAGATGACATCACACCTAATGCAACCTTTGCAGAAAGGCACTTCTTTGCACTTGGCACATTGGGATTGTGCCAACAATCTATGGCAAAGTGTCTCACCTTACCACAGCACCAACATTCATGAATGTTGTATCTCCTTTTCTGAACATTTCTTGAGGTGAAATGAGCATTAATATGCTTATGTTCAGGAGGAGAGACATCAGTATTCTTCTTGTTCCTCTCAGCAATGATCTGGCTTAAGGTTAACTTGTGGACAGTCTTAGCATTCTTTGTCTTAATGACATCATCTTTCCTTGGCTTGAAAGCTAGGCAAAATTTGATGGCATCGGACACTGAGTTTTTAGACCTGTCTACATGTTTGACAGCAGCCAAGTGCTTGGCTGGAATGAACTTGGAAGAGCTTGCTTCCATACTCTTGAATGATGAGCTGAGGTACCAAAAACAAATGGTCCATTGTGGGACATTTGAATTTCTTCATGGGGAGCCTTCATAGCACTCATCCCCATACCCTTTCTTCCACTATGGGAAGGAGTATTTCCTTCCTATATGAGCTCCCATTCTTCTAGTGATCGTACATGTTGTCATGGTCATACCTGTTAGAGGGAAGTAACACATTTTGAAAGGTGATATGAGGCTTAGCCTTAGCCTTGCTCCTTTCTCCACTCCCTTCACCCACTTCCATTTTATTGAAACCTAGTCCTCTTCTATTGGTTTGAGAAGAAAAGGTGTCAATAATTGGAAGCACTAATCTGGGCTTGAAGAATTGAGCCACTAGGCTCTTTTCTTTAAGAAGCTTCTCCTCAAGATCCTTGATGACCTTGTTCTTTTGGGAAATGATGCTCAATTGGACAAATGTTATCCCCTTGAGTTGGCTAATTTCTCTACTCATCTGAGCCACCAGGGTAGGTGACTCAGTGCAATCTTTCTTAGCCAACTTAAGGGAAGCAATTTCTTGAGCCTGCCTCTTGGCCAGCTTTTTGCTCTTTTTCAAAGCATCCAATAAGGCATCATACTTGTCAATCAATTGATTTACAACCACTTCAAATTCTGAATCATTTTCATCAATTGATCAGCAAGCTTCAGAGTTTGGTATTGACTCATACTCAGAGGAAGGGGGAAGAATAAGTACCTTGTCAGGAATGTCCTGACTATCTTCATCACCATCTGTTATGGCCATTAAGCCATGATGTTCTCTTGCATCTTCGTCCTCCTTGTACAACCCCCATATTTGCCGAGCGTATACAACGCAGCATGTACAGGGTCGCAACGATGCAAATGACCATAACTGGGTAGAATGGCGACTCGGGCGTAGTCGGGAACGACCGCTCAAGGGCGTCCGAGATCGGCTAAGGCAAAATCACATCCGAACGGGAGGAAAGAAGGAATGGCGAAACGGGTAGTGAAGTCCCCCATTAGCCCGTGCAGGCGAGTGAGAGGGGAAGGGAGTGCAAGGTCCACTCGCCCACGCGGGCGAGTGGGGGGGGGAGGGGACGGCCCACTCGCCCACGCGGGCGAGTGGGGGGGACGGCCCACTCGCCCACCCGGGCGAGTGGGGGGGACGGCCCACTCGCCCACCCGGGCGAGTGGGAGGGACGGCCCACTCGCCCGCTTGGGCGAGTGGGGGGGACGGCCCACTCGCCCGCTTGGGCGAGTGGTAGGCTGTCCACTCGCCCAGGCGGGCGAGTGGGAGGACGCCCACTCGCCCGCTTGGGCGAGTGGGAGATTGTCCACTCGCCCGCGCGGGCGAGTGGAGAAGGGGTGAGCGCCCACTCACCCCCTCCGTCCCTCCTCTCTCCCTCTCCTGATGGCACAGGAGCCGCGTCCACTTACCCTCTGCGTCCACTTGTCTTCTCCCCTGCTTCCAGGTTTTTTCTCCTCACCCCCCTCTTTTCCTGCCTAGTGGATTTCTCATCAGGGTCTGCGTTTAGCCTATTCAAACAGCGGAATTCCGCTATTGGTAGACCAGTTTGAGCTGCGGATAGTCATTCCAAAAGGCGGGATTACGCTATTCGCAGACCATTTCCAGATTTCTATAAATAGACCCCCATGGGCACCTTGGGGAGGGTTGGCATCTCCTTACCCCCACCCCCCTTAGTGTGTTCAGTTATCTAGTGACCCTGCCTTCCGTTCGCCAAGTCTTTCAGGCCAACGGTCAGGTGTTGCGAGTGCTCTCCGAGGTGCCCAGGCTCATCATTGGCTTGGGAGGGGAAGATCTTCGGATCTTTCGGGTTAGTGGCGGGACCTCCTCGCTGCAGCTCGCGGGGTCTGTTTTCACCTGAATCCACCAGCAGAGAGGTTCTTAGGCTCTAAGTGACTAGCCGTTCGACTTTACCTGAGATAAGTAAGGGCAAGCTGCCTACCCCTATTTTCGAACGCTGAAGTCGGGAAACTGGTTTCAACATTCTGGTGCGGTGAGCGTGGAACGCAGCTTGTTCGGAAAAACCCCAAGTAGGTTGAATGGCTGGAAGTGAAGAGCTAGAGAACCCACCCCCTCCCGGCGACTACGTAAGGAAAAGCGACTTCGATGAGTTCAAGAGGGCGATCATGGAGACCTTGCACTCTGCACTCACCCCCACAGGTGAGTGCTCGACTCCGCCGGTACCTATCCTCACCTCACCTACTCTAGGTGAGACGGCACCAGCAGGGCGACTCGATAAGGAAGCGCGGGTGGAGGAGGATAGAACTCTTCAGGCGAGGGTGTTGTTTCCTAGCCCGGCGAGTGCTCTGCACCTAGGGGAGGAGGCACGGCGAGTGATGCCCATCCGCCAGGTGGGAAGGGGAAGCCCTTTCTGCGAGTTGATCCTGACCGCCCCGGTTCCGGAAGGGTTTAGGGAGCCGGTCATGTCCCACTACGCAGGCAAAGATGATCCTCAGGAGCACCTCCAGTGGTTTGAGGATGCCATGTCCATCAGGCAGGTGACCGACGCCTTCAAGTGTAGGTTGTTCGCCATCTCCTTTCAGGAGAAAGCTAGAGATTGGTTCCATCAACTTCCTCCCGGATCCATCTATAGTTTCGAGGACTTGAAACGGAGTTTCCTGTTAAGGTTCTCTACGTCCAAAAAGAGGAGGAAGGGGGCGGAGGCCCTCTTCCTGATCAAGCAGAGGTCGAAAGAGTCGCTAGGAAGCTACGTAGATCGGTTCCAAGAAGAGGTCCTTCTCGTCAATGAGGTCCATGGACACACTTTGCAACTTGCGCTTACCCTCGGGTTGCGGCAGGGGTTGTTTTGCATGGGCTTGTCCCAGGACCCTCCTCTGTCTTACGAGGAGTTAATGGAGCGGGCAGGACGGGAGATTGAAGTGGAGGCAACAAACCCGGAGTTCGCGGCCAAGATGGCCAAGTGGACGGAAGGCGGAGAGAAGTCAGGAGAGGCCCGGCAGTCAGAGCTGAAGAAGAAGGAGGAGCCGAGAAGGAAAGGTCCGCAAGGACCTCCTGGGGGGCAGGAGTCAGGGTGGAGACCCCAGCCACCGGTCAACCGACCGACATGGAGGCCGGCAGGAGGACCTTTCCAGGGCCAAGGAAGAGGCAATTTCCAGGGAGGTGACAACTACCAGCGGCAGAGGCCCCAACATGCGATGGTCGTAGGCCAAGGAAGGAGAGGGAGAAAAAACCACGGTGGCAGAGGCGGCGGAAGAGGAAGAGGTGGTAGGAGGGAGTCCCCCTTTTGTGACTTTCATCAAGTGGAAGGTTATGCGACAGCTACTTGCCCCGAGTTTCTGGAAGTTAGGGAGGGAAGAGGACCCCCCACAGGGGAAGGGCTGTTGCTGATAGGAGACGGAAGGGGAGAAGGAGAAGAAGAGAGAAGAGAAGAAGGAGAGGAGGATCGGTGTGAAGATCGGGCAGATGCGGGAGCACTGGGCCGGATTGGGGTAATCCACGGAGGGGTAGTAATTGAGGCCACCCGAAAGGGGATCCTCCACGCTATCTACCGACGAGGCGTCGCTTTGATGAGTCCTGATCATATACACATTTATGGACTCATCCGGGCCGTTATTTAGTCATTTCTCTGCACTTTAGCCTTGTTATAGCTTATATTTGATAATCCATGCTAGGTGCACATCTAGGCCCACTTTGGTGCGATTTTCGTGCTTATTGTCATTAGTAGTATTCATGTGCTGTCAAGTGCCACTTTCAGTGGCTAGATCTGTTGTTGTGCTGGAATAGGAGTCGTGCAAGTATTCCCGGTGCAATTCTGCACAGGAACACTGCGCACGATCGCCGGTTCTATTGCGCACGACCACTGGTCGTGCGCCACTAATCGTGTGCATTTAACCCTTTTTCACGAGTTCTGTTTGATGCAGTGCGCACGACCACCAACGCCAGTGCGCACGACCACCGGTCGTGCGCCACTGCTCGTGTGCACTTACCATTAAAATTCTGAGTTCTGTTTGCTGTATTGCACACGACCATGAACGCTAGTGCGCACGACCACCGGTCGTGCGCCACTGGTCGTGCGAACATTTTATTTTATAATTTCGTGTCTTGCAGGTTCCTCCCAGGCAGTGCGCACGATCGCAGAATTCCAGTGCGCACGACCACTGGTCGTGCGCCAATGACCGTGCGCAGTATTTATTCCAGCGCCTATTTAAACGCCTGTTGCGATTTTTAGGGCATTATCAGCCGCCGGGAGCGGGATTCCTGTTCCGTACGCCGTCGACCTCCATCGTGGGACGCCTCCACTTCATCTTCTACGCAAGGGAAAGCCTCCTCCACCCATTCCAAGACTTCCTCCATTGTCCGTGAGTGTTCTCCATCGTCCGCAAGCCTCCAAGCAACCATTCTCTCATTCCGCTCGGTGAGAAGAAGAAGGAACCTGAAGTCGAAGACGACGGAGCTACGTAGGGAGATCATGACAGCTCTCTATGCCGGAAGCATAGTCCGCCCGAGTCCGGAGGTAGCCTGACAACCTACCATTCCGGCCGTGAACGGCCGCTAGTCTTCACCATCGGTTATTTCTTTCCTCTTTCCTCCATTGTACTCATTGAACCGTGTAAACTCGAATATTATGATGATGTTTGTTGAAATGAATGTTTCCTTGTTGTTCTTCATGGTTTGCTAGTGATTCACTCCGTTCTCACTCACTCACTCGCACACGCACGCATGGTGTTTGTTCCGTGTTAGCAAGAGCTAACGACGGTTGTGAAGAGGTGTTTACGACCCTCACCCTTTCGCGCTAGAACACACTCCATCCGCCTCACGAAGCACGGCATCGCGGCCTTTGCATCCATCTCACCTTGCGAAGCAGTGCTTTCGACCCGCATCTCTTTTACTGTTGTTAAGATTAGGACAAACCAACCAAAAAACCCCTTTTTCATGTGTGTTTCGTTCGTGTAACAAGAGTCACGCTACGCATCTCGTTCACCCAACCTGCATTCCTCAAGAGACCGACATTCGGGGAGGCCACTCTCCACATTTATTACTTGACAGCGACCGGTGCACTTGCCGACACGCATCAAGTTTTTGGCGTCGTTGCCGGGGAATGCAGGCGTGTTTCGTCTTGTGTTGTGACTTTCGTTATACGAGCAGTTGTTTTTGATTTTCTTTGTTTTTCTTTTTTGTTTGTGACAGTGCATGCAGAGACAAGCCGCAGGGGAGCTAGTACCCTTCGATCCTGAGATTGAACGGACCGCTCGCGCACGAAGGCGCGCGGCTGCCGTACAAGCGGCAATGGGTGATCAGGTAGACCCAAATGATGGTGACGCAAGAGCGCCCGGCGTGGGGCAACATCAGCCTGGAGACGAGCAGGAGGCGGTCAGGCCTCGGCCCTGCACGATGAGAGACTACACCACTCCAACTGCTGGGAGTGTGTATCCGGGGTTTGGGCCCAATATTATGAATAATCAGTTTGAGATCAAGCCAGCGATCTTAAACATCATCCGGAACAACGCTCAGTTCTCGGGGTTGGCCAGCGAAGATCCGCATCTGCATCTGGCGGAGTTTTTTGATATTTGCGGAACCTTCCGCTACGCGGGGATTGCTGACGACATGGTCAAGCTTAGACTGTTTCCCTTTTCACTCCGCGACAAAGCAAAGGTGTGGCTCCACTCCATTCCGCCCGGGACTGCTGCAACTTGGGATGCCCTCGCATCCAAGTTCCTTGCTAAATTCCATCATGTGGATAAGATTGTAAGCTTGCGGCGGGAGATCGCCACATTTCGCCAACTTGACCAAGAGACCCTTGCTGAAGCTTGGGAGCGCCTCAATGATCTCCTTCGTCGTTGCCCTGGCCACGAGCTCCAACCATGGAATGTGGTTGAATTGTTCTACTTCGCGATCGAGCCCAACTACAGGGCAATGATCGATGCTGCGGCGGGTGGCACCTTGATGAACCACACCCCTGAGGAAGCCCTTCGAATTCTGCGCGACGTTGCCTCCCACAGTACATTCTGGACTGCAGGGAGAAATGCTCCAAGAAGCGGCCGAGGTCTTTTCATGGTCGACTCTCTCCCCTCACCATCCGCGACTGCTGCTGTCATTACCTGCGAGGGATGTGGAGGCGGAGGCCACCACGCGTATGAGTGTTCGGGGAACAACGTGGCAGGTGACTTCGCACACTTGAACTTGAACGAATCTGTTAATTATGTAGGAAATCAGCCTAGGGGGGCGCCTTTCAATAATGCTTATAATCCGGGAGCGAGAAGTCACCCGAACTTCTCGTGGAATCCAAACACACCTGGCCAACGATGGGCACCGGGGCAGCATCAAAACGATGCTTACGCCTCCGGGAGCCAACCGAGGCCACCACACCCGGACTATAATCAAGCACCTCCTACTCAAAAAAAAGTAATCTAGAAGAGATGATGGAGAAATTCATGCAAGTAGCTAATTCGAATATGGTAAATCAAACTGCATCCATGCGAAACCTGGAAACGCAGTTGGGCCAATTGGCCCAAGTGCTAACCGAGCGATCGCAGGGGACCCTTCCCAGCAACACGGAGAAGAACCCGATTGATCAAGGGAAGAGTCTTGGGGATGTGGTAGAGGTTGAACCGAGTGAGCTGGTAATTTCTTGTTCCATCAATAAGGTTGAAACAAAAGCTTTATGCGATTCCGGTTCCTCCCGCAACGTCATTGCACTGCAAGATGTTGCGAGATTACAACTTGAGATGAACACGGAGGAAAGGAAATCGCTTGTTCTCGCTAACGGCACTATTATCCAATCTGAGGGGGAAGTGAGAAATGTGGAAGTAATAGTTGAGGGTACGACTGTGGTCGCGGACTTTCAGGTGTTGGGCCCCCAGGAAAATCAATCCATTCCTATCTTGGGCGTGCCATTCTTGAAAGAGAGCGGCGCCACCCTTGACTTCGCTACGGGGTGTGTTCTCCTACCTAACAAGGCGCTGCAGCCCACTCGCCTCGAAGCTACAGCTGACACATCCACTCCTCCCCCTCTCGTTATTTCTGATGAATTTCTAAGCTGTGCAGGAAAGATACATGATCAAGAAACAAGTGAAGGAGGAAAGGAGGAGCTCCAATCAGATGAGGAAGAAGAGGTTGACTTCCGGAAAGAGTTCGACTCCGAGAAGGAGGAAGACTGCAGTTCGGGAAACGTTGACTTGGATCTAGTTAGGGATGCTGATTATTTATCTTCTTGTGGTGAATCTTGTAATAAACTATCTAAGCGCTCCATCTCCTGGGCCGATCCGGTGGTCACCGCGATACCGGAGGTGACGCCACCCCCCGCTAAAGTGGAGAAATCTGAGAACTCTCAACGGTGGCAGTCTCCGACTGTCGCCAAACTTAAAAAGGAAAAACTTCTGCGCGATGCTCGTGCTGCCGCTCTCCGTGGCAAGATGGCGAAGGTTAGGGGAGCATTGGGTAACACCAGTGCTGGCCCTAAAGCCTTCACCTCTCGCCTACGTGCTACGGGAGACGCGCATCATAAGAGCGCTTTTAGTTGATTTGTGTTTCTTCTAATGTGGTGAACTGCTTCTGAATATTTCTCTTTCAATTCCTGCACTCTTTAAACACTGCTAATACAGGTATTTGGTCCAGCTTAAGGATGTTAAATGAAAGCGCTACTGGGAGACAACCCAGATTTCCTGATTTCGTCTTTCTCTTTATCTAACTTCTTTTAGTTCAGCTTTTGCTTTTTCTTGTGTTGCTTTGAGTTTTGTGCTTGCAGGTTTTGTGTTCGATGGTGCGGATGCTGCGGACTATTCCTGTTCATAAACGCCAATCGTCTGGTATGCTCATTTCTGAGCATGGGGTAACGCTTCCTCCCCTCTTTTAGCTTCAAATTTCTAGATATATTGTTTAGCTTAAGTCTGGGGGAGCGGTTGTTGTATCCACTGTGCACGAGTTGCACTGCATACTAGAAGGTTGTTTCTTATTTATCCTTATCGTTGTCATTGTTTTCATGCTTCACACACCACTTCACCCACTTGAGTGCGCGCTTATCTTTTTGTTGTTGTTCCGTTGTAAACTATCTTGGTTGGAGTATGAAATAGGTTGTTAACGTAGGAATTATTATTTGGAGTGCGATGTTGACTCATGTAGTGTTCTAGTCACTTCGCATGTTATGGTAGAATTTGAGTAGAACTAGATTTTCTCTATGCATCTAATTTATGTTTAGTATTGCTGCGTAGATTTAGATTTGTTATACTCAATTGGTGAATTTGAATGGAATTGACGATAACCCGGTGTTGTGTGTGTGCGATTACTAGTCGTGTGTTGCTCGAGTCGGGAGGAAGGTTTGCCTTTCTCGTGGGCTAAGAACTTGCCCCAAGCGACTCTCGAAGCATGGGTGAGAGCGACTCGTCGAGTTAAACATGATGTAGGCCACCCTTTGGCTAGTTTGAGCTTTGTTATTCCATGTCCATTTCGTTCACCATTGCAAGCCAAATTTGTGCCTACCAATCCTTTGTTCAGCTCCTCTTCATCCACCAAAGCCTGAAGCCTATCCTACACCCGCAACCAAATTGTTTTTGACTGCGCTTATAAGTCTTAACTTGTGTGGTGTGTGGAATCATTGTGTCATGAAAGGAAAATAAAGTCTATCTGCTGATTTTGAACCAACCGGAGGATATATAAAAGAAGTAAAAGATGTTAAAAGAAAAAAAAAGAGTATTTTGGAAAAAAATCCTTCCGAGCTAAAAAGACAATCTGTTGGTATTTGTGAAGTAGGCCGTGTGCACACCTGGTTTTCATGATAAGTCTGGGGGTGTGTCACACGAGCATAGTTGTTGGTCTTGCGTGGTGCAGCGTTCCGTTAGCTCACTTGGGTTGAGTAGCCGTCGTGTTTAACTTTGAAATATCATACCGTAACCTAAGCCCAGTTTTAATCCTAAAAGCCCTACTGATTTGACTTGCGAGAGTGCTAGCGCCGTGGAGAGAGTGTGACCGGGCAAGCGTATGTTTCACGACGTTGATGGATTTCAGCGGAGTTATTCCTAAGCCCCGATCTTTTGCAACACCCGCCTCAGTGTCTCGTCACTTTCACACCGGGCATGATCGTCAAATTCTTCATAATTCTCCAACTGAGTATAACTGAATCTTTACTTACACTTTAATACTCATGTAAATTAGTTAGCACAGTTAGAATCTCCTTCTGCTAGAATCTCTACTCGCATGCGTATGTTACTTCGCACCGTACTCCCTTGTATAATTCTCTATGTTAATTATCGTTTTCATACTCTGCCGGATTCGTTTGCTCGGGACGCGCAAACAGTTAAGTCTGGGGGTGTGATGAGTCCTGATCATATACACATTTATGGACTCATCCGGGCCGTTATTTAGTCATTTCTCCGCACTTTAGCCTTGTTATAGCTTATATTTGATAATCCATGCTAGGTGCACATCTAGGCCCACTTTGGTGCGATTTTCGTGCTTATTGTCATTAGTAGTATTCATGTGCTGTCAAGTGCCACTTTCAGTGGCTAGATCTATGGTTGTGCTGGAATAGGAGTCGTGCAAGTGTTCCCGGTGCAATTCTGCACAGGAACACTGCGCACGATCGCCGGTTCTATTGCGCACGACCACTGGTCGTGCGCCACTGATCGTGTGCATTTAACCCTTTTTCACGAGTTCTGTTTGGTGCAGTGCGCACGACCACCAACGCCAGTGCGCACGACCACCGGTCGTGCGCCACTGCTCGTGCGCACTTACCATTAAAATTCTGAGTTCTGTTTGCTGTATTGCGCACGACCATCAACGCTAGTGCGCACGACCACCGGTCGTGCGCCACTGGTCGTGCGAACATTTTATTTTATAATTTCATGTCTTGCAGGTTCCTCCCAGGCAGTGCGCACGATCGCAGAATTCCAGTGCGCACGACCACTGGTCGTGCGCCAATGACCGTGCGCAGTATTTATTCCAGCGCCTATTTAAACGCCTGTTGCGATTTTTAGGGCATTATCAGCCGCCGGGAGCGGGATTCCTGTTCCGTACGCCGCCGACCTCCACCGTGGGACGCCTCCACTTCATCTTCTACGCAAGGGGAAGCCTCCTCCACCCATTCCAAGACTTCCTCCATTGTCCGTGAGTGTTCTCCATCGTCCGCAAGCCTCCAAGCAACCATTCTCTCATTCCGCTCGGTGAGAAGAAGAAGGAACCTGAAGTCGAAGACGACGGAGCTACGTAGGGAGATCGTGACAGCTCTCTACGCCGGAAGCATAGTCCGCCCGAGTCCGGAGGTAGCCCGACAACCTACCATTCTGGCCGTGAACGGCCGCTAGTCTTCACCATCGGTTATTTCTTTCCTCTTTCCTCCATTGTACTCGTTGAACCGTGTAAACTCGAATATTATGATGATGTTTGTTGAAATGAATGTTTCCTTGTTGTTCTTCATGGTTTGCTAGTGATTCACTCCGTTCTCACTCACTCACTCGCACACGCACGCAAGGTGTTTGTTCCGTGTTAGCAAGAGCTAACGACGGTTGTGAAGAGGTGTTTACGACCCTCACCCTTTCGCGCTAGAACACACTCCATCCGCCTCACGAAGCACGGCATCGCGGCCGTTGCATCCATCTCACCTTGCGAAGCGGTGCTTTCGACCCGCATCTCTTTTACTGTTGTTAAGATTAGGACAAACCAACCAAAAAACCCCTTTTTCATGTGTGTTTCGTTCGTGTAACAAGAGTCACGCTACGCATCTCGTTCACCCAACCTGCATTCCTCAAGAGACCGACATTCGGGGAGGCCACTCTCCACATTTATTACTTGACAGCGACCGGTGCACTTGCCGACACGCATCACGCTTCCACTTCCCGAACCCCACCCCCAGGAGAAAATATCACCTTCTCATCCAAAGATATGCCAGCGCACGATGATCCTTTCTGTGACGCCCTGGTGATCGAGGCTGCGGTGGAGAACTTCACGGTCTCCCGAATCCTGGTGGACAACGGGAGTTCGGTTAACGTGGTCTTCAAGAGTGCTTTCGACAAGATGAAGGTGGATCAGAAGAGGGTGGTCGCGTCAGATGGACCGCTCTTCAGTTTTTCGGGCGAGAGAAAAGAAGTTGAAGGGGGAGTCGAGCTCCTGGTCACCTTGGGGGGACATCAAAAAACTGCCGGTTCGTCATAGTAGACGCACCGAGCAGCTATAGCGTCATCTTTGGGCGCCCCCTCATTAGTACCTTCAAGTGTGTGCCCTCCTCCTACCACCAATGCTTAAAGTACAGCATAGGAGGGTTGCAGATCCGAATCCGCGGAGACCCCAAGATAGCCCGCCAGTGCTACGTCACGGCCGTCAACACCGTCACTTCGAAGGAAGATGCAGAGGGAGTGGAAAAGGCGATAGAGGCCTTGGCCGGGCTAAAGGTGGCGAAGGAGGTGAAGGGATAAGAAGTCTTCAGCAACGAGGGCAGGAGGCCCGGAGCAGCGCAGGACGGCTGAGAGCTGAGCAAGGAGGACCCCGAGAAGGTCCGGATGTGCGCCTCACCAAGGGCAGTTATCTTTTTCTTTATGTACCTGTAATGAACCTTGAACACCTTATCTTAATGAATTTGGTTTTGGCTAATGGAAGTGGCAATGTTTCATGAGGCCCCGAGAAGAGACCGCTGACCGGGCTTGTTCATGCCGGCAGGGCAGGAGAACTCACTCGGTGAGGCGAGGTGGTTCATATTGATTAAGGCCCCGAGAAGAGACCGCTGACCGGGCTTGTTCATGCCGGCAGGGCAGGAGAACTCACTCGGCGAGGCGAGGTGATTCATGTTGGTTAAGGCCCCGAGAAGAGACTGATGACCGGGCTTGTTCATGTCGGCTGTAACACCCCAAAAATCGTAGTTCAGCGAGGTAGGCAGAGTAGTAGTGCTGCGCTCGGGATAGGCTAAAAAATTCCATAGCAGTTCTCTGCGCACGACCATTTCTCCTCTTCGTGCACGACCAGTGATCGTGCGCCAATGATCGTGCGTTAATTCGCAAGGAATCGGAGTTCTGTCTCGGGTAGTGCGCACGACCATTTCTCCTCTTCGCGCACGACCAGTGATCGTGCGCCTGTGATCGTGCGCCCTGTTTATTCTGCTCCGCGAATTTGAGCGGAGAAGGAGATCGGTCCATCCAAATCTTTTGGAATCCGATCCAATGGCTAGGATTAGATGCTGGAGGTCTTTAGGGCTGATGAGAGGAGGTTAACCCTCATAATTTCTAAGCCTTTCTCTCTCCAAACCTAGAGAAGGAAGAAGGAGGCAAGGAAGAAGAAGGAGATATCCCGCCATTGACGGAGCTCCAGAGCTCCGTTTCGCGAGCCGTTTCCAGATCTGGAGAGTGCAGCCCGGTGCGGTCGTTTCCCTCCGTCTAGAATCTCGGATCCATGGCGAAGAAGAACGCTCCTAGGGTAACGATTCTTCCTCGCGATGTTTGGACTTGTCATTTGTCCTCTCCTTCATTTCTCTATGCTTGCATGAGGAATCCCTTTCACCAAATGGGTGAAGTGTAGGATTTCCTCAAGTTCTTCGGAACTCCGGGTAGATTGTGTCCGTCCCCGGCATATTGCATGTAGAAAATCCGGTAGTCGTGCGGATTTAGGCATTGTGTGTGAAGCCTATTCGTGGCCGTGAGCCCGAATCGGTGATGCTTGATTTGCGACGTTGCATTTAGGTTAGGCCTAGAATGCGTGCCGGAGAATGACTCCGTGAAATCATCTTAGTATTGCGGGAATTAAGTGTAGGCGTCTTGTGAAGATCCTAACGAAAGCCCCATGCTTTGAGATTGGATGAAGGCAAACCTTCACCACGAAATTGATGTGGAGCGTATTGTACCTCCCTTGTTGAGTATTTGTGAAGCCTAGATCCTTGCGAAGGGGGTTAGGTGCGCAGCTTATAAATTGTGTAGCACTTGAAAGTGCTAAACCCTTACGGGCTGAGGTGAAGCCGTGCCCGCGTCGTGCGTTAGATCGCGACGATTAGAGCACGGGCAAAGCTAAACCGAACCCGTTTCCATGCAGATCGGTAAGAGGTCCCTACCTCATGGAAGCCGTGTGATCATGGGAGAGGTCGTGGAAGGTGATTTACCTAGACCGACCAAAAGCTCTTTTTCCCACCTAAGGCGATGGCCCTTACGGTGGAGTGTTTTGTGGAATTGATGTTGTTAGCCTCATGCGGTTGTTTAGGTGGTTGTGGGGAACCTTCGGGTGAACCCAACCAACATCGTGTGCATACCTAGGTTCCCTCCTTTTTGATGCTCAACCTAGAAGATTGATTGTGCTTGAAACCTCACCTTGTGTAGTTGCACTTTCTTTATATTAGTACTTGTGCTAGTATGGCTTGCTTGCAGGGTAGAAGCTCCGCCACCCCAGGAAAGGGGTGGGGTCGTTATAATTTGGTCAGCTGTGCTGACCGTTACTTTCTTTGCCACCGCTTGGTGGAATGTTCTTATGCAGGTGCAGGTGAGCCTAGTGGGAAATAGCGGGCGGTGGCCCTTTTGCTGAGTTGGCCCTTGAAGGCCAGCCCCCCTTTTCTGCTTTCTCATGTATTGCCGGCCTGCGTGCCGAAGTATGTTCTGAGTTTTGTACATTGGTGAATGTAAGGCCTTAAGGCCGTAACTCTATTTTATGGTTTCATTCCTATGATAGTGGACAGTTCTAAATGAAATGTTAAATCATTATGCTTCCGCTAGTGTTTAGTATACTCTGTTGTAGTTCTTTCTGTTTATCACCTTTTAACTCCAAGCTAGTGTGGTTTGTATGGCGTGGGGTCCCGGCCGGACCTACTGTTATACTATTCGTACTGGCAGGGTGTTACAATTTGGTATCGGACTTAAGGCGCCGATCCGTAGTTTAGCGAATTCGGGACGAATTCCTTTTAAGGGGTGGTGTGCACGGGATGTGCATTCACCTAAAACGACAAAAACTAATAAGAATGTCCACTTAGAAATGGAAAAAACATACTTGTTTGTGGAACCTGAGCGTTCCATGATTGTTGTTTGCTATGTTTTTAGTCACTAAATTGTGTCTTACACGTTTATAGGTGACTAGGAGTGGTGCGGGGCCGTCTCAACCTCGTAACACTGCTGAAAGTAGTGGGTCGGCTGAAGTGCCAGCGACCACTCCTCCTGCTGAGATGATCAGGTTAATCGCAGAAGCTGTCTTCGCGATGAACAATGCTCAACCGCAAAGGCTTGCACAACCTGTACGCCTAATACAGATGCGGCCCCGGTGTTCGAACCTGCAGTGTAACCTGCGGTGGAACCGAGGGTTGAGACCCCTGTGCCAGTGGCTGCAGTGGAACCTGCGGTGGTGCAAAGGGTGGAGCGTCCTGTAGAGCGTGTAGCTGTTGCGCGAGCGCGTGATCAACAAATGCAACACTTTCTAAGCTTCCACCCTCCAACTTTCTCGGGGACAGGATCCCCAACGGAGGCGGAGGACTGGCTGTCAACGGTTAGAAAAACTCTAAAGGCGACAGCAACAGAAGAAGCTATGATGGTCACTTTAGCCACCTTCCTCCTTAACGGAGAGGCAGAGCATTGGCGGGCCGAACAGGAAGTGCACAAGTTTGGAGGCAAGGAGATTACCGAGATCACGATAGCGGAGTTCTCAAAGTCATTTCTTCAAAGGTATATTCCTTCTGCCCAACGCATCGCATTGCAGAACCAGTTTCTGAAGTTAACTCAAGGCGACAGCTCGGTGGATGAGTACTTGCACGAGTTCACTAAACTGGGTCGATATGCGGGGCCTATGATGGAAGATGAAGAGACAATGACGAACAAGTTCTATGAAGGTCTTCGGGACGAGTTGAGGCTGCTCCTTGCAGGCCCAATGACGTTAGGTTTCCATGTGATGGTCCAAACTGCCAGATCCCTAGAGTTGGATATGAAGAGGGTACAAGCAAAAGCCGTGGCAAAGAAACCTGAGTTTCATGTGCCGGCCTCTCAGTCCAAGTCAGAGTTCAGAAAGAACAAAAGGAAGTTCAAATCGGCGGAGCAAACTCGCTCAAATGTTTTGGGAGCAATGACTGTGCGGGGTCCTATCACGTGTTTCACCTGTGGGAAGGTGGGACACAAGGCTGCAGTGTGTCGAAGTGGTCCCCCGAAGGCAGAGAACCGAGCGTTGGACTATGCTCGTGCTGCGTAAAAGGGTAAAGCTGCGGAATCTTCGACTTCCCAGCACATTATTCCGACTCAGCCGAGAGTCTACTCGTTTGGCCAGCAAGAAGCTATACGACAAAATGATGTCGTCACAGGTATGAATTAAAAGTTAGCTTTTACATAGCTATTTGTGATTATACTGTTGTGCAACTATATGTTTTATTCGTGTGCAATTAGGCTTTGTCCTAATTTTCAACTATCCGGCGAGAGCTCTATTTGATACGGGTGCATCGCACTCTTTTCTGTCTGAGGACTTCGTGGTGCGAATCGGAGTGTCGTCTACCTTCGTAGAGGATAGATTGGAAGTAGTTCTACCCAATGGATCTCGCATGAGTGCGGATAGGAAGAGCCGTGTGAAGGTGCGGATCGGAAGTCAGGATTTCGACTTGGAAGCGTCGTTATTACCGTTAGCTGAATTCGATGTGATCTTCGGCATGGACTGGCTCTCGGAGCAGCGAGCATGCATAGATTGCAATTCAAAGGAGATCACTCTGGGAAGGAACACCGATGGAGAAACCACGTTTGCCGGTATGCGAGGAGCGAGCAAGACGCTGATGTCTGCTCTCCAAGTGGTTAAGGCGGTGAGAAAAGGCGCCGAGTTGTTCTTCACCTTGTTGGAGGCTTCGGACCCAAAGCCCAGGTTATGTGATGTCCCAGTTGTAGTGGAGTACGCCGATGTGTTTCCTAGCGAACTCCCTGGGGCTCCGCCTCATCGGGAGATTGATTTTTGTATCGAGTTGGTGCCAGGTGCCAAACCTGTGGCCCGCTCACCGTACCGGATAGCGCCAAAGGAATTGGCAGAGCTGAAGGTTCAATTGCAAGAGCTGCTAGAGCAAGGCTACGTACGTCCAAGTTCATCGCCTTGGAGTGCACCGGTCCTCTTTGTGAAAAATAAGGACGGGAGCTTGCGTCTATGTATTGATTATTGAGAGCTAAACTGATGGGGACCATCCCTTCAGCCCCTCTCTTTTGCCCACCCCAGATGATGAAGACCCCTTCACCGAGCCTCATTTGGTATGGGATGTTGCTGATGAAGACCCCCACATCCACTTGGTTGGGGATGCTGATGATACTGCTACTGGCCTAATGATCTTGATGGAGGTCGTTGATCCCCGACATAGAGAGTTCGTGGATTGGGATGGTCGTTGCCGCAAGTTTGAAGACACGTCGTTTCTTCGCCTTCGCCGCGACGTTCTACGCCAACGCCGCGACGTTCTTCGCCAACGCCGCTACACATTTTGCACGACGTCCGTCGTCACCATTTTAAATAAAATATATAATTATAAATTAAATTATATAATTTATCACTTATCATTTCAAACAATTTCTATTTTTAGCAATTTCAATTTAAGCATGTTTTATTTAAAGCAATTGTATTTTTATTATGATGGCTGCATATAACCATCATAATATTTGTTTCTATTTTCATGCAGTTAACTTTTGGTAATATTTTTATTTTATTCTAAATTTTGTATGGAGGAGATTGAGTGGTGTAAGGCTATATATAGCCATGCTTGTTGTTGATTTGAGGAGATGAATAATAATTTGAAAACCTAAAAAAATCAATTGTGATTTTTTCCTCCCCCCTAGGCAAATTTCGGCCATCCCTCTTCCTCTTCCTCTTCTTGGCCGCCGGCCACCTTCTCCCCCTCCCTCTTCTTTAGCTTTTTCCCTCTCCTTCTTGTGGCCGCCCCCTCCTCGTGGAAATCCGCCCACCCTTCTCCCTCTCTCGTCGGTTTCTCCCTCTACATTCTCTCACGCATCAAGGCGGTCTTGGGCTTGTTCGTAGCGGCGGGATTTGAAGGCGACGGTGCACATCTTCAAGGACTCCCCTCCGGAGATCACCTCCGTGAATAACGTAGGACTTTCTACAACCCGGATCTACTATTCCGGGAGGGTAACGCTTTCTACCTCTTGAGCGATTCTTCAATAGTTATTTGTGGTGGATAGGAATTGTGACGAATTTTCCGACATTGATTTTTTTTCGCGATCCTTCTCATTTGTGATAGTTGAACGATCTTGAATTCTTTTTACTCGACGAGGAGTGGCGATTCTCTTTTGCCTTTGTTGGGGAAGATCCTCCTATTTCCGGAGTTTTGCTTTCGGAGGATCTTCTTGTGGTAGTCTTTGCGTGATAGTTGTGAAGGACTCACCCGTAGGTGACTGCGTTTGTTCATCCGATTATATGTTATTTAGAAACGATCTCGCGACCCAATCGACCACGCAAGTGAAAGCGTCCCGAACACCCAAGCCTACATCAATTTGGTATCAAAGCGAGGTTCGTGTCAATTTCTAAATTTATACATTCCTTGGGATTTTCGTAGAACGACGGCACTCACAATCTTCACACGATTTTGCGCTTAAAAAAATTAAAAAAAGTAAAATAAATTTTTGTCGGTCTGCGAATAGCGGTCTAAAATTCTCATTTTTTTTGCGAAATTCAAAAAATAAATTTCTGGATATTCTACTTATTATTTTCTACAAGAAAATCAAAAAATATATTTTACTTACCTTAGTTATTAAGCGAGAATAAAATTATCTTTCGTAAAATTTTAGCCTATTTAGAAGTTCTGGTCTGCGTTTAGCGTCCTAAATCTGTTATTTTCCAGCAAAAAAATAAAATAAAAATAAAAATAATTAATCTTAATTGATATCATCCTAATTTATTTCTTACCGTAGGACGCCGACATATAATTAATCTTGCACGATTTCTTTCCAAAAACAATTCAAATTCTAAAATCGAAATTTTGGAATTCAAAATTCAAATTCAAATTTCAAAATTCAAATTTTTGAAATTCAAAATTCAAATTTCTGAAATTCAAAATTCAAATTTAAAATTCAATTTTTGAAATTCAAAATTCAAATTCCAAATTCAAATTTTTGAAAATTCAAATTTCAAATTTTTGAAATTCAAAATTCAAATTTTGCAAATTTTTGAAAATTTAAAATTCAAATTCAAAATTCAAATTTTTGAAAATTCAAAATTCAAACACAAAATTCAAACACAAAATTCAAATTCAAAATTCAAATTTTTGAAATTCAAATTTCAAATTTCTGAAATTTTCGGATTGGTCTACATTTAGTAAAAACCTCAGAATTTTAAAACTTGTCAAAAAAAACTGAAAATTTTTCTGTAGCTTCCTGCTCTTATTTCCAACAACATTAAAATAGAAATTTTTTCGATTCGACCACGTTAGGTAGGCCTGAAAATTGGAGACATTATAATTTTGTCCGTGTCACCACATGAACTTTCACTAGTAATGACTACTAGGCTGAATCCGGGGTATCCCCCGGCACTCTCACGAATAACTGCACCATCGGCTAATTTAAGGGAGTTAGGTAAGGGTCAGAATGACGCTGTGAAGGTGATTAGGCTCAGCCGCGACCCGAAACACCGATTTCGAGCAAATTTTAAACACGGTGAGAAGTGGTGCAGGCTCGTGGTGGATAGTGTTTGCCATACAAACGCTATCACGGAGAATGCAGTATCTAGGATGTTGGTGACCACTGCGCCACATCCTTTCCCTTATCGTCTCGTATGTCCGGATGAGAGCACTATCTTAGTGTCTAGGAGATGCCCCTCACCATCCAAGCCTATTCTGAGCTCATTTGGTGTGGCGTCCTTCCTATGAAGGACTTCCATATTTTGCTGGGACGCCCGTGGCTCGCTAGCCATGACGTTAGTTATGACGCCCAGAATAACACTCTAGACTTTACACATGGGGGTCAACTAACATATCTTAGGTCCAGCCCGCCCAGGAAGCCCAAAGTCCCATCTGGAGATGCTCGCGGCATGGTTGAGTCGACACCACCCGGTGCAGACACACTTGGGGATTTCGACACTATCAGTCAAAATCAGCCCTTAGTTTGTGTTAGCTACTCTGAGGCAAACACACCGAGTTTGAGTATGGGGCCAGAGCCCGACCCTGTTAGTCCCAGCCTGCCCATAGACATTGTCCCAGTTGAGGCACCCTCGACTGACTTAGTGCCTGAAATTGATGCTGCCCTGATTAGCCAACCTCTACTTGATCTCGTTAGCCTTAGGGAGCCTTCTGTTGGCCACCCCGAGGACATTCAGGAGGTTGAAGAAAATTCGGAAAATGGGCTGAGTGAATCTGATGATGATGGTGAGACGGTTGAGGAGATTGGGCGAGCCTTATCGACTCCTCACATTTTTTATGGTGGGATTAGGGCTCGTGCGTTTCCTGTGACATTTAGTGGGGAAGACAAATGGTCCAATCCATTATCTGTGGGTAGTAGCTGTGTGGGCACATTCTCTACACTAGTGGAGCCTAGGCTAGTGTTAGCGCCCCCGCTGAACCTTCACCCATTTAAGGTTGCTTGGGTTTCCCCTACTTCAGCCTCGATCTGGAAGTATGGCATGGAGCCCGTTACCGCCGCGGGGCGGGTTGAGTGGTTTCGTTTGGTTGTCTTTCCCATGCTAGCTGATCTTAATTGTTGGGATCGCCCTGGGATGAACCTGAATTTAATTTCATATTATGAATTAGTAGGTGTTTCAAGAGGTCTTAATCCTCCCAAACATGATGAACTGTTGCTAGTCGGCCCATCTGGGTCCATTCACTTTGTAGTCACCGCACCCATTGGAGAATCCCGCAATAAGGAAGACTCCGTTTTAGTAGATCATTCCCCTGGACAGTTGCCAATTGGCAACTTAGACGGCAATGTCAGTATTGTCTCCACTATTCATCGAATAGTTGTCGTTCTAGAAAGTTTAGCTTTACATTTGAGAGTTTTTGCTGAGAGGGGCCCAAACCCCATTTTCAATGACTCGAAATATTTTTCACTCTTTCTAGCTCCACTGCATCTAGCTCCCCCTCCGTCCCCCTCCACAAAAATTTCTATTGGGTTGAGAGGTGAGTGGGCTAGCATGTTGTTCACTCTCATGGTGATCTCCGGAGGTAAGATGTCTTTTGATATTGTAGCATTTTCCCCTTCTTTTTCATATGCTATGATCAAGGTCCCCGGGGCCAACTTTTTGCTTGACAGGTTGCCACAGGTTGAGGACTCGTTTGGGCCATGCTGGGCCCTTTGCTGCTTCCTGCCCCCATGGACGGATGGGCCACCTTCATGGCCCGCTCCCTCGGATGTACTCCTCTAGGTTGCTGCTCTGCCACGCCGGCTCCTTCGAGCCCACTCATCGGTGATGAGTGTTTTTGAGTGGGGGAGGATTGATGGGGACCATCCCTTCAGCCCCTCTCTTTTGCCCACCCCAGATGATGAAGACCCCTTCACCGAGCCTCATTTGGTAGGGGATGTTGCTGATGAAGACCCCCACATCCACTTGGTTGGGGATGCTGATGATACTGCTGCTGGCCTAATGATCTTGATGGAGGTCGTTGATCCCCGACATAGAGAGTTCGTGGATTGGGATGGTCGTTGCCGCAAGTTTGAAGACACGTCGTTTCTTCGCCTTCGCCGCGACGTTCTACGCCAACGCCGCGACGTTCTTCGCCAACGCCGCTACACATTTTGCACGACGTCCGTCGTCACCATTTTAAATAAAATATATAATTATAAATTAAATTATATAATTTATCGCTTATCATTTCAAACAATTTCTATTTTTAGCAATTTCAATTTAAGCATGTTTTATTTAAAGCAATTGTATTTTTATTATGATGGCTGCATATAACCATCATAATATTTGTTTCTATTTTTATGCAGTTAACTTTTGGTAATATTTTTATTTTATTCTAAATTTTGTATGGAGGAGATTGAGTGGTGTAAGGCTATATATAGCCATGCTTGTTGTTGATTTGAGGAGATGAATAATAATTTGAAAACCTAAAAAAATCAATTGTGATTTTTTCCTCCCCCCTAGGCAAATTTCGGCCATCCCTCTTCATCTTCCTCTTCTTGGCCGCCGGCCACCTTCTCCCCCTCCCTCTTCTTTAGCTTTTTCCCTCTCCTTCTTGTGGCCGCCCCCTCCTCGTGGAAATCCGCCCACCCTTCTCCCTCTCTTGTCGGTTTCTCCCTCTACATTCTCTCACGCATCAAGGCGGTCTTGGGCTTGTTCGTAGCGGCGGGATTTGAAGGCGACGGTGCACATCTTCAAGGACTCCCCTCCGGCGACCACCTCCGTGAATAACGTAGGACTTTCTACAACCCGGATCTACTATTCCGGGAGGGTAACGCTTTCTACCTCTTGAGCAATTCTTCAATAGTTATTTGTGGTGGATAGGAATTGTGACGAATTTTCCGACATTGATTTTTTTTCGCGATCCTTCTCATTTGTGATAGTTGAACAATCTTAAATTATTTTTACTCGACGAGGAGTGGCGATTCTCTTTTGCCTTTGTTGGGGAAGATCCTCCTATTTCCGGAGTTTTGCTTTCGGAGGATCTTCTTGTGGTAGTCTTTGCGTGATAGTTGTGAAGGACTCACCCGTAGGTGACTGCATTTGTTCATCCGATTAGGTGTTATTTAGAAACGATCTCGCGACCCAATCAACCGCGCAAGTGAAAGCGTCCCGAACACCCAAGCCTACATCATAAACAAGTTGACCGAGAAGAACCGATATCCGATTCCAAGAATCGATGATTTATTCGACCAACTGGTTGGGTCGACGGTATACTCTAAACTGGACCTAAGGTCCGGCTATTACCAACTGCGGATAAGGGAATGTGACATTCCAAAGACAGCATTCAGTACCCGCTTTGGGCACTATGAGTTCACGATGATGCCGTTCGGTCTGTCTAATGCACCGTCGGTATTCATGGACTTAATGAACAGAACGTTCTGGGAGTATTTGGATCAATTTGTGATTGTCTTCATCGACGACATTTTGGTATACTCTCAGTCGAAAGAGGAGCATATAGGGCATCTGCACGCAGTTCTGAGCACCTTGAGGAGGAGTCAACTATATGCCAAGTTCTCCAAGTGCGATTTTTGGCTACCGTCAGTAGCATTCCTTGGTCACGTCGTTAGTGGAGATGGAATTGCGGTTGATCCGTCGAAGATAGAAGCGATCCGAGCCTGGCCTTTGTTGAAAAACGTAGCGGAAGTCCGAAGTTTCTTAGGACTTGCCGACTATTATAGGGGCTTTGTGGAAAACTTCTCGAGGATTGCACTTCCTCTCACTAAACTGACTAGGAAAGATCATAAGTTTGTTTGGTCGCCCGAGTGCGCACGAGCTTTTGAAGAGCTGAAGAGCCGTCTGACCACGGCGCCCATTCTATGCTCGCCATGTGGTACGGAAGGCTATGAAATTTATAGCGACGCCTCGGGGAGTGGCTTGGGTTGTGTCCTAGTGCAGTTCGGAAAGGTAATTGCCTACGGCTCCCGGCAACTGAAGGTTCATGAGAGGAATTACCCGGTCCATGATTTGGAGCTAGCGGCCGTGGTATTTGCTCTCAAACTTTGGAGGCATTATTTGTATGGCGTGAAGATCGACATCTTTACCGACCACAAGAGCCTCAAGTACCTGATGGATCAAAGGGAGTTGAATATGCATCAGAGGAGGTGGATGGAGTTCCTGGGGGACTACACCTTTGATAGTGCATTATTTATAGTTATTTTTATATAGTATTTTAGTAGTAATTAATTAGTTTTTATATAATTTTAATTTAATATATATCTAATTTGCTTTGTTTTATATTTTCAGGGACTTTGGGGCTGCTAATAGCAATTTCAAGCACATAGCCGTGTTCAGGGGAAATTCTGGAGCATTTCTGCAAAAACCCTCAATACACGCCCCAGGTCACGGGCGTGACCTAGGGGCGTGACCATGGCCACGACCGTGTATCGCTTTCAGCTCACAGAACTCGCTGCCACGTCGGATTAAAGTTACACGCCCCAGGTCACGGGCGTGACCGGGGGCGTGACCTTCAAGTCACGGGCGTGACTCGCCCAACAAGCATTCAATTCAAGCAGTTTCTGCCGCCGAGTCGTTCCAGCTTACACGCCCTTGGTCACGGGCGTGACCGAGGCCGTGCCCTCTCCCTCAACTGCCAAATTAACTCCAGATCGCGCCGTTTCCCGCCGTTTCCTGACTCGGTCAAGACACGCCCTAGGTCACGGGCGTGACCTAGGCCGTGACCCGTCGAGATGATCAATTTTGGCGGTTTTTCTTCCCCAACGTTCCCGGGCTTTCAAGACGCAATTACGCAGCTTACACGCCCTTGGTCACGGGCGTGACCAAGGGCGTGACTCAGCAATTTTCTGCCTATAAAAGCCAGCTGCTGCCAAAGTGATGGGCATCCAGGCCATGCTTAGTTTGGATCGTTTCTAGTATAGTTTTTCTGCATTTTTCTTAGTGTAACTTTATTTTATGTCTTGTCTTTTTTAATTCCTAGCTTAGATCTACTTTACATGCAATTGTACTTTTCTTTACTTAGAAATAAAAATAACTTTCTTCTCAATTATGTTTTGTTAATTTTCATAGTATTTGGTCGGATGAATTCTTAAGCTTTTATCTTTTCAAAATCTCTTATTCATAGTTTAGTTTGGAAAACTAAGATTTACCGTTGATTTGCAATTTTTGGTTTCATATTTCTAGGGTATGATAATCAAGTTTGATCCGTATTTTAGTGTATCGAGAGATCCGTAAATACGGGTAGATCGCTCATCGGTAAAAAGAGTTGTATGCATTCCTCGAGAGAGGGTGACGCAAATCTTCCGGATTGGAGTCAAATCCAATAGTGGGGCTCACCGCATAAAGCAAGCTTAGGGGTTTCGACTGGCCGAGGGGTCTTAATCGATCAACCTAAGGTTAGGTGGTAGTTCTCTCGAGAGAGGTTCTATCATATTTTGGGAACCTCCACGGTCAAGTTTGTCTAAATCGATTTCTTTTGAATTCTAGATTTACAAAACATTTCACTTAAGAATGATTCCCGATCAAATGTTTCTTTTCTTCTAATTATTTTCAAAACTCTATTTTACTGCCGATAAAATAATAATAATTTGCGTGAGTAGAAGTAATCAACAGACCCGTGGAATACGACACTTGATATTTATTTGTTTTGAATATCCTATGCTATGAATGATAGGTGCTCTTGCCTATAGTTCGCAGAATTTGGAGAATATTATTTACATCTTAAATTTTAGCTATCAACCTTCGACATCAAATATACTCCTGGAAAGGGAAATGTAGTTGCGGACGCGTTGAGTCGTCGGGCTCCCGCTCAAGCAAATTGGATTTTGATGCACAATGAGCGTCTAATCCGCGAACTGGAAGAAATGGAGATCATTTGCATTGATAGGAGAGCGTCTACTTCAGCATGCTTGAACTGGACGGAGGTTCATTACGACCTTGCCGACCGAGTTCGACAGGCATTGGAGCTGGATGAGAGCATGAAACGCTATAAAGCGGAAACCGTTGATGGGTTAAACGCTGATTTCTCCTTCGAAGATGGCCTTATGTGGAAAGAGGGCAGATTGTGCGTCCTAAACATTGGCACTCTACGGGCGGAGTTGATGTACAAGGCGCATCATACGAAGTACTCGATCCACCCGGGGAGCACTAAAATGTATATGGACATGAAGAAACTTTTCTGGTGGCCGGGTATGAAGAAAGACATTGCCCTCTACGTGGCCAAGTGTAATACTTGCGCGTTGGTGAAGGCGGAATGTCAACGTCCCGGTGGATTTTTGAAGTCCTTGCCGATTCCGGAGAGGAAGTTTGATGATATCTCGATGGATTTCGTGCACGGATTGCCGAGATCACAACAGGGAAACGACGCCATTTGGGTGATCGTGGACCGATTGACGAAGGTTTCGCATTTTATTCCGAACCGGAAGGTTGATTCTGTAGAAAAGCTAGCGAAGCTCTATGTTGATATTATTGTGAGACTGCACGGTGTCCCTCGTAGCATCATCAGCGATCGTGACGGGCGTTTCACATCGAAATATTGGAGGCTTATCCATGAACTGTTGGGCACTAAATTGAAGTTCAGCACGGCCTTCCACCCGCAAACGGATGGACAGACCGAGAGAACCAACAGGACTTTGGAGGATATGCTCCGAATGTGCGCTCTAGATTTTGGAAAGAAGTGGGAGGATCATCTCTATATGATCGAGTTCGCCTACAATAATAGCTACCAAGCCAGTATACAGATGGCTCCTTTCGAGGCCCTCTATGGTAAGAAGTGTCGCACGCCGCCGTTGTCTTGGGCGGAAACGGGCGATACTAAGCTATTAAAGCGAAAGGATGTTGAGGAAGCAACTTCGACGATCCGAACTGTACGTGAAAGGCTATTGATTGCCCAGGATAGGCAAGCAAAATATTTCAACGCCAAGCATAGGAACCTAGAGTTCGCCGTCGGTGACCGGGTTTACTTGAAGATCAAACCATTCAAAGGGGTATCAAGGATCCGACGCTTGAAAAAGCTCAGTCCAAGGTACTTAGGACCGTTTGAGATCGTGGAGCGTGTTGGTGATGCGGCTTATCGGCTTGCACTATCTGCAGAGCTGAGCGGTCTGCACGACGTGTTTCACATTTCAGTTTTGAGGAAGGCGGTGCAAGAGCCTACTCATATCATCGCGGTCGGCAAAGTGCCGGTTGATAGTGGGTTGTCGACGAAAGTCAAGCCTTTACGCATCGAAGATACCGAAGTAAAGCAGTTGCGGAACAATTCCATTCGGATGGTGAAAGTCCGGTGGGACAATTGCGGCCGAAAGGAGCTCTTTTGGGAGAGAGAGCAAGCGATGCTTGCGGAGTACCCAGAGCTATTTCTCTCAGGTAATTTATAACTGTAATTCCTGCTATTACTGTTTTCGAAATTTCGGGACAAAATTCTTTTAAGGGGGGTGGAGTTGTAACACCCCAAAAATCGTTGTTCAGCGAGGTAGGCGGAGTGGTAGTGCTGCACTCGGGATAGGCTAAAAAATTCCATAGCAGTTCTCTGCGCATGACCATTTCTCCTCTTCGCGCACGACCAGTGATCGTGCGCCAATGATCGTGCGTTAATTCGCAAGGAATCGGAGTTCTGTCTCGGGTAGTGCGCACGACCATTTCTCCTCTTCGCGCACGACCAGTGATCGTGCTCCTGTGATCGTGCGCCCTGTTTATTCTGCTCCGCGAATTTGAGCGGAGAAGGAGATCGGTCCGTCCAAATCTTTTGGAATCCGATCCAATGGCTAGGATTAGATGCTGGAGGTCTTTAGGGATGATGAGAGGAGGTTAATCCTCATAATTTCTAAGCCTTTCTCTCTCCAAACCTAGAGAAAGAAGAAGGAGGAAAGGAAGAAGAAGGAGAGATCCCGCCATTGACGGAGCTCCGGAGCTCCGTTTCGCGAGCCATTTCCAGATCTGGAGAGTGCAGCCCGGTGTGGTCGTTTCCCTCTGTCTAGAATCTCGGATCCATGGCGAAGAAGAACGCTCCTAGGGTAACGATTCTTCCTCCCGATGTTTGGACTTGTCATTTGTCCTCTCCTTCATTTCTCTATGCTTGCATGAGGAATCCCTTTCACCAAATGGGTGAAGTGTAGGATTTCCTCAAGTTCTTCGGAACTCCGGGTAGATTGTGTCCGTCCCCGGCATATTGCATGTAGAAAATCCGGTAGTCGTGCGGATTTAGGCATTGTGTGGAAGCCTATTCGTGGTCGTGAGCCCGAATCGGTGATGCTTGATTTGCGACGTTGCATTTAGGTTAGGCCTAGAATGCGTGCCGGAGAATGACTCCGTGAAATCATCTTAGTATTGCGGGAATTAAGTGTAGGCGTCTTGTGAAGATCCTAACGAAAGCCCCATGCTTTGAGATTGGATGAAGGCAAACCTTCACCATGAAATTGATGCGGAGCGTATTGTACCTCCCTTGTTGAGTATTTGTGAAGCCTAGATCCTTGCGAAGGGGGTTAGGTGTGTAGCTTATAAATTGTGTAGAACTTGAAAGTGCTAAACCCTTACGGGCCGAGGTGAAGTCGTACCCGCGTCGTGCATTAGATCGCGACGATTAGAGCACGGGCAAAGCTAAACCGAACCCGTTTCCATGCAGATCGGTAAGAGGTCCCTACCTCATGGAAGCCGTGTGATCATGGGAGAGGTCGTGGAAGGTGATTTACGTAGACCGACCAAAATCTCTTTTTCCCACCTAAGGCAATGGCCCTTACGGTGGAGTGTTTTATGGAATTGATGTTGTTATGCGGTTGTTTAGGCGGTTGTGGGGAACCTTCGGGTGAACCCAACCAACATCATGTGCATACCTAGGTTCCCTCCTTTTTGATGCTCAACCTAGAAGATTGATTGTGCTTGAAACCTCACCTTGTGTAGTTGCACTTTCTTTATATTAGTACTTGTGCTAGTATGGCTTGCTTGCAGGGTAGAAGCTCCGCCACCCCAGGAAAGGGGTGGGGTCGTTATAATTTGGTCAGCTGTGCTGACCGTTACTTTGTTTGTCACCGCTTGGTGGAATGTTCTTATGCAGGTGCAGGTGAGCCTAGTGGGAAATAGCGGGCGGTGGCCCTTTTGCTGAGTTGGCCCTTGAAGGCCAGCCCCCCTTTTCTGCTTTCTCATGTATTGCCGGCCTGCGTGCCGAAGTATGTTCTGAGTTTTGTACATTGGTGAATGTAAGGCCTTAAGGCCGTAACTCTATTTTATGGTTTCATTCCTATGATAGTGGACAGTTCTAAATGAAATGTTAAATCATTATGCTTCCGCTAGTGTTTAGTATACTCTGTTGTAGCTCTTTCTGTTTATCACCTTTTAACTCCTAGCTAGTGTAGTTTGTATGGCGTGGGGTCCCGGCCGGACCTACTGTTATACTATTCATACTGGCAGGGTGTTACACCGGCAGGGTAGGAGAACTCACTCGGTGAGGCGAGGTGGTTCATATTGATTAAGGCCCGGAGAAGAGACCGCTGACCGGGCTTGTTCATGCCGGCAGGGCAGGAGAACTCACTCGCCGAGGCGAGGTGATTCATGTTGGTTAAGGCCCCGAGAAGAGACCGCTGACCGAGCTTGTTCATGCCGGCAGGGCAGGAGAACTCACTCGGTGAGGCGATATGTTCATATTGGTTAAGGCCCCGAGAAGAGACCGATGACCGGGCTTGTTCATGCCGGCAGGGCGGGAGAACTCACTCGGCGAGGCGAGGTGTTCATATTGGTTAAGGCCCCGAGAAGAGACCGCTGACCGGGCTTGTTCATGCCGGCAGGGCAGGAGAACTCACTCGGCGAGGCGAGATGTTCATATTGGTTAAGGCCCCAAGAAGAGACCGCTGACCGGGCTTGTTCATGTCGGCAGGGCAGGAGAACTCACTCGGCGAGGCGAGGTGTTCATATTGGTTAAGGCCCCGAGAAGAGACCGCTGACCGGGCTTGTTCATGCCGGCAGGGCAGGAGAACTCACTCGGCGAGGCGAGGTGATTCATGTTGGTTAAGGCCCCGAGAAGAGACCGCTGACCGGGCTTGTTCATGCCGGCAGGGCAGGAGAACTCACTCGGTGAGGCGAGGCGGTTTATATTGGTTAAGGCCCCGAGAAGAGACATGACCGGGCTTGTTCATGCCGGCAGGGCAGGAGAACTCACTCGGCGAGGCGAGATGTTCATATTGGTTAAGGCCCCGAGAATAGATCGTTAACCGGGCTTGTTCATGCTGGCAGAACGGGGGAATCCACCCGGAAAGGTAGGCTATCTATTCATCTTTACCTAAAGGATCCCATGGCGGGGCAAAGCAACGGATCTCGCTCAAATAACAAAGATCATGTGCGAACCAGAGAAACAGTAAAAGAAAGGCCTTTATTTACAAAAAGGAAGATTACAAAGTTGAGATATCTCATCCCCCCGCTGAACCTTACATAAAAAAGAAATAAAAAGGGGACTCGCCTGCATAAGGGGGTAGATAGCAAACTAAAGCATAAGGAGGTCCTTTTGACTCTCATGAGGAAGGTGAATAATCATGGCTGGAAGAGGGCGAACCGAGGGGCGGGGCGGGAGGAAAGTACTCTGGAAGCACCATGTCAGGAGTGACGTTTTTCAACTCGCCCCAAAACGCACCAATGTCGTGAAGAGAGCTGACCACAGCCTTAGCCGCCGTCACCACAGTCTTCCTACGGGCAACTTCGACCTCGGCAGGGGTGAAGTGTAGAAGCTCCGCCGCCCGCGAAGACTCGCCAAGTCTTTCTCGCCCTGTAGCACGGGCCTCGGCAAGCTGAGCCTTCAGACTCTCCACCTCCTTTTCCAAGTCCTCGACCCTCCTCCTGACCGAGTTGGCAGCGTCAGGTCCCTGCATTAGAAAAGCCGTATGAGTGAGAAAAAAAACAAGTAACAAAAAGAGGAGAGGGTCTCCATTCGAGTAAGGGCAAACCAGGCCCCCTGACGACTGCGCAAGAAGCCTCTCAGTCATCTCAAGACGAGTAGCCAGGTCGGCAGCTCTGTCCTCAGCCTCCCGCCTCGCTGCCTCAGCCTGAGTGAGTCGCCTAGAGAGTCTAAGGCTCCGGCGAGCCGTCATATGAGAAAGCTCAGTCGTGCGGAGCTGCGCTTGCGAGCTCAGGTAAGCAAGGTTACGCGTGGAACTCTCTTGGAAGGCGGCCGCATCCTGCCTGCCATACAAACCGTAGATCATGTCGTATGCAGCGTTGCTAATCGGCCCTCCCTCGGCCCAAGAAGACTGCCGAGAAGAAATCGAGACACGATTCGTCGCTTCATCCCAGTGAAGGAAAGGCTCGCCAACCTGGTCCTTGGCATTACCCCCCAATTCAAAGTTGGGGTGGCAAGCCAACGCGTCTGGGTCATCATCTCCCCCGACCTCTCTCGCGGCAGATCGAGACCCGCCTCCCCTACGGACAACTCTCCCCCGACGCATCTTCGGCTCCTTTGGCGGGTGGGGGGGAGAGTCCAATTCCACCACCGGCTCCTTCTCCCTCCGTTGCCTTAGCACTGGAGCCTCCTGGTAGGAAGAGCAGGTGGCTGCAGCCATCTGAGCCAGCTGATGGGTGGGGGAGGAGGAGCTCCTCCTGGCATGTGGAGGATTCCTGGGAAGGCTCCTCTCACCTGTAAAAGCAAAATGAGGGATGAGTGATGAGATCTAAGTAAGCAAGTAGGGAAATAAGAGTGGGGCTCAGGAGAAGGGGGGGTACCTGTCCCCGGAGAAATATAAGGAAGGCAATCGACGTTCCTCCGCAGAAATTCGACTTCAAAACCCGCTCCCGCAAGGAATTTATATAGCTCGGCCGCCTCGCCATCCACGCGAGGAGCCTTGTATGTTTTCTCTGACCTCTGAACAGGGGAGTAGGGGATCTTCCCAAGGTCACCCCGGACAAAAATGAACTTGTCGCTCCAGTGATGAACCTTGTTATCACCCTCACAAACTTTCACATGTGCGCCAGTGAGGAAGCACACCCCATCGGCAGTAGCACGGAAGATGAACGCCTTTCGGAAGACTGTCAAGTTAAACTCAATACCCTCCTCGCGCAGGTAACAAGCGAAGGCAACCAACATAGATATCCCATTCGAGTTAAGTTGGGCTGGGACAATCCCGAAGTATCTAAGGAATTGCCTCACTTCCGGCCAAAGAGGAAGCCGAAGCCCAAACTCGAAATGAGATAGCGGGAAGGCGAGCCAGTTATCATAGAAGGAGTTAACTGTCTCTCCCTCTGTAGGTCGGCGATCGACCAGCCCTTCGGGGAGGAAGGACTTCTCAAAGGCAAGAAGTTCCTCCTCCGACACCCTCCCAACAGGGAAGAGATGGTCAGAGAAGTTCACCGCGCACTGTTCTCGCCCATTCCTATTAGGTGAGGAGCGGTTAGGAGCCATCACTAAGGGTGGAGGAGGATGAACGAGTGTAGAAGCGAGAGGTAGAACAGGAAGAGCAAGCAAGGATACCAAGGTAGGAGGATATGGAAGGGAGAGGGGGTATTTATAGGTAAAAGTGAGAGCTCTTTTCCACTCCCCCCCCCCCCCCCCCACTCCTTCTCACTCGCACGTTCCCACTCAACCCCTCGCTCCAACTTCGACTCTCGCACTCGGCATGTCAGCGGCTACGTCCGCGTGCGAGAAGCAACTCTGTTAAGTAAACGCAAGTGTGTCGCAAGCGAAACAAATAACTTAGAAAGATGATCACGACCGCGCAAAGCAGGTCGAGTAGTCACACATATTTGCTTTATTACATCACACTGCAGAAAGGTAAGCTGAAAGTGGCAAATAGATGTCGGGCTGATCCCGCTCAAAGTTGAGTCCACTTCCAAAAGCCCCGACCTCGGGTCTGGGCTGTCAATCCACGCATGGATCCGACACATTCCTGAGTCAGGGCGAGTTCCTCATTCGCAGCACGCATATTAGTCTCCACTCGACGCAGGTGGTCCGCCGCCGGTTCCGTCAGGCCACCCGAAGAAAGTCGAACCTCCTCTACTAGCAGGGCATGATCTGCTTCCAGCGCCCCCATCCGCTGCTCCATCGCGCGGGCATGTGCGAGAGAGTTCGGTTCAACGAACCCTCGCCCTTCTCGAAGCTCGTGAAGGAAATGCCCCTGCCTCTGAATCATGTCGACCAAGCGGTCCCTCAGCTCCGAAATGTTAGAGGGGTGCCCGACGAGCTCGTCTCTCGCCGAAGGAGAGAGAGGTGGCGAGAGCGCTCCCATCTGTCCCGACCTGTCGGTCGAAGCATCATCCGGACCTGCAGGTTTAGTAAGATTGTTATCTAGATCTCCGACATGGTCAGATCCTTTTTGGAGAAGACCTACCTTGCGAGGTCCTCGGCTCTTTCCCGTGGCGAGAGGAGTGCTCGCATCGTTGCCCCAAGGGGTACCCCGGCAGTGTGCCATAGGTACCAACGGGTGGGAGACCCAGAGACTTTCCTGCACCAGCTCTAAAAGGGGGTCTCTCGGGAGTATGCCGCTTGCTCGGTTCACGCAGGGGTGGGAGTAAGTCCACCGGCATGCTGGGGGAGCCCTCCACAACCGAGAAGGGAGGTACTGCGAAATAGGAAGGAAGAAGAAGAGTCATCAGTATGGGCATGAGCATGCTTATCAAGCACAGGTAAGGTCACTCGCCATGGATCGGGAAGTGGACAGGGGGACTTGTCTGGGTACCCGCACTCCCTGATTTAGCTGCCTCGGGAGACCTGTCTCTCCCACCGCGACTCGGTATCACGTCAACTGCCCCCAGGTGCTTGTTGAACTCAGACATTAATGCGGATGAGGAGGACGTCCCACCCACCGGCTCAGGGTGATGTCTCTTAGGCACAGGTCCCTCCACCTGCACCGAAGAGGGAAGTGAATGCTCCATGACGACAGATCTAAGCTCCGCCGGGTCATCTAGGCTCTTTCTAGAAACGGCTTTGAGGCGGGCGCGAATATCCAAGGGAGGTTGCATGTCGACCAGGCTAAGGGGAAGAAATAGGAGGGGAGAGGTTTTTGAGTAGAGGCTTACCCCTCTCCGTTCCGAGGTTTTATAGCCAAAGGGTGGGACCCGCTCGAATATTCTCTTTAAAGATCCTACCAGCTCGTCAAATCAGAGGGTTGGACTTTCTTTCCGAGCTTGAGATAAGCTCGCAAAGAGCGTGGATTGTGTACAACCCCCATATTTGCCGAGCGTATACAACGCAGCATGTACAGGGTCGCAATGATGCAGATGAACGTAACTGGGTAGAATGGCGACTCGGGCATAGTCGGGAACGACCGCTCAAGGGCGTCCGAGATCGGCTAAGGCAAAATCACATCCGAACGGGAGGAAAGAAGGAATGGCGGAACGGGTAGTGAAGGCCCCCACTAGCCCGTGCAGGTGAGTGAGAGGGGAAGGGAGTGCAAGGTCCACTCGCCCACGCGGGCGAGTGGTGGGGGGGGGGGGGGGGGGGGGGGGGGGGGGAACGGCCCACTCGCCCACGCGGGCGAGTGGGGGGGACGGCCCACTCGCCCACCAGGGCGAGTGGGAGGGACGGCCCACTCGCCCGCTTGGGCGAGTGGGGTGGACGGCCCACTCGCCCGCTTGGGCGAGTGGGAGGCTGTCCACTCGCCCATGCGAGAGAGTGGGAGGACGCCCACTTGCCCGCTTGGGCGAGTGGGAGATTGTCCACTCGCCCGCGCGGGCGAGTGGAGAAGGGGTGAGCGCCCACTCACCCCCTCCGTCCCTCCTCTCTCCCTCTCCTGATGGCACAGGAGCCGCGTCCACTTACCCTCTGCGTCTAGCCTATTCAAACAGCGGAATTCCGCTATTGGTAGACCAGTTTGAGCTGCGGATAGTCATTCCAAAAGGCGGGATTACGCTATCCGCAGACCATTTCTAGAATTCTATAAATAGACCCCCATGGGCACCTTGGGGAGGGTTGGCATCTCCTTACCCCCACCCCCCTTAGTGTGTTCGGTTAGCTAGTGACCCTGCCTTCCGTTCGCCAAGTCTTTCAGGCCAACGGTCAGGTGTTGCGAGTGCTCTCCGAGGTGCCCAGGCTCAGCATTGGCTTGGGAGGGGAAGATCTTCGGATCTTTCGGGTTAGTGGCGGGACCTCCTCGCTGCAGCTCGCGGGGTCTGTTTTCACCTGAATCCACCAGCAGAGAGGTTCTTAGGCTCTAAGTGACTAGCCGTTCGACTTTACCTGAGATAAGTAAGGGCAAGCTGTCTACCCCAATTTTCGAACGCTGAAGCCGGGAAACTGATTTCAACACTCCTCTATATCACTGTCTGAATGCGATATAGGGGCCTGATGCCCACCTATGCAGCATGAAAGTCCTCATCTTCTTTAGGTGCAAATAGCCCAATATAGGCTTCTTCTTCTTTATCTGAGTCTGAGGATTAAGACTCAGATTCACTCCATCTTTTGTCCTTCTTGGCTAGGAAGGACTTTTCTCCCTTTCTTCCCTTTTGGTGATAAGCTCTCTTATCACACTTCTCCTTCCTTTTGACTAGACAGTCATCAATGACATATCCAGGCTTACTGCAGCAATAGCAAATTACATTAGATGAAACATGTTTAACATGTTTAGAGTCATATATGTCCCCCTTGGGGTGCTGCTTGTCTGATTTATTGAGATCCTTCCTGGAATATGAGGAGGAGGAAGGCTTGTTCTTCAACTGCTTCTTTCTCATCATCTTCTTGAAATGCCTTGAGAAGGCAGTAAATTCCTCATCAGAAGAGCTGCTATTAGATGAGCTGGACTCAGAATTTTCTAAGCCAACAGCCCTTCATGGAGGTGTAGGCATCCTTGCCTTGCTCTTCTTGGATCCCTCGGCCTTGAGGGCCACAGTCCTCTCCCTTGCATGAGGTCTGGAGGATGTGTCCTCCTCCTTCCTGGCAGATAGTTGCATCTCATAGAAGAGCAGCTTTCCAAACAGAGTATGGGGAGGAGTCTCACCCAGCTTTGCCACCTCCCTGATGGCACATATCTTGGTATCCCAGTATCTACTTAGAGATCATAGGAATTTGTCATTCAGCTCATAATGAGTGAAGGTCCTTTCATAGGTCCTCAACTCATTCATTATCCCGAAGAATCTTTCATAGCAATCAGTTATGCATTCAAGGCTTTGTTGCCTGAAGGCTTCATACTCCTGATTGAGGAGGGATTTCCTATCATCCCTCACTTCTTCAGCCCCTTCCATGTACACTATCAGTGTATCCCACATGTCATTGGCAGTCTCACAGTGTACCTAGTTCTGGAATGTTGAATCATCAATAGCATTGATTATAATGTTTTGAGCTCTTTTGTCCATTGTTGTCAATGTTATCTCATCACTTGTCATTTCAATGTATGACTTGCCTACCTGCCTAGTAGGATCAATGGTGGAGGGATTTGTGATAAGAAAGGGGCCATCCTGAATAGTGATATAGATCATAGGGTCTGAGGTCTCCATGAAAATCCTAACCCTTTGCTTCCAAATGCCAAAGGATTCCTTTTTGCATATAGGAAGCTTCATAGACCCCATCTCCTTCTGAACTCCATTGGTAGCCATTGGATTCAGATCTAACAATACATATGTAGGACCTGGTCAGATTGTTAAGTCCTGTTTGACCAACCTATCTCTGATACCACTTGATAGTTTATATGTTTGTAGACTAATTCACCTAGAGGGGGGTGAATATGTGTCTTTGATTTTATTTAATTAATTTTGCAAGTACACAAAATAACAAGCACACACAGAAAGCACACTAGTATTTATAGTGGTTCCCCAAGACAGTGTGTCTATGGGTAGTCTACTTTCTCTCTACACCTTTCTAACAATGTGTTAGACAAGGCCAACTCCTCGAATCTCAGCTCCTAGAGCTTACAACTCAGATCCATCAGGATCTCTCAGGCTTTCTCCAAGCCCTACCTCATGCTAACCATCCCTACCTCTCAGAGTGCTCCCACTCCTGCAGCTCAGACATCCCCTTGACCTCCTACTTCAGGCCTATCAAGAATCCCTACTTCTCAGGAAAATAGCCCTACAACCTCAGGCCTAACAGCCCTACAGCTCAGGTTCAGCAACCCTACACACTCAGGCAATGTGCCTTACAAGCTCAGAACAGTACAGTTCCTACAGAGAATATATGTTAAGCTTACAACATTAGACAGCACTGGAATGATGTCTTCTGTTGTTCCTGCACAGTTGGTGCTTCCATACAACTTGGTTGAATGTAAACTTTAGTCCTTGCTTCTAACTGATCCTTCACTTCAGTTGAGGAGAAGGGATCGCCTTGCTCTTCTAAGTAGAAGAGCTATCTTCTCTCCTTGTGTCTTCTTGCTGGTTCAGTAAGCAGGAGACTGAGAGAGCTTGAAAGCCGTCAATGGAACAGTGATTAGAGCTTTCTTCTTTTCAGCACACCAACATGTTCTTTTGAAAGTGCCCTAATATGTTCTTTTATACTCCACGTGTCTTCAACGGCTCTTAGAGGGGCCCCTGACACATTGGAAGAGGATAGAGTGCATTATCTCTCCTTTACAGCTGTTTGCGCCAAAAGCTAGTCGCGCCACTATCTTCTTCCAGATTTGAATTTGTCTCAGCGGTTGGGCTGAGACAGCCTTCTGTCTCATCAGTTGAACTGCTTTTGTCTCAGCGGTTCCGCTGAGACAGTTTCTCTTCTCAGCGGATTTGTCTATCTGCAGCTCAGTAGGGGCAGATCACTTCTCAGCGACTCCTGGTCCCGTCTCAGCGGTTCTGCTGAGACAATGACTCCTTCTCAGCGGTTTTGACAGCAAACCTCTAAACTTATTCCAAAGTTTGGAATATCTTAACCCTGAACATTTCTGATGCAAAGTAGGGTTTATCAAATACAATATGTACTTAGCATTATGAGTGATGTTTCTTCAAATCAAGGGAACATTGATGGCAATATTCCCAACAAGTAGGTTTCATCATGCTTTATGTATTAATGCTCTGATTTATCATTAATATATTTGTTATTATCAAAAGAGCGAGTTTGTTGGAACATGGTCTTCCGCATCTCCTAGGTTTGAAATAATAAATCTTATGTGTATTTGATCATGTGTG
Organism: Dactylorhiza incarnata; assembly: GCA_033032865.1. Lineage (NCBI taxonomy): Eukaryota > Viridiplantae > Streptophyta > Magnoliopsida > Asparagales > Orchidaceae > Dactylorhiza > Dactylorhiza incarnata. The sequence continues at coordinate 3,561,808 of JAWHQI010000235.1, read as the reverse complement.
TTTAAGTGTGCAGGAAATAATATCATATGACTTAAGGATAACATAAGTAGGTTGCCCCTGAGTTTGAAGTCAAAATCACTAGGATGATGCATTGTTGGTCTGGACTTGCCCACAAGCTAAAATGTTGAAAGTGGTCTAACGCCAGGCGTTAGGTCTTAACGCCAGTGTTGACACTCGACGGTATTGACACTCGACGGTATTGACACTCGACGATATGACATGGAGGGAAGTTGTCGTGATTGCAAGAGCATTTTAGGAATGATTTGACTTAACGTCAGTGTTAGCCCCAACGCCAACGTTAAGTTATCCTAAAATGAATATTTCCAAAGATGCATTATTTCCTTCCTGTTTTAAAGATCCGAGCCATCAAGTTTTTTTTATACTGGGTCAACGCCTGCATTAACTTTAACGTCGGCGTTAGCTTCCAGCCCTATAAAAAGGTGGCATTCGTTCTCTTCAACAGAGATCTAAGAGAGAGTTCTAGTGCCTAAATTTCAGAGCAATATACTACCGAGAATTGATCTCCCACCAAAAGTTATGTAAGTTTCTGAAGGAGGACTTCGTCATGCCGCATCCGACCGACGATCGTTTCAACCACACTTATTCTACAGCGGTCTTTCGTCTCCAACTTCATAAGTTCTTTTGAGGAAGTTGTCATATTGTTGTTGTTTATTTCATCTCTTTATTATTGTAATCGTGTAGTAAATTCACCTCGTATTGGCGACTAGGTCTGGGTAGGACTTAGGGAGGAATTCGCCTCGTGTTGGCAACTAGATCTAGGTTTGGTCTAGCGGGTGCTCGAGGCCGTATCTGAGGGAGGATTGGCTAGAGCGGCTTGAGGCCGTATCCTGGGGAGGATTGGCTAAAGCCACCGGTTCGTGGGGATACGAGTCGGGATAGAAAACGAAAAGACTTTTTACTATTCGCCTTCGATTTCTAGCGTCATAAGAAATCAAGTTTTGTAATCTTATATTTCAAGTTAATAAAATCATGTCTCTATTTTATTTCACTTGATTTGTTTAATTTTTCTCTATTTTGATCTCTTAACTTTTCAAGTCTTTTAAAATATAATAAAAGTTTTAAAACCCTTATTCACCCTCCCCCCCCCCTAAGGGCGCCTACAGATCCAACAATTTGTTCTCGAAACCGCTGAGCTGAAATCGCTGAGATGAAAATGCTGAGATGAAATCGCTGAGCTGTCGTCGACGACATCTAGCTGTCGCTGACGACATTGATTTGTTCTCGACTTTACATCCTGAGCTTCAAACAAAAATTAGCATAGTCGCATACCTATTATACATGCACACCATAGATAAAATAGGATCAAACACACTCAGGATTTGTTATTACCAAACCATAGAGTTTGGAACGCATGCTCCAACAGTAACCACCGTATAACCACCTAACGGGCGAATCACGCTGGTCAATTTGGAGCACACGAAACGCCACTTTTGGGATATTACCGTCTTGCCCCCCGGACAATCCGGTCAATTCGGGCAGATTTGTTGACGGCGTTGAGCGCAGAGAACTAGACCTGCAATCTAAGAAATTTGGAAAGGTTAACTGTCGTGTGCGTCGCGAACACGGAAGTGTTCTGAGCGTGCAACGAACGCGAAAGTGTTCTGAGCGCGCAACGAACGCGGAAACATTCTAGGCGCGCAACGAACACAGAAGTGTTCTGAGCGCACAACGAACACGGGAGCGTTCTGGGCGCGCAACGAACATGAAGTGTTCTGAGCGCGCAACTAACGCGGAGGCATTCTGAGCGCGCAGTGAACGTGGAGGCGTTCAACGCACTGCGTGTACTTTGGGGCATTCCGCGCGTGCCGTGAATGTGGACTTAGGAGGTGTTGTGACCGCGCAGTAAACACAGAGCCGCTCTGGGCGTGCACCGAACACGAGAGCGTTCTGAGCGCGCAATGAACACGAGAGCGTTCTGAGCGCACAACGAACACAGGAGCGGGTGGAAACGCTTCGCTCGCTTTTCGGACCGAATGTCGGAGATGTGGTCGATTGCCGATGGAAGGGCGTGCTTGTAAGAGCAAGAGCGCGCCCATCGAAGGTTGCGCCCCCCAACACGGAGAACCTCTCCCGGCCACGAGAGAGGGAGAGCGTCGGGGCTCTGACTGCGCCCCTAAGGGGGCGTCGAACTCATTGTGCTCCCGACGGGGGAGCAGGCTTGGCCGCTCCCATAGGGGGTGCGGCTAGGGTCGCACCCCATGAGTGGTGCGGCTTGCGCTACACCCCATGAGGGGTGCGGCCTTGGCCACACCCCCTAGGGGGTGCGGCTAGGGCCGAGGGGTGCAGGCTTGGCCGCACCCCACTTGGCGGGGTGGGGCTTTGATGGGGTGCGACCCGCAGCCCCTTTGCGCGCTCCCGTGTTCGTTAGTGGGTCGCTGTGATATGGGGTTCAGCCGGGCTTGGCGTCGTGCAGCGGTTGTAAGGGTTTTCCCACTCTCTTTGCCGCGAGACTTGACATGTCTCCATTATCCCCGCTTACTCATGGTGGGGCTTTGGATAAATGCACTCATTGGTACTGCGAATGAGTGCATTTCAGTTTTAAATGTTTTATTAAATTCTGAATTTTTTAGCATATAAATAGCCTTTTAAATATGAAATTGATACACAAAATATTTCACATATTTCTCCTTTAAACTACATATTTTTCGTTGTATTTTCTTGTTATTTTATGTTGTTTCGTCAAGTGAAAGTTCAAGTGATTTGTGCTTCTCGGTCTCTGCGCAAATTGGAGTTTCAGAATCCAACTGAATGTTGTACCTTGGAGAAGTGAGCGTCAATTTATATTGGTGTTTATGTGTATATGTTTCCTGATGTATACAAATTTCTTTGGAAAACCTTAAACTCGGTTGCGAATTTATTTGATGGGTTTAGACACCTATGAAAGAGAAACACAAAGTTAGGTGTGGTGAGACAAGATCTGTGCCTCACATGATCAAGTTGATATTGAAAACTCATTCCATTACATAGTTTTTCCTCCTAAAAAGCATAATCCTGCAACCATAGTTTGGTCTAGGATTACATGTTCTCATTTAAAACTTTTTGATGATTACCTGCCCAACAAAGTGCAATTTTGCATATATATATATAGATCGATTTTGTCAAATTCAAGAGCAATTTATTTTGTAAGGATTTAACCAAATTCAATGCAACTCCCTCCCTGCAACGACCCGAGCCCTATAGACCCGGAGCCGTTAATTCACTAGCCCAAGGGAGACACCTCCGCCAGCACACTGGACCGGGGTTGCAGCCCGTACACCCCAACGCATCCAGGTTCTCTCCCCTGAGCCTGTTTCTCAGCGCAGCGCATTGTTGAGGCCAGGTTTCGATCCCCTGACCTCCTGGATAAGAACCCCTTCAACCAGGTTCTCTCCCCTGGGCTAGTGAATTAACGGCTCCGGATCTATAGGGCTCGGGTCGTTACACTCCCTAGCCAAATTTAAGAGCAACTCACCACTTGTGGACTTTGTCAATTCAAAAGAGAAGATTCACGTAAATATTCGAAGAAATTTTATAATATATTGTCTAGTTCTCGTGATTTTCTTGCTTTTTTTATTATTTTTTCCATGAAAATATCGTACTGCTAGTTCTCATTTTTTTTACCTAGTAGCTAATTTTCAGGCTAAGTCGACACTCTCTCCTAAAATTTGTGACATTTGCTAGATCGATATCCTAGTAGTCATATAGCACAAGGAAAATGCATGATTAACATAAAATAAAGACAATTATTGAGATTAAATCCAATCATAATATAAAACGCAAAGACTCCAATGTCACATACTAAATTTTGCACCATTAAGCCATCAAGCATACTAACATAGTTAACCGCTGTCAATTATATTTTTATTTTTCGCATTTAATTAAATTTCTCTTTGATCCTGGCTTGGGTTTAGAGTGATTGGAAGGTCTCCCTCGTATGAACATCGAAAAACATCTGGAAGCTTCTTCACAATTGCTCTAGGTCCCACCAACATTTTCTCGGATTTTGGTCGAATATCCTGCTCAACAATTTGATAACAATTAGTAGTATCTTTATGAATTTTAGTGCAAGCTAGAAAAAGTTGCATGTTCATTTATAACGTGTGTGCACGACGACACTATACAAATTACTAGTGTGTTGCCCTCGTGAAACTATTTTTTGTTCTGTAATCATTCAATAACAATATATACCTTGAGTTGATGCCAAGTAATATTCGGAGTAGTCCGCTATGTCATAATAGTATATAACATTAGACGATTGTTAACTGCAACCGAAATTTGGCTATCTACAACCCAAATATTTTGAAAATTTTATCAACAAACAATTTTATTCATTGTTTTTCATTCAACCAGTCTCTATCGGGTTGGAATACTATGAATGTATAGAGAGACAATATATCGTCAAACGGAGAAGCTATTTACTTTGAACAGATAGATCTTTTTATATTGAAGCCTTAAGTTATCACCAAAACACATCAATAGCAGATCAGATTCAGGAGGGATTTGGCTAATGTTTAATAAATTTTTGACCAATCAATTCTGATGAATTAAAATGGATCATAAAAGGGAAACATAAAATGATTTTATGAGAATACTTCCATGTCAATCAATTTTTGACCTCTTCTACTATTGGTATTCCTCAACTCCTTCACCCTCCAACAAGGAAATCTTTACAGGGATCATTCTCCTCCACATGATTGTGCCCAACAAGGAAATCTTAGACGAATGGGACTGAACTGATCTCCCTATTGACAAGTTCTAGCTTGAGAATCTAGTTCTTAGGATGAGCGTAGTTGTGAATAATCATGGGCAACTAGTTCTTCAACAAGTACACTGTCTGAACGGTATCATCCATCTTGTTGGTCGTGTATGACAGCATAATGATCATCGAAGAGGCAGACATGGTAGGTGATGTCAGCAGTGTAGAGAATATCGTAGTTTTTGAACATGGCCAATAGGGATTGGCTATGGGAGCAACTATGTCTTGTGATGGCTATAGGAGCAGTGACAGGTGTAGCAACGAGAGCAACAATGACAGTTAGGGCTTGTGAAAGCCTTGGAAGCCGACGGCTAGGGCGGCGTCAGCGATCGAAGCAGCGACAGCTATATGTGGAGTAAAACGAGAGTGGGTGAGAGTTTTCTTCATTGGTTGCAAGTAAAGGATAGCTAGTAAGAAATAATGTTTTTTTAACTCGGGGTGCGGATTGCCAAATTTGAGTTGCGGTTGACAATCTCCAAAAATTATTAGGAAGCTGAACACAAATTAAATGATGGCTATGTCAATCATGTACTGTCACATCACCTAGAAGGGGCTCACAACCATGCACGTAAGTGTATTACAAATTGAGCGGGGCCCACTATCAGACTTTCTATAGGTTGTGTTAAGGGTACATATATTTTACCAAGGGCGATTAGCAACTTGTAATCATTTGATATGCGCAGATCCTGAAATTATATTTGTAGAACAATGCAATATTTGTCGACCAAATTTTAGAAAAATTCACAGTGTACTACTCTTTCACAGATTCCTTCTCCATCTACGCCAAATCTTTCCTGACATGAAAACCATGTCGCAGGCTGACAAAACTAGAGAGACAAAGTACCCCCATCTCTCTGACCTCATCTTCCTTGACTACAACGGTGTTGACCTCTTCTACCATTCGCAGAGCAGCAACCTCTATTGGTCATCTTCTCTTCTTTTCTTCACCATTTCCTACAAATTGGCAAGTCAATGCACACAACGACGAGGAGATTGACTTCGAATCATCCACCGAAATGAAGATCACGACCTTCCTTAAAATATCCTCAAATTACTATTTCATGGTTTGCACTTCAAATAGACCAACGACTTTCAGTTTGGTTGATGAGACTTACCTTTTCCAATCGAACAATCGTGAAAGGAGGTTTAGTTCTTAATATCCTTTTCTTTATTAAAGCCTTTTTAATCTTATTTCAGAATAGTGATATATATATAAGTGTAATTGAGTGAGAGATAAACACAAACAGATCACAGCACAGCAATTAAAAAAAACAAGAAATAAACCAAGCATCACAGAAGATACCAGAAATATAGTAGTTTCCCAATCAACCTGGGTACATCTACTCTTCTACCCACTGGTAGGAATCCACTACAGGTTTTTGATCAGGTGCCCTGCCACCAAGGGGTTTTTGATCAGGTGTCCACACACCACAGAGCTTTTGATCAGGTGCTCAAAACCAAACCACAGGTTTTTGCTAAGGTGCCCTATCACCGAGAGTTAACTTTTGAAGGGAGTTATAACCCTGTACAAGAGGGAAAGGAGAAAAGATATATTGTTCTTCTCTTTGCTGAGAAGACTCTTGATGATCCTGATGGGTTGTTGAGATTGGATCTTTGTAGATGATATTGAAGAGCTCCCCATGTCTGATTGAATTGATGACAGCTTGTAGAGGCTTCTTCTTCTTATTGTAATAACTCTTTTTCTTCTTCTTGCAGTTTAGATCCCTGAGCAAATGATCTTGATTGGTGTCTCAGGGTAAAGATGATCTGCAGAGAAGAGTTAGCAAAAAGAAAATAAATAATATTTGTTCTTATCAAGAACACTGTATATCTGCTTCTTTTTGCTTCTGTATATTTCCTTCTTCCTATTCTGGTTCTGCCTTTACTTATTTCTTCTCTTTGTTATTATCCTTCTCTGATCTTCTCTCTAAGTATATATTCTGGAGAGCTGTTCGGCTAATTTGAATTCTTGTCGACAAGATAGGAAAGAGATAATGTCTCTTTGATTTCCTATGATCCTCGAGAAGATAAATTGACGTCTTTGGCTTTCCAACGGCTATAACATTTAATGCCTGCAACGGCTATATTATATATTCATAAAGAAAAGCATTTATCATCTTTAAGCAGATATAAGAATATAATAATATTAGTCGAACTGAGAATGAGAAATATAATAGCAGATAATAATTTCGTCGAGCTCAGCTTCCAGTTCGTCGATCTGAACATTTGATTCGTCGTTCTGAGCTTCTGCTGAAGATTCTTCGAACGCAGACTTGAGATCGTCGAACGGAACTTTTCGTCGACCGCTGAGATGGCTGGATTTCGTCGACCGCTGAGATAGTTGTTCTTCGTCGACCGCTGAGACGGGATCTGTTCGTCGACCGCTGAACCGCTGAGACTAAAGATCGTCGACCGCTGAGATATGTGTTCTTCGTCGACCGCTGAGATATGTGTTCTTCGTCGACCGCTGAGATAGCTGGATTTCGTCGAGCGCAGAATGAACATCATTCGTCGACCGCAGAGCGCCGTTCGTCGAACGCAGATAGCCGTTCGTCGAACGCAGAGAACATATGTAATTTTTATCTTTCTCTTATTTTTTCAGCCTATTAATTATATATATTTTCAGCTTTCTATCTTAATGGGATTTAATCTAAGTTATAAGATGTGTTATGATAGAAACTTAGACATTAAAGATGGATCCTAACTCAAATCAAAACTAAGGTTCCAACAAATCGTCTTCTCACCGTCTACACTACGAGAGCAAAACAATCACCATGATGACGGAATGCAAATAGAAGAGGGGTGCGAAGGTCATTACGCAAGCTTCACATTGTCGAGTCTCGGTATCCATTCGACAAAGTCGAAGAGAACGCTGGGAAGTAGAAGGAAGAATTAAGAAGATGCATGGTTTGTTTGATTTTCGCTCATGTCGAGAATGACAGGAACTAGGTACCCAAATCTATTGATAAAAATGGTGCAGGAGAGGATGGCATGTGGCACTTGATACCTGCACTTTGGGTCCAAAGGACTTGGACACCATGTGAATAACCCTTCTCTAGTCGGGTTGCATCATCTGATCCTTCGAAGACTTTGGCCAGAACCCATCCGACTTTTCTTGGCTCTTCATTAAGAAATTGAGCCAAGAAGTCCTCAAGAGTTAAGTGCTCGACATAAGAGGTCAACGACGGTCGGGCGAATGACGAAAATCGAAATTCACATAAGGGGAGAAACTGCACGGGCGGAACTAGAGAAGGAGGCAGTACGTGTTCAGGTTGTTCTATGGTGTAGAATGAATAAAAATAGGGTGTTTTTAAAGGCACACCTGATTTGCTATGAGCACACCAAATAGTAAATTAATACCTGATTATTTTCCTCCAACATAAGTTTTTAAGGTGCACGCCTTTTTCTAGCGTGGCCCTCTCCCCCATGACTCCAACATGCCTTGTCTGTGAAACCCTTAAGCTTGTCTTCTTCCTCCCAGCCCGCTAACGCCGACAACAGACCTCTCGCCGATACCAGAAAAAGAGGGCCTCCATCTCGTCGAGCCAATGAACCCCTCTTCACTTATTAGCACCTCTTCAGCCGACCACATTCTTCTTCTCTGACGCCTAGTCGAGCACATGAATAAGAACTCTATTGTAGCCATATAGGGTAAGTTTTTAAGCTCGATTGCTTTTCTAATGGATTGTTTGCAAATCTCCCCCAACGTAGTTATTAAAAATTTTTGTTGCGAACACACGAATCAGCGATCTTCTTCCTCCATAAACCCTAAATCTATGAGTTCTCTTCATCCCGGGCCCATTGAGGTATAACCCTAACACTTAGAACACCGGTTGCATTTTTGTGGTATTTGTTGGATTTAGGAATGTTTGTTGTATTGATTGCAAAAATTTTGTTTCCAAAAAACTATTATTTTGTTTGTTGGATGTTTCAAAATTTTTTTGAAGATAATAGTGTGTTCATGCAGTATGTGGAAATCAAATTTTCTGGGGTTTTTTGTTTGTGTGCATGATGAGTTAGTTATAAACAAGAGATGGTCAAATTTGAAGAGTCAATTAATAATACAAATGTATATAGGCATGGATTCATCACAGATAATATGTTTCCAAGTAAGAAAAATTTAGTTGAATGAGCTCGAAAAATTACGAGAAGAATAAGATTTGTGGTTACCATCCAAAGGGCAATGCATGTACAAAAACATTATGAGAGCAATGCATGGAGTATAAGAGCAGTGCTCGAAGCATGAGAGCAATGCACAAGGTATTAGCAATTTAAAAAAATTATTTACTCTAGGTTTATAATGATCAATGCATGAAGAATTTTCACTTTCATCTTTCATGCGAGTTAACTAGCATGTCAAATGATGTGTACAAATTACTAGTTTGAAAATTTCATGTAAAAAGATGAACCACGACAAGTTCTGGCTTGAGGATCTAGTTCTTATGGTGAGTGTACTTGTGAATAACCATGGGCAACTAGTTCTTCAACGAGTACACTGTCTGAACGGTATCGTCCATCTTGTTGGTCGCACATGACGACATAAATGATCATCGAGGAGGGAGACAAGATAGTTGATGTCAGCGGTGTAGAGAATATCATAGTTGCTGAACATGGCCACTAGGGATCGGCTATGGGAGCAACTAGGTCTTGTGATGGCTATAGGATCAGTGACAGGAGTAGTAACGAGAGCAACAATGACAGTTAGGGCTTGTGAAAGCCTTGGAAGCCGACGACTAGGGCGGTGTCGGCGATCGAAGTAGCGACGACTATGTGGAGGAAAATGAGAGTGGGTGAATGTTTTCTTCATGGGCTGCGAGTAAAGAATAGCTGGTAAGAAATAATATGTTTTTTAGAATTTGGGGTGCGGATAGCCAAATTTGAGTTGCGGTTGACAATCTCCAAAAATTACTAGGAAGCTGAGCACGAATTAAATGATGGCTAAGTCAATCATGTACTGTCACATCACCTAGAAAGAGCTCACAGCCATGCAAGTAAGTGTATTACGAATTAAGTGGGGCCCACTATCAGACTTTTCTATAGATTGTGTTAAGGGTACATATAATTTACCAAGGTTGATGAGCAACTTGTAATCCTTTGATATGCGCAGATCTTGAAATTATATTTGTAGACCAATGCAGTATTAGTAGGCTAAATTTTAGAAAAATTCACAGTGTACTACTCATTCCCAGATTCCTTCTCCATCTTTGCTAAACCTTTCCTGACTTGAAAACCATGTCGCATGCTGACAAAATTAGAGAGACAGAGTATCCCCATCTCTCTGACCACATCTTCCTCGACTACAATGGTGTCGACCTCTTCTCCCATTCACAGATTAGCAACCTCTCTTGTTCATCTTCTCCTCTTTTCTTCACCATTTCCTACAAATTGGCAAGTCAATGACACAATGAGGAGATTGACTTCGAATCATCCACCAAAAAGAAGATCATGACCTTCCATAAAATATCCTCAAATGACTATTTCATGGTCTGCACTTCAAACAGAACAACGACTTTCAGTTTGGTTGCAAGGACTTACCCTTTCCAATCGACTAATCATCTTCTCACCGTCTACACTACGAGAGCAAAGAAATCACCATGATGACAGAATGCACATCGAAGAGGGGTGTGAAGGTCCTGTATGCAAGCTTCACATTGTCGAGTCTCGGTATCCATTTGACAAAGTCGAAGAGAACGCAGGGAAGTAAAAGCAAGAATTAAGAAGAGGTAGGGTTTGTTCGAGTTTCGCTCATGTAGAGAATGACGGAAACCGGGTACCCAAATCTATTGATAAAAATTGCGCAGGAGATGATGGCATGTGGTACTTGATACCTGCACTTTGGGTCCAAAGGACTTAGACACCATGTGAATAACCCTTCTCTAGTCGGGCTTCATCATCTTCTCCCTCGAAGTCTTTGGCCAGAACTCATTCGGCTTTGTCTGTCTGCATGCGCCAAAGAAATCAACCATTGCACTCACTTGCGGGCGCATAATATGGGAATGATAATTACTTCTTGCTAAAATATTACATTAGTACATTTCAACATATTCTTGTCTTTCACGTTCTCGTCATTGCATTCACCATCTCTAACATCTGAAGAATAATATTCATGTGATTTATTAATGGAAATTATTTTGTACAATTGCGGTGTGTGATGACTGTCCACTACCACCAACTATCTCCGTTTGGAGAAGATATCATGAAAAAATTGTCGAACAATGAGAGATTCACTATATATCGTGTGATAACGTTTCAAATCGCAATAAAACAAATATTAATGTGATGACTTTTGAAGAATTATAAGGTACGCATTACACTTTTTTCTTTAATTCGATGCAATCTTCATTATTCCAAAAATTGTGACGCTTGCTAACTTGTAATTTTGCAGGTTTCAAATTGGTTAGGAATGCAATTAAAGGATTTTTCCGAAAAAATATGTTGGATCTTGCACTTAAATATTGAACTTGTATAACCATGTGAGTTTTCGTTTGTTTTTAATTATTTCTTTTCTTCACGTTTATTACTTAAACAGTAATTTCGTGATAAATCAAAAGTTTTTTTTAATGTCTAGAGTTTGTATTCTTGCTTTAAACTAATATTTATTATTTTATTTAAGAATTTAAATGAATAAATTTTGGTCTACACTACAAAATGATCTACGCTTATAATTTTTTGGTTTGGACATCCATAATTGATTTTCACGGAACAAGTAGAGGTGTTCAAAAGTCTTGGGGCCTAGAAAGCGCACTTGGGCATGGAAAGCGCACTTGGGCATGGAAAGCCCACCTGGGCTCGGCCTGGGCCCAGGCCAAGCCTTTGGGGCCTAAGTAGACCCCCATTTCAGCCAAAAGTCTGGCCTGGTGCCCGACCCTAGCCAGGCAAAGGCTAGGCTCGGGCACCAGGCCAGGCAGGCACCAAGTAAATCCCTCCTATTTGCCATAGTAGGCCCTACTCAGGCGAGATTTACTTTAAGTAAATCCCTCCCGGTGGAATTTACTTTATAGTAAATCCCTCCGCCTGGCGCAGATGCAAGATCGTGAGGGGGCGTGGGAGAAGCGACGATGTCGTAGATGCGATCCTGGTAGGGCATCTGCAGAGGAGAAATCGCTATCGGGTTTAGCGAGGAGAGGGATCGAATTTTAATACGGTCGGCGAGGAGGGGCTCTGGCAAGGGGCGGACGCTATCATTGACCACGGCGAGGCAGGTTGTAGAGAGGAGAGGAGACGGAAGATCGAGAATTCGTGAGGCGAAATCGAACAGTCGGGCAAGCAGAGAGAGCGACAGAGAGGAGTTCGAAATGGTGAGATCGGAAATGAGGAGAGAGAAGTTCGATTGTTTTAATTGGGCTTTGTTTTGGATCGGACGGCAGGATTATGAGTGAACGACCAGGATTTTTTCAATGACTTTTAAATTCATGGCTTTTAAAAGCCATCTCATATTTCTGTTTAGAATTTATATATATATATACACACACACATGAGTGACAGGGCACGGGGGCCCCTCGTGCGGGCGGCGACATTCGGCAGGGGTGACAACATTTGGCAGGGGCGGCGACATTCGGCGGGGGTGACATTCGGCAGGGGCGGCGACATTCGGCGGGGGTGACATTCGGCAGAGGCGGCAACTTTCTGCGGGGGCGATCTATATTTATATCAGTATATATAAAACTTAATTTAATTTTGTTCAACAAAAATAATATGGTGTGATGGTTGCAATCTTTGGTTGACATAGTGGATGCTTGAGTTCAATTCTCACCATTGACAAATTTTGTGAGATTAAAAAACAGGTCATAAGACACTCATTTTTCAATAAATTTAGGGGTAAAATCGTAATTTCATGTTGTAGGGTACTCTACACCTTCATAGTTTTAAGTCACCCCTAGTAGGTTTAGGAGATCTATGAAAAAGTGGAGAGAGAGAGAGAGAGCGGTTTGATCCGACGACTGATGAAATATCATGCCAGATTCAACGACCGTAATCATTTCAACGGCTTTAAAATTCATGGGTTTGATATTTCTTTATATATGGTATGTATATGGTATATATATATATACACACACACGAGTGACAGGCACGGGGCTCCGCCCCTAAGGCCAAGTAAGACAGTACCCGTCCGGTAACGGCGGGCTTCGCCCGCCCTCGGCAGAACATATACATATGAGTACTCAAAATGATCGCACAAAAATTTTAATTAATATTTTATTATCGTTTTTTAAACATTTATATTTTAACAAAAAATCATTTTAAAGTTGGTCTAATGATAATCTAGGTCTAATGATAACCTACCATAGTAGATGTAGGAGGTCTACTAAAAAACTTTTGAATTTTATGAATTTCCATCATTATTTTTACTATAGGATAGTGTAATTACATAAATAGTCATTATATTTTATGAATTTTCATTTTTTTTCTTAATATATGTTAAGTCATTGGAATAAAATAATGAAACTATATTTGACAATTTTGAATGTTGCACCAAAGACAACTTTTTTTTATATAGTAGTTAAAGTTATATATATATTATGATTATTATTAGCACTTCATTTTTCGCTATTAGTAATGCAAAGACTCCGACGGGAGAAAAGTATGATTCTCACAGCCTTCGGGGAGACCGACGACAATCGAAGGGAAGGGGAACAGGTGGAGAGAGCTGGGGGGGGGGGGGGGGGGGGGGGGGGGGGGGGGAGGGGGGATCGGAGCCTTCGATGGGCGACGAAAGAGGCTAGAAGGGATGTCATGAGAAAAGGCGAGAAGATTGAACCAGCTTTCAGGTAAAAAACAGATAGGCTTATTATTTGTCTAGGGGCCCGTTCGGTTAGAGGGTTTTGATAGGGATGAATTGAAATTTAGTAAATCCCCAAACCGACAAGAATTAGAATTGAGTGAATTCCAATTATATTGTCCGACAATTTCAAAACCTGGAGGAATTGGAATTGGAATTCAGCTAATTGGGGCATCACGAGAAGGGGGAACCGAAGACAAAGAAAGAAATTGAAGAAACTTCCACAGATCTGAGAATCATGTGGGTTGAAATCCTTGCCGTTTCAAGCCGCTGAACAGAATATGGATTGAAGATCACAGAACAAATTGTTGATTGCTTCTACCTGACGTTGGGAGGCAGCATAATCAGGATCGTCACAGAGATTGTGCAGGTCCATCTTGGGCGTAGCCGGATAAATCCATGGGAAGAGGAAAGAGCAACTGATGGACACTCAGGAGGACAAACGACAGATGAGATTGAAGAACTCAGCGAACTTCTACCTGAAGCTTCCGCCTCTTTTTCCGTAGGATCCACGCGGCGAGAGAAGCTCTTGCTTGATGCGAACGGGAATAACGCCACGGGAAAACCTAACTGAGAAGGTAAGAATTGGGAATAGGTATACCGTAATTCAATGGGGTTTGAAGAAATTCCAATTCCGCGCAACCGAACAACCATAAAAAAATTACTTGACGACAATAAATCCCAAGTCCGTTCAACCGAACGGACCGTAGATTTCTTTGAAAAGTCGTCATTGCCGACAATAAATTTCTCTTTCAAAAAGAGGAGAAATGGATTTGAGGATTGTAATATCTCAAAAGTCCTTTTTGGCTGGATATTAGCTCAGGCTAATCGAAGATAAATGCCCACAAAAAACTTGTACACTTGGAATATAACGATCCATGGATATTTGCAGTGCAAGAAAATACACTAGGCAATCAATTTGTTCCCATCCGGAGGAGTGTCAAATTTTTTTTATTTCTCTTAGTTATGAAATATTATTATCTTTCTTCACAAGCTCGGAAGAAAAAATTCATCTTAGATGAGTAAAAAGAGTAAACAATTGAGGGGGGGGGGGGGGGGGGGGGGGGGGGGGGGGGGCAGGGAGTTCATTTTCAACTTTCCACGTATCCACATGCAAACGGGTCCGGGGGTGGTGCAGCGCAGCGAATGCACTGCACCGTGCAGTGCAGCGAATCGGACGGTTGAGCTGAGATGCGAGCGCGAGATGAGCTTTGCGCTGCGATTCGTGCATGCTTTCAGATGAGTGCGCTATGATGTGCACGAATCGCGGCGCACTCGCAATTCAACGCCACCGCTTGATCGCACTGCACGGTATAGTGCATTCGCTGCACTGCACCACCCCCGGACCCCATGCAAACCCCTGTTTATAGTTATCTTCTTCTAGTTATGCTGTTACATTTGAAATAATGGTTTGCGGTTAAAAAATTCTTTGTGAATAACAATTTGTTTAGGTAATTTTTTTTGAAATAATGGTTTGCGGTTAATAAAAATTTGTGGTTATTTTAGCTCCGTTTGGGAGGCGAAATTTTTGAATCTGCGCTCCGGACTCGACTAACGGATTCACCAGTCCCCGATAATTTTTTAGAATTGCTCCCCTCCCTTCTAACCGGTCTCAGACCCCACACACTTCCGGCCTTCCCTCCGATCGCAGACTGCTAGTTTTGTCCCTCGCCGGAGCCGGAGCCCCAACGCGAGGCCAAACGAACCCAAATTTGTTTAGGTAGTCGGAGAGTTGAGTAGAGCGATGAAAGAAAGGAGTGCAAACCTGGTCGAAAATGGCGGTGGGGATAGCAATGGTGGCGACAGCGTTGGGGGCATCGACGATGCCGGAGAGGCGGCCCTCGCATGGGCAGCAGGAGAGCAGGATGTAGGCCTGCTCCTTGGAGTACCCGAATTTTGATAGGTAGTCGATGGCGTTCAGCACGGCCCGCTTGTAGGCAACGGTGGCGTCCAGGAAATGCTGCCGCCCGCTCTCGTCTACGCTGATTCCCTCGAACACCAGCCATTCGGAGAATCGCGGCTCCACTGGTCCGATCTCGAAGATAGGATTCACGTGCAGATCGGTTGGTCCCATCGGCGTCAGGTATTTCTTCATCCCGCCCCTTATGATCTCGCACCTTGAAGGAAAAGAAAACATCATCAAAGTAGGTTTCTTATGCATTTGATTGACATCTATGTTTCTTAAAGCAAAGATAATAGTTGCTGTTTCTAGATATAACTGAGTTGCTGTTACTAGATATAACTGCATTAGTTGAGTACTCTGATAGCATGTTATCTGTGAAATGCAATGCATTTGTTCAAATTCATCTTCGTTGTGGAAAGATCAATGCATCTGCTGATATTAATGGCTGCCAAGTGCTAGCAATTTTTTAGTTTCAGTTTGAAAGTGTATTGAAGGTCTAATATATAGGCAACGGAAAACATGACTTAGAAATGGATAGCGTAAAGCCAACCTCAGCACTATACTGTGGACGTGAGCCAAATAATTAAATAACTAAAACCACCATGATCAAGCGTGGGGTAAATAATGGAACCCAATCGAATAACTGAAATCATCATGCATGATGTTGGAAGCAACTGAGATGTGCATGAATGGCAATGCCTCAGTTTTACTTGTAATCTTGAGTGTGAATATGAGGAGAACGCGTTTGGGTTGTCCTGGGCGTGCTAGAAATTGTGAGATCGGCTTTGTCGCGGAGGGTCATATCATGCTTCAGTCATTGGAAGGAAGCTTGCCCTCAGGGTTCCCAAGATGTAAGTCGGAGGGTCACACACTGTGTAGGGACGAACAAGGATATGCCTGATTGATAGGAGTGGTATTTGATGAGTCTCAATTATATACATATTTTCGGACTCATTTGGGCCGATTTTCTAGTCTTTGCACCACACTTTAGGCTTGCTTTCATTTATATTTAATAACCGTCTATTATTCCACTCTTAGTGCACATGTATGCCCGTTCTTGGTGTGATTCCTTGTTTTCCTGTAGTCCTGGAGGTTTTCATGCAGGTTCATGGATCGTGCGATGCTCGGAGTCTGTTTGGGGGCAATTTCTGCCTGAAATGCCACTGATCGTGCGTTTCCTTCACGCACGATCAGTTGCTCGTGCGCCTCTGATCGTGCGAGTTCATTTGCTGCCCAAAAACAGCTTCGGATTTTGGTCGTGCGTTTTCTACGCACGATCGTGCGCTTTATATTTTCTCTACAGTTTTGTTTTGCAGGTTTCGGGCACAGAGCGCACGATCACCAGCTTTCAGTGCGCACGATCAGTTGATCGTGCGCCACTGATCGTGCACCCTGTTTTCTATAAATATCCAGCCCGTGAAATTAGGTCGGACGACCATTCTGCTCCGCCGTTTTCGAGTCCTGTTCGCCTCTTCCGCCCCCCTGCATCATCTTCCACCACCAGGAGGTGCTCCGGGCTTGTTCTTCACGCCAATCTTGAGCCGGAGCTTCCTCTCGGCCTCCTCCTTCATCCTAGCGCTTCAAAGGAAGATCTAGCCGCCATCGCCATCAAGCAAGAGGAAGTTTGCAACCTCTACCGGATCGTGAGACGAAGAAGACGGGCTCATTGGAGAGTAGTGACAGCTCTCTCTACCCCGGACGTAGTTGCGGACCGAGCTTGGACGCGGATTGACAACCCGGCGATTCCAACCGTGAATCTACAACGAGCCTTCGGATTCGGTCGATTTCTTGCCTTGTTCTTCTCTTATTGATGTATATGTAGTTAGATCTAACATTGTGATGAAGTAACACTTAACTTTATTTGCATTTCTATACATTTCATGTCTGTGAAATACTTTACTGTTTGAGTTGCTTGAGGTGCGCCCCATTCCATCCTCCATCCCGCCGTCACGTTCGTCGCCGCACTAGCAATTGCTAGTGGCGTGCTTGTCGAAGAGGTGCTTACGACCCTCACTCCGTTTGCCTACTCGTCCATCCGCCTAGCGAAGCGTGGCATAGCGGCCCGTGTAATCCACTCGCCCTACGAAGCAGCGCGCTCAAGGCCTGCATAGTTCGATTCCGCTTGCCTACTCGTCCATCCGCCCTTACGAAGTAGCGCGCTCAAGGTCTACATAGATTCCATCCCGCCAAGTGAAGCATTGCATAGCGGCATTGCATAGGAGTAGTTGTAGCATTTTCTTTTTATTTTTCACAATCCAAATCCCCAGTTTCCGCATCCATCCGACGTAAAGGACTTCAATCTCAAGTCCTTCCTCAATAGATAACTCCACCTTACTGTGTTCCTTTGAGATCGATACTTGGGGATTCATTCCCATTTTATATTACTTGAACGATCGGTACACTGCCGTTTCGTGCCGCAGTCTTACTACCGCCTATAGCGGTGTGCTAAGATTTGCGCCATCAAGTTTTTGGCGCCGTTGCCGGGGAACTCAGTCGTGTGAGTTTTCTGGAGAGGGAGAATCTGAGACTTAAACCCTTTCCATTTGTGTATTGCATTCTTTTGCTTTATTTCTTCTTAATCTGTTTTACTGTTTATATTAGGTTGCTTAGTAATTTACTGTTAGGTGTAGTGTTGTGCACAATCATGTCTTTATTTTGAATCATTTTATCTTCACACTATGTGGTCTTCCTTCAATATTCGTTGCCGTTGGTGTGGAGATATCTCTCATGCTAGTGATAGATGTCCAAAGGGAGATAGTAGCCCTAGCACTCCCAGCCCAGCATATGGAGCACCGACTTCGTCTGGTACTCCATATGGTGCGCGGAAGTCTTATGGCTATTCTGCTACGCCTTTACCGTCAATCTTCTTTTCGGCTTCAGCACCCGCTGTGCCAAAGAAGCCTGTAAGGCAGTGCTTGTTTTGTCAGAGCATGGATCATGCCTTGAAGGACTGCGCCGAGTATCTTCGCCAATTGGACGAGGATGACGAGCCGGATATCCGGATCGTTCCGACTCCTATTTCTGGCAGCACACCCTCAACATCTGGTTATGTGGCCATATTACCTTCATCTTATGAAGGGTATGATGTGGACACGGTCACCAGATGTGTGGCTGATCTGGGAACTGACATGACTGAGCCCATCTCCCCTGTACATCCATCACCTAGCGTAGTTTCGATTCTTTGTGAGGAATCGGTGCTTGACATTTATCCAAGCCCTATTCCTCCCCCTGTTGTGCATACTACATTCGTCTCTGACGACATTGTTGAGGATGTGTCGCAGGATGAGGCTGACGATCTATGTGTTATGCCTGCTCCTATGGAGGAGGAAAACCTTCTAGGTGAAGAGGAGCTTTCCTCAACACCGGTGGAGGAAGTCCAAATCTTGGGCATGGCCACTGTTGATCCCGCTGAACCTTGCGGCATTGATGACAATGCCAACATTATTTTACTTTCCCAATCTGATAGGAGTGAGACCGGGACCACTCCCCCGCTTGATTTTTATTTAAGTCATTCTTCTTGTTTATTTCTTGATCCCCTTTCTCCATCTGAGCTTGTGCAGGTTGAGTCTTCACAGGTACCCCAGGAGGACTTGGATCATTCTGCTCAAGTCAATGATGACTGTATCCTTTCATGTGAGGAGGTTGATCCTTCCTCCATAGAGGAAGCCTCATTCATTGCCTTCTCCTGCTGCCGCCTCCCTGAAGACGGTACCTTGCTAGGCAAGGATGTTTTTGGTGAGTTGAGTGAGGATATTTCCTCCTCCACTTACATTCTCTACCCTCTACCTGTGAGGAGCAGGTATCTATATTTAGGTAGATAGGTGACTGTTCTATCACCGTATCGGTACCCGCTACCGACACAAATATTGGGCCAGTTACCTGTCCACTTCTCCTTCCATACTCCCATTAGCTAGAACCGTTTTAATTTAGAATAAGTCGTGCTGGGAGGACAATAACCCCAGTAGTTATCTTAATTTTTCTTGCATTTTCATTTCTTTTCTAATTCTGTTTAGTTAATTGCACTTTATTTTAGTTTTCTATTTTCTTTTGTTTTTGCGGAGCTGACCCCTGCAGGTTCATATTCTGGATGGCGGAAGCTGCTCTTTGTCTTAGTTTTCATGCGTCTTCTGGTATGCTCATTTCTGAGCATGGGTAACTTTTCTTCCCCTGGTCTTTTATTCGATTTTCATGATTACATCATTTGTATCGATTGCTTAGATTAAGTCTGGGGGAAAGCCGCTATATGTGCCCACTCACGTGCACTTTTGCATAGCATGCTAGAAGTATTTTATTTCAGTTATTTTATTTGTTCATTTTCACCGCACACTACACCCACATTAGCGCGCACTCGCTTGTTTGTATGCTCCTGTATATTCAATTCTTGGTTGTGATGTAGAAATTGCTGTATTAGCCAAAATAATTGCAAGATGGAGTGGAATGTTGACTCCTGCAGTGCTCTAGTTGAGTACTCGTGTTTGCATAGGGATTTGAGTAGAATTAGTTTCTATTTATGCTTCTAATTTATAATTAGTAGATTTGCGTAGATTTTAGTTTATTTTACTCAAAATGGTGAATGTGGTTGAATCTAGTGGTAGCGTGGTATTGTGTGTAAGCGATTGCGAGGTTCGTGTTGCTCGAGTCGGGAGGAAGGATTACCTTTCTCGGGGGCTAAGAACTTGCCCCAAGCGACTCTTGAAGCATGGGTGCGAACGATTTGCAAGTTGAGCGTGACGTAGGCCATCTATTTGGCAAGCTTGAGCCTTGTTTTACCATTCCTATACACTAACCATTGCTAGCCTATTTTGTGCCTACCCGATCTTTTGATTCAGCTCCACCATACTTCACCAAGGCCTAAAAGCTAATCCTATTATCGCAACCAAAAATTAAGCTAAAAGCATTTATGAATTGTAATTTTCCAATGCGGTGCGGTGATGCGAAACTTCAGTGTTGATGTGGAAGTTTTAAAAATGTCTATGTGCTGAAAATTGTGCTATTAGATTTGGGGATGAAAAGAAAAGAAAAAGAAAAGCAAAGAAAAAATAGATGTATACCCCCAGCGTTTTAATTGAAACATCTAAATGCTATTGATTGTTGTAGGCCGTGTGCACACCCGGTTTCAAAGTCATGTGTGACGGTGTGTTACACGTGTATTATTGAGGCTGTTATGATTTAGCAATTTTGTGTGCTCATTTGGGTTGCGATTAGCCTTCACGTTTATCTTTGCATTCCAAACCGTAACCCAAGCCTCATGTATACCTAAAGTCCTATCGATTCGTCTTGTGAGTTCACTAGCGCCGTGGAGAGAGTGTGACCGGGCGAGCATATGGTTCTCGACGTTGATGGATTTCAACGGAGATAATTCCGAGTTCCGGTCTTGGGTAACATTCACCTGCGCGTCTTGCTTACTTTCGTACTATGCGTGACCACGAGATTCACCAACATTCCATTTTTGAGTAAAACTAAATTCCTTTTTACGCATTTACACTTTTATAAAGTAGCTAGCATATGTAAAAACTTCTTCTAATGAACTTCTATGCACACTAGTATGAAACTTCACATTCTATTCCATGTTTGCAATTTTTTGGTTAGCTATGTTTTTCCAACTCCGCCGGATATGTTTGCTTGGGACGTGCAAACAGGTAAGTCTGGGGGTGTGATGAGTCCCAATTATATACATATTTTCGGACTCATTTGGGCCGATTTTCTAGTCTTTGCACCACACTTTAGGCTTGTTTTCATTTATATTTAATAGCCGTCTATTATTCCACTCTTAGTGCACATGCATGCCCGTTCTTGGTGTGATTCCTTGTTTTCCTGTAGTCCTGGAGGTTTTCATGTAGGTTCATGGATCGTGCGATGCTCGAGTCTGTTTGGGGGCAATTTCCGCCTGAAATGCTACTGATCGTGCGTTTCCTTCACGCACGATCAGTTGCTCGTGCGCCTCTGATCGTGCGAGTTCATTTGCTGCCCAAAAACAGCTTCGGATTTTGGTCATGCGTTTTCTACGCACGATCGTGCGCACGGTCGTGCGCTTTATATTTTCTCTACAGTTTTGTTTTGCAGGTTTCGGGCACAGAGCGCACGATCACCAGCTTTCAGTGCGCACGATCAGTTGATCGTGCGCCACTGATCGTGCGCCCTGTTTTCTATAAATATCCAGCCCGCGAAATTAGGTCGGACGACCATTCTGCTCCGCCGCTTTCGAGTCTTGTTCGCCTCTTCCGCCCCCTGCATCATCTTCCACCACCAGGAGGTGCTCCGGGTTTGTTCTTCACGCCAATCTTGAGCCGGAGCTTCCTCTCGGCCTCCTCCTTCATCCTAGCGCTTCAAAGGAAGATCTAGCCGCCATCGCCATCAAGCAAGAGGAAGTTTGCAACCTCTACCGGATCGTGAGACGAAGAAGACGGGCTCATTGGAGAGTAGTGACAGCTCTCTCTACCCCGGACGTAGTTGCGGACCGAGCTTGGACGCGGATTGACAACCCGGCGATTCCAACCGTGAATCTACAACGAGCCTTCGGATTCGGTCGATTTCTTGCCTTGTTCTTCTCTTATTGATGTATATGTAGTTAGATCTAACATTATGATGAAGTAGCACTTAACTTTATTTGCATTTCTATACATTTCATGTCTATGTGAAATACTTTACTGTTTGAGTTGCTTGAGGTGCGCCCCATTCCAGCCTCCATCCCGCCGTCACGTTCATCGCCGCACTAGCAATTGCTAGTGGCGTGCTTGTCGAAGAGGTGCTTACGACCCTCACTCCGTTTGCCTACTCGTTGATGCGGAGCATTGGGCTAGGACGAGCATTGGGCCCACTTGGGGCTGATTTGACGACTTACCATATTTGGCGTACCCGGATCGACGATCCGACTCCGTGGTTGCGTCCGGCTCGTCGTTCTGATGGATTTTCATATATAGCATGTTGTATTTTGAATAATATTTAGTATTGTTTTGGCGCCGAGATTGACGGCCAATCATAGCCGTCCATCTTGGGTGCCCTAATTTTATTTCATTATAAATATGAACCTAGGGCTGCAGTCTCTAGTCATTGCTGAAGTTGGAGAGATCGTCTTCCTCACTTCCGGTGGTCATCCCGCGGTGCCGACGCCGTGGAGCCCTTGGTGCCGATTCCTTGGGTAAGGTCCTCATATTTTTCCTATTTCCTTTTCTATTCCCAACCCCCTCCTCTCCATTGTTGTCCGCCAGCCCCTCCCCCTATCTCTGCCGCAGTTTTTTCCCTTCCAGTTTCCAGCCGCCGCCCCACATCCTCCCTCCCTGACCACCGCAAATCTCAGCCAGCCCCTCAGCCTCGATAACCCCACGCCACCTCCACCTCCTTGCCCTGAAACTGCCGCTCACAGCCCTCACCTCCTTGTCCTGAAACTGCCGCTCACAGCCCTCTTCCAGCAGCAGCCCGCAGCCCCATCCAACTCTTCTCCTCTACAAACCCCCCACCCAGGCGGCTCCAGATCTGCCCAGATCTGGGCGGATCCGCCTGGATTCCATCCAGCTCCTCCCCGTGGCTGCCCCCTCTTCCCTACCCATCGCCAGGACTGGATCTGTCCAGATCTGGACAGTTTCGTCCAGATCCAGCCCCGCGCCTTCAGATCCAGCCCTCCCTCAACTATACCAACACCCACCACCCTTTTCCCTTCCGTGGAACCACTCCCCCTCACCCGATCTAGCCTCCCACCATCCGGAAATCCCCATATCGCCTCCCAATCTCAGATCCGTGGTAGATTGTTGCAGCCCTATTTAATTTCCAGATTTTATATTACTTGTTATTTGTGGAGATTGGTTGTTGTTGGTTATTAGACATTGCACGTGTGTGGAACTCTTGCTTTAAAGGAATTACAGTTTATTATCATTTGCCTGTGAATCTCTAACTTGCAGGAAGGAGTTATTCGCCGTGCGCTCTTGCTTTGGCCCTCCACGCGGAGGAAAGCCTATGCTTGCTTTGCTCTAATAAATTATTCTGTCTTGCACATGAAAGTATTTTGTGTTGGATTTAATTATTTATTATCTAATTTGCACTCAATCGTCGGACTTTGCATAGCATGTAGGCTTAGGTCATCACTTACCCGCCGCCTATAGATTCATCCTGCGTCAATTGGTATCAGAGGTAGGTTCCGCGCTCTTTCGATACGCAGTCGTAGAGTCTATAGGTTGTTTTTCACTATGCATAGGTATCATAATTATTCCTCCCCTCACTCTGGAGGTCTCGAGTCCACTTGCACTCGCCCTCATAGGTACCCTTTAGGGAGATCCCCACGACACTATGATGATTATTCGCGTTCACAGCACACCACTTCCAGAGATCGTGTTGACCCACCAACACGGCCCCACTACGCTAGGGACGATGAATATGATGATTGTCGTAGTGCTTACTCGTACAATCGAGCAGATCGTGTTGATTCTTCGACACGACTCGGTTACCTTAGGAATGATTATTATGAGGATCGTCGTTCCGAGAGAGATCTTGAGAGTCAGTTTCGTACTGCTTCCCTTTCCTTTGACGGCTCATCGAGTCCCGAGTCTTTCAGTTATTGGCTCGTGGATATGGAGTATTATCTTGACCATTTTGAGATATTCGGTGAGCGTCGCAGCAAGTTTGCGAAACTTAGACTTTTAGATCAGGCGAGAGCATATTGGGCTAGCATTGAGAGGACACGTGAGCGAGACCGTCTACATCCCGTCACTAGTTGGGTGGACATGAAGCGTACATTGTGTCAGAGGTATCTGCCTTCGTCGTATCAGAGTCGCTTGCTCGACCAATTATCTTCCCTTCAGCAAGGATCCATGTCCGTCGCTGAGTACAGGGATCGCTTTGATGAGTTAGTTGTGAGGAGCGATATCCGAGAGGACCCAACCATGACCTCTTGTAGATTTCGGTCTGGCCTTCGCTCAGACATTCATACTAAGGTGATTTATCATAGCTCGAAGTCCCTCGAGCAGACATATCAGCTCGCCCTTTGTTATGAGTAGTTTTTGAGAACCACAAGAGCTAGTCGATTGGATTCTCACATTGACCGCCACAGTACGAGATCCTCCCACACCGAGGACACCACTCTGCCTACCATTGTTCCGTCAGACATGGCAGAAGGGATACCTGACACAGACTACTCTCACCCCAGCGAGTTGCTTAGCCCAGTGAGTAGTCTATCTCTTGCTTCTGCCCGTCCCTCGTGACCCTGATTGAGAGTGAGCGAGAGCGACCTCGTGAGCCTATAGTGTCGTGCCCTTCACCCACCCCACCACCTCTGGCATGTCATGGGTTGGTTAGCACCCTTACCCTGGACTTACGTCCTGATACCGCACCCACAGACCCATTTTTGAGCACCGATCTATGTCGTTCTCCCATTATCATGGCCCTGAGTCACATCGCGACTGAGAGCCCAACGCCTAGTATTGATCTCGTAGTGGGCATGTCATCCATTCAGGGGGACACTACCCCTTATGTTGGTACTCATCTTGAGGACCTTGTGCCTAGTGACGAGTTCCATGACGAACCCCCAGTTGAACCTCCTGACGATCCACCAATTCCTGGTGAAGATGAGATTCAGATGAGACGTTTGTCTACGAGTTTCGAGCTATTGGCGTCTCTTCCCCTATCATCGCGGGCTTTACCCCAGAGGATGAGTCGTGAGTGGAGTAAAATGTATGTAGGGCCTGATGAGTCTGGTTTATACAGTGATTTCTGGCCTCATTTGGGTTTATTTTAGTGTCATTGCACTTCATTTGCTGTTCATATACGCTTATAGTGATAGCATGGCGTTTCTGCGCCTTTTGTGCAATCCTTTCCCCTTTGTGGCATATTTTTCCTATATATTACTGTATGCCTGTGTTATGGATCCGGTGATGTGCACAGATCGGGGTTATTTGTACTTTTCCTGCAGGTCCTGAGGTCGTGTGCACGTTCGGGATGGTGCAGGGTGATTTTTGGCCTAAAAAGCCTCTGATCGTGCGCATTCCTTCGCGCACGATCAGGCGCACGATCATTGATCGTGCGTTAATTCCCAGCCCAGATCGAGATCGGACCAAAGATATGCGCACGATCACAGGCCTTTCTTCGCGCACGACCACTGGTCGTGCGCCCCTGACCGTGCGATGTTTTCTATTTTTCCTTTGCTACAGGTTGACTGCGCACGATCACAGTCATTCCTTCGCGCATGACCATTGGTCGTGCGCCACTGACCGTGCGCAGTACTTATTCTGCTCCCTATTTAAGGCGCTGTTCCGCGATTTTAGGTATTCCAGCGGGTTTTTGGCGCGATTTCTGAGCGCGACTCCGCCGTTCCACCTCTCCAAGGTCCCTCCTTCCATTCCTCCCCTTGGGAAAGCTTCATCCATTGATCCTAAGGTCATTCTAGGGTTCCGGAAGCATTCTCCGCCATCTACGGCCAGCATTCCAAGAGGAAGACATCTCCATTGGGTGAAGGAGAAGTGAACCCAGCTCTGAGAAGAAGACGGGCAGCGGTTAGAGGTAGTGACAGCCTCTGCATCCCGGAAGCAACCAAGGACTGAGCTCAGAGGAGGCGTGACGACCCCCCATTCCGACCACGATCCGCGGCGAGGCTTCTCATCTCGTGGTTACTTCTACCCCTTCTCTTTTTGTGATTTGTACTCTTAATGGTTGTAATGAACTGAATGAACATCTATTTGTTTATGAATGGAAGTTTATTTATGAACTTGTCTTTACGTTATGCTGTGTTGTGATGCGCTCCGCCCCCGTTCCACTTACACCCACACGTTCCAGCACCCGCTCTAGCAAAAGCTGGAAGCAATAGCGAAGAGGTGCCTTCGACCCTCAACCCTCACATCTGCACTCACCTCATCCATATGCTCACCGGCCATCCGCTAAGCGAAGCACGGCATCGCGGCCTGCACTAAACCCATCCACCAAGCAACGCGGTGATTGCGACCCGCATAGTGTTTAGTTTTCTCATTTCCCGCTCTATAAAATCAACCAAACCCCCTTCTTGTTTTGTTAAACTTAGAACCCCCATAATTAGTTTCCTAACGAGCAAATCGTATTCCCTAACTTGCGGTCCTTTGAGAACGATATTCGGGGAGCTACTCCCTACTTTTATTACTTGACAACGACCGGTGCACTGCCGTCGTACCGCATTTCGTGCCCGCTAATTAGCGGTGTGGAAATAGCGTGTCAGGGCCTACCATGAGCACACTTGAGCTTACTCATATTTTGAGGACCTACTTTTTGACATATATCACTCGTGATGAGTTTTGGGACGCACCACCTGCTGACCCACCAGACGAGCTCTTTCTTTTCAGGGACACGCACCACACTCGTGAGCCATATCTTTTAGCCGATATACACGATTCTCCGTCAGGTGGACGTCGCATTCGTGATGACTTTTCTTACACACCTCCTGGCGAGCCCCCTGATGTGTTACGACCCCTGCACTACATGTTGCTCTTCATGAGTTCGCACCTGAGCGAAGCTGTTTCGCACGGTCACCTAAGCACGCATCTCACACGAGATGAGTTTTTCTACACTCCCCCGAGAGAGCCTCCTGATAGACCACCTCCTTTGGTAGATTTTCAAGTGGTTATTAGCCTGTCCCATAGTGAGTATGTTGTGTCGATCATGTGTCATTTACATCATTTGTATGCGTCTGTTGAGTCGTTTTGTCATCATTTGCATGAGTCTGTCGCGTCGTTTTGTCATCATTGGCATAAGTTTGTTGTGTTGTCTATTCATCGTTTGCATGTGTGTCACGAGTCAGTCCGACGAAGAAACCATAATGATAATAAATTTTGTAAATCACATGCGGATGTTCATTGGCAAGTGCAGGTACTTCATGAAGGCGAGCAGGTGATGGTGAGAATCTGCGTTGTAAGGCTCCGTGCGAGGCTTGCTAAAAGCTTGAGCGTTAGGCAAATGGGTCCCTACTCAGTCCTGAGATGCATCAGAACAAATGCTTATGAGTTGGACATCCCCGCGAGCATGAGTACCCATACTGTGTTCAATGTCGAGGACCTGACGCCATACTTTGCACTTCGCGAGTATTCAGACCCACATCTTGGCGGCCCCCCCGAGCCTTTACCACTGTTTTTACCACCCACCACTCAGTCTACCCCCGAGCCCTTGCCACCACATTCATTGCCCCGTTCTCAGCCCACCTCTGACCCTTATTTGCCCGGGATGTTGTCCCCAACGGTTTCACCATTGGCACCTCAGATTCCATTGGATCCTTCTACTTGTGTGTTGAGAGATGTGCTTGATCGATTCGCCCCGGACTTCGACTTCAGTACGACCGTCTCCACTCGTCGGGGATGGACACTATTCAGTCCGGAGGAATTGATCGGCGAGGGCATTTTCAGCGACGACACTTGGACGACTTCTGGCGGGCCCCCTCGAGTTTACCTGGCATTCGGCGAGAGAATTCTGACCCTTATTCATCGGGAGATGAATTCTTTCGAGCCGGGGAGATTGATGCGGAGCATTGGGCTAGGACGAGCATTGGGCCCACTTGGGGCTGATTTGGCGACTTACCATATTTGGCGTACCCGGATCGACGATCCGACTCCGTGGTTGCGTCCGGCTCGTCGTTCTGATGGATTTTCATATATAGCATGTTGTATTTTGAATAATATTTAGTATTGTTTTGGCGCCGAGATTGACGGCCAATCATAGCCGTCCATCTTGGGTGCCCTAATTTTATTTCATTATAAATATGAACCTAGGGCTGCAGTCTCTAGTCATTGCTGAAGTTGGAGAGATCGTCTTCCTCACTTCCGGTGGTCATCCCGCGGTGCCGACGCCGTGGAGCCCTTGGTGCCGACTCCTTGGGTAAGGTCCTCATATTTTTCCTATTTCCTTTTCTATTCCCAACCCCCTCCTCTCCATTGTTGTCCGCCAGCCCCTCCCCCTATCTCTGCCGCAGTTTTTTCCCTTCCAGTTTCCAGCCGCCGCCCCACATCCTCCCTCCCTGACCACCGCAAATCTCAGCCAGCCCCTCAGCCTCGATAACCCCACGCCACCTCCACCTCCTTGCCCTGAAACTGCCGCTCACAGCCCTCACCTCCTTGTCCTGAAACTGCCGCTCACAGCCCTCTTCCAGCAGCAGCCCGCAGCCCCATCCAGCCCCTCTTCTCCTCTACAAACCCCCCACCCAGGCGGCTCCAGATCTGCCCAGATCTGGGCGGATCCGCCTGGATTCCATCCAGCTCCTCCCCTCCAGCCCTTCAACCCTCCACGTGGCTGCCCCCCTCTTCCCTACCCACCGCCAGGACTGGATCTGTCCAGATCTGGACAGTTTCGTCCAGATCCAGCCCCGCGCCTTCAGATCCAGCCCTCCCTCAACTATACCAACAACCACCACCCTTTTCCCTTCCGTGGAACCACTCCCCCTCACCCGATCTAGCCTCCCACCATCCGGAAATCCCCATATCGCCTCCCAATCTCAGATCCGTGGTAGATTGTTGCAGCCCTATTTAATTTCCAGATTTTATATTACTTGTTATTTGTGGAGATTGGTTGTTGTTGGTTATTAGACATTGCACGCGTGTGGAACTCTTGCTTTAAAGGAATTACAGTTTATTATCATTTGCCTGTGAATCTCTAACTTGCAGGAATGAGTTATTCGCCGTGCGCTCTTGCTTTGGCCCTCCACGCGGAGGAAAGCCTATGCTTGCTTTGCTCTAATAAATTATTCTGTCTTGCACGTGAAAGTATTTTGTGTTGGATTTAATTATTTATTATCTAATTTGGACTCAATCGTCGGACTTTGCATAGCATGTAGGCTTAGGTCATCGCTTACCCGCCGCCTATAGATTCATCCTGCGTCACTCGTCCATCCGCCTAGCGAAGCGTGGCATAGCGGCCCGTCTAATCCACTCGCCCTATGAAGCAGCGCGCTTAAGGCCTGCATAGTTCGATTCCGCTTGCCTACTCGTCCATCCGCCCTTACGAAGTAGCGCGCTCAAGGCCTACGTAGATTCCATCCCGCCAAGCGAAGCATTGCATAGCGGCATTGCATAGGAGTAGTTGTGGCATTTTCTTTTTATTTTTCACAATCCAAATCCCCCGTTTCCGCATCCATCCGACGTAAAGGACTTCAATCTCAAGTCCTTCCTCAATAGATAACTCCACCTTACTGTGTTACTTTGAGATCGATACTTGGGGATTCATTCCCATTTTATATTACTTGAACGATCGGTACACTGCCGTTTCGTGCCGCAGTCTTACTACCGCCTATAGCGGTGTGCTAAGATTTGCGCCATCAGTATTCCAATGAAAAATCTTAGAATATGGCAGTGATCAAAGGTGATTAGTCCCAAGTCTTTAAGCCATGATACTTCAAGGAGAATATCTGCACCATGCAGGGGAAGAACATATATGTCCTTTAGGAAATCATGGTCTTCTAAAAAATAAAAAAATCATGGTGGTTGCAGATCAGCAAGGAACTTGAGCATAGTGGATAACACAAATTAAAGTTTTCCGACTCCCAACTAGGATAAAGAAGAATGTGCTTGTAATTATGGCAGATGCATGCTAGTATCAATGTTTTCTTGGATGAAATTAAGGGTACTGCCACTGTTAGCCAACACCTGAAGTAGGAGATGTGATATGCACCTTGTGAAGGGAAGAACACATGATAGATAGTTGACCTGCAAAGGCATAAAATGAGATTTCTGACGGTGGGTTGGTGGAATATCAGTTGCAATAAGTCAAATTTTTGTCTTGGTGGATTGTGTGATGATGGATCCTGGTTATCATCACAAGGAGAATATGGGATTGGGCCTTCCCATGGTGGTTGCGAGAAGATTTTACATCCCAATTAAAAGAATGGACCTTTCCTGGCGATTTTGTATTTCATCGGGCGTAAGGCAATATATGAGAAAGCGTTGTATGGCTGTGTTAGTGGATAATGGGACTAAAAATGTGTTTGGGAGTAGGTGGGTAGCATGGGTGATGTAGCCCAAAGTGTAGAGTGATGGTTTGGAGATTGCCATGGTCATTAAGTTTGTCTTCTTATGTTTTACTAACCCCATGACCTGGGAAAGAGTGGTCGGTTGGCTTAGATTCCGCGATGAATTTTGGGTTGATGACCAGAAATATAACAACTAAGCATGAATGTGTCTGGTAGATTGATAAAGCGATTGACGAGTTCTTTGAAGGTGGTGATGTATGCAAGAATGAAGTTGGTCTGAGTGAGTTTGGAATCTTTAAACAAGGAGCCTTGTTGATCAACATATTTGCAAGGGGCAGAAGAGAACCTCTAATAAAATGCGGAGTTGATTGTTTTGGGAACTCCATTGGAATCATGTGAAGTCTAGACCGTCCATGTGGAATGAAGACACAATGAGTATTAGCATATTGCGAGGGGCAGAAAGGAACCTCTAACAACAACATTCAAGCCTTTATCCCACCATAGTGGGGTCGGCTATATGGATCCTTTGTCTCCATTGCGCCATATCTTTAATCATAGTCTCGCTAATGCCTAAGTACATCATGTCTTTCCTTATAGTTTCATTCCAAGTCTTTTTTGGTCTACCCCTCCCCTGTTTAACATGTCTAGTGACTAAACTCTCACAACGCCTAACAGGTGCCTCTAATGGTCTTTTATGTACATGTCCGAACCATCTTAAACGAGCTTCTCACATCTTCTCTACAATTGGCGTCACTCCTGTCTTATCCCTGATACATTCATTCCTAATTTTATCCAGTCTCGTGTGACCACACATCCACCTAAGCATTCTCATCTCCGCAACTCCCATTTTTTGCTCATGTACACCATTCATTGCCCAACACTCAGAACCGTAGAGCATTGCTGGCCTAATTGCAGTACGGTAAACCTTGCCTTTAAGTTTTAATGGTACTTTACGATCACATAAAATTCCAGACGCGCCTCTCCACTTCAACCAACCTGCTTAGATTCTATGTATCACATCTTTATCTACACCTCCATTTTTTGAATTATCGATCCCAGATATTTAAAGCACTCACTGCGGGAAATATCTTGGTCACCTAATTTAATGACAGAGTCATCCGACCTTCTTGCACTACTAAATTTAAGCTCTATATATTCCGTCTTTGCCCTGCTCAACCTAAAACCCTTCTTTTCTAAAGTGTCTCACCAAGATTCAAGTTTCATGTTTACACCCTCGCGCGTCTCATCGACCAAAACAATATCATCTGCAGATAATAAACACCAAGGTATTGCTTGTTGGATATGTCTGGTGTGCTCATCTAAGATAAGGGTAAAGAGATAAGGGAAGCTGACCCTTGATGTAAGCCAACAACGATAGGAAATTCCTGTATTAATCCTCCAGATGTCCTCACCCTAGTCACTTAATTTGTATGCATATCTTTGATTACGTCAATGTATAATACATTTACGCCTTTCTTTTCTAAGACTCTCCACAAGATCTCATGGAACCCTATCATAAGCCTTCTCCAGATTGATAAGCAGCATATGCAAAGCTTTTTGTCTTTCCCGATGGTTGTCAATGAGTCTCCTCAAGAGATGTATAACTTCCATGGTTTACCTCCCTGACATGAATCCAAATTGATTCTCTGAGATGTTAGTCTCCTGTCTTACTCTTCTCTCTATTACTCGTTCTCATAGTTTCATAGTATGACTCATTAATTTAATTTCCCTGTAATTGACACAATTTTGTATATCTTCTTTGTTCAAAGGTACCAAAATACTTTCTCTCCATTGATCTGACATCCTCTTTGTCTTCAGTATCTTATTGAAGAAACTTGTAAACCATAAAATTTCTTCTCGCCCTAAGCATTTTCATACTTCAATAGGTATATCGTTTGACCCAACCGCCTTTCCATTTTTCATCTTCTTCAGAGCGTCATTTATCTGATGCTTGAATTTTACGATAAAACGTTATGTTTCTATACTCCTTTGATTTACTTAACTCTTCCAAGTTCAGTTAATTGTCTTTTCCTTCATTGTATAGTTGATAAAAGTATCTTTTCCATCGCTCCTTAATAGCCACATTATCCTTCAAAACCGTATCTGTTTTATCTTTTATGCATTCAACATGACTTAAATCTTTTATCTCCCTCTCTCTAGCTCGAGCAAATATATATATATATCTATTACTATTTAAAAAGAAATAGTGTGGCTATAAAATTAAGTTAACTATGTGAGACCTTCTTTTCATCCACACCCTCCGTTTGAACCATCACACCATCCATTTCACTCAGACATCGCGTCCCGCATTTCAGTTTCCCGATACCTCCGCTTTATTTTCGCACTCTTCTAACCCTAACAATCCACACTACGCTCTCTCATGGCGCTCTCTTCCCCCTCTCTCGCTGTGCTCTCTTCCTCCGCCACATCCCTCTCCCGTTCCTCCATCACGAGTTCCTCTCCCATTATCGCCTTTCTACCCGCTGTCTCCAGCGACCTCCGACGGATCTCTCCCACACCGAGGACACTGCTTCCACGACCTCTACTGTGTCCGACCAATGACCGATGCATCTCCGCAAACCGGTACGAATGACAGCCCTCTCCAACTGCATACTTACTGCTCTCCTCTGTTACCTCCATTTTTTCTAATCTTCTTTCGGTCGACCACCTAGGGCCTTCCTCTTTGGCATCTCACCTACCTCCATTCCTCACGCATAAACAATTTCTCGGAGCCCGGATCGGCACATTCTGTACTCAGTGTCGCCGTCCCTGGTTGGTTCTCTGCTTCTTCATGGTGGATATGTGAAGATGCCTCCCTTCTTGGATCGACCAGGTTTGCTCAATATCAAGGCTTTAGGGAGTGGTTTTCTGTTTCTCTATATTATTATCAAAGATATCAACAAGTATTTTAGGGAAGGGTTTTCTTTTTCTCTGTATTAATTTTGTCTTATCATTTTCCTCCTATATCAAACACGTTTATGAACATGCAAATTCTACACCGGATGCTCCTGGATGTTCCTACATCAATCATGTTTTCCAAGGCATTTCTTGAAGCATTTCTTAAAGCATTTCCCCATCCATTTTCAGCATAGAAGATGAGGAAAGGCTTCCTCTAGATCATAGCTAGAGGGAGAAGGTTTTAACTTAATAGATCATCAACTGCAGGTGTAGAATATATTTCAACCTTTGGATTCCACTCATCCCCAACTGAAATTACCCATTATAAAAAAGAAACCAAATTTCAGTCAATTTCCCAACAGGTTATAATGCAATGAAGAAAGCCATCACAACTTTTCTTTAGTAATTAAAACATAATATAACCTCATATTTAAGAGATGGCAATCTACACCATGAATAAAAGTGGAGTTCGATTTCAAGGATGCATAAGGATCTGGAACTATAGAGTCCATTAAAGTTTAGTGGAAGGCTACTCTCATTAGGAGCTAAGTTATTTGTTCTGTTCAAGCCATCAATTTTTAGGAGAATGAAAGAGAAGCTCTTCAACCCAACAATCAAGTAGTTGAAATGAATGTAGGGGTTGAAGAAAGAACTATAGAAATTCATTTCCAAAATTTCCTCAACCAATTTTAACAGGATTCTCATAACCAAAGCAACAAAAAGATAACATCATTGGTGGCCTAATGAATTACTAACAAAGCAGATTACATTTAGATGGTTTTATTAAATGCAAGAAAAAGGGACCTGATTGTGGCTCAATAAGGTGTATTTTACTTAATTGAAATCTCTGACATGTTTCATTTTGAATTACAGGAGGCCTATAAGTTACTTCAGCCAGTAACAATCCAAAAAACAATGGCAATAGAGTTTGTCGAGCATCAGGTGAGAAGTATGTTTTTTTTAAAATGTTAATTTTTCTACCAGAAAAATTAAAAAGGCCTGCAAATTGTAATTTATTGTAGGAAAATATTTCATTTGCAAATGCAAATTATTTTTCTACCTTCCAGATTTGTGTAGATGTTTTTATTACCACCCAGGCATTTGTGGACATTGCTTCAGTCTCTGTACTCACAAGAGCTTCTCCTTTCTTCCCCGAGAATATGAATAACAAGGTCGTCCTCATCACTGACAGATCATCTGGCATCAGACATGTCTGCGTCCTTATCCTCGGTGAGCACTTGAGAATATGAATAACAAGGTCTTGCACTTGAGGGATTTTCTGATCATTCCAGTAGTTATTGCAGGTCTTGCACTTCAGGAGCTTCTTTTACTCCCGTATCCAAGGTGCTTGATTGATTTTATGTTCTTCCAAGTATTCATTCCAGCAGTTATGCTCGAATTCTACTTCTGAAGCCGGCTAGGTATGTATGGTTTATCCAAGGTGCTTGATTGATTTTCTGTTCTTCCAAGTATTCATTCCAGTAGTTATGCTCGAATTCTACTTCTGAAGCCGGGTAGGTATGTTTGGTTCAGATTTTAATTTCCATGTTCATGGTTCCATTTCCTCTTGAAATTGTGTTTTATATGAAATACTTTATTTTCTGTATTCCTATTGTTTTACTAACAGCTGAGGAGTGGTCTACATTCCTATTGTTTTACTAACAGCTGAGGAGAACTGCTGTTTCTCATTCTGGTCTGAATGTATATTTCTTATATTTCACATTTCATGTTTCCTGTTGCCTCCCACGACAAATGTCGCCCACAACGATCATTGTCGCCCCCACGATAAATGTCGCCCCCATGACAAATGTCACCCCTAAGACCAATGTCGCCTGCCCCCCCCCCCCCCCCCCCCCCAAAAAAAAAACCAATGTCGCCCCACACCACAAATGTCGCCCACCACAGCTATTGTTGCCTCTCACGACAAATGTCACCTACCACGACTATTGTTGCCTCCGAAGACAAATACCCCCCCCCCCCCCCCCCCCCCCCCCCGGCAAATGTCGCTCCGCACGTCCATTGTTGCCCCCCACGACAAATGTCGTCGCCCATGACAAATGTCTCCCCCCACGACCATTATTGCCTCCTACGACAAATATCGCCCACCACGATTGTTGTCACCCCCACGACAAATGTCGCCCCACGATAAATGTCGCCCCCCACGATAAATGTCTCCCCCCACGACAAATATCGTCTCCTATGACAAATGTCGCACCCACGACAAATGTTGCCCGCACGGGGGGCCCCCCCGTGCACTGTCACTCGTATATATATATATATCACGCTCTCCATCTTTGGTATCTAGTCGTTTGTAAAATTCTTCATAAGCTTGACTTCTTGCTTTACTTACTGCATTTTTAGTTTCTTTCTTGACGACTTTATACTTTGTCAAGTTTTCATCATTCCTACAAGCATATAACGTTTTGTAGCTGACCTTCTTTGCCCTCACTTTGTCTTGCACTTTCTCCTTCCACCACCAAGATTCTTTATGTGAGGGCGCATGAGCTTTTCACTCTCAAAGTACGTTCTTTCCACTTATCTTTAAATGAGAAGACATAACTTCCCATGTGACACTAAGATCAACATAAGGATCATCAACTAGTTGTTCTATAACTGCTGCCTTGAAAGCAACTTGTTTTTCCTTCTTCAAGTTCCACCACCGAATTTTTTGCAACACGTCTTTCTCTTAAAGTTACTCTATTTAATTTGCACATCCAACACCACTAGCCTAAGTTGCGTTGTCAAACTTTCTCCTGGTATGACTTTGCAATCCTTATAAATCTTTTTATCCATTTTGCGACCCTAAACCCTGAACCTCTAACACGGTAACAAAATGTGGACTTGATTGTTTTGTGAACTCCATTGGAATCATGTGAAGTCTAGACCGTCCATGTGGAATGAAGACACAAGGAGTCGTTGCTTGTCTGGTGTGATGGTAAACAAAAAATTGATTTGCTTCAAAGATTCTACCAAGGGGGTCATAACCATCAAAGCGAAGGAAGTCAAGTTGGAGGTGGCTTGGTGTTTGAGTGGAGGTGGCGTGTTTCTCTGGATGTTTTGAAATGATTGCCATTAAGGCAGAGCTATGAAGTTTATCATCCAAAGTGCTGTCAGTTGATACAAGAGCGATGGGTTGCTTATTGTGGTTGGTGAATGTTTCATCAAGATCAGGGAGGAGGGATCCTTTTGTCATGAATCATGATTGTAATAGATGGTGTCTGATTTTGTGGTGTGGCCCTCCTAGAAGAGATGTAGAGAATATGAATGAAAAATAGAACTCAGATAATACATTTGTTGTTGTTACAAATACATTTAATCCTTACGTATTCGCAAACACAAACATGGCTTGGAAATTGATAACTAAAAGCTAATTGACAATACATTATTGGATTAATCAATTGGTTGCAAACAGAACAAATAACTGACAATATACTTGGGATGTGACCCGAATAATTAAAATGCACAATGATCAAATGTGGAGTGTCGTTGAACCCAATCAATAAACTAAAATCATTATGCATGATGTGGGAGGCATCTTGGATGTACGTGGATGGTAGCACCTTAATGTACATGTGATCTTGCATGCGAATAGGGGATGCCATGTTCGGGTCTTCATGAACGTGCCAAAAGTTTTGTACTCGGCTTTCTCTACGAGGATTGTATCACTGAGTTAATTAGATGACTAGTATTGGTGGAGTGTCATTTGTGCTATTTATTTGACACAGCTTTTGTCCTTAGATTTGGCACATTGAGTCGCCTACTATGCATTCTAGTGCATTTAATTAACACTTATTTCACATCTTTACATGCACTTATGTAATACTTTCTCTTTGGTTAGGTTCTCAAGTTTAGCCAATTCAATCAGATTTGAATACTTTGACCAACCTTCCAAAACCATACATAAGTTTGGTTCAAATTAGGAGCTATAAATAAATATTAATAAAATAAAGACAATAGATTCATCGATATCTATATTGCATATTAGAAATCATCAAATTCAGCCTAAATTTTTCACTTGTGATTCGTTTTTTTTTCTCAAACTAACCAAATAATCTTTGTTTAACTATATGAAGATAGAAAAAATGGGAGAACTTAGGGAGTCTTTTCATAGATTCTTTGTGGTTACTTTCAAAATTTCCTTCTCACTTATTCATCGACTCTTGAGATGTTCTGATACACATACGGTGAGCTGACCGTCTGTTGATACTCATACGCCAAGTGGACCCTCGTACATACAAGAGCACCAAACCACTATCTTGTCACCATGGAGCTTACTGCGATATTTAGGGGTTATATGTATTCTGTAGTAATTAGTTAGCATTAATGAATGAGTTGATATTAATTAATATTTATTATATTGATTAAAATATTAATGTTTCTTATTAGACATGCCCTCTCTCATCTAATATTAGGGGGAGGGGTAGGAGTTTGCAAGCATCTCCGAATCATTAGTCTTTTGGCTCTCTTTTGAGAGATGCATTCTTTGGAGGACCAGGCCTCCGAAAGTTGGCGGAAGCTTATCTTCCGATTATATCTTATCTCTTTTATTGTTTTATGCAATGTCGTTCTTGAGCAATGTCACCATGTTTCTCTGTGGATCCTTAACATATTCTCCGATGGCAACATGTTCATTGATTCTTGTGATGTCCATCTTTTTCAGAAGAATTTAGGGATTCTTTTCGTAGATTCTTTGTTTGGGGCATCAATAGGTTCGTTCGTGATCCATATATTTATATAGAATTGCCTATTATCTTATTAGTTTTATTCTGAGCATTCTAATTATTGTTTTTTAAATGAGTTGATCCAAAATTAACTCTCTTTTCAATAATTAAAGATTTAACTTGTGGGAATAAAAAACACTTTTTAATTGGATGAAATTTCATTTTATCAATAAAGATCAGCATTAACTCTTATCTATTGTGTGAAATCAGACCTGAATATTAGCATATAAGAGCCTAAAAATATACTTTAGTGATCCATTTGAATTCTTAGATTGATTATAACTCTTGAAATTATCACTTATCTGTGGTTAACTTGCTTTAAGGTTGTACTCACTGCATGTGTTCATTTGGCCATAATGATCTGCTTAGTGTGTGTAAGAAAACAGTCTAAAACCTCATTTTCTAGTTTCAGCACCTCTAAAACTTTTTCTATGCTGCACATCCTGAGTAAAATTAAAAATACTTCAAATTTCACTTTGTGATAATTATTTATCGTACACAAGTACACCTCTTAGTTGAGGTTCGAATTATATGCCCAACATTTTATCCTTTAATGGCTAAATCTGTAATTTTATTATTATATTGCAAGCATAAAGGCAGGAAAAAGACATATACTATACTTAAGTTCTAGGAATCCACTCATCTCTATTGCTCCACAAAATGATACTTCTCCGTCCCCTTGAGAGAAGTGCATATCCCCTGTACTGAGATTTGCACCTTCCACAAAAACTGGAAGATATATTTTTGATCCTGTACTCAGATTTTTAATATCACAATTTCCGCCATTTTCCCTCCCAGGAATGGTTCTTGCAGCCTCCTTTGCAATCTCCTCCCATTCAGGTGTTCCTTCATTAATCTATCATAATTCACAGAAATAATGAGCTTGATATTTTGATTTAGGTGCTTTTCTAAAGGCAATAAAAATGATTAATTCCAGATATTGAGAATAAGGTGGTCTCTCTAGAAATTTTCATCTTACCATTCCAAGGAGGCAATTTTTGGTTGTTGGTAGGTTTACCAGAGGCCTCTGGTGCACAACTTCACATAAGCTGATAGAATTAGTTCCATTTTCAGCCAATTTCTTTTCCCTTTCATTCCAGATATTGAGAAGTTCAATGGATGGTGCAGTCCCTAATATTCCTGGGTGAGTTAGACCTGGAAAACGGACACCTGCTTTGCAAATGGCGAGTTTTTTAGTGTCAATCTCTGACTTTCATCAACATTTTTCGCTGTCTAGTTGAATTAGAACAGTGATCTTGAAGACTACCTGGTATTTGGGGTGAGTACGCGTAGATTCCTTCAAAATACCATATAGCTTTTGTGGCGCTGGGGAAGTGGTCCGTCAAAAATCCACCTCCATTTTCTCTGTCAAATGTTCCTGTATATCCCCATTCATCTCCAGGAAGGGGGCCTAAGTTACAGATTTCCACTGCTAGAAGGTCACCTGGCTTTGCCGGGGACCCTTCTTTGTCTAAAACTCTTAGAGGTCCACTGAGATAATGTGTCTGCACAATATTCTCATACCATTTTAGCATACACATATTATCAGAAAACATTATTTTTTAAAAGCGTTCTTTTATTCTTATGGCCATTAGTTAATCTCGTTTCACCCTCTATACTTTAGTTAAGCAACTTGTAAGTCAATGTGATGATTCAATGCCAAAACTAAAAGCGAGTGTCTGTTTAGTTCAATATTATGTAGATAGAATAATCTGGATAACAATGTTAGTAGGATCATGGCTTTATCTATAAAATGCAGTGCTAGTAGGATTATAATCTTATTTATCAAATGTAGCATGTTTATTCGAAGTCATCTCAATTAAAAAAGTGGTCATGTTATTGTCGAGAGGAAAAAGATGTACAATTCATTTGGCATTTAAACTAAGACTTTCTTATATATTTGCACGTGGACACAAATCTATTTCTATTCAAGAATGCAGCCGACACACAACAAATGCAACTTGAGACAACGACTAGTCTAATACTAATGTGATGCGACTAAATGAGTTCACGTGCAAATATATGAGTCACAATTAATTAAAAAGCATAAATAAAAACTCATGCAAACTACCACAATTACTGACATGAAATTCTAATGAGGCTAACATATGACAATGGCATGCAAATGAAAGTGCTAGAGATAAAATATATCACTAGAACTAAAGGTAACACCTGTTGAAGCCTGGAAAATCCCAGCTTCAAAATTCGGATCAATGCAACCCGAGGTTACTGATCCTGCGGTCCAACTCCACGGCTCGGATAGCTAAAATAGGAGAGAGAAAATGACTATAAGCACACCCCAGGTGCTCCAGCAGGGAGGTCCCACCACATACCCGGAAGTTTGGGAGAAACTTCCCCTCCGCAACCAAAAGCTGGGCGAGGTACTAGACAGGCATGGACTTGGCGAGTATCCAGCTTCGGGGGACCTCGACCACTTCCAAAAGTGTCATTTCTAGTACCCCCGGGGGTCTATTTATAGAGAAATCCTAGGGGGGGGGGGGTACAGGCGAGTATACTGCCTAAGCTCGCGAGTTACATGGGCTACTCGCCCATACTCGCGAGATACTCGCCCAAGCTCGCCCAAGCTCGCCTCTGCTCGCCCCAGCTCGCCCCAGCTCGCCTCTTGCTCGCCCAGCTCGCCTCTTGCTCGCCCAGCTCGCCTCTTGCTCGCCCAGCTCGCCTCTTGCTCGCCCAGCTCGCCCCTTGCTCGCCCAGCTCGCCCCTTGCTCGCCCCTTGCTCGCCCAGCTCGCCCTTGCTCGCCAAGCTCGCCCCTTGGTCGCCAAGCTCGCCCCTTGATCGCCCAGCTCGCCCCTTGATCGCCCAGCTCGCCTCTTGCTCGCCCAGCTCGCCCCTTGGTCGCCAAGCTCGCCCCTTGCTCGCCAAGCTCGCCCCTTGCTCGCCCAGCTCGCCCAGCTCGCCCCTTGCTCGCCCAGCTCGCCAAGCGAGGTCTGCGAATCGGCGTCTCCTTAGGCCTTTCTAATCTCGACGAATTATGGGTTATACATAATCCCCGCTTTTTTCGAGCTCGCTCGCGAGGTCGGAAAAACAATGTAGGACCCGTGGTTCGGAGAGATGGGCACTAGAGAGTAAAGGCGCGAGGTCCTTCCCAGGAGGGGATCTCAACTGTAAGAGGAAAACGAGTCAATACCTCGCCGAGCTTAACTGGAGGAGGAGAGAAAGCCGACACTTCACGGGAGCCGAGATCAACAGGAGGCGGATACAAGGTCGACACCTTCTAGGAGCCAAGCTCAACTAGAGGTGGAGAGAAGGTCGACACCTCGCAGGAGCCGAGCTCAACTGATGGCGGATATAAGGTCGACACCTTCTAGGAGCCGAGCTCAATTAGAGGTGGAGAGAAGGTCGACACCTCGTAGGAGCCGAGCTCAACTGGAGGCGGATACAAGGTCCACACCTTCTAGGAGCCGAACTCAACTAGAGGTGGAGAGAAGGTCGACACCTCGCAGGAGCCGAGCTCAACTGGAGGTGGATATAAGGTCGACACCTTCTAGGAGCCGAGCTCAACTGGAGGTGGAGAGAAGGTCTACACCTCGCAGGAGTCGAGCTCAACTGGAGGCGGATATAAGGTCGACACCTTCTAGGAGCCGAGCTTAACTGGAGGTGGATATAAGGTCGACACCTTCTAGGAGCCGAGCTCAACTGGAGGTGGAGAGAAGGTCTACACCTCGCAGGAGTCGAGCTCAACTGGAGGCGGATATAAGGTCGACACCTTCTAGGAGCCGAGCTCAACTAGAGGTGGAGAGAAGGTCGACACCTCATAGGAGCCGAGCTCAACTGGAGGCGGATACAAGGTCGACACCTTCTAGGAGCCGAGCTCAACTAGAGGTGGAGAGAAGGTCGACACCTCGCAGGAGCCGAGCTCAACTGGAGGCGGATATAAGGTCGACACCTTCTAGGAGCCGTGCTCAACTAGAGGTGGAGAGAAGGTCGACACCTCGGAGGAGCCGAGCTCAACTGGAGGCGGATACAAGGTCGACACCTTCGAGGAGCCGAACTCAACTAGAGGTGGAGAGAAGGTCGACAACTCGCAGGAGCCGAGCTCAACTGGAGGTGGATATAAGGTCGACACCTTCTAGGAGCCGAGCTCAACTAGAGGTGGAGAGAAGGTCTACACCTCGCAGGAGCCAAGCTCAACTGGAGGCGGATATAAGGTCGACACCTTCTAGGAGCTGAGCTCAACTAGAGGTGGAGAGAAGGTCGACACCTCGCAAGAGCCGAGCTCAACTAGAGTCGGATATAAGGTCAACACCTTCTAGGAGCCAAGCTCAACTAGAGGTGGAGAGAAGGTCGACACCTCGTAGGAGCCGAGCTCAACTGGAGGCGGATACAAGGTCGACACCTTCTAGGAGCCGAACTCAACTAGAGGTGGAGAGAAGGTCGACACCTCGCAGGAGCCGAGCTCAACTGGAGGTGGATATAAGGTCGACACCTTCTAGGAGCCGAGCTCAACTAGAGGTGGAGAGAAGGTCTACACCTCGCAGGAGCCGAGCTCAACTGGAGGCGGATATAAGGTCGACACCTTCTAGGAGCCGAACTCAACTAGAGGTGGAGAGAAGGTCGACACCTCGCAGGAGCCGAGCTCAACTGGAGGCGGATATAAGGTCGACACCTTCTAGGAGCCGAGCTCAACTAGAGGTGGAGAGAAGGTCGACACCTTGCTGGAGCCGAGCTCAACTGGAGGCGGATATAAGGTCGACACCTTCTAGGAGCCGAGATCAACTAGAAGTGGAGAGAAGGTCGACACCTCGTAGGAGCCGAGCTCAACTGGAGGCGGATACAAAGTCGACACCTTCTAGGAGCTGAGCTCAACTAGAGGTGGAGAGAAGGTCGACACCTCGCAGAAGCCGAGCTCAACTGGAGGTGGATACAAGGTCGACACCTTCTAGGAGCCGAGCTCAACTAGAGGTGGAGAGAAGGTCGACACCTCGTAGGAGCCGAGCTCAACTGGAGGCGGATACAAGGTCGACACCTTCTAGGAGCCGAGCTCAACTAGAGGTGGAGAGAAGGTCGACACCTTCTAGGAGCCGAGCTCAACTAGAGGTGGAGAGGTCCAAGGGGACACACCATCCCGAGGCCTCTATCCTATTGCGTTTGCTGAATACTGGTCGGTCAAATCGATCATCTCTTCGTCGAATTGGGGGGTTGGCGTCCGGACTCTCCTCTGATAACCTCTCCAGCTGGATGGGAAGTGCAGTCGGGGGAAACTCTACCAACGTGCAAGGGAGGAGCTGATCTCGACCGTCAATGCAGATGCTTGGTCTTAGGAGGACTCTCTCCCGAGGCGCTATCCCACCACCCGACTTGGGTTTTTACGAGAGTCGAGTCGGAGGCCTGTCCCCCAATCGGTCGCCAGGTTGCGGAAGAGTCTTCATACTTCCCGCTCAGGGATAGAACCCATTCAGGTCATTGCCGCTCCAGGTGCTCCCAAGCAGCTCCCCTTCATGGTTCTGCAGGCGGTATCCTCCAGTCTCGAATGCCCTTTGAACGATGAAAGCTCCCTCCTAGTTCAGGTTGAGCTTCTCGCCACAACTGATCTCCCTGTTGAGCTTTTAGGTACTTCTGAGCAGTTCCTCATCTCATAGAGGTGAGTAGTTAGAGATATCCTTGCTAGTATGAGTCGTTGAAGAGATTAGATGAATAACATAGCTGCATAGTTGTTGAAGTGATGACCTCACAAGCATGACCAGCTTAGAATTCCTATGAAATGTCGGTTGTTGGAGAAGATCATCGCCAGCAAAAGCTTGTGGAATTAAAGAGTACTATAGCTGCCGAAGAGACGACCTCACGAGTATGGAACTCGTGAATTTGAAGGGGAGCATCATAGTTGTCGAAGAGATCACCTCGCGAGTATGGATCTCACAGAATAGCAGCTCGAAGACGTCATGAGTAAACCATCTCATGGAAAGTACGCTCTTGGTGAAGATCATCGCGAGTAAGAGCTCGCGGAATCCTAGCTTGAAGACGTCACAAGTAAACATCCTCGTGGAATATACACCCTTGATGAAGATTATAGCGAGTATGAGCTCGCTGAATCCTAGCTTGAAGACGTCACGAGTAAGCATCCTCGTGGAATAATAATTGCGACCTTGGGAGGTACTTGGTGCAATTGACGATCATACAATGCTCGCACATAGCTATGTGCACCTGTCTGCCTGCCCCTGTATACTCGTACATGCATACTCGTATCTACATACTCGCACCTGCATGAAGTCATTTTTAGAGGCATGTACTCCCAAGACTTCATCTGGTACCCCTATGTTTGATGTTGATGAAGAAGTGTCCAAAATAGGTAATGACAGCCGGGGAGGTCCAAGGGGACACACCCTCCCGAGGCCTCCATCCTACTGCTATTGTTGGTGCTGTTGAAGAGATCGACAAGTAGGGACTGACTGTCGGGGAGGTTCCAAAGGAACACACCTTCCCGAGGTCTCCATCCTACTTGGGTGTTGCTGAAGGATGACGTCATGTAGGGACTGAC
Organism: Dactylorhiza incarnata; assembly: GCA_033032865.1. Lineage (NCBI taxonomy): Eukaryota > Viridiplantae > Streptophyta > Magnoliopsida > Asparagales > Orchidaceae > Dactylorhiza > Dactylorhiza incarnata. Next base: position 3,517,355 of record JAWHQI010000235.1, on the reverse strand, counting down.
AGTCGGGGAGATTCCAAAGGAACACACCGTCCCGAGGTCTCCATCCTACTTGGGTGTTGCTGAAGGATGACGTCAAGTAGGGACTGACAGTCGGGGAGGTTCCAAAGGAACACACCATCCCGAGGTCTCCATCCTACTTGGGTGTTGCTGAAGGATGACGTCAAGTAGGGACTGACAGTCGGGGAGGTTCCAAAGGAACAAACCATCCCGAGGTCTCCATCCTACTTGGGTGTTGCTGAAGGATGACGTCAAGTAGGGACTGACAGTCGGGGAGGTTCCAAAGGAACACACCATCCCGAGGTCTCCATCCTACTTGGGTGTTGCTGAAGGATGACGTCAAGTAGGGACTGACAGTCAGGGAGGTTCCAAAGGAACACACCATCCTGAGGTCTCCATCCTACTTGGGTGTTGCTGAAGGATGACGTTAAGTAGGGACTGACAGTCGGGGAGGTTCCAAAGGAACACACCATCCCGATGTCTCCATCCTACTTGGGTGCTGAATGCCGACCCAACCTGTTTCCTTTTGAGGGTCGCGAGATACCAACTTGAAGGCTATACGAGTAAGAACATAGCATCGCGAGATACCAACTGGAACACCTCATTAGTAAGCATTCTCATGGAACATAGCCGACGGAAGGAGATCATCGGGATAGCGTCGCGGGACATCAACTGGAATACCTCATGAGTAAGCATTCTCATGGAATCATAGCCGACGGAAGGAGATCATCGCGAATAAGGAGCTTGCGGAATACCAAGCTTGAAGACGTCACGAGTAAGCATTCTCGTGGAACATAAGTCCTTCATGAAGATCATTGCGAGTAAAAGCTTGCGGAACACTGGCTTTGAAAACCACCGCGACTAGGAGCTCGCCGAGCATCAACTTGGAGACCTCGCGAGTAGGTTGTTGAAGAAGGCCATCGTGACATGGAGTCGCGGAACAGCTTATGTGCTTTCCCTTGGTGGCGAACTCGTCAGAAATCATCCTGTTTGTTAGTCAGACAAAAGCACTCGCGGGCTTTACCAAAGCACTCGTAAGTATGATCATGTATGGAAATCACTGGTATTGAATGAGGAAACTGAGGGGAGGAGGAGTGTCCCTTTGGACATAAGACCCCCTACGCAGAGGGTTCGGGGGTTCCATACTCGCCCGGCCTTGAAATCGCCTTTCAAGAACTCGCCACTCTTGAACTAGGCACCAGGTTCTCACCACCTTGCGAGTAGAGAACTCACCCTCGCGAGTAGAGATCTCGCCTATGGGCGAGTAAGGAAGGATCTCGCCAATGACCGAGTATTGAAGAAGCTCACCACTACCCAGGAAGCTCGCCTATCTTCCGAGTAAAGTCGCCGGTCTGAACTTATCTCTGGATCTCGCCTGCAAGTACTCGCCTATGGGCGAGTATGGAACTAGCCTACGAGCGAGTATGGAACTCGCCTACGAGCGAGTATAGAACTCGCCTCTTTGAAGTCACCAATTCTGATGTTGCTCGCCTGCATGAAGTCACCTATATGCGAGTAACAAGGAGCTCGCCTATGGGCGAGAAAGGAAGGAGCTCGCCTATGCCGAGTAACAAGGAAGCTCGCCTATGGGCGAGTAAGGAGGGCGAGTAAGGAAGGATCTCGCCCCTACCCAGGAAGCTCGCCTCTCTTCCGAGTAAAGTCGCTGGCCTGAACTTATCTCTGGATCTCGCCTGCAGGAACTCGCCTATGGCGAGTAGGGATCTCGCCAGCATGGACTATCACGGTCTCGTCTCCCTGCGACTAGAACTGACCTGTGGGCGAGTATGGAATTCGCCAATCATGGATTCGCCAATCATGGACTCGCCTATCACGGTCTCGCCTCACTGCGACTAGAACTCACCTGTGGGCAAGTATGGAATTCGCCAATCATGGACTCGTCTTCTCGCCATCTGGAACTCGCCTTCAGGATGTCGTCGCCATCTGGAACTCGCCTTCAGGATGTCGCCATCTGGAACTCGCCCAACTTGTCGAATGCTCGCGAGTTGCTGCCTTTGGCCTCCATCTCGCCACTTTAAGCCATGAAACCTTCTCGCAAAAATTTCTTCCTCCGACTACGATCCACGCTCACCGCACCAAAGTGTTGAAGCCTGGAAAATCCCGCCTCCAAAATTCGGATAAATGCAGCCCGAGGTTACTGATGCTGCGGTCCAACTCCACAGCTCGGATAGCTAAAATAGGAGAGAGAAAATGACTATTAGCACATCCCAGGTGATCCAGCAGGGAGGTCCCACCACATACCCGGAAGTTTGGGAGAAACTTCCCCTTTGCAACCAAAAGCTGGGCGAGGTACTAGACGGGCATGGACTTGGCGAGTATCCAGCTTGGGGGGACCTCAACCACTTCCAAAAGTGCCATTTCTAGTACCCCTGGGGGTCTATTTATAGAGAAATCCTAGGGGGGAGGGGGGTACAGGCGAGTATACTGCCTAAGCTCGCGAGTTACATGGGCTACTCGCCCATACTCGCGAGATACTCGCGAGATACTTGCCCAAGCTTGCCTCTGCTCGCCCCAGCTCGCCTCTTGCTCGCCCAGCTCGCCTCTTGCTCGCCCAGCTCTCCTCTTGCTCGCCCCTTGCTCGCCCAGCTCGCCCCTTTCTCGCCCCTTGCTCGCCCAGCTCGCCCCTTGGTCGCCCAGCTCGCCCCTTGCTCGCCCAGCTCGCCCCTTGCTCGCCCAGCTCGCCCAGCTCGCCCCTTGCTCGCCCAGCTCGCCCCTTGCTCGCCCAGCTCGCCCCTTGCTCGCCCCTTGCTCGCCCAGCTCGCCCCTTGCTCGCCCAGCTCGCCCCTTGCTCGCCCAGCTCGCCCAGCGAGGTCTGCGAATAGGCGTCTCCTTAGGCCTTTCTAATCTCGACGAATTACGAGTTATACAACATCAGTACAATGCAAGGAAATATAATTTGGGATTTAAGGTTTGAGAATTTAGGGATTTTGGTGGAGATCATTGCTATTGGAGGTGACAGAGTGAGAGATGGCTTGGTTAGGGATTGTGGAGGAGGGAGACTATTTGGTGGCGGTGTAGAGACGCTGGTGGGTGGCGCTGGAGTGTGAGAGGTAGAATGACTGCCTAGAGGTTGAAAGATTGTGTGTGTGTGTTGTGGGGGGGGGGGGGGGGGGGGGGATTGGTGGCAGCGCTAGGCTTGCTCAGGTTTTGCATTTGGCAGTAGAACAATGTGTTGGTGAAGGGAAGGAAGGGAATGGGAGGCCAGTGATGGAATGGTGGAAGGTAGGGGAGTTGCTGACAGGACTGGAACTGGTGGCTGGGACCAACAGTGGACTGTGTATCCTGAGGTCGGGCATTGAGGTTATGACTAGGGAATTTGATGGCAACTGGATGAGGCGGTTGGTGGTTGTAGGGGCTTAGGCAGGCTCGACCGTGGTCAGGGAATGTGATGGAGGGCTCAATGGTGTGTGGGCGGCCAACGTCGGCGGGAGGAGGCTTTGATGTCTCTTGGAGTGATCAAGGGCTTCAATATGCGGATACAACGAATGACTCATTTCTTCAGAAATTTAACATCGCTCTTATTTCTATAAACCAATAGATATTAAGAAGGGGAAGTATGAACAATTGAGCTAATTGCATCCGTAGACTCCAATCATCCAGATGATGATCATATAACCGTCAATACCGAAAAACGACCCTGTACAGGTCCTGGTGCAAGTGATTAGGTGACGGATCCCCATTAGTACGTCTTGTTGATTGAGAATAAGAGGTAAAAAACGTGAAAAGCTCGCTTGTGTAGTCAAAAGACTGGATAGACTTGGGCTTGGGTAGGCCCTGCTCAGGCTTGTGGGCCCTAATATGCCCTTATATTTCTGTTGGGACTGGCCTAGTACCTGACCCGTGCATCAGACCTGGTGCCCGACTTAGCCCAACTGGGTGCCTGACAGCTGGGCAGGGCCCAACAATTTTGTTGATGGCATGATCAGGAGGATTCAGGCCTAGGCACTTGGCAAACAAGTCCCAGCAAGTCCCGCTTTAAGTAGGGGGACCTGGTTCTGACCTGGGCCAGAAGCTAAAAAAACTCCGGTGTGCAGACCTATGTCTTCCGGATTTTATTTACCCACTAGCTGAGAAGATGCAGTTAAAAAAAATCACAAAAAGCTAAGTTTATCCACCTTTGAATGAGGTTTAATAACCAAAACAACAAAGTTTAGCCACCTGAATGAGGTTCAATAATTAGAGATTATGGTCGCCAATCTAAGAGGGAGGCTAGGTAACTTACGGGAAAATGTTTAGTTCCCTTAGAGTTAATTTTAGTAGTATGCGAGAAAAATTATGTAGCGTAAGTGTAGGTTCAACAATCTATGAAATCGAAGAGATTTGGGTGGTAAGAGACCTTTTCGACAAAGGAACAATAGGTTTGGCTGGTATGGATTTGTTGGGAAGCTGGAGGAGATGAAGATATAGCTGTTGGTAGCTTGGAAATGCTAACGTTTCCTTGCAAACCTAAGGGGGCATGACAATCTCAAGTTTGGAGATCAATTGAGCAATGCACTTAAACCGACAAGGCATAGGTCAGTGAGATTGAGGCTGATGAGGAGTGAAGTGGTTAAGGTGAGGTGAGGGAAGGAGAAGATGATGGCTCAAACATGGGATCTCATCTCAGTGAGGATGCACAACAAAGCTTGTGCATGATCGTTGGGAGGAGACAGATTGGATAAACACAGAATAAAAGAGACATATTTGGAAGTTGAGTGAGATACACACAGACCCATGTGATGCGGCTTCTTCTAAAAGTAAATTAAATTAAACACTTATTTCATTGCTAAACTTCTTTTAAAGGCATTGCATAACCATATGAGAAGATTGCTTTGACGTCAACGCAAAAGAGTTCTTGTTCTGCTCAACGAATAAGGAGCAGGTCCCTCTGCTTGGGTTCAGCCCTCGATCTCTCTAGTAAGGAGGAGCAGTCCTACAAGTATTTGAGAAAACTGTGGCAGCAGACGCGACTATGGCTTTTAATTGCGTTTGGAACATCGTTTTCTGGCCCAAACTCAATTTTTTGGGTTCGGGCGGCAACCGCTATTGGATGACCAGCCACACTTGGATGCCTATGGTAGCACCTTGGTCCAAAATGCCATTTTTAGGAAAATAGTGTTCTTGTCTTCATTTTTGTACAGGCCGTTCTTTAGAGTTCTTGATTTTCTGGTGTGGTTTCTCGGGGGATCATTTCAGGGACATAAATCATTGCTCTTTACTGGTTGCTTCTCAGCTGAAATATTCTTTTATGACAATATTTTTTTAATTTTCTGATATAAATTGAGTTCTTTTTAGCTTTGTCATACCAGAATTCTGGGTGTTTCAGCTTATTTTGCAAAAAAACACACAGAATTGAGAATCAGGACATCTACACTCTACTCTCTACACTCTGTGCTTTTCTTCATGGAATCAGTACTTACAATGGTGAGATCCAAGGATTTTATGTCGGAGGCCGAGTCATTATCCGCAACGATTCCTCCCGTCCAATCCATCATCTCGACACGAAATACCTCTCCCTCTATTACCTCCTCCACTGGGGGTATGCGAGGATGCCACCGGTTGTGCAAAGGGCGCTTTTGCTCCCATGGCTTCTTCTTAACGTCGACTGGCACGACCAATCTCGGGCTGGGAGGAGCCATGAAAATTGGTGAAGGAGATCAACAGCATATGACTTTGAGCTGAATTATGCTTGGGCAGGTTATAAGAGATAGGATTCTACATGAAGACGATGAGATAATAGTGCTAAAAATTCAGTGAAGGTTTTGGATTTTATTTGGTTTGATTATGACTTGGATGGATACTTGTGAAAAGTTTATGGAGAGTTTCATTATTGCTGTCCAACTTTTGCTAGGGAACAGAAGAGCGGGCCCCATTACTTTCTGTTACCTAGTAAAGCATAATTAGGCCTTAACTATTTCTGTTAAAGTTATTAAATAAGGTTAAATTATATAATATACAAATAGAAATTTAAGAAGTCGTTTTATAATTTATTATAGCCAAATTACGAGTTCTATTATTAATCAATTACATAGGTTAAGTAATTTAGTTATTAATTGTATTTAATTGGCTTAAGAAATTTATTAACTATTGCATTTGAGGATCATTCAGCACAATTGTGTGACAATTACAAGTTGCATTAAACATTTAATAGTTTTATATTTGGTTAATCTTATTGGGTACCCTAGATAATTGAAGTGTGTCGTTCAAACCAGAAGTTCCAGAAGCTCATTTGACTGCACAAGATGATTCTGAAAGTACAAAGAATGCATAATTCCGAGTTCGTTTGACCTAAAATATTGACTGAAAGTCGAGTCAAATTGACTTGAACTAGGATCAGCCAGGCCCAGGCCATCTGTCTCACGCCCTTGCTCTAGGTCGTTCACTCTCTTGATGGGCTGATGGGTGCTCGCCGCTGCTGTCTTCAAGATTGCTAAGTTATTGACAGCCTATGGCCAAGAGGCTGTTGACATTTCTCATGCGCATTCATTTTTCGACGTAGAGATCCATTAATGGCTTTGGATTAGAGAACTTCAGGAGACGATTGGGTCGCACATAGTGATGAAATTGAGATTTGATTGGTCGCACATAGTGATGAAATTGAGATTTGATTGCATAACTGCTTTTCTCTCTGATAGTTGAACAAGATGAACAGCCAAATGATTCAACGGAGTTTTGAGTCTTTTGAAGAACATCCAAATTCGCCTTTTAACCATGACCGACGTCCAAATTCGCCTTTTATCAGCCTATATCTCAAAGTGGAAAAAATTGTCCATCTGTGTAACATGGTGATCTAAAACACCTAAACTGAATGATTCTAGTGGTCAGTATATAAAACATTTGGACGAAATTCCCGAAGCACTACCCGTAAGTCTATAAAAGGGGGCCTCCATCTCTCCATCTCTCATTTGAGAGATGAAATCTGGACCCTTGATAAATATTCTGACAACTATTGCAGAGATCACCGGTGCCTATCAAGCTTCCTTTTGCTTAAATATTCTTCTGTCTTTCCTTTCTGCTTCCCATTTGAATGAAGGATTCATGATCTAGTATTTTTCGGAACTTTAGGGGTTATATGATAGTCAAACTAGGTAAACTATGATTATGAAACATAATAAGTCAACCCAACTGGAGTCGTGCAACAACCATGCTTTTCTTGCAGTCTGGATTGTTAAGGCTCTGTTTATGAGCAGCGTCGGTGGTGATAGACACGGTGGTGATTTCTTAATTGCGTTCGGAATTCCTTGACACCGTTTCTGGCTTAAATTCAATCCGGAATGGCTGACCAACAACACTTGGATGATTGTGGCAGCACTTTGGTCCAAAACGCCATTTCAGGAAAAGAGCGTTGGCAACCACAACAATCCAAACACTATCACATTTTTTTACCACTGTGATTGTTCTTCACCAATGCTCTGGATGCTGAATGAAGGAAGCATGGTTATGTGCACATAAATCAAAATGGATTCTTGGGTCAGCCCTCTCTGATGTCTTTGGCTTTGATTTGAGGGCATGATTCCGCAGCAAACGCGATGGTATAGGGGGCCACTATTTCAGTGGTACTCTGTGAGCAGCCACTTTGTGCATTTATTGTCAAAGGTTAGGTCTTTCTCCTCTGAGAGAAGCCACTTTGTGCATAGTGCCAAAGGTTAGGTCTCTTTCCAATCTTCCCCCGCCCATACCCCCAATGATTGGGGACTATATGGGTTCTGTTGTTGTTGTTGTTGTTGTTGTGTTTTAGAGAGTCCTAGATTTTCTAGGGTGGTCTCTCAGGGATCATTTCGGGGACGTACATCATTACTTTTCTTACTCTCCGCTTCTCAGTTGAAATGCTATTTTATGGCAATATTTTTGATATAAATTGTGTTCTTTCAACCTTTGTTATACCAGAATTCTGGGTGTTTTAGCTTATTTTGCATAAAACATGCAGAATTTAGAATCAGGGCATCTACACTCAACACACTGTGCTTTACTGCATGAATTAGTACTTACAGTGGTGAGATCCAAGGATTTGATGTCAAAGGCAGAGTCATTATCCGCAATGGTTCCTCCCGTGCAGTCCATCATCTCGACACGAAATACCTCTCCCTCTGTCACCTCCGCCACCGGCGGAATGCGAGGATGCCACCGGTTGTGCAGGGTACACTTCTGCTCCCATGGCTTCTTCTTAACGTCGACCGGCACAACCAACCTCGGGCTTGAGGGAACCATGAAAATTGGTGAAGGAACTCAACAGGTGAGAACTTTAACACTTTGAGCTGAACATAGATGAGAGTCTATGTGAAGGTGCTGGGAGAATAGCGTTAAAAATCCAGCTAATTTTTTGGATTTTAATTTGTTTAATCATGTCTTGGATAGAGGCTTCCTTGGAGGTTTTTTTCATTATTGCCGTCAAACTCTGCCAGGGAACAAAAAGGTGGGCCCCATTGACGTCTTGATTTAAAACATTATTTATATCTCTGAAATATGCAATGAAATTAGAAACTAATTAAGCATTTAATTAGGCGATTGTTATCCGCACTATAGTTTCGGCTATCCGCAAATTTTTGATTTCGGCAAAACTGTTTTTGTTAAATTTTTATCCGCAAAGCAAAATTTTAAATTTTCTAATTTTTTTTTTGTTCTCAAATATTCCAATAGGCCATAATATCATCTAAAGTTGACAAAACTGAATATTTTTGGAGAATATAAAAGTAAATAATTTAAACATATAAGTAAATTGTCAATGTTGTCTTCTTTGTAGTCATCACTGCGCGCACTTTAACCCTGTAATTAATTTGTACAAAAATTTTAGAAAAATTTCATCTTTGAAATATTTTGAATCTTGAAAAAATACATAACACAAAACTAGTTAAAAGGAACTCATCAAAAAACATTCCCCAAGATAAAAAATGAGGGGGCTAAAATGAATGAGATTTGTACTGATTATAGCTAAACATGCATTATCCAAGTGTTTTGAATCATCAGACATTTTGTCAACCCTAAACATCACATTAAATCTAGTAAATAATCATTAATGAAAAAAGAAAAAAAAAATTTTAACACATAATCGGATTGGAGGATACCTGAAGGATGAAGGAGGAGGGCTTGCTTGCCTGCTAATATAACCTAAAAAAAACTATATTCAAAACTATATCAAAACTATAATGTTCCCACAGCTCTCTATTTACATAAGTATTTATATAGCCATGTTCCACAAAAAACCTAAATGGATACAGAGGATAACCTGGTAGCAACTATAGAGGGGTTGGAGAGGGCGATGGTGAAGAAGGTGGTCGGGCTTGCAGTAGTCTCCCGTGAAGAAGGTGTCCCGGTGTAAACCCTAGATTAGGGTTTAGGGCACTGTCGAGGGGGGTCGCAGTCGAGGGAGGCCCGGTCGAGGGGGGTCGCCGTCGAGGGAGGCCCGGTCGTGGGGGGTCGCCGTCGAGTGAGGCCCGGTAGGGGGGGGGGGGGGGCGATCGAGTGAGGCACCGTCGAGGGAGGAGGGAGGCGCGGTAGCAGGAGCGAGAATAGGGTTTCGGATGGGAGGGGGGTTGCGGTGCGGGAAAAGAAATTGTGATTTGCGATTATCTGAATTAGGGGAGGGGAAAAAATAGATAATTTCGAGTGCGAATAGCTGAAAGTGCTGTGCGGATAACAATCGTCTTTAATTATGGCAATTGTTATAGCACCGCACTTTTGGCTATCCGCAACTATTTGATATTCGTAAACCAGTGATTTTCAAAATGACTATCCGCAAACAAAATTGATATCCGCAAACTAATTTTTATGAAAAATACAAAATTCATGAATTGTTAACAATATCACTACTAATACATTGATATAAATTAACTTCACAAAACACAATTAAAATATAATTCATTGTCATTGTTTTAGAGTCGATAAGACCAAAGTTAATATTCAAAACAAGCTATGATTGCATCTAAAATTGTCATTGCTTCAAGCCATTCTTTTACCCTGCAAAGATGAATAGAAAAATTAATATGAATAGTTTTTACATTATACTTTGAAATAAAATTAAAGTAAGAAAAAATTAATAAAAATATTTTACATACATTTTTTCATTATCAATTATCCACTGTTAGTAATATATTTGGTCCCATTGTCGGTGGTGGTCCTTGCAACCGTTGGTTGTAATGTAGTCTCCAATTTTCTGCCACTTGTTAATGATATCTCATCCATGAAGGAACAACGTGTGGCATTGGAGAGCAGACATTCAAGACTAGCCGAATGAAGTGATTATTATTTAAAAAAACAATGCATATAAGTGTTGGTACCTCCGACATTGATGAATGAAGTGGAGAATATGTCAAACTTTGCACCTTGGATAGTTGAACCACTGCTATGTTGTAGCATGAACTAATAACTAGTCCCATATCCGGTAGTGTCATCCATTTATCAAATGGCGCTGTAGTTTCTATGCACTGTAGAGAGTCCAACAACTATAATCTCCGCTTACTACCGTATATATCATCGTACAAAATACGTCGAGTTTCAAGCTCCCAATATAAATCTTTTCATACTTGTTGCCAACCACCTATTACATTCAATGCATCACTAATAACTCTGTATCTACAATGACCATCACCAACAACGTCGTAAGCATCAACAATACGTGTAGACCAAAATATTGTAAAATGATGACGAATCTTTACAACAAAATTTGTATTTTTGCGAACCGGCAACTTCATTCTTTGCTTCTTCATTTTTATTTCCACGAGATTCTCCTCCAATAATGCATACTCAAAATGAGATGGGAGCGTTTTGTAAACAAAATGTCCCCCTTAAATTTTTTGTAACTCCCCTTTGGCCTCCCTTATAGCTTTAAAGGTACATTTGGTTCCATAGTTTGGCTCAATGTTGGATCAATAATTTATCTTAATTTGCGTTTGATTTCTTTCTTTTGTTGTTTACTTGAATCATACAATTTTTTACCACCCATTCAAGCTCAATGTCTATATTGTTCTCAATGTCCACATCAAATTTCTCATTTAAGATTAATTTTTTCCAATGCCTGTAAATTAGCCATAAAAGGAATCCTTTGCAGTTAGTAATGTATGAAAAAAGTTCATGCGTGCATGGCAACCCCATTGTATACCTCTTGAAGTGTGAGCATTCGTGTGCTAACTTGAAATGACCCCATTTTTTTCACTAAATCTTCCTATTTTTTTTTAATTATTTGCAAGGCTTGAACTGAAATTTTCCCCACTAAATCTGAATACAATGCACCCGTGAAATCATTGCTAATTTTGATGCAACTCTCGCCGAATGTAATTTCTGTATGTTGAAGTTTGATCATTTGATCAAAAGACTTCCATATAGTTGTCAAATTACCAATTGATACCTCTAAGAATTTTTTCAATTGGCTATGTCCTCCCTCCACATGATTTGTGCATGAATTACCCAAGTGCAAGTACTTATCAATCCATGCTGAAATAAAACGATCTTTGTATGGCTCTACCCAAGTTGTAGTAACATAACCCAGCATATCAGAGTACAAGGAAGAAAACTCAATCACTAATTTATTAAAAGCAACATTAACATCACTTTCCGATGCGGCTTCAATCAACCCTTGCCATTCATGCATAAAATGCTCAAAATCATTTCCGTTACTAAACATTTTCTTGCAATGAGCTAAAATATTTCTATTAATGTGCACACGACATATAATATTCTTTGTTTGTGGAAAAACACTTGCAATAACATTCATCAAAGCAAACTCTCTATCTGTAACCATAATTGTTGGCAAATATTCCGGTTCAAGAATTGACTTAAAACATTGCAAAGCCCATTCATAGCTTGAATGGGCTTAGTTGTTGACGTCAGTCCAACAATGCATAGTAACGACATTCGATATCTGTTGGTCTTGTATGTGCAGTCCAGTTGAAAAACCGTTGGAAACATATTTATTAATTTAATTGAAACCAGGTGTGCAAAAAATAAACTATGTAGTTTCTTTGTAGTTTCATTTATTTTATTGAAACTGACATAGACTGTGTTGTCTATGCACTTGTACAAAAATTATATCGGAGTACGACCCTCTAAATCTTTCTTTTGTAGCTTAGCTTTTGCATTGTAAATTGTTCGAATAACTGTGGTGTTTCCAATATTTTTTGATTTCATTGCCGATAATATTTTCCGTGGTTTAACACCTGCACTAATGCACTATACATCTGCTCGACTAGTTTTCCTCATGGACGTCTAATCTACCGACATATGCATGCGCTTCCAAATATACTCTATCATGATCGTGTACACCACAAATGACCTGAAGTTTCCATTCTTCAACATTTGCTTCCTTTTGTCCCTTTAAGGAAAATAAACATCCACAACGCTTGGAAGTTGATCTACGGATTCTTTTCTTTACTCAACCCTTTTTGTTTTGAATATCCCGATAGTGGTCACTTTTGTCACAACCTAACAACACACGAGGTTTTAGCCGGCCAACAACTTTATCTGATGCCTTTATAGTAACAACAAAGCCAATGCTTTTTCCAACATGACGAGCCCAATCAAAATTTAAACCTACAATAAATTGGTGATCGTTCGTCATATCCGACATTTCTTCTCTCGCACAAAATTTAAACCTGCAATAAATTGGTGGAATACATTAAATTAGCACTGCAGTTTTGATTTTACACTACATCCGCAACATACACCAAACATACTATGTTCAATAGTATTACAAATGAAATTGTAGAAAATTGTGGAAATCATTTTAAATAGATTGGTAAAATAGTGGTGTGCAACTGTTATGTCAGGATTTCTCATTTGGCGAAAATATTAGTTTTAAGAAAGTCAGTTATCATGGAATTACATTCCTAGTCATTCAGCAACTATGAAAAATGAAGAACAACAACAACATTTGCAGCCTTGGAAGCATGTTTTCTAGTCCTCTGTTCTTAGAGAATGCTGAACAAAATAGGAATTTGAAGAGGCCCCTTTTGCTTAATTTTACTAAATCTAATGTGTTGAGCACTACAATGAGATGAAGTATCCAATAATACTATAAAACACGCATGAACAGAGAATTTGTGGAATATTTCATACCTCGAGGGCTCCAGCGATGGCGACGGCGAGGCGAGCTCCAGCGACGGCGACGGCGAGGCGAGAGCTACGACAACGACGAGGCGATGGCGACGACGAGGCGAGACGGAGTGAACCGCGAAATATCGGAGTGCGAGTGCGGCGGGTTCCAGGGACGGCGAGGCGAGCTCTAGCGACGGCGACGGCGAGGCGAGAGCGATATGATGGAATCACGAAGAGGGATAGTGCAGTGCGGCGAGAGAGAAGAATCGCAAAAAGGGAGAGTGCGGCTACCGTTTTACGAAACCCTAAAAAACCCCTTAAAATTGGGTGTGAATAGCCATTTTAAGGGTGCGGTTAACAATTGCCTTAATTATCTCTGGATTTAATAAGGGTGTTGATAATCATACATCATATTTGACTATATGTAACCCATTTTTATTCGTACCCCACAGAATTATAATTGTACACCACAACGCTATTTGTACCCAAAATGTTTTTTTAATTGAATTTAGAGATAAAAGTAGGCATATATAAAGAAAAAAAATTTTATGCTATCATTGGATTAGAGAAGACACTAACAAATAAATAATTTTTAGTAAATAAGCATACCTTGTTATTAAAAAAGTCGCGTGATATATAATTCATCTCATTCTACTGCTTGTGGCGCATGATATCTTGTCTAAACAGAAAATAACGGCGGCATTGTACAGTTAAGGATTCCGAAACCTAAAACAAAAATTTCAAGGTGATTTGAGCAATCTAGGGTTTTAGGGTAGAAAAAAATTGAGAAAAAAATGTAAAAAAAACTCACTGGAGAGCAAGGAGAGAGTCCACGTCGTCGAAACGGGTGGAAAGAGAAGAACTTGCCGTCCGGAAATGAGGAAGGATGCGGACGAAACAGGGAGGGGGTGGTGGGTTTCGCAAAATAGGGAGGGGCGGGGGTTTCGTGAAACAGGGAGGGGGCGGGGGTTTCGGGCGTGAGGGAGAAATTTGAGGGGGTACAAATAGGTTTTTTAGAGGTTTAATAAATGCTTGTTTTTAAAAATAAAAGGGGGTATGAATAGCCAAATATGATGTATGATTATCAACACCCTTTAATAATTCAATTTCTTATTATTACTAATAATTACATTTTTATCTTGTTTAGGTATAATGAGCTCTTAATTTGGCTGATTAGGCATTGATTATTATTCCAGCTTAAACATAATTGGGCCTTGACCATTTGTGTTAAAGTAATTAAATATGTCTAAATAATTTTAGGGTGTTGTTATTTGTATCTCATATTTGGCTATTTACACCCAATCACTTAAACATTTTTATCTAGTTTTGAAGCACTAAATCCTCATATTTGTACCCCACTCCCGTTTCATGCCACCCCTACCTCCCCGACCTTGCGAATCACACACGCCACGACGCCGTTTGAAATCCGGCCATCTCGCCGGATTTTGTTGGGAGTTCCAAGGTCCTTCCCACGACGCCAACAACCACCGTCTTCATTTGCTCGGTCATCTTCATCCTAGAGCAGCATCCACAGACGGCTCTAGATCACAGCCCCAGGATCTTCATCCTCCTGCGCCCCTTCATTCTTGACGATGCCACTACTCCAGAACTGACGGTCGGCTCTAGGTCACTGCACGAGGATCGACGACCGGCTCTAATTAATATTTCCGTGAAGATTTCAGTTTTGGTAATATTTCCTCCTTCCGATTTCAGTTTTGGACCTGGAGATTCCTTTTAGATTTTGGTTTTGGTAATATTCCTTGGATATTTCAGATCGACGGCGGGCTCTAGCTTTTTGAGTTGGCACCGGAGGAGAACTACTATCTTGATAGGTTGAATTAGTAAATCACAACTTGAAAAACTCCTTGCTTCATGAATTTCAACTTGTAAATGCTATCTTGAATTTTTTGAGTTCGCCCAATTCTTGAGTTACAAGTTGGAAAAGCTATCATGCTCCAAGTTGCGATTAACAAGTGTGGTTTCCTAATGTATCGACATTTATTTATCTCTTTAGAATACTTATCATGATCAATATTAACTTTTTAGAGTTTTTATTGTTGTGTTTGTACTTCAATTAAATAGTGATGAGTTCAAAGGAGTCGGCGTTATTGGCAAATAAAGAATCTTCAAAAGACACGTCGTTAGATGTTGGAATGCACTTTAACACGACTTCAAGTTTTCAAAGTAAAGAAGATTTGATTCAGTGGGCTCAGAATATTGCCAACAAATTGGGGTTTATTATTATTGTTATTCTGAGGGCAGATAAGCTCAACGACAGAGCAACACCTAGAGTTATTTTTGGTTGTGACAAAGTCGGGTTACCTCGTGATAGTCTAAACAAGAAAGGATATGTGAAGAAAAATATTAGAAAATCAAGTTTCAAACGGTGTGGTTGTAAGTTTGCACTTAAAGGATATAGAGAAGAGAATAATGAATGGATGAAAGAAGATTGCCTACTACCGCCGGTATTTTCGGTGTGGACAAGATATCATGAATAAGTAGCAGAACAATGAGACATTTTATATATCACACGACTGATTTAATTCTAAGGTATGTCAATTTAGATCAATATTGCACTAGTATTATAGCCTTGAACTTTTATTAATGTGTTAATCTAATATAATTTTTATTTTGGAGAGTGCATATTGTTTCATCATATGGGTTCTTCAAGTACCACATCCCATTAGATTCAAAAATTGTAAGACATTTTTTTCTTAGTTATTTGATTTTATATTACAATTTTAATTTTAAGCAACTTCTCTTGCAGGAATACTGACAACGAAAGATATATGAGCATATAAATGATGATTTGATTTTGAAGTGAGAAATATAAATTTTTGGGAATGATTGATGTGTTTTTTGTAACGTTAATATATGTTTTATTGAGCAAAACATTCTAAATGGACGTCAATTTTACATGTTCTTAGAGTTTTTTCATGTTTTGAGTTTCAAATATATGTTTCGTGTAAAGAAGAGAATGAGATGCACATTCCATGCTTTAAAATTATCAATATATTAGTTTATGAATAGCATCTTTGGGTATGAATAGTGTGTTTGAGTACATATATAATTTGGTGGACTACAAATATCAATGAGTTATAAATAGTCATTCGTGAGGTACAAATATCAACACCCTAATTCTAATTATGTTAAGTTATTTAATCTACCATTTGAAACTTAAGAAGGCACTTTCTAATTTAAGAATTATTATAGCCAAATTATGAGTTTTATTATTACCCAATTGCATTGGTCAACAAATGTAGTTTATAGATTTTTATTCCATTAGCTTAAAAATCTATGAGTATTGCATTTGAGAATCGTTATGCATAGCAATGACTACTATTAAAGTTATATTAAGTATTTAATAATTATATTATTATTTACATAGTTAATTGAATTGGATACCCCTGCATATTTGATGTGCTTGGATCAACTCTAAAGTTCCATGAGTGTGTTATGAGCCTTGGCCGTGGTTGTTCATCCCGAGCCTTCGTGCTTAAGGTTCTCAATTCCCGCGAGGAAGGTGGGCGTTCGGCGACGTTGGTCATAGGATCATCGGGGGACCAACGGTTCATTGATGGTTTTGGATTAGAGAATTTCTGGAGGCGGTTACATCATTCATAATGGAAGAAATTGAGATCTGATCACCACATTGTTTTTCTCCCGAAGAATAGAATAAGTAGGACTAAATGAAGTTTGACGGCTGTTCAATTTTGCCTTTTTTAAACTTGTCGGGCGATTGTGGGAGATCCAAATCTCTTATCGACATTCAGTCTAACATTGATGAGATTCAGCTTCCTTCAAAGTCTTGGCCAAATCAATGATCTAATATTAATGATCTAGCATTCCGATTCTGATGTGGGCGGTCTGATGAGGTTGAGAAGTGTCTTTTGAGTAAAGAAGCACATACATAGATAAGCATTGACATGCCTCTACGATGACAGACTTCTAAGTAAAAGTGGTTCATTGTTGAACTGAATCTCACATAGAAATTATAGAAAACATTCATAGGCTTAAGTAAAAAATAATATCTCAGTATCTCAGCGACAACTTGTTTTGAGCAAATGATGTGGTTCTATTATGGACTCAACAATTAAGTGGGTTCTGGAGGTGAGTAATTCTAGGATGGGTGATTGTTACGCACATGCGACGACTTGGATATGGATCCTTATATTTTGCATGATCATTATGTAATTTTATTTTTGTAGGGGTCATTATGTTATCTTATTTCGGTAGGGGTCATTATGTTATTTTATTTAGTAGGAGTATTGTGGTTATTTGTAATTGAGTCTCCCCTCCCTATATAAGGAGGAGACTTGAGAGTATTAGACAGCTTTGGATCATTAGGTTTGGGAGCTCTCATTTTGAGAGGGATTTCAAGTAAGAACCAACATCGTGAGTTTAGGTGCGAGTACCCTCGTGATTTGTATCAGGTTTTTTGTTCTATCGCAATCAACTTTCTGAGTTGGTAACATTGGTTTGACCTCGCTGTTTCCGCCATCTCTTAGCCGCCGGATCTCATCCCTTTCGGTTCTTTCTCACAGTGTGACACTCACACGACCTCAGTTCGCATGGTGATTCCCCATCTCAACCTACGTCGAGCTATTCCGCAACGCCTGCCCTCGATGCTCTTGTTATGGTTCCGCTCAAGCTCTTCAAGCTGGTCCTGCGTTGGACCATTCGATCACGCCTCACGCTTCTCCTTTGAAGCTCAGCGGCGCCGACCTTGCACTCTACCGATCCGCCTTTCGCGATCGTCCAACATCACAGCTACCGCTTTTGTTCTGTTGTAATGCCCAACCCGCAATAATTGTATAATATGGGTCCGGTCGGACACCCACACTATATACCCATCACAAATGGAGTAGTAAAACAAGGTATACAAATCAATTCTAATCACGGCATCTCTAATAGCACAGCATAAGTTAAACTTCTAAATATGAAATTCCACAAAATCTTTAAAGATTTATGAGTCCTTGGCTCTAAGGCTACACATCACATGTTCATGAAAGAAAATGATTATACTTCCTAGTCTACCCTTGTACGCAGGCCGGAACATTATCAAAAGGAAGTACAAAAGAAAGGAAGTACAAAAAACGAGACGAGAAAACACTTCATTATACTTATTTTCTTTTTATCATTTTCATCGGACCATTTGACATGCCCTGATTACACGCCGTGTACTCAGGTCAGGGCGTGTCATAACTACTTTTAAATAAATTTTTTTTCTCTGGCACGCCTTGAAGTTAATAGAGTAATGTAGTAGTTCGAGATGGGTACTCCCCAGGTACACGTTGTGTACTTAGAGCATGACACCTGATTTATGACCAAACAATGCCTTTACTCCCAGGCATTTCCCGGGCTTCCAAGTTGATGGTTTTCCGAGGTTCAAGCCAATACATGCCATGTACAAGGCCTTGTAATCCCGAAATTTCACCTATAAATTCGGAAACATTCCATGAGTCCAGCATTCAACATAGACCTTAGTTTTAGTTTAGTGTTCTTCATTTTATTTTGGCAATTGTTATTAGCACACCAGTTTTGGCTATTCGCACACCAATTTCTATGAGTTATTACGCGCCTTTTGAAAATACGCCTTGCCCATGCTTTTTTAGGAAAAATTTTCAACACGAAATTGTAGATCTCGTCGAGATCTACAACTTTCGTGTTGAACACTTTTCCTAAAAATGCACGCACAACGTGTATTGCCGCCTTGATCGTAACTATAGCGAATTTTTGACGAATTTTTGAAAATACGCCTTCTACATGCATTTTTAGGAAAAGTGTTCAACACGAAAGTTGCAGATCTCGTCGAGATCTACAATTTTCGTGTTGAACACTTTCCCTAAAAATGCATGTACAAGACGTATTATCAAAAGACGCATAATAACTCATAGAAATTGGTGTGCGAATAGCCAAAACTAATGTGCTAATAACAATTGCCTTTATTTTCTGTACTGTTGTTTTAGTTCATTTCAATGGAGAAAGAGAGAAGACTCTTCGTGTAAAGATAGATTTGAGATTTTATAAGTTTTTCTTGATAAGTTTTCTTATATTTTTTTGTATTAATCTTTAATCATGATGAGTGACTAATTTCTATAGTATTTCATCACGATGAATTTTAAAATGAATAATTACTAAATATCTCTTTTGATTTTATAAGTTGTAGATCAGTATTCTAGTTACTAATTAAGTCCACAAACAATCAAGATGAACAACTTTCATCTCGGGGAAGACATTAATCAAGTCCACATTAATTATTAGATTTTTTGAAAGCTTAATAATTAATTAAATACTTGAGGATTCCACTGTTTGATGATTTGACAAGGTTTACATTTAACTTTCTTGAAAAAAATACAAACCGGAAATCTCTTAAAATTATCTACAATTATATATCATATGTTAACTTTATTAATAATCAGAGGCCATTTGTTTGGTTAAATAGTTTAATAAAGCTATCTAATTCACTTTGCTAAGGATAATCAAGAGCACGAATCCTAACACATATTTATTGCCAGGGTTGCGCAGAATCAAAATGCACAGTGAGCACCACAACAGATCAGACACATGATCCATTGTGGGGCCAATGATTACTTGGAGATATTAAGATGATATGTGTCGTTAGATCTTGATCACGAGATCTAACGACGGAACATGTACGCCGACAGTGATCTAAGGCTGTCATGCCTCTTTCACTGTCTTTCAACCAACAATGGGCCGATCCACTTCCTTCGGTGAGTTCGTCAGAGATAGCGACCAAACTTCGGGGGTCCAGACGACCTATTGTCGCCGACAATCGCCGGAAAGATGTAAACCAAAAGCAATGGATTACCACCATCAGGAACCCGATTTCCCGGCAGCATCTTCGCCTCAAGGGCCCTTGAGGGGGTCGTGGACCCCCTTTCAACCTTGTAGAGCTTCCTTGTGAGCCTATAAAGACATGGGAAGTCATATGCCATCACTATTGGTCCAAAGCACTGAGGTGGCTGGAAGTTGAGCTCCGATGGCCAGAGCTCGTATGTAGGACGTCAAAATGGATCTTTAGTGGTGAGAGAGAAGGAATTACATAGTTGATGCATCTTAGAGGGAAGTTCGAGCTCGGGTTGGCATCACCGAAGCTAGGGAAGATGAAGTCGTTAGAGTAGGTTGGGAGGCGCTGGTAGTGGTCAATTTTCCTCCTCGATTCGTTTTGATTCACAAGGATGTAAGGAGTTGATCAGATAGCTTGGGCAAGATTTTATAAAAGATCCAAGCCTTGCCACCTTGCATGTCCTCCTGGATGTACCACCTAGCTCTTTTGTGCCCCTCATGACACCGGTTACCACCCAGTGGTGTTGAGGAGAGGTCATTTTGTCTTGGTGTGTTGGGGAGAGGTCCATGGTAGGTGAAACGTGGCTTCTAGTGGAGGAGGTTGGAGGTTAGATATGAAATAGGTCAAACCTGACCCATTAATAAGGTTGACCACTCAACCCTCCTCGGTGGGTCAGGTGGGGTCCATTGGGGCTACAGAAGATCAGTTTGTGGGCTGGTCATGCCAATTGAACCAATTTGGGTCAATTAGGCTAGGTTTGACCAAGTCAACCCATGTGGGGGTGGGCCTCACATTTACCACAAGATATAGTTAGGTTGACCATGATGAGAGTGGGTAAATCTTAACCTAGTAGGCTCAATGCGAGCTCTTTGATTTTAGCTGAGTCAAAGATCAAGCACGCCCCAATAGAACTAGGGGTGCCACCCTGGGTCCAATGAAGTCACATGGTCAATCATGACCTAATTGGATCAACGGTGTTACCTTGAGTCCAATTCGGTCACATGGTGTCCATCAGGTCATTCATGACCTAATAGACTTGATGGGGTTCCCCTAAATTTCACCAGAGTCAGGGGAGTTTACAAAATTATAACCTAAACCAGATCTCTCAAGTGTACAGGCTCGACCAGACAAAGCACGACACAGCAGCCACGTATGCCCAACGTCCACATGCGCCCAACAACCGCCCAAACGCGTAGGTCGCACGCCCGCGCTCAGGCTGCACGCTCGCTCTCAGGCCACGTGTGTGCACACATGTCACACACATGTGCCATGCGCCCCCACACGCATGTTGAACTTCCGCCTCCACCGTTCGCTGGCGCCACCCTCCGCCACCCGCCGTCACCATTGGCCACCATTGTCAATGATGAACCTTCCCGTGCCGCCCGACCAGAAATTTTTGATCCAGGTGGCCAGAATCGTGCATCCTCATTCGCTAATTCAAATCCCAAGATTACATAATTACCGAGGTGCCCCTCAGAAAAACTATAAAAGGCTCCTATGCCTTCATTTGAAGACAAATAACGAATTAGAGAGAAAAGAACTCTGAAGGTTTCCTGGCAAAGTCTTGGAACTCTAAACATTTTCCAGCGAAGACTTTAAGTTCTCTTGCTCTCTGGCTCAAGCACTCGCTTTTCTCAAGTGCCCACTCTATGAACTCCCTCACTCTCTTGCTCAAGGGAGGACTTCACTCTCCATAGAGCCTGCTCAAGTGCGTGCTCTTGCGTCTTCTTCAGTGCCTTCTCAAGTGTGTACTTAGCTCTCCATAGAGCCTGCTCAAGTGCCTTCTCTAGTGTCTTCTTAAGTGTGAACTTACTTTCCACAGTGCCTTCTCTAGCGCCTACTCTTGAAGCCACTCCTACGAGCCCCAAGAAAAACTTTGCATCTTCTTTACTTTCGAGTTCTTGTAATCGGAGCGGTGGTCTGTCACCCTCTCGAATATTCTAACTCTTGTAACCTCAAATAAACTAGTGGAATTGGTCGACACCGAACCGACCCCACAGTTTTCTCCCTTTCCAGGTTTTTCCATATAAAAAGTCTCGTCGTCTCTGACGTTGGTTCTCTTTTAACTGTTTCCATGCTTGGCTCACTCTCGAGCAAAGACAGTTCAATTCTCCATACTAGGAGAGCGATAAGCGACCACATTAGTTTTACGGCATTTGTGGGTAGGTGTTCCCAAAGCTCTGAAGAATTTATGTGGACATCACTTGTTCTACGCAAGCGCTCCCAACTAACAACAATGACAAGAAGAAGCAATTGTGCTGCCGACAAGGCAGTCCCCGAGGGGCGTACCACTCAAGCTCCCGCCAATTTGCTCATCAGAAATATGCCGCTTCTCAAAGAAGCTTTAGTCGCGCCAACAAAGTTCGTTGAAGAGTGCGTGCGCTTAATGGAGGAGCGCCAGGCAGAGGTTCTCACCCTGCTGAGAGATCTGGGGGCCTCCCACTCCCCCAACCAGTCGTCTCCCACGGCATGCGATCGTCACTGGTTCCGAACCACACATTTCTAGAATCTACTGATATATTAGAAGACTCCGCCGCAAATGAGCTATCTGATGCTGCCAGCTCCACGCACGCACACTACTTGGAGGCCTTCCTAGGCGTGCGCAGCTGAACCCCTGCCACTCGGGAGTAGATGTCGACCAGGCCGACAGGAGGCTCACTCACGAGGAAGCAAGGCGCATGATCGAGGAGGAATACGGGCATCGGGGTACCAAGACACAAACGTGCGACACCCCATTCACCACGTCTCCTCTCTAGCTCCACAGGTCCTGACGCATCCAGTTCTGCCCGAGTTCAAGCTCCCAACTTCGAGACCTTTGATGGGTCGGACGACCCTCTAGAATATGTCAGCTACTTCGCAACTATCATGCGAATCTACAATGCTCCAGAACATCTCCCGTGCCAAGTATTCCCGGTGACTCTGAAGGGTCAAGCTCGCACCTAGTTCCATTCCAGGAAAGAGGGAGAAATCAATAACTTTGCAGAACTAACCCGATTGTTCGCAGATAAGTTTATTGTCAACCACAGATCGTTCAGCACCCCTCTCACCTCTCTGGGATCTGATAGATCGAGGGGGAGTCGCTCAAGAATTTCTTCCGCCGCTTCACTACAGAGGCGTGATAGATTTCGGGGGTTGACCCCAAACTCCTTGTAGTGTTTTCCTTGGAGGGCTCTGACCAGGTAAATTTTACTCGACGCTGATGAGGGAAACCGTGCCCAGCTACCCGACCTCGTCCACCGAGTCGAGGCTTAGATCGCGGTAGACGAAGTAATCGAGGCACACCGACAACAGTTCGAATGAAGATCGAAGAGAAAGAGGGACCAGGAGCAAATACCGGTTCCCGAGACGAACGAAGAGCATCGCGATAACCCCTGTCGAGACCGAGTAACTCATCAGCATCAGGACAACACTCCCTTAAACACCACCTGAACCAATGTGCTTCTTGCTATCCTCGACAGTAATGCGCTTCGTAGACCCGAGCCACTCACGCCGAACAAGGGAAATCAGTCACAATACCGTGACTTCCATCACGAGCATGGACATATGACCGAAGGGTGTAACCGGTTAAAGGAGGATAGCGTGCGTCTTGTCCAGCAAGGTCACCTCAGAAGATTCTTCCAGAACCAAGTACCGAACCAACTCACACCATATAACGAAAATCTAGCAGAGGGCCACACAACAACCCCATGCGAATAAGCCAGAAACCCCGAGCAAGGGAGCTATCCCCTAGTGGAGCGCGCAAGGCTTGCGCCTCATTTATCAGCAATCTCCCTTTTCAGTTTCCTTGCTTTTTTTGCTTTAGCGTAATAAGCCACAAGACTAAACTTGCGTGCACATGTATATCTTGCTTTTCTACAATATTGTAATAACTTCTTGTCTCCATGAACAATACATGTCTCCTGAAGCGAGACTCCAATGGATAAGGCCACGGACACCGATATTAACATGCACTAGCAGGCTCACCAACTTCGGGGAGCGTGATTCATCTATAAATTAAAGCATCTCGCTCCCGCGCTGCTGAGCATCTCTCTCCCGCGCTGCTGAGCATCTCTCTCCCGTGCTGCTCATCATCCCTCTCCCGTACTGCTAGGCATCTCTCTCCTGCATTGCTGTGCATATCTCTCCCGCGCTGCTAGGCATCTCACTCCCGCGTTGTAAAGCATCTCGCTCCCGTGCGGCTGCGCATCTCGCTCCCGTGTTGTATGACATCTCGCTCCTATGTTGCAGGGCATCAAACTCCTGCGCTAAAGGGCATCCCTCTCCCGCACTGCTGGGCATCCCACTTCCACACTGCTGAGCATCTCGCTCCCGTGCTGCTAAGCATCCGGCTCCTACGCTGCTGGGAATCCCGTTCCCGCTCTGCAGAGCATCTCGCTCCCATGATGCAGAGCATCTCGCTCTCGCACTGCAGGGAATCTCGCTCCCGCACAGTAGGGCATCCCGCTTACATGCTGCTTGACATGCAGTGTCTACCTCTGACATCAATGCTGATCGATGACCTGGAGAACCTTCTTCAACAACAAGCTTGCCAAACACCCAGCAAGGGAGGATAAAAGTCCCTCTACGCCACATATGAGCGTCTATGATGCGCAAAACTATAACCGCAAATGATAACGACAAGTGTACCGTATCGAATGTAGTATATGTTATAAAAACCAAGGTCGTATTAGACTCGGGGCGTTTGAGTACTCTTACTTCGGAAAATCTCTATTATCTTATCAAATAAAACTTGTGGTTGGTTGGTTGCAAGAAAAAGAAATAGCTATTTTTAAATTGATGAGTTTAAAGACTAGTACTCAACCTTGAATCACCTTGGAAAATAAAATATAATAAGAACAACTTCTAATTCTCTTAATGAATTAATTGACCGTGGAGGTTCCCGATTTATGAACACACCTCTCTCGAGGATACGCTCAACTGGGTTTAGTTTGATCAATAGAACTTTCGTTCTAGAATCAAAATCCCTAAAACTCGCTTTATCGTAGTGAACCCCTCTATTGGATTTGACTCCAATCCGGGAGAATTATGTCATCCTCGCTTGAGGAGTGCATTCAACTCTCTTTATCCTTGAAATGATCGATTCGAATTCAAAACCTCTCGGTTATTAGATTATGAAAACAAGAATGAAAATTATATATCGACAATATAATCTCAATCCAATAAAGTTCAAGGATAAATCTTAAGTATTCTAAGGAAGAGAAAGAGAAGCTAAAAATTAAATCATAAATCATGGGTCATCTCGGTCGAGTATTAATAGAATTTAACTACTCATAGAAATGGAGGAAACAATGAAATAAAAGAAGTGCATGATGAAAAGTGAGAGTAGAATAAGAGGAAAGTAACTATATTATTCATTTGCAAATAAAGTTACAACTAGAAATTGAAAGTTACAAGCTTGAGAAATAAAATTACAAGAAGGAAAATACATTCAAGAGTAAGAAAACAGTGCAAGAAATAAGCTAGAACTCCCAAAAACTTCATTTCTAAACATCTGCTGGAGCTGCCTTTATATAACTGAAAAGTTGAGGTTACACGCCCTTGGTCACGCCCGTGACCAAGGGCGTGTAAGGGGCATGATCGAAGCAACATCGGAGAGGGCGCCTTCTGGAGTAAATGCGAGCGTTTCAGCCGCGTCACGCCCTAGGTCACGCCGGTGACCTGGGGCGTGTAATCTTAAAATCTGGCTTCTGGCGGGAATCTTCAGCGGGAAGGAGCGCTGTTGAACATTCGTCGAACTTTCGCCTGTTCGTCGATCTCCTGAATTTTCGTCGAATGCAGCAGCCAGGCGAAGTTCGTCGATCTCAGCGCTTTCGTCGAACGCAGCAGCCAGGCGAAGTTCGTCGATCTCAGCGCTTTCGTCGAATGCAGCAGCCAGGCGCAGTTCGTCGATCTCAGCGCTTTCGTCGAACACAGCAGCCAGGCGAAGTTCGTCGATCTCCTTAATTTTCGTCGAACGCAGCAGCCGGGCGAAGTTCGTCTATCTCAGCACTTTCATCGAACGCAGCAACCAGGCGAAGTTCGTCGATCTCAGCGGTTCGGGGCCATGACATTGGGGCACGCCCTTGGTCACGCCCGTGACCTGGGGCGTGAACTTGGCGAACTCTTCTCGGAACGACCCCGGGGTGGAGGAAGCAGGTCTGGAGCACCGTGCAGGTTACACGCCCATTGGTCACGCCCGTGACCTGAGGCGTGTAAATGTACTTTTTGCTCCAAAGGTCCAGAAAACCTGAAAACACGCTTTTCATAACCAGACCGGACCGGTCGGTTCAACCGGTCGGACCGCCGACCGGTCCCCCGGGCGGTCCGGGCAGTGGGTTAAAATCGGCTCCGCCGAGAACCGGGTAGGAACCGGCGAACCGGGCGGTTTGACCGGCGAACCGGGCGGTTATTGAACAACTGGGCGGTTTAAAAATTAACCTTTGATATGAGATCGGACGGTGCAGGCATACTAGAGATTTTTTTTTGACTTTTTCTTTGCCATTTAAACCTAATCGCAAACTGCCACTGGAACCGCATCTTCCCCCAAACTGCGGCTGCCGATTGTAACTCATCTTCCCCCAAACTGCCACTGGAACCGCAGGCCGTCTGTTGCTTGCGATGGCAATGGCGAGCCCCATCCTCACGGTGACGACGCTATCCTCACGACGACGGCGACGGTGCATCCTCGTGCGACGGTGAGCTGGACTAGCAGGCATTCTGTTCCTCTTCCTTGCGACGGAGACGGAGATACATTCTCATCCTCGAGCAGGTATTATGATCGCCACTTCCAGGCTTGGCTTCTTTTGTTGTTCGTGGATGTTGTGATGAGCTCACTTCCAGGCTTGGCTTCTTTTCTTGTGCTGCTGCTCTGATTTTAGATTTTATGTGTGTTGGGATCATTGCTCACAATGTTCTAGATTTGGAGAAGTCCATTTGTAAGTCAAAGATATATCTCAGAATGTATTTGATATACTCTCTAGAATCAATGTGCAGGAGATCAGGTCAGGCAAAATGTTCATGGAATTCATTCAAGTTCAGAAGCGTTGAGACATCATACATCGCTCGACGCCTGGGACCCAGAAGTGTTGACTTAACTCCTATCAGCTCAGCGCCAACTAGAAGTTCTGAGTTCAAGTTGGAAAGCGTCGAGCCAAGTTATATTGCTCGACGCCTTGGAATGAGAAGTGTTGACTTAACTCTTATCAGCCCAGCGCCATCCAGAAGTGTAGAGATATGAAGACAGAGTTAAAAGGCGTCGACTGAGTGATGATTACTCAACGCCTGAGAAGGAGGAGCCGAGAGCTTCAGTCTAAGGAGTATGCGTCGAGTGTTTAAATATTGCTCGAAGACTAATTGAGAAAGTGTTGACAAAGACAGTAAGCGCTCAACGCCTCTTCTACAGATAGTCTGAACTGAGGAATTTCTTCTACAGCTGGCTGAGCTTTTGTTTCTGATAAAGACCATTGAAAACATAACGTCATGCTGACGTGGAGGATCGTAACTGTAATTGCAAATGGCGGGCTATAAATAGAAGGCATGACCTATGGGTTATGTAGCTAAGTATTAAAGCAGTGAAGAAAAGCTTTAAAAGCCATTATCGTTTTCGAGTAAAAGTTTGAGAAAGATTTCTGTGAAGTCGTCTTCCCTTTCAGAACCAGTCTGATTTGAAGAATTCATTCAGCAATCTGGTTCTGATATCTTTTTCTGAAAGCAGGAGGTCAAGAAGGAAGAATCTGTCTTCCTAAGAAGAAGAACAATCATCACAGCCTGTCGAATCAAGAAGATCATTTGCTGCTGCTGTTCTATTGAAGGTTTCTGACTGATCATTCAGGCAGATCAAGAAGGCTCAACAATTGCAAACCTGAGTCTAAGTATTTGTTACTTTCTTTCTAAATTTCTGTAGGATCTGAGTTGTCAGATCTGAGTGTAGGATCTGTCAAGGATCTGAGTTGTAAGATCAGGTGTGATCTGAGTTGTAGGATTCAGGGGTGAATCTGAGTTGTAAGCCTAGTTATAAAGGCTGAGGTAGAATCTGTGTGATCTGAGATTGTAAGATCCTTTGGCGATCTGAGCTGTAAGACCTGTTTGTGGTCTGAGATCTGGAGGAGTTATAAACCCTATCTAGTACACTACTAGAAGGGTAGAAGGGGGAAAGTGGATTACCCAAGATAAGGGGAACCACTATAAAAATCTATGTGTTCTTTTCTGTGGTGTTATTTTTCTTGAAAGCTCTGATCAGATTTATCTAGGTTATATTCAAGAACTGCAATAAATTTAAATAACCTATTCACCCCCCCTCTAGGTGATTAGCTACCCTTAAATTAAGTCTTTCAAGTGGTATCAGAGGTAGGTTGTTCAAGAAAAGGTTTAACAGCCTGAACAAGATCTTCTAAGGGTAGATTTCTGAAGTCGTGATGGCTAATTCGGAGGGAAGCAAAGAATTTACATCCTTGAAGCTTCCCATCTGCAGAAAGGAAAACTTCGGAATTTGGAAAGAAAGGGTCAGACTTTTTATGGAAGCATCTGATCCTCGGATTTACATAACTGTTCTGGAGGGACCTTTTGTTTCTATGAAAGTTTCATTTACAGACAGAAATATAAAGACTCCTAAAGCCTATTCAGAGATGACCAAAGATGAAGTGATTCTGGCCTCCTTGGATAAGAGAGCTCAGAACATTATTGTTAGTGCTATTGAAGATTCAACCTTCCAAAATTCAATCCATTGTAAAACTGCCAAAGAAATGTGGGAATCTCTTATCGTTTATATGGAAGGGACTGAAGAAGTCAGAGATGACAGGAAGTCACTTCTCAATCAGCAATATGAAGCCTTCAGACAAGACAAGAAAGATTCAATTGCAGTCTGCTATGAAAAATTCTTCAAGATTGTAAATGGTCTAAAAACTTATGGAAGAACTTTCACAGATTATGAGCTGAATGATAAATTCTTAAGATCACTGAACAAAGAATGGGATATCAAGATCTGTGCAATCAGAGAAATGGGAAATCTGGGAATCATTCAGCCACAGAATTTATATGGGAAACTCTTGTCCCATGAACTTCATCTGAATACCAGAAAAGCTGAGGAAGGACATAGCAGGGAAAACCCCATTGCTCTGAAAGCAGAGAGCTCCAAGAAAAACAAAGAAAGGCTGTCATTATCTCCCAGAATTCCATCTGAATCAGAAGAATCAGAAACCAATAATACTGATTCTGAAATATCAGATGGTGAATTGGCATTCTTTACCAAACAGCTAAAAGGGATATTGAGAAGAAAACAACACTGGAAAACTAGACCATCTCAGTTTTCCAGATCTAAGAAGCATTCAAATTCTTCAGAAGGATTCAAACAAGACTTCAAGAAGGACAGGTACAATTCTAAACACAATAAAAATAATTCAGAAGAAATCGTGTGTTTTGGTTGCAGGAAATCAGGACACATGATTGCTGACTGTTCTTCGAAGAGAAAGCACAACAAGAACTCTGATGAAAGAAAGCATATATCTGACAAAAGACATGAAAAGAGTCTAATGGCCAAAAAGGGCAAGGTCACTCTGAGTGATAGTGAATCTCAATCATCTGACTCAGATAGTGAGGAGGCACTCATAGCTCTGATGGCTGCCAATGAAAATGAAGACAGTCTAAATGATAGACCTATGATAAAAGCCCCACCATCAATGTCTGATAGTGAAGAAGATGAAGAAGAAAACGCAGGACTCATGGCATTGAGTGATCAAGAGAATCAGGAGGAAACTGCTGATATAAAGGTACTTAATAAAACTCCTTTATCTGATTCTAATTCTGAATCTGAAATAGACTCATTCCCTTCAGATGAAAATGACTCACAATCTAAACTTCAAGTAGATGAGATTATTGAAAAATATCAATTAATTCTCAAAGCACTCAAGAAGAGCAAAAGGCATAACAAAAGGTTGCAAAAAGAATTATCTGAATTAAAGCAAACCAATGTTCAAAACTCTGAGACAGCTGAGAGGATGAATCAGACAAGTAAAGAACTTAGCAAATTAAAAGTCATGTCAATTATTCACATACAAACTCTATGCACCAAAGAAAAATTAATAAGAGAACTTGAAGCAAAACTCCTAGCAGAAAGGAAACTTGTGGCAAAGTTCTCACAACCTCAAACTATTCTTCCTATAATAGGCACATTCTCTGCTCAATACAGATGTGGCATAGGATATGATAGGGATGCAGATAAAAAGCCCAAAATTAATGACAAAGCATCTATAGAACCTTTAAAGCTTAATAGAATCATGCCCATCACAAACAAGCATGATCAAAAAGGTGTGCATAAGTCTTATAAGGGTGAATCTTCTAATAGCAAAGATGATTTAATTCAGCCCAGTAATAATAATGCCAAACCTCTATTTGAATTCAAAGCAAATACTAAATTCAAAAGAAAGAATCTAAGACCTGAAGTAAGAATCACTAATAGAAAGAAAACTGAACCAGTAAAATTCACTAAGACAAATTACATAGCTCCTGTGAATAAGGAAAGTAGGCAAAATATGAATCAACATAAAGAAATAAGAAGACCTTCAAGGAGATATAATAGATTTGAATGCTGGTGCTGTGGTAGGATTGGACATTTTGCTCTTGACTGTTGGTTCAATCCAACTGCTCCAAGATTCAACTCTGGGAGACCAGTATTCAGACCTATGGCAAATCTCACAGCACCAAGGATTATTCAACAACTAAATGTTCCAGCTCATACTAACAAGGTTCTAGGACCCAACTTGGTGTGGGCTCCTAAGAAAAAGTAATTCTTTTTGCAGGATTGTCCAAAGACCAATCAGCTTCCAATCTGGTACTTGGACAGTGGGTGCTCTATGCACATGACAGGAACAAAAAGTCTGCTGAATGATTACTCTCCCATAAGGAATGGACCAAAGGTTATCTTTGGAGGATCTGAAAGAGGTAAAACTAAAGGTTATGGCAATATCTCAAATGGAATTATCATCATCACCAATGTTGCTCATGTTGATGGATTGCAACACAATCTCATCAGCATAAGCCAATTATGTGATATTGGGTATGACATTTCATTCCACAAGGATAAGTGCTTGATTAAGAAAGAGAATGAGATAATTCTCTCAGGCACTAGGAGTGGAAATATTTACTGCTTAAATTTCATATGTTCTGATCTAACTAATTCTATATGCTTAGTAGCAGAAAATAAGATTTCTAGTAGTGTTCAATGGCATAAAAGATTAGCTCACATAAATTATAAGACTATAAATAAGCTCATCTCAAAAGACCTAGTGAGAGGTGGACCTAATTGGAAGTGTGAGCAGGAGGGTCCATGCCATGCTTGTCAAATGGGTAAGCAGACCAAATTTTCATTCAAACCAATTGCTGAGAAGGATTCCATTAGATGTCTATATCTACTCCACATGGATCTATTTGGACCAATGTCAATCCATAGCTTAGGAGGAAAATCATACACTTTTGTAATAATTGATGATTATTCCAGATTCACTTGGGTATTCTTCCTCAAACATAAGTCAGACACCTTAGAAATATTTACAAGTTTTGTAAGGCAAATCACAAATGAAATAGGAAATTCTGTAGCCAAAATTAGAAGTGATCATGGGACTGAATTTCAGTCAGGTGCAATGACCAAATTCTGTGAGAATCTAGGAATCTCTCAAGAGTTCTCATCTCCTAGAACTCCCCAACAAAATGGGGTTGCTGAGAGAAAAAATAGAACCCTCATTGAAGCTAGCAGGAGTATGCTGAGTGATTCTTCTCTTCCTGAGTATTTTTGGGCTGAAGCTGTAAACACAGCTTGTCATGTTCAGAATAGGGCTCTTATAAATAAAAGATTGGATAAGACTCCATATGAGGTGTTGAAAGGTAGAAAACCTACTTTAGCTTATTTTAAAATATTTGGTAGTAAATGCTTTGTATTAAATAATGGAAAGCATCATCTCACTAAGTTTGCTGAAAAAGCACATGAGGCAATCTTTGTTGGGTATAGCTCTCAAAGCAGAGCTTATAGAATTTTCAATAAAAAGTCTAATAGGATAGAAGAATCTATACATGTTGTATTTGATGAAACCAGCCTTATTCATAAGGATTTGGGAAGTCTATCTAGTTGTGCAGGTTCAACACAGAAATTAAAGGAGCTGAATATCAATGGACAACAAAATGAGGATAATGAAGAATCAATTGAGAATACAATTGTATTTAGAGAGGATGAACCTCAAGCAGAAGACAATTATGAAGAACCTACTGCTGCTGAAGAACCACCTCATCCAGAACCTCTAGAAGAACCTACTCAAACAGATGCACCAGATTCTCAAAGGAGAAATGAAAAGTGGAGGATTGCAACCAAACATCTGAAGGATCATCCAAAGGAACAGATCATAGGAAATCCAAATGATGGTGTGCAAACCAAAAGAGGAAACTCAATACATGAGGCCTTGCATCACAGTTTTATTTCCAAAATAGAACCTAAGAAGTTTGATGAAGCCAATAAAGACTCTTCATGGATATCAGCTATGCAGGAAGAGTTAAATCAATTTGATAGGTGCAAAGTCTGGATATTGGTCCCAAGACCAAAGAGACATAAAGTCATAGGAACCAAATGGGTATTCAGGAATAAGCTAGATGAGAATGGTGTGATCATCAAAAACAAAGCTAGGTTGGTTGCTCAAGGATACAGACAGGAGGAAGGCATAGATTTTGATCAAGTGTTTGCTCCTGTGGCAAGGTTGGAGGCAATCAGGTTATTCCTGGCATTTGCAGCTCACACTGGTTTCATAGTCTATCAAATGGATGTGAAGTCAGCATTTCTTAATGGAACAATATTGGAGGAAGTATATGTTGAACAACCCCCAGGTTTTATTGACTCTACTCATCCAAATCATGTCTATCTTCTATTAAAAGCATTGTATGGTCTGAAACAGGCACCTAGAGCCTGGTATGAGACATTATCTAGATTTCTTATTGAGAACAAATTCTCAAGAGGAAAGATAGATAAGACATTGTTTCTTAGGATAGTTAAAGGTCACATTATTCTAGTACAAATATATGTAGATGAGATAATATTTGGCTCTACTGGTAATAATCTTTGCAAGAGGTTTGCAAACCTTATGCAAGGAAAATTTGAAATGAGCAGCATGGGTGAGCTTAAATACTTCTTAGGACTCCAAGTGAAACAGTCTGAGGAAGGAATTTTCATTTCTCAGACCAAGTACACAAAAGAAATTCTTAAGAAGTTTGGAATGGAAAATTCCTCTGTCATGAAGACACCAATGGCAACAAATATGTCACTGGACAAGGATGAAAAAGGGAAACCTATTGATGAAACCTTGTACAGAGGCATCATTGGATCATTGCTATACCTAACTGCTAGCAGGCCAGACATTATGTTCTCAACATGTGTGTGTGCTAGATATCAAGTGAACCCTAAAGAATCTCACTACACTGCTGTCAAAAGAATCCTGAGATATCTGAAGGGAACTCTTAGTCTTGGCCTTTGGTATCCTAGAAGCAATGATTTTGAACTAATTGGTTTTTCAGATGCAGATTTTGCAGGATGCAAGGAGGATAGAAAAAGTACATCTGGGACCTGTCAATTTCTTGGCAAAAGATTAATATCTTGGAGTAGTAGGAAGCAGACCAGTGTGGCTATTTCTACAGCAGAATCTGAGTACATCTCAGCTGGAAACTGCTGTGCTCAGCTACTATGGATTAAACATCAACTCCAAGACTATAAAGTTCAGCTAAGTAAATCTCCTCTATTTTGTGATTCAACTAGTGCTATTGCTATAGCTAACAATCCTGTATCTCATAGCAGAACTAAACACATTGAAATAAGATATCATTTCATTAGAGAACATGTAGAAAATGGAGACATCTCAATTGAATATGTTCCCACTGACAAACAAGTTGCTGACATATTTACTAAACCCTTGGATGAAACCAAATTCAATAATTTTAAAATTGAATTAGGTATGTTAAAAATGGATTAAAGTTATTTTGAATTAAATAAATGAAAATATTGATTAAGCCATATAAGGTGAGTGGAGAAGCCATCTGGCGTCGACAGACTATTCTTGGCGTCAAGAGAAATTATTTAGTGTCGAGAAGATATTTGGCGTCGAGAAGACACATGGCGTCGACTGAAGATACATGACGTCAAGCGATCTCAACGCCTATGCGAACATAGCTAGGCCGTCTCGACAGGGTAAAATTGAACCATTAGATCAATCTTGTCAAACAAGTTCAGCCCGCGGCTTCTCATCTTCTTGAGTTAGAACTCCTATAAATAAGGAAGTCACTTTGTTAGCGTATATGCTGTAGTTCTCTAAGTTCGAAATTAGCTGCCCTAGAAAATCTCTTCATCAATTTCTTCTCTCCTCAATCATCAAAAACAATGCCTCCCAAAAGCAGTGAGTATCTTTATCAAGGAAGTGAGCTTATTCGAAATGGATTCCAATCATCTTCTGTGGAGATCAAATCAACAATCGAATTAATCTACAATGCAGGACTGGAGTTCGTATTGTCTGAATCAACTCTCATTTGGAAACGAGAGGTATTAGAGCTATATTCTAACATAGTAATTGACTCCGTAAATTCAAAGATTAAGACTAGTGTGAATGGCAAGAAAATTAAGATAACTCCATCTAGACTCGCCAAGGCACTAAAACTGCCTAGGTTAAAAATGGACGAAGAAGAGGAAGAGGTGTCCTCTGAGCAGATTAGACTAGCACAAATCTGGTGCGGAATTGACACGTCAAGAGAAATCCCTGGAAGTATTCTAAGAAAAGGAATGAATCCGAAAGGAAAACTGATAACAGATGTGATAGGAAAGGGATTGTTATGCAAGACTGGATCGCATGACAAAATATCCAGAAAAATGTTTATTCTTCTGACAAGGATCATTCATTCTCTAAGAACAGATTGGGGAAGAGTTGTGTTTGACAGAATAGTTGAGTGTATCCAGGTACCCAACATGGGTAGGATACTGTCTCTGTATTTAGTAAAAGTGTCCCCTGACATTTTGAATAATAAACTTGGATCAAAGATAAATCATATGAAGAAAATGGATATGAGAATGATAGAGAGATGGGACAGAATCTTATCTAACCCTCCTCCAGCAGATTCTTCTCCCAAGCAGAAGAAAGCAAAGAAGCAAAAGAAGAATAAGGTTTCTTCAAGTTCTTCTAGTACATCCTCCTCCAAGAGAAAATCTACATCTTCTCCAATTCATGATCCAAATCTTACAACATCTGAAGATGTAGAAAAGAACAATGCAAGGGATAGTTCTCCTGATACTTCTAAGGATGCAAATGAAAAAGGGGAAGAAGAAAGAGGAAGTCTTCATATATCCCCAGCTAGATCTGAAGGGGTTCTGCCAAATGAAAAAGAGACTCAAGATGAGATTCTTGTTCAGCACGATTCCGAACTAAGCAAAGCAGAAATTGAGGGGGAGTCTCAGGATGAGATCCCTGCTCAGGATAAAATTGATTTGATCATCGCAGAAATTGAGGGGGAGTCTCAGGCTGAGATCCCTGATAAAGTAAATTCTGTCATTGAGGCAATGAAGGTGGAAGCAGAGCCTGAAGCAACAAAGAAATCTGCTGAGAAAGTTATTAAGATAGAATCCTCTAGCTCTCATATGTGCCAAAGAAATGATTCTTTTCTCAGGGAAGAAAGTAGCAAAGGTGTTGACATGGAAAGGGAAATCCATGTGGACCTTAGTCCTGTTCTACCTCAGCTAGAGGTGTTACTGAATAATCAAAGGAGAATGTTAGAACAATATATTGAGGAAAATAATGATAAAATGAAAAAGGAAGTGGATTTTCAAATGAAGTTGGTTAGATTTGAAGTCAATCATCAGATGTCTGCTTTAAGGAAGGAGATGGTAAAGTTCTTTAAGAGAGCTGGTGCTTCAGTCGATTATTCAACTGAACAGCTTGATGCCATCAAAGAAGCATCCAAGACTATTAAAGAATCACAAGCCGGAATTACTAAAACAGTGGATGATGTTCAGACAAACCAAGGAATACTGAGTAGCAACATGCAAGTTTTGTATAAAGAATAAGTAGCACAAATTCTCACAGGTACAAATAAGATTGAAGCAAGATTACAACAACATAATGCTGATATTTTGGCTAAAATTGGTGAGAGCTCCACAGTTTTAAAAGACCAAGTAAAGATGCATGTAGACACTTTAGATGATCATCTTCTTAAAGTAAAGAAAAACATTGACAGTGGAGTTCTTCATTTGGAAGGTCAAGTCAGATTTCAGAAAAATATTATAAGAGATCATATTATTGAAGAAGTCCTAAAGGGGGAGAGGTCAATTATTCAAGCTAGTTCTGAACATGCTATGTGGACCTCAAACTCTATAAGAGAAACTCTTGGATATCCTACCATAGACTATGGGAATGATCAAGTCTCTGGGACAGGGCCAATCTCTCTTACTGAGGTTCAAAAGAAGATTGCTCAAATGTATAGTCCTCAGGATAAAGGCACAAGAGAACATTTTACTAGTGAGCAAGAAGAATCAAGCAAAAGAAAGTACAGAGAAGAGGTTCAATCAAGAGCTGATTTTGAACGTTGGTCTCCATCTTCCAGAGAATTGATTCTATCAGCATGGGAAGTTGTGAAAAATAACCCAGATCAACGAGAAAAGTGGTACTCTGAAGCTGAGTGGTTAAAGCATAGGGCTCAAGAAGATCTAAAGATCAAATTCAAGGCTGACAAAATGGTTGGGAAAGTCCAGGCAGGAGAAATGGAGCCAATCAGGTACTTCCCAAAGCCATTTGGTTATTTCGAAAGGAGAAAGGAAGTTGCTGCAGCACTCGCCAAAAGTGCCAAAAGAGGAATTGAATTCAAGGATCCTGGGCATTCTTAGAACTTTAATCTTTACTTTCTCTTTCTGATGAATGTAATTAATATACTTTTGAACAATCCTGGTGAATTTCTGGTGTGATCTATTTTTCATGATATATGCCTGTGATGTGATTATGGTTCTCTTCATGACATATCTTATTCTGAATTGCTTATGTTTTTATGCTTATATGAGATATTATGTCTGAGAGAATGTCTGTGGATAGAATGTGTTAGTAATTTGATTCTATATAGTATGATACTCCTTCTTCTGATTATCTATATAGAAATTTGTACACATTGTTTTTTTTTAAAAAGAGAAATATATCATTGACTGAGGTTATGACTTCTTCAAATAGGGGGAGATTGTTGGGATCATTGCTCACAATGTTCTAGATTTGGAGAAGTCCATTTGTAAGTCAAAGATATATCTCAGAATGTATTTGATATACTCTCTAGAATCAATGTGCAGGAGATCAGGTCAGGCAAAATGTTCATGGAATTCATTCAAGTTCAGAAGCGTTGAGACATCATACATCGCTCGACGCCTGGGACCCAGAAGTGTTGACTTAACTCCTATCAGCTCAGCGCCAACTAGAAGTTCTGAGTTCAAGTTGGAAAGCGTCGAGCCAAGTTATATTGCTCGACGCCTTGGAATGAGATGTGTTGACTTAACTCTTATCAGCCCAGCGCCATCCAGAAGTGTAGAGATATGAAGACAGAGTTAAAAGGCGTCGACTGAGTGATGATTACTCAACGCCTGAGAAGGAGGAGCCGAGAGCTTCAGTCTAAGGAGTATGCGTCGAGTGTTTAAATATTGCTCGACGCCTAATTGAGAAAGTGTTGACAAAGACAGTAAGCGCTCAACACCTCTTCTACAGATAGTCTGAACTGAGGAATTTCTTCTACAGCTGGCTGAGCTTTTGTTTCTGATAAAGACCATTGAAAACATAACGTCATGCTGACGTGGAGGATCGTAACTGTAATTGCAAATGGCGGGCTATAAATAGAAGGCATGACCTATGGGTTATGTAGCTAAGTATTAAAGTAGTGAAGAAAAGCTTTAAAAGCCATTATCGTTTTCGAGTAAAAGTTTGAGAAAGATTTCTGTGAAGTCGTCTTCCCTTTCAGAACCAGTCTTTTTTAAAGAATTCATTCAGCAATCTGGTGCTGATATCTTTTTCTGAAAGCAGGAGGTCAAGAAGGAAGAATCTGTCTTCCTAAGAAGAAGAACAGTCATCACAGCCTGTCGAATCAAGAAGATTATTTGCTGCTGCTGTTCTATTGAAGGTTTTTGATTGATCATTCAGGCAGATCAAGAAGGCTCAACAATTGCAAACCTGAGTCTAAGTATTTGTTACTTTCTTTCTAAATTTCTGCAGGATCTGAGTTGTCAGATCTGAGTGTAGGATCTGTCAAGGATCTGTGTTGTAAGATCAGGTGTGATCTGAGTTGTAGGATTCAGGGGTGAATCTGAGTTGTAAGCCTAGTTATAAAGGCTGAGGTAGGATCTGTGTGATCTGAGATTGTAAGATCCTTTGGCGATTTGAGCTGTAAGACCTGTTTGTGGTCTGAGATCTGGAGGAGTTATAAACCCTATCTAGTACACTACTAGAAGGGTAGAAGGGGGAAAGTGGATTACCCAAGATAAGGGGAACCACTATAAAAATCTATGTGTTCTTTTCTGTGGTGTTATTTTTCTTGAAAGCTCTGATCAGATTTATCTAGGTTATATTCAAGAACTGCAATAAATTTAAATAACCTATTCACCCCCCCCCCCCTCTAGGTGATTAGCTACCCTTAAATTAAGTCTTTCAAGTGGTATCAGAGGTAGGTTGTTCAAGAAAAGGTTTAACAGCCTGAACAAGATCTTCTAAGGGTAGATTTCTGAAGTCGTGATGGCTAATTCAGAGGGAAGCAAAGAATTTACATCCTTGAAGCTTCCCATCTGCAGAAAGGAAAACTTCGGAATTTGGAAAGAAAGGGTCAGACTTTTTATGGAAGCATCTGATCCTCGGATTTACATAACTGTTCTGGAGGGACCTTTTGTTCCTATGAAAGTTTCATTTACAGACGGAAATATAAAGACTCCTAAAGCCTATTCAGAGATGACCAAAGATGAAGTGATTCTGGCCTCCTTGGATAAGAGAGCTCAGAACATTATTGTTAGTGCTATTGAAGATTCAACCTTCCAAAATTTAATCCATTGTAAAACTGCCAAAGAAATGTGGGAATCTCTTATCGTTTATATGGAAAAGATTGAAGAAGTCAGAGATGACAGGAAGTCACTTCTCAATCAGCAATATGAAGCCTTCAGACAAGACAAGAAAGATTCAATTGCAGTCTGCTATGAAAAATTCTTCAAGATTGTAAATGGTCTAAAAACTTATGGAAGAACTTTCACAGATTATGAGCTGAATGATAAATTCTTAAGATCACTGAACAAAGAATGGGATATCAAGATCTGTGCAATCAGAGAAATGGGAAATCTGGGAATCATTCAGCCACAAAATTTATATGGGAAACTCTTGTCCCATGAACTTCATCTGAATACCAGAAAAGCTGAGGAAGGACATAGCAGGGAAAACCCCATTGCTCTGAAAGCAGAGAGCTCCAAGAAAAACAAAGAAAGGCTGTCATTATCTCCCAGAATTCCATCTGAATCAGAAGAATCAGAAACCAATAATACTGATTCTGAAATATCAGATGGTGAATTGGCATTCTTTACCAAACAGCTAAAAGGGATATTGAGAAGAAAACAACACTGGAAAACTAGACCATCTCAGTTTTCCAGATCTAAGAAGCATTCAAATTCTTCAGAAGGATTCAAACAAGACTTCAAGAAGGACAGGTACCATTCTAAACACAATAAAAATAATTCAGAAGAAATCGTGTGTTTTGGTTGCAGGAAATCAGGACACATGATTGCTGACTGTCCTTCGAAGAGAAAGCACAACAAGAACTCTGATGAAAGAAAGCATAGATCTGACAAAAGACATGAAAAGAGTCTAATGGCCAAAAAGGGCAAGGTCACTCTGAGTGATAGTGAATCTCAATCATCTGACTCAGATAGTGAGGAGGCACTCATAGCTCTGATGGCTGCCAATGAAAATGAAGACAGTCTAAATGATAGACCTATGATAAAAGCCCCACCATCAATGTCTGATAGTGAAGAAGATGAAGAAGAAAACGCAGGACTCATGGCATTGAGTGATCAAGAGAATCAGGAGGAAACTGTTGATATAAAGGTACTTAATAAAACTCCTTTATCTGATTCTAATTCTGAATCTGAAATAGACTCATTCCCTTCAGATGAAAATGACTCACAATCTAAACTTCAAGTAGATGAGATTATTGAAAAATATCAATTAATTCTAAAAGCACTCAAGAAGAGCAAAAGGCATAACAAAAGGTTGCAAAAAGAATTATCTGAATTAAAGCAAACCAATGTTCAAAACTCTAAGACAGCTGAGAGGATGAATCAGACAAGTAAAGAACTTAGAAAATTAAAAGTCATGTCAATTATTCACATACAAACTCTGTGCACCAAAGAAAAATTAATAAGAGAACTTGAAGCAAAACTCCTAGCAGAAAGGAAACTTGTGGCAAAGTTCTCACAACCTCAAACTATTCTTCCTATAATAGACACATTCTCTGCTCAATACAGATGTGGCATAGGATATGATAGGGATGCAGATAAAAATCCCCAAATTAATGACAAAGCATCTATAGAACCTTTAAAGCTTAATAGAATCATGCCCATCACAAACAAGCATGATCAAAAAGGTGTGCATAAGTTTTATAAGGGTGAATGTTCTAATAGCAAAGATGATTTAATTCAGCCCAGTAATAATAATGCCAAACCTCTATTTGAATTCAAAGCAAATACTAAATTCAAAAGAAAGAATCTAAGACCTGAAGTAAGAATCACTAATAGAAAGAAAACTGAACCAGTAAAATTCACTAAGACAAATTACATAGCTCCTGTGAATAAGGAAAGTAGGCAAAATATGAATCAACATAAAGAAATAAGAAGACCTTCAAGGAGATATAATAGATTTGAATGCTGGTGCTGTGGTAGGATTGGACATTTTGCTCTTGACTGTTGGTTCAATCCAACTGCTCCAAGATTCAACTCTGGGAGACCAGTATTCAGACCTATGGCAAATCTCACAGCACCAAGGATTATTCAACAACTAAATGTTTCAGCTCATACTAACAAGGTTCTAGGACCCAACTTGGTGTGGGCTCCTAAGAAAAAGTAATTCTTTTTGCAGGATTGTCCAAAGACCAATCAGCTTCCAATCTGGTACTTGGACAGTGGGTGCTTTATGCACATGACAGGAACAAAAAGTCTGCTGAATGATTACTCTCCCATAAGGAATGGACCAAAGGTTATCTTTGGAGGATCTGAAAGAGGTAAAACTAAAGGTTATGGCAATATCTCAAATGGAATTGTCATCATCACCAATGTTGCTCATGTTGATGGATTGCAACACAATCTCATCAGCATAAGCCAATTATGTGATATTGGGTATGACATTTCATTCCACAAGGATAAGTGCTTGATTAAGAAAGAGAATGAGATAATTCTCTCAGGCACTAGGAGTGGCAATATTTACTGCTTAAATTTCATATGTTCTGATCTAACTAATTATATATGCTTAGTAGCAGAAAATAAGATTTCTAGTAGTGTTCAATGGCATAAAAGATTAGCTCACATAAATTATAAGACTATAAATAAGCTCATCTCAAAAGACCTAGTGAGAGGTGGACCTAATTGGAAGTGTGAGCAGGAGGGTCCATGCCATGCTTGTCAAATGGGTAAGCAGACCAAATTTTCATTCAAACCAATTGCTGAGAAGGATTCCATTAGATGTCTATATCTACTCCACATGTATCTATTTGGACCAATGTCAATCCATAGCTTAGGAGGAAAATCATACACTTTTGTAATAATTGATGATTATTCCAGATTCACTTGGGTATTCTTCCTCAAACATAAGTCAGACACCTTAGAAATATTTACAAGTTTTGTAAGGCAAATCACAAATGAAATAGGAAATTCTGTAGCCAAAATTAGAAGTGATCATGGGACTGAATTTCAGTCAGGTGCAATGACCAAATTCTGTGAGAATCTAGGAATCTCTCAAGAGTTCTCATCTCCTAGAACTCCCCAACAAAATGGGGTTGCTGAGAGAAGAAATTGAACCCTCATTGAAGCTAGCAGGAGTATGCTGAGTGATTCTTCTCTTCCTGAGTATTTTTGGGCTGAAGCTGTAAACACATCTTGTCATGTTCAGAATAGGGCTCTTATAAACAAAAGATTGGATAAGACTCCATATGAGGTGTTGAAAGGTAGAAAACCTACTTTAGCTTATTTTAAAATATTTGGTAGTAAATGCTTTGTATTAAATAATGGAAAGCATCATCTCACTAAGTTTGCTGAAAAAGCACATGAGGCAATCTTTGTTGGGTATAGCTCTCAAAGCAGAGCTTATAGAATTTTCAATAAAAAGTCTAATAGGATAGAAGAATCTATACATGTTGTATTTGATGAAACCAGCCTTATTCATAAGGATTTGGGAAGTCTATCTAGTTGTGCAGGTTCAACACAGAAATTAAAGGAGCTGAATATCAATGAACAACAAAATGAGGATAATGAAGAATCAATTGAGAATACAATTGTATTTAGAGAGGATGAACCTCAAGCAGAAGACAATTATGAAGAACCTACTGCTGCTGAAGAACCACCTCATCCAGAACCTCTAGAAGAACCTACTCAAAAAGATGCACCAGATTCTCAAAGGAGAAATGAAAAGTGGAGGATTGCAACCAAACATCTGAAGGATCATCCAAAGGAACAGATCATAGGAAATCCAAATGATGGTGTGCAAACCAAAAGAGGAAACTCAATACATGAGGCCTTGCATCACAGTTTTATTTCCAAAATAGAACCTAAGAAGTTTGATGAAGCCAATAAAGACTCTTCATGGATATCAGCTATGCAGGAAGAGTTA
The DNA here is from genome assembly GCA_033032865.1 of Dactylorhiza incarnata. Taxonomy (NCBI): domain Eukaryota; kingdom Viridiplantae; phylum Streptophyta; class Magnoliopsida; order Asparagales; family Orchidaceae; genus Dactylorhiza; species Dactylorhiza incarnata. The sequence goes on along the minus strand of JAWHQI010000235.1, from coordinate 3,474,662 downwards.
AATCAATTTGATAGGTGCAAAGTCTGGATATTGGTCCCAAGACCAAAGAGACATAAAGTCATAGGAACCAAATGGGTATTCAGGAATAAGCTAGATGAGAATGGTGTGATCATCAAAAACAAAGCTAGGTTGGTTGCTCAAGGATACAGACAGGAGGAAGGCTTAGATTTTGATCAAGTGTTTGCTCCTGTGGCAAGGTTGGAGGCAATCAGGTTATTCCTGGCATTTGCAGCTCACACTGGTTTCATAGTCTATCAAATGGATGTGAAGTCAGCATTTCTTAATGGAACAATATTGGAGGAAGTATATGTTGAACAACCCCCAGGTTTTATTGACTCTACTCATCCAAATCATGTCTATCTTCTATTAAAAGCATTGTATGGTCTGAAACAGGCACCTAGAGCCTGGTATGAGACATTATCTAGATTTCTTATTGAGAACAAATTCTCAAGAGGAAAGATAGATAAGACATTGTTTCTTAGGATAGTTAAAGGTCACATTATTCTAGTACAAATATATGTAGATGAGATAATATTTGGCTCTACTGATAATAATCTTTGCAAGAGGTTTGCATACCTTATGCAAGGAAAATTTGAAATGAGCAGCATGGGTGAGCTTAAATACTTCTTAGGACTCCAAGTGAAACAGTCTGAGGAAGGAATTTTCATTTCTCAGACCAAGTACACAAAAGAAATTCTTAAGAAGTTTGGAATGGAAAATTCCTCTGTCATGAAGACACCAATGGCAACAAATATGTCACTGGACAAGGATGAAAAAGGGAAACCTATTGATGAAACCTTGTACAGAGGCATCATTGGATCATTGCTATACCTAACTGCTAGCAGGCCAGACATTATGTTCTCAACATGTGTGTGTGCTAGATATCAAGTGAACCCTAAAGAATCTCACTACACTGCTGTCAAAAGAATCCCGAGATATCTGAAGGGAACTCTTAATCTTGGCCTTTGGTATCCTAGAAGCAATGATTTTGAACTAATTGGTTTTTCAGATGCAGATTTTGCAGGATGCAAGGAGGATAGAAAAAGTACATCTGGGACCTGTCAATTTCTTGGCAAAAGATTAATATCTTGGAGTAGCAGGAAGCAGACCAGTGTGGCTATTTCTACAGCAGAATCTGAGTACATCTCAGCTGGAAACTGCTGTGCTCAGCTACTATGCATTAAACATCAACTCCAAGACTATAAAGTTCAGCTAAGTAAATCTCCTCTATTTTGTGATTCAACTAGTGCTATTGCTATAGCTAACAATCCTGTATCTCATAGCAGAACTAAACACATAGAAATAAGATATCATTTCATTAGAGAACATGTAGAAAATGGAGACATCTCAATTGAATATGTTCCCACTGACAAACAAGTTGCTGACATATTTACTAAACCCTTGGATGAAACCAAATTCAATAATTTTAAAATTGAATTAGGTATGTTAAAAATGGATTAAAGTTATTTTGAATTAAATAAATGAAAATATTGATTAAGCCATATAAGGTGAGTGGAGAAGCCATCTGGCGTCGACAGACTATTCTTGGCGTCAAGAGAAATTATTTAGCGTCGAGAAGATATTTGGCGTCGAGAAGACACATGGCGTCGACTGAAGATACATGACGTCAAGCGATCTCAACGCCTATGCGAACATAGCTAGGCCATCTCGACAGGGTAAAATTGAACCATTAGATCAATCTTGTCAAACAAGTTCAGCCCGCGGCTTCTCATCTTCTTGAGTTAGAACTCCTATAAATAAGGAAGTCACTTCGTTAGCGTATATGCTGTAGTTCTCTAAGTTCGAAATTAGCTGCCCTAGAAAATCTCTTCATCAATTCCTTCTCTCCTCAATCATCAAAAACAATGCCTCCCAAAAGCAGTGAGTATCTTTATGAAGGAAGTGAGCTTGTTCGAAATGGATTCCAATCAGATTCTGTGGAGATCAAATCAACAATCGAATTAATCTACAATGCAGGACTGGAGTTCGTATTGTCTGAATCAACTCTCACTTGGAAACGAGAGGTATTAGAGCTATATTCTAACATAGTAATTGACTCCGTAAATTCAAAGATTAAGACTAGTGTGAATGGCAAGAAAATTAAGATAACTCCATCTAGACTCGCTAAGGCACTGAAACTGCCTAGGTTAAAAATGGACGAAGAAGAGGAAGAGGTGTCCTCTGAGCAGATTAGACTAGCACAAATCTGGTGCGGAATTGACACGTCAAGAGAAATCCCTGGAAGTATTCTAAGAAAAGGAATGAATCCGAAAGGCAAACTGATAACAGATGTGATAGGAAAGGGATTGTTATGCAAGACTGGATCGCATGACAAAATATCCAGAAAAATGTTTATTCTTCTGACAAGGATCATTCATTCTCTAAGAACAGATTGGGGAAGAGTTGTGTTTGACAGAATAGTTGAGTGTATCCAGGTACCCAACATGGGTAGGATACTGTCTCTGTATTTAGTAAAAGTGTCCCCTGACATTTTGAATAATTAACTTGGATCAAAGATAAATCATATGAAGAAAATGGATATGAGAATGATAGAGAGATGGGACAGAATCTTATCTAACCCTCCTCCAGCAGATTCTTCTCCCAAGCAGAAGAAAGCAAAGAAGCAAAAGAAGACTAAGGTTTCTTCAAGTTCTTCTAGTACATCCTCCTCCAAGAGAAAATCTACATCTTCTCCAATTCATGATCCAAATCTTACAACATCTGAAGATGTAGAAAAGAACAGTGCAAGGGATAGTTCTCCTGATACTTCTAAGGATGCAAATGAAAAAGGGGAAGAAGAAAGAGGAAGTCTTCATATATCCCCAGCTAGATCTGAAGGGGTTCTGCCAAATGAAAAAGAGACTCAAGATGAGATTCTTGTTCAGCACGATTCCGAACTAAGCAAAGCAGAAATTGAGGGGGAGTCTCAGGATGAGATCCCTGCTCAGGATAAAATTGATTTGATCATCGCAGAAATTGAGGGGGAGTCTCAGGCTGAGATCCATGATAAAGTAAATTCTGTCATTGAGGCAATGGAGGTGGAAGCAGAGCCTGAAGCAACAAAGAAATCTGCTGAGAAAGTTATTAAGATAGAATCCTCTAGCTCTCATATGAGCCAAAGAAATGATTCTTTTCTCAGGGAAGAAAGTAGCAAAGGTGTTGACATGGAAAGGGAAATCCATGTGGACCTTAGTCCTGTTCTACCTCAGCTAGAGGTGTTACTGAATAATCAAAGGAGAATGTTAGAACAATATATTGAGGAAAATAATGATAAAATGAAAAAGGAAGTGGATTTTCAAATGAAGTTGGTTAGATTTGAAGTTAATCATTAGATGTCTGCTTTAAGGAAGGAGATGGTAAAGTTCTTTAAGAGAGCTGGTGCTTCAGTCGATTATTCAACTGAACAGCTTGATGCCATCAAAGAAGCATCCAAGACTATTAAAGAATCACAAGCCGGAATTACTAAAACAGTGGATGATGTTCAGACAAACCAAGGAATACTGAGTAGCAACATGCAAGTTTTGTATAAAGAACAAGTAGCACAAATTCTCACAGGTACAAATAAGATTGAAGCAAGATTACAACAGCATAATGCTGATATTTTGGCTAAAATTGGTGAGAGCTCCACAGTTTTAAAAGACCAAGTAAAGATGCATGTAGACACTTTAGATGATCATCTTCTTAAAGTAAAGAAAAACATTGACAGTGGAGTTCTTCATTTGGAAGGTCAAGTCAGATTTCAGAAAAATATTATAAGAGATCATATTGTTGAAGAAGTCCTAAAGGGGGAGAGGTCAATGATTCAAGCTAGTTCTGAACATGCTATGTGGACCTCAAACTCTATAAGAGAAACTCTTGGATATCCTACCATAGACTATGAGAATGATCAAGTCTCTGGGACAGGGCCAATCTCTCTTACTGAGGTTCAAAAGAAGATTGCTCAAATGTATAGTCCTCAGGATAAAGGCACAAGAGAACATTTTACTAGTGAGCAAGAAGAATCAAGCAAAAGAAAGTACAGAGAAGAGGTTCAATCAAGAGCTGATTTTGAACGTTGGTCTCCATCTTCCAGAGAATTGATTCTATCAGCATGAGAAGCTGTGAAAAATAACCCAGATCAACGAGAAAAGTGGTACTCTAAAGCTGAGTGGTTAAAGCATAGGGCTCAAGAAGATCTAAAGATCAAATTCAAGGCTGACAAAATGGCTGGGAAAGTCCAGGCAGGAGAAATGGAGCCAATCAGGTACTTCCCAAAGCCATTTGGTTATTTCGAAAGGAGAAAGGAAGTTGCTGCAGCACTCGCCAAAAGAGCCAAAAGAGGAATTGAATTCAAGGATCCTGGGCATTCTTAGAACTTTAATCTTTACTTTCTCTTTCTGATGAATGTAATTAATATACTTTTGAACAATCCTGGTGAATTTCTGGTGTGATCTATTTTTCATGATATATGCCTGTGATGTGATTATGGTTCTCTTCATGACATATCTTATTCTGAATTGCTTATGTTTTTATGCTTATATGAGATATTATGTCTAAGAGAATGTCTGTGGATAGAATGTGTTAGTAATTTGATTCTATATAGTATGATACTCCTTCTTCTGATTATCGATATAGAAATTTGTACACATTGTTTTTAAAAAAAAAGAGAAATATATCATTGACTGAGGTTATGACTTCTTCAAATAGGGGGAGATTGTTGGGATCATTGCTCACAATGTTCTAGATTTGGAGAAGTCCATTTGTAAGTCAAAGATATATCTCAGAATGTATTTGATATACTCTCTAGAATCAATGTGCAGGAGATCAGGTCAGGCAAAATGTTCATGGAATTCATTCAAGTTCAGAAGCGTTGAGACATCATACATCGCTCGACGCCTGTGACCCAGAAGTGTTGACTTAACTCCTATCAGCTCAGCGCCAACTAGAAGTTCTGAGTTCAAGTTGGAAAGCGTCGAGCCAAGTTATATTGCTCGACGCCTTGGAATGAGAAGTGTTGACTTAACTCTTATCATCCCAGCGCCATCCAGAAGTGTAGAGATATGAAGACAGAGTTAAAAGGCGTCGACTGAGTGATGATTACTCAACGCCTGAGAAGGAGGAGCCGAGAGCTTCAGTCTAAGGAGTATGCGTCGAGTGTTTAAATATTGCTCGACGCCTAATTGAGAAAGTGTTGACAAAGACAGTAAGCGCTCAACGCCTCTTCTACAGATAGTCTGAACTGAGGAATTTCTTCTACAGCTGGCTGAGCTTTTGTTTCTGATAAAGACCATTGAAAACATAACGTCATGCTGACGTGGAGGATCGTAACTGTAATTGCAAATGGCGGGCTATAAATAGAAGGCATGACCTATGGGTTATGTAGCTAAGTATTAAAGCAGTGAAGAAAAGCTTTAAAAGCCATTATCATTTTCGAGTAAAAGTTTGAGAAAGATTTCTGTGAAGTCGTCTTCCCTTTCAGAACCAGTCTGATTTGAAGAATTCATTCAGCAATCTGGTGCTGATATCTTTTTCTGAAAGCAGGAGGTCAAGAAGGAAGAATCTGTCTTCCTAAGAAGAAGAACAGTCATCACAGCCTGTCGAATCAAGAAGATTATTTGCTGCTGCTGTTCTATTGAAGGTTTTTGACTGATCATTCAGGCAGATCAAGAAGGCTCAACAATTGCAAACCCGAGTCTAAGTATTTGTTACTTTCTTTCTAAATTTCTGTAGGATCCGAGTTGTCAGATCTGAGTGTAGGATCTGTCAAGGATCTGAGTTGTAAGATCAGGTGTGATCTGAGTTGTAGGATTCAGGGGTGAATCTGAGTTGTAAGCCTAGTTATAAAGGCTGAGGTAGGATCTGTGTGATCTGAGATTGTAAGATCCTTTGGCGATCTGAGCTGTAAGACCTGTTTGTGGTCTGAGATCTGGAGGAGTTATAAACCCTATCTAGTACACTACTAGAAGGGTAGAAGGGGGAAAGTGGATTACCCAAGATAAGGGGAACCACTATAAAAATCTGTGTGTTCTTTTCTGTGGTGTTATTTTTCTTGAAAGCTCTGATCAGATTTATCTAGGTTATATTCAAGAACTGCAATAAATTTAAATAACCTATTCACCCCCCCCTCTAGGTGATTAGCTACCCTTAAATTAAGTCTTTCAATGTGTGTTGTCTTATTTTTCATTGGGGGGTTTTTGTCCTAGTGCTGTCTTGACTTCCAGGCTTGGCTTCTATTATGATCGTCACTTCTAGGCTGGGCTGGTTTATAGGGGGCTGTTGTCCATGGATTCATTATTTCATACATTTCGTTGTCCATGCAAAGATATTATGATTTCAGATCATAAGGATTTCTTATTTTGTCTTGTCCTCTTCTACTTCAGTGAAGTAGCGGGTTGATCTGGAGGAGAATAATTTTACTCTCTTAGTAATCTATTTCAGCTTTGATTCTTCAATTGCTAGGTCAAGGGTCATGCATTGTTGGTGGAAGGATTGTGGTGAGATGGTTGCTATGTGTTGGACTTTTGTCCTAGCTGCTGCTCTGATTATTTGGTTTTGATTTAGCTCAAATTATGGCTAGATATGACTGCCCGTAATATGTGATAAATTGGGCCTTATATGTTGGCTTTAGTTTGGTGGATTTTTGGTGTCTTTAGGGACTTCATATGGTGTCCAAATCCAGCAAGCCTGCTGATTTAGGAAATCCTAGGCTCTACTTTTTTGAGTTTTTTCATATTAAAATTCTTTATGTTTTTCAAAGAACTTCGCTCTTACATTTCATATTTATATTATATCAGAAAATGGAAGCTCCTTCCGAGCCATCTGATTCTAATGTCTCTTTACAAGCTGTTCGTGAGAAAAATGATCCTGCTTGGAATCATTTTACTCTCATCCAGAGTTCCGATGGAAAAAAAGTGAAGCACTATAGATGTTTACATTGCGTCATGGTTTATAAGGGAGGAGGAATTAATAGAATGAAACAACTTCTAGCTGGAGTAAAGGGAAATATTGCTGCTTGTAAGAAGATTTCTCATGACATTAGGAATCAAATGCAAGAGAACCTAAAAGAGATTAGTACCAAGAAGCAAGTAGCAGAAGAATCACTAGATAGTGTAAATCCATATGGTGATCATGTGAGCGATGATCGAACATCTTCTTTTCCTAAGTCACAACATTCTGGAACACAAGAGAAAGGAAAAAGAAAGCTTGATCAAGTTGATAATTTCTTCGCTCCTAGAACATCTGTAGGCTCACAACCATCTATAAAGAGCGTCTTGGCCTCAAAAGAGATGGTACACTGTGCTGACATGACTATAGCTAGATGGTTCTATGATAGTTGTATACCTTTTAATGCATTAAATTCCGTTTTTGCACAAAAAGCAATTGATGCAATAGCTGCAATTGGTCCTGGTTATAAGCTTCTTTCATATCATATGATAAGAACTAATCTATTGAGAGATTGCAAGGTGGAATGTCGGCTTCTTAAAGACTCTTATAGAGGCAATTGGAAAGGAACCAGATGTACATTAATGACAGATGGTTGGACGGATAAAAGGAGCAGAACTTTGATTAATTTCTTAGTTTATTCACCACGCGGTGTCTCATTTTACAAGTCAGTGGATGCATCTGATGTTACAAAAGATGCTATAACTCTTTGCATGTTATTTTCAGAAATAATTGAATGGATAGGTCCATCAAGTGTTGTGCAAATTGTTACAGATAACGCCGCGAACTACAAGAAGGCAGGAGAGTTACTGCATGAAAAATATGGCAACATTTATTGGTATCCGTGTGCAGCCCATTGTTTAAATTTAGTTTTAAAGGATCTTGGGAACTTGAGTCATGTTAGTGAAATTACCAAAAAGGCTTCAAAAGTAACAATTTTTGTTTATAATCATATCTTTGTTTTATATTGGTTGAGTAAAAGGGAAGGCTGGAAGGAAATTGTTCATCCTGGAATGACACGGTTTGCTACTACATTTATTACTTTGAAGAGTATATATGAGCACAAATATGATTTGCAAGCTTTAGTAACTAGCAAGTATTATACTGATTCAAAGATTGCAAAATCAAGCAAAGGAAAAGAGGTTGTGAATATCATTTTAGATAATCAATTCTGGAATATGTGTTCGGTAATGACAAAGGTCGCAGGCCCACTAATAAGATTATTACGAATTGTTGATTCTGATGAGAAACCATCACTTGGCTATGTCTATGATGGCATGTATCGAGCAAGAAAAGCAATTAAATACATATTCAAAAATGTCAAAAGATTGTATAAGCCATATACAATTACTATCAAAGATAGGTGGGATCGCTAACTTCGTCAAAGACTTCATTATGCAGCGTACTTTTTGAACCCGACATTCCAATATGAACAAGTTAATTATTGTCATAAGCCTGAAGTTGTGCAAGGCTTAATTGAGCTTATTGGAAACAAAGAAATTTGCAGTAAATCATCAATTGCAATGAATGAAGTAAGGTTATATCAGGACCAATTAGAAAGCTTTGGAAAGCCCCTCGCAATCAAAATGGCAAAAGAAATGCAACCTGGTGAGTATAAGTACAAAGTTAATATGCATTTTAAGTTTCAATTTATAAGTCATAAGTTTTAACTTTTTTTTCATCTCCAAGATGAATGGTGGAGAATGTTTGGTTCAAGTGCTCCTCAACTACAAAAATTGGCTATTCGCATTCTTAGTCAAACTTCATCGTCATCTGGCTGTGAAAGAAACTGGAGCGTCTTTGAGCAAATCCATACAAATCGAAGGAATCAACTAGAGCATCAAAGACTCAATGATCTGGTTTATGCTCGTTACAATCTAAATATGAGGGATAGGTATGAATATTTAATCATTACTTGACAAAGTTCAATTTTAAAATTTTATTGTACTTCCTAATGTTTTATTTGATGACTTGATTAATGCATTACTCATTTTTATGTAGGGTGTACTTCAAGAAAAAAAATATGATCCTCTTGATTATACCAGTATTGATTCAATGGATTTCTGGGTAGTTGAGGAAGAGCCATCCCCGGAACTTAATTACAATGAATTCGAAAATGAAATATATGAGGAATATGCTATACCTGTTGATGGAGAAGCTCAACCAAGTTGTCATCAAAATGAACAAATAAATGGTAAGTTTGTATGTATGCAGTATGTTACTAATTTGTGTTAATAATTACGAATTAATATGTATGATACTAATATACTATGATGTAATTATTATTTTTTGTAGATGAGGAGTGTGCTCAGAATACTCTTGATGATGCAGACCTTGAAGCCTTTGGAGGGGATGCTTTTACTGGATATGATTTTGATGATATATAATATATTGATATACAATGATTTCACTTTGCAAACTTTATGGTTGATGGCTTTTTAAAATCTATGTAGTATTAACAAGTCAACTTGACAACATATTTTAAATTGATATGTTTTGTAAGACTTATCATTTTTATGAGTTTAGGTCAAGGTTGGTTAAAAACTTCATATATCACATTTTAATATTTGTTACTTATGTTAGTGTTCAACACTTTATATATTATATGTTTAATTTGTATATTTTAGTATTCTAGTCACTAATGTCAAAACGGTTCAACCACGGTTCAACCGGTCAAACCGGTTAAACCTTGAACCTCTCCCAAGACCGGTTAAATGTCCGGTCCGGTTCTGAAAAGCTTGAAATAAACTTAAGTTAGCTTATGAAATTAAAATAGGAAAGATTTATATGATATAATTTATATAAATAACATAATTTCAGATTAAAATTATAATAAACTTATACTAAAAGATGAGTAAATAAATCACTCATCAAACACCCCCATACTTGCTCGTTGCTCGTCCCGAGCAAACCATTCTTCATAAGGGTAGGAAAAACTAATGCTAGAAAGAATTTTGAAAACTAGAGAGTAAAATGCGAAGTATTATTGTTAAAATTTTTGATTTGAATCGTTTAGGAGTAAGCAGGAGTTGCATCAACTGAATTATAGCCAAACAACCACAATGCCACACAGGAACACAAAAGACTTTATTGAATCACAAACTTCATTTACAGTGTGACGTATACATGGCGAGACATGATTCATAAGAATCACAGAGAAGAGAAGAACAAAACACCAAAAAGCAAAACTGGCTGCTTGACAAAGCAGAGACCGCACAGACCGCACAACTCCAAAGATCGCCCGACTTGACCTGAAACCGCGCGAACAGAAGACAGGCAAGACCGCAACTCAGAACACCCGGCTTGACCTGTACTGCCAAACCGCCACCTCAGACCGCGTGAACTGGAGCTTATTGAACTGAACGAAGAACAGAGGCTATCGCCAGACCGCAACTCAGATCACCTAACCGTTGAAGGTCGCCTGATCGCTGAGCTCACTGCGAACAGCACAAGAACACCATAAACCAGTTCGCAGACAGACCACTGCCGAACTGTTTATTCAAGCCGCTGGGAATCACCAAGGAAGGAGACCGCAACCTGCTGACCACAAACCTGCGAACACAACAAACAGTCAACTCGCTTCCGAGACCGCCCGACCTCAAAGTTGAGACCGCACGAATTAACCCAGGCTCAGTTCTTACAGTTCTCGTTATGAATGACGGGCCATGCACCCCTATTTATAGGTGGGTAGACGGATGTCGTCACCGCACAGGAGAGGTACAATCACCACCCGTCAGATCGCTAGCGGTCTCACAAGGCAGACCGCGTGATCACACCACTTGGACAACCTTCCGACCAAGACCGCAGATCAGCACACAGATCGCGCACAAGTTGCGCGAACACGTGACCGCGCACAAGCCGCGCAGACACAAGTGTACTCGTCCCTTAGACCACCAGGAGCAAACCAAGAACCATCTGACCGACTTCAGACAAGTCGCCAGATCGCCAACACAAGCCGCCCGGTCAGGCGGTTACATAAGAACAGACCGCCTGGTCTTCCAACAACGAAGACAGGCCAACCAAACAGAACAACTCGGGAACAGACCACAGCAATCAAGAACAGACCGGCCAACCAGCAGACCGCCAGAACAGACCGGCAGAGCCAGACTGGCAGGTCACTAACAAAGACCGTGCGATCTCTGCGGTCACCCAAAATCAGACCGCCCGGTCACCTCCACTTCACTTCAATAATTTCAACACTCCCACTTGAAGTGGGAAGTGGAAACTAGCCTGAGTAAATTCCGCAACCAAGTAAATGGTCCCTTCGCCAGCGGCTTTTTGAAGATGTCTGCAACATTGTCCGCACTCCAAACATGCTCGACCATAAGAGATCCTCCCAACACCTTTTCACGAATGAAATGGTACTCAATCTCAATATGCTTGGTCCTCGCGTGACAGACTGGATTATTAACCAGCTTGAGAGCACTCTCATTGTCCCCGCGTAGCATAGTGGCACCTCGAACCTCCTCATGAACGTACTCCACCAACCTCCTGAGCCAAACGGCTTCCTGAGCTGCCAAGGTCGAAGCCTTGTATTTCGCTTCTGTGGTAGATACGGACACCGAGTCCTGCTTTTTGCTGCACCAAGAAATAGATGTGGGGCCCGTCATAAAGACATAACCAGACGTTGATCTCCGATCATCCACGTCTCCCCCGTAGTCAGCATCCATGAATCCATGCAACTCCAAGCTTGACCCTCTCCTAAATAGGAGACCCAAATCAGAGGTCGACTTCACATATTTCAGAATTCCTTTTGCCGCCGGAAGATGAGGCTTCCGTGGCTCAGCCATGTACCGACTCACTTTGCCAATTGCATAAGCAATATCAGGCCTCGTGATGGTCAAGTAGATCAAGCTCCCAACCAGAGCTCGGAACACCAACGGATCAGATAGAACTCTTCCCTCATCCTTCCGAAGTTTATGATGCTGTTCCAGAGGTATAGAGCTGCTCTTACCTTCCTCCATGCCAAATCGTTGAACGATCCGCTCTGCATATCCGGCCTGAGAAACGAGCACTCCGCTCTCCCGCCTCTGCACCTCGAGTCCAAGGAAATGGTGAAGCTCACCCAGATCCTTCATCTCAAACCTGATAGCAAGCTCAGCTCTCAGCCTCGCTACTGCCTCGTTCGAGTTCCCGGTGACAATCATGTCATCCACATATAGCAGAACAATAACCCGAAGTGCCCCCTCCTTCTTGACGAACAAGCTAGAATCAGAGTCTGAAGCAAAGAACCCCCAGAATAGAAGATACTCTGCGATCTTCCCATACCACGCCCGAGGCTCTTGCTTCAACCCATATAGGGCCTTCTTCAGTTTGCAGACGTAGTCCGGACGATCCTTCGAGATGAAACCCGACGGCTAGATCATGAAGATATCCTTGTCAATCTCTCTGTATAAGAAAACATTCTTCACATCGAGCTGCCAAATCTCCCATCCACTAGATGCCGCCAAAGCAATAACAAATCAGACCGAAGTCATCTTTGCACTGGACTAAACGTCTCATCATAATCTTCACCATACTGCTGTGAGAACTCGCGGTATCGCTCGATCATGCCGTCACCTTTCTTCTTGAGCTTATAAAACCATTTGCATGTCACAGGGGTAATGCCCTTGGGCCTGGGCACTAGAGACCAAGTCTCATTCTTCTTGAGAGCATTCATCTCCTCTTGCATAACAATGTCCCACTGCTTCACGCCTTTAGCTTTCTCAAAGCTCGACGGCTCCCTCTCATCCAAGGGACCAGCAAAGAAACATGAGACAAAGCTCACCATGTTTCCTCCTGTGTATCGATCTGGTGGCTTGATAGTCCTCTTCAACCTCCTAAGAGGTTGCTCCTGACTAACCACCTCCTCAACTGCTTCTTCTGTGCAAACTCCTCTTCCAGACGAACTTGGAGCATCGCTCCCCCTGCTTCCAGAACCTGAAGCCTCCATCTCAGAGCTTGACACAGCTGGAGCTCCTGGTGAAACAGGCAACTCCACTTGAAGATTTCCTACAGCCTTCCCTGCTTCATCAACCCTGCTCTCCGGTAGTTCAACTCCTGAACTCCCCTTGTAGGAAGTCACCTCATCGAACACCACATCTCGAGATACCACTGATCTTCGTGTCTCAGGATCCATGCATCTCCATCCTTTCTTCCGCTCAACATACCCAACAAAGACTAGCTTCCTTGCTTCCACATCTAGCTTTGTCCGAAGAGCATCAGGAATATGCACATAACAGGTTGACCCGAACACCCGAAGGTGTGCAACACTCGGCTTCTCCTTGAACATCAGTTCGTGAGGGGTCTTCATGTTGATAGGACTTAGAGGCATCCTGTTGATGACGTAAGCTGCACAAGACATTCCCTCCGCCCAAAAGGACTTTGGGATACTCTGGCCATGAAGCCAGCATTTGCAGGTTTCCGTCAGATGACGGATCTTCCTCTCCGCAATGCCATTTTGCTGTGGAGTATGGGCACAAGTGAGCTCTCTCCGGACGCCGTGTTTCCTGCAAAAACTTGAGAACTCACCAGAGGTGAACTCCCCACCATTGTCAGTTCTCAATTTTTTCACCCGCAGGCCTAACCGACCATCCACCAGCTCCTTGAACTCCATGAACTTCGCAAAGGCTTCCGACTTCTCTTTCAGAAAATACACCCAGACATATCTGGTGTAATCGTCAATCAACACCAACATATATCTGTTGCCTCCAAGGCTTGGGGTGGTAGTCGGTCCCATCAAATCACCGTGAATGCACTCCAACGGCGCTTTGCATCTTGTTTGCGATTTATCAAATGGAAGTCGATGAGACTTACCAAACTGACATCCCGCACAAACATGACCGTCTCCGTAAGAGGACAAGCTAGGCAATCCCTTGACAAGGCCCCTTACCGCCATAGCCTTCAATTTGTCCATGCCAACATGCCCCAACCTTTCATGCCAGATAGCCGCGCTATCCTTGGTCTTCATCTTATCAACATAGGTACTTGTCGATAAAACGAACAAGTCCTTAACCCGCTTCCCAACATGGATAACATCTCCCTTTATCTCCGGTTGAGTTTTAAGAAACTTCACTTCTGTTGGGCCAAACAGAACGTGATAACCGGCATCAATCGCATTGGTCACAGAGAAGAGATTCTTCTTCATACCAAACACATGATAAACATTCCTCAATATGAGTGGCCCTTATCACTGCTCAAGGAGACAACACCTTCTTGTTCTACTGCATGAACAGAATTATCAGTCGTATTTATAGCATCGTTACCTGAGTAAGGCGCCAAAGAAGAGAATTTTGATTCATCCCCGGTCTGTATCTACCACAGAAGCGGAATACAAGGCCTCGGCCTTGGTAGCTCAGGAAGCCGTTTGGCTCAGGAGGTTGGTAGAGGATGTTCATGAGGAGGTTCGAGGTCCCACTGTGCTACGCGGGGACAATGAGAGTGCTCTCAAGCTGGTGAACAATCCAGTCTGTCACGCGAGGACCAAGCATATTGAGATTGAGCACCATTTCATTCGTGAAAAGGTGTTGGGAGGATCTCTTATGGTCGAGCATGTTCGGAGTGCGGACAATGTCGCCGACATCTTCACAAAGCCGCTGGCAAAGGGACCGTTTACAAGGTTGCGAAGTTTACTCGGGCTGGTCTCCACTTCCCACTTCAAGGGGGAGTGTTGAATTTTTGAAGTGAAGTGGAGGAGACCGGGCATTCTGATTTGGGAGACCGCGGAGACCGCACGGCTTGTGCATGTTATCTGCCGATCTGGCTCTGCCGGTTTGTTCTGGCGGTCTGCTGGTTGTTTCGGTTTATTCTTTGTAGCTGCGGTCTATTCCCGAGCTGATGTGCTGGTTGGTTTGTCTTCCTTGTTGGAAGACTGGGCGGTCTGTTCTTATGTGTGACCGCCTGTCCGGGCGGTTTGTGCTTTGCGATCTGTCGTCTTGTTCTAAGTCGGCCAGATGGTTCCTGGGTTGCTCCTGGTGGTCTAAGAAAGAAGTTCCTTTCTGAACGCGCGACTTGTGCGCATTCTGGTGTTCGCGCGACCTGTGCGCGATCTTGTCTGCTGATCTGCATCTTGGTCGGATGATCGTCCAAGGGGTCTGATCGCGCGGTCTGTCTTATGTGACCGCTGGCGATCTGACGGGTGGTGATTGTATCTCTCCTGTGTAGTGACGACATCCGTCTACCCACCTATAAATAGAGGTGCAGGGCCCGTCATTCCTAACGAGAACTCTAAGAACCGAGCCTGGGTTAATTCGTGCGGTATCACTTTGAGGTCGGGCGGTCTCGGAAGCGAGCTGATTGTTTGTTGTGTTCGCAAGTTTGCGATCAGCACATTGCGGTCTTCTTCCTTGGTGATTCCCAGTGGCTTGAATAAACAGTTCGGCAGCGGTCTGTCTGCGAACTGGTGTATGTTCATTCTTGTGCTGTTCGCAGTGAGCTCAGCGATCAGGCGACCTTCAGCGGTTAGGCGATCTGAGTTGCGGTCTGGCGATAGCTTCAGTTCTTCGTTCCAATAAAGCTCCAGTTCGTGCGGTCTGAGGTGCGGTCTTGCAGTGCTGGAAATCTGTCCGGTTTCTGTTCGTGCGATCTCAGATCGAGTCGGGCGACTTCTGGAGTTGAGCGGTCTGTGCGGTCTCAGCTTGTCTAGCCACCAGATTTGTTTTGGTGTGTTTTGTTCTTCTCATCTCCATGATTTTGATGAATCATGTCTCGCCATGTATGCCTCGCAATGTAAATGAAGATTGTGTTTCAATAAAGTTTCTTGTGTTGCTGTGTGGCATTGTGGTTGTTTGGCTTTAACTCAGTTGATGCAACTCCTGCTTCCTCCTAAACGGTCCAATTTTAAAAATTTTAACATTTACGTGGCCGTTGTGACGTAATTTTGGCGTAAGGGCGTTACGTCAGCTCGTCAGGATTAGTTTTGGGGCCTTAGCTTAGTTAAAGTATGTAATTTAGATCGAGCGTGCGAGTTTTCACGTCGTTTCGAGTTGAAGAGAAGATTTTATGTAGTTGTCAAGAGTTTAGCTTCGGGAAGCTTTATCCCGAGTTTGGCTCGTCGGAATTGAATTCTGACTTCGCCCTTGGATTTGTAGCGCCGATTTTCAGTTTAGGTGCGATTTTCATAAAAATCCGAGGTGTTTTGCTCGTCCTCGCTGTTTTAGTAAAAATGGGAGAATTATTTAATTATTTAAATATGGAATTTAGGGTTATATAAATACGTAAAATTCTCTCCCTATTCTTCTTCTTCCTTTGTCGAACCAAACCAGCCGCTAAGCGAGAGAGGCGAGAGTGGAGTGTCTTGGAGTTTCCGGTCGGCGATTCGAAGGCCGTAGTGGTCAGAATCGTGTTTGGTGTATAGATTTGGAAAGCTCTCGGCGAGATCTTCGTTCTAGTGGTAGGTTTTTCCCGTTTCGTGGGATTTTTTTTTGAGTTTTGGTAGTGACCTAACTCTCTTTTCGACCCGAAAAGTTTCAGGATTTTGTGCTCGGGAGAGTTCTTGGCCGATCCATAGCTTTTGGAGCGGTGGTCTTCGAGTTAGCAAGGTTTAAGGCAAGTGGCTTTCTCCTCCTTTCTTATTTTCTTGAAGCACTATTTATCTTGTTTATGAATTTTGGATGTGCTTCTAGCATGTTTATTTTCGAGTGTTTGCTTGACAGTCAACAACTTCCCCGTTCTGTTTTAATTTTGACCTGCTGATTGATTAATTTTCCCGAGAAATGCTTTATATTTCTCGAAAAAATGTCATTTCTGCCTTATTTCCTTTATTTCTCGAGAAGTCTGCCCGAGTTCTTTAAATTCTCGAGAAGTTAGCAGCCTTCAGCTTTTTCTGCCTGTAGCATTTTAATTCTCGAGAAAATCAGCCTTATGTTTTCTTTTCTTCTTTGCTGTAGCATTAATTTTCTCGAGAAATCAAAATTTCTCAAAAATTCAGCCCGTTTTCCTTTGTTTCCTGCGTTCGACGAATGGAATTGAATTCGTCGAACGGTCTTGAGTTCGTCGAACGGCGTTCGACGAACGGTCTGGTGTTTGTCGAACGCGCGCTCGACGAATGACCTTGAGTTCGTCAAACGCTTCTGCGTTCGACGAAGGCCCGCGTGTTCGTCGAACGACGTTCGACGAACAGTCTTGCGTTCGTCGAACGGCGTTCGACGAACGTCCTGAATTATTTTTTTTCCCTACTATTTTCCCGTCTGTCTCTTCTCGAGAAGTATTGCCTGCTTCCTTCAATCTCTCGAGAGGTGCTTGCCTTCTTTCTTTTTAGCTCTCGAGAGGTGCTGTCCTGGCTCCTTTAAATTCTCGAGAGATAAATGTTCTGATCCTATTTATCGCTCGAGAGCCCAAGGTTCTGATCCTTTTTATTTCTTGAGATTCCTGTTCAGATCCTTTTATTTCTAGAGAGCTCCGGTGCAGTCTCCTATTTTATTTTCTCGAGAGTTCTTGTTCAGCTCCTTTTATTTCTCGAGAGCTCCTGTGCAGCCCTTATAGTTCTCGAGAAATCCTCATTGTCTACTCCTATTTTCTTAAGAAACCTGTGCTGCTTCTTTATTTCTCCCTTGCTTATTTCTTTATGTTCTTGTGTTTGTGTGAGAACCCTGAACCCTTATGAATCATTGCGTAGTGCTTACTCCATGTGTGACCATATCCTTAGTGTAGCCTGGTGATTATTTTTCGGGCTACGCCCCGTGTTTTAAATAAATATTTAATTAATAAGAACCATTGTATTTAGCCTTGCACGGTAGTCGTGTTTGGGGGACAGTGGGGGAAATGTTATAGCCTTGGACGGTAGTCGTGTTTGGGTGGTTGGGTCTAGTGACACCCCCATCTGGTTTTGGGCTTTGGGTGGCGTAGGTAAGTAACCGCTGCCGTTTAATTTGAGTGGATCAGTCTCTTTAATTAAATTTAACAAGATAAATGAACTCTGTTTGTTCCTCGTTGTGGCATGTTGGTGCACTTGGTGCTTTGTTTAGTTCTTTGTTTGGAGCTTTTCTTTCGGTAAATCTGGTTTGGGTTGGTACCCCTTATGCCTCATTTACTCTTCTTCTTGATGTTTTTTGCCACTTGTAATTCCTTGCTGAGGCGTTCTTTGTTTTATTGAATGCCTCAGGTTCAGAGCCTTAGCTGCTAGTGGTGTAGCCCAGAGTCCCCGGGAGTTGTAGTTGCTGTTTTACCCCGCTGCTGCGAGGTAGTTGTGGTTAGTTTCCTTCTTGTGTTCAAACATGCTAGTTTTGAGCCAACGGGTTAGTGTCAGGTTGTTGACGCCCGTTGTGCCCTTTTGATACTTTATAGCTTACTTGCCAGTTAATTGCTACTTCTTTTTAGATCTTGTGCAACTTGCTCTCTGGGAATGATTTATGTCTAGGTGCAATATAGTTATAAGAAATAGCTTTTCTTTCATCCTCATTGCATTCTTTTAATAGAAGTCCTTATCTTTAAAGTCGCCTAAAAGAATTTTCTATACTATACTACGCCTAGATATGCGCATATCATTTACTGTATGTCATGTCATCACATGCATCTAGGACCTTAAGAGAACTAAATCAAGTATATTCCGCTGCAATTACATATATTTTCTCAGTGGACTAGTTGATCCACGAACTGAGAGACACAGTTCTTCCCCGAACTCAAATAAATGATTTCAAATGATGATCTATCATGTAAACATGTTTTGATTAATTAAGTAATAGGTTCCCGCCCGAGCGTCTGCAGTTGTCTCCTGCATGACGTGGCATCATGACGCGTATTTCCTCTTACTCTGATATTTCTAAATTCGGGGAAAATGCGGGTTGTGACAGGGGGCATTTGATGGGGTTCCCCTAAATTTCACCCAAGTTAGGGGTGTTTACAAAATCATAACCTCAACCAGATCTCCCAAGTGTATTGACTCGACCACACAAAGCACACACACGCGCATGCACACAACAACCACACACGCAACAGTCACATATGCCCAACGGCACACACGCCCAAAAATCGCCCAAATGTGCAGGCCGCAAGCGCTCACAACTCGCGCGCGCTCTCAGGACATGTACGCGTATAAATGTCATGCGTGCATGCCGTCCTTCCACCGCCATGATTCGTCGGCGCCACCTGCCGCCACCGTTGGCCACCATCGTTGCCGGTGAACCTTCCCCGGCCTCCTGGGGGCATGCCCGTCATTTTTTGGAAATTGGTGATCCAAGTGACTGGGATCATGCAGCCTCATTCGCTGGTTCAAATCCCAAGACAGTGCAATTACCAAGGCGCCCCTCAGAAGAACTATAAAAAAGCTCTTAGGCCTTCATTTGAAGACAGACAACGAACAAGAGAGAAAAGAACTCTGAAGGTTTTCTGGCGAAGAATTCGAACTTTGAACTGTTTTCGGCTAAGACTTGGAGTTCTCTTGCTCTCTGGCACAACCGCTAGCTTTGCTCAAGTGCCCACTCCATGCACTCCCTCGCTCTCTTGCTCAAGGGAGGACTTTGCTCTCCACAGAGCCTGCTCAAGTGCCTTCTCCAGTGCCTTCTCAAGTGTCGGCTTAGCTTTCCATGGAGTCTGCTCAAGTACCTTCTCTAGTGCCTTCTCAAGTATGAACTTCGCTTTCCAAAGTACATGCTTCAGCGCCTTCTCCAGTACTTGCTCCAGTTCCAACTCTCGAAGCCGCTCCTACGAGCGCCAAGAAGACTTTGCATCTTCTTTACTTTCGAGTACTTATAATCGGAGCGGTGACCTGTCACCCTCTCAAATATTCCAACTCTTGCAACTTCAAACAAACTAGTGAAATTAGTTGGCACCGAACCGATCTGGTAGTTTTTCTCCTTTTCTATATTTTTGCACGTACAAGGTCTTGCCGTCTCTAGTTCTCTTTTAACTGTTTGCACGCTTAACTCACTCTCGAGCTAAGACAGTTCGATTCTCCAGACTGGTGCCCGCAAAATTACTGAAGCACGACAAGTGTGTAAACCGAAATTAATAAAATGATGAGTACAATACTTGTAGAGTTGTCACAGTTCTAGTTCGGTTCCGGTTCTACTAAAATCGTGAACCGAATCATTACGGTAACTGATAGTGCATTATTTATAGTTTTTTTTATATAATATTTTAGTAGTAATTAATTAGTTTTTATATAATTTTAGTTTAATATATACCTAATTCGCTTTATTTTGTGTTTTCAGGTAATCTGGGGCTGCTAATAGCAAATTCAAGCTCACAGCCGTGTTCAGGAGAAATAAAGGAACAAATCTGCAAAAAACCTTAGTACACGCCCTAGGTCACGGGCGTGACCTGGGGGCGTGACCTTGGTCACGGCCGTGCTCCGCCTTCAGCTCCCGGAAGACATTGCCACGTCGGATTAAAGTTACACGCCCCAGGTCACGGGCTGATCGGGGGCGTGACTCGCCCGACATGCATTCAATACAAGCATTTTCCGCCGCCGAGCCATTCCAGTTTACACGCCCTTGGTCACGGGCGTGACCAAGGGCGCGACCTCTCCCGCAACTGCCATATTAACTCCAGATCGCGCCGTTTCCTGCCGTTTCCTGACTCGGTCAAGTCACGCCCTAAGTCACGGGCGTGACCTGGGCCGTGACCCGTCGAGATGATCAATTTTGGCAGTTTTTCTTCCCCAATGTTCCCGGGCTTTCAATACGCAGTTACGCATCTTACACGCCCTTGGTCACGGGTGTGACCAAGGGCGTGACTCACCAATTTTCTGCATATAAAAGCCAGCTGCTGCCAAAGTGATGGGAATCCAGTCCATGCTTAGTTTGGATCGTTTCTAGTATAGTTTTTCTGCATTAGTGTAACTTTATTTTATGTCTTGTCTTTTTAATTTCTACCTTAGATTTACTTTTCTCGCAATTGTAATTCTCTTTTCATATTTAGAAAATGTTTTTTTCTGTAATCATGAGTAGCTAATTTTATTACATTTGATCGGATGAATTCTTAAGTAGCTTTATTTTGTAATCTCTTTTTCATAGTTTGGTTTTGGAAAACTAGGATTTATCTTTGAATTTATTTGCTTTGAATTCATATGTCGCGAATATGTTTCTCGATCTAAGATCCGTAAGCTAGTGATCGAGAGATCCATGCAAACGAGGAGATCACTCAAAGATAAAAAGATTTACATGTATTCCTCGAGAGAGGGTGACGCAAATCTTCTGGATTGGAGTCAAATACAATAGTGGGGCTCACGCATAAAACAAGCTTAGGGGTTTCGACTGGCCGAGAGGTCTTAATCGATCAACCTAAGGTTAGGTGGCAGTTCTCTCGAGAGAGGCTCTATCATATTTTGGGAACCTCCACGGTCAAGTTTATTTAAATCCATTTCTTATGAACTCTAGATTTACTAAGTATTTTACTTAAGAAGGATTCTCGATCAAATGTTTTCTTTCTTTTATTATTTCTTTTATAAAAACCTTTTAAATATTTTTCTGATAAAATATTATTAATTTGCGTGAGTAAGATTACTCAACAGGCCTCGGGCAAATACGACATCCTTCCTATACTATATTTCGATATGTATACTTACCTACATCGGGATATTAGTTGGAATTATTTTTAAAACTACATAAAATCCTTATCTAGTTTTTGGCGCCGTTGCCGGGGACTATTTTTGTTGATATTTTGAAAGCGTAAATTTTATTACTTTTATCATTCTTTTTATCCTCCCCATATCTCTTTTTACTTTTTCTTTTAAAATTCCATTCTATTAGGTAACAGTTGTCTATTTTTCTTTCTAAAAAAATGATGTTATCGCAATTGGACGCAAAAGTTGCTGAGCTTCAAAACAAAGTCAATCTTTTGGAGGCCGCACGAAAGCGCCAAATAATTTGTAATTTTTGTGGTACAAATCATTTTAGTGAGGGATGTTCATTTTATTATCAAAATAGTTTTTGTTATCAAAATGATTTTTCTATGAAAGATAATTCATTTGAAATTTCTTCTTGCTCCGATATTAATTACTCATGGTGGCAATATCACCCGGATAGTTTTCAGTGCGATGAAGGAAATTAAGTCAATCAAGATTTTCATTCCTCCTCTTTTACCCCACAAAATTCTTTTTCTTCTACTCTTGGGTATTCTCCAGATTTTATTTGTCCAAATTTAAATATTTATTCCCAAGCTCAAGAAGAACTTCTTTACCACGAGTTTAAAAAGAGTCATGGAGACACCAGACGAAATTGACGAAGAACATGTTTCTTCTCCTCCTCCGCCCGAATCTCCTCCTATTTTTCATGAATTTTCTCTCTCGCCAAATATTCACTTTGAAAGTGAAATTCATGAAAATATTGTGTCCCATGAATTTAGTCCACTTGGTATTTCAAATAAATTTTTGGATGCGAATTTTGCTTTTGAAAATGAACAACCGCTGCTTAATCATGAATTTTCACAAGAAACTCCTCCTTATGAAAAATTTTCTGGCTCGCTAATTTTTGATTCTTTTGATACTAACAATTTTCATGTAGAGGATGAGCCGTTGCAACCAAACGTCTTCACTGATCCATTTGCCGCTCATCTTCAACAATCCAAATTACCTAAGGTATGTATAGGTAATTTGGATTCACAATTTTGAGCTAACGGACAACAAAAGAGTCAAGAGCATAGCGGAGGAGTAGCCGGGCGACCGACCTCGGCATGCTCACCAGAGCGTGAATTAAGGGAGTTGTCTATGCATTTTCAATTTTATTTTCCATTTTCCTAACAATAACCGTCTAGCTTAAAGACAGGAAAAAGAAAGCGCTCTTGGGAGGCACCCCTTGCTTATCTTTTCTACAATTTTTCTTTTCTTTATCTACCTTTTGTTTTCAAGTTTTTCCCTCTTCATCCTTGTTTATAAACATTGGGGACAATGTTTATTTTTAAGTATGGGGGGGGGGGGGGGGGGTGTTCTCTAATGTTTGTTTTTTTTTTCAAAAAAAAAACAAAAAAATTTTAGAAAAACACTTTTAATATCATACAAAAATCTTCTTTTGTCTTCTTTTTCAATTTTGTTTTTAAAATATGAAAATTACAAAAAAAATTAAAAACAATTAAAAATTAATTCTTGCGAAAGGGCCGTGTTGGGCTTTCATCCCACAAAACTGCCTAGAACCTTGCGAGCCCGTCATTGGGTAGCCCTTGGGAAGTCCAAGAACAAAAATATTTATTTCTGTTTTATTTTTCTTGTTCAAGCAAATATAAAAATATTAAATAAAACAAAATTGATTTAATTTTTTTTTTATAAATTTTGTATTATTAGATGCTTCCTTACTTTTTATTTGAGTCCAACCAATTTTAATTATGAGCTTTTATTTATATGACTTTAAAAAAAACAAAAGTTTTCTTTTTATGTGTTTTCTATTTTATGTGTCTCTTCATAATTTGTTAGATTTAATTTTTAGATAAATTTGATTTAAAGAATTTTTCATTATTTTGATTTGATTAGAATATTTCTTAGTTTTGTTCTCTCCTTAAAATATCATGAATTAATTTTGTAGCAATTGTGCTTAAGATCTTTAGATTTTTATTATATTAACTTTAACTCATAGATTCTTAAAGATTTCTTAATTTATTTTCTATGCTCTCAAAATAGTTATCTTGAAAATTTTATAGGCATTAAACCCTAGCCCCTCCTTTTACTTTACCCTTTTGATTGGCAAAAAAAAAAATATAAAAGATCATATGTCATAGAATGAGAGGATAAAATTCATCATTCCTAAACATATGCACCCAAATTTGTAAAAGATTATATGGCATAGAGCTGAGAGGATAAAATTCATCACTCCTAAACATATACATTTGGGGTATTAAAAAAGAAGAGTATCTATAAAAAATAGAAATGAGAGGATAAAATTCATCATTTCCCAATTAAAATTCTCTTCTATGCCAATTTTATCCAAACTTAACCAATATCATTTAATATTTAAGATATTTATGAGAGAGCTTAGTTAATATTTTAGGTTTTCTATAAAGTTTCGAATGATAATTAAAGTTTCTATAATTCTAATCTTAGATTATTTTGCTTAATTCAATACAATTTTGTTTATGAAAATTTAATTAGATAATTTTTGAAACTAATTTTTATTCTACGCATGTCAACTTATGAATCTTGATTTATTTCTTACGAATCTAAATTTTATTTCAAAACTCATTTATGTATGAGTCATGTATAATTTTAAATGCATAATTAGGAGTAAATTCTTTTATTTTTTTGAAATGTCATATAAATTTTATTCTCATACTTATGAATTGGTTTTGCTCTGGAATAGCAAAAGCTTAAGTATGGGGGTATTTGATAGTGCATTATTTATAGTTATTTTTATATAATATTTTAGTAGTAATTAATTAGTTTTTATATAATTTTAGTTTAGTATATATCTAATTCGCTTTATTTTGCGTTTTCAGGTAATCTGGGGCTCCTAATAGCAAATTCAAGCTCACAGCCGTGTTCAGGAGAAATAAAGGAACAAATATGCAAAAAACCTTAGTACACGCCCCAGATCACGGGCGTGACCTAGGGGCGTGACCTTGGTCATGGTCGTGCTCCGCCTTCAGCTCCCGGAAGACATTGCCACGTCGGATTAAAGTTACATGCCCCAGGTCACGGGCATGACCGGGGGCATGACCTTTAGGTCACGGGCGTGACTCGCCTGACATGCATTCAATACAAGCAGTTTCCTCCGCCGAGCCATTCCAGTTTACACGCCCTTGGTCACGGGCGTGACCAAGGGCGTGACCTCTCCTGCATCTGCCAGATTAACTCCAGTTCGCGCCGTTTCCTAACTCGGTCAAGTCACGCCCTAGGTCACGGGCGTGACCTAGGCCGTGACCCATCGAGATGATCAATTTTGGCGGTTTTTCTTCCCCAACGTTCCGGGGCTTTCAATACACAGTTACGCAGCTTACACGCCCTTGGTCACGGGCGTGACCAAGGGCGTGACTCACCAATTTTTTGCCTATAAAAGCCAGCTGCTGCCAAAGTGATGGGAATCCAGTCCATGCTTATTTTGGATCATTTCTAGTATAGTTTTTCTGCATTTTTCTAAGTGTAACTTTATTTTATGTCTTGTCTTTTTAATTTCTAGCTTAGATTTACTTTTCTCGCAATTGTAATTCTCTTCTCATATTTATAAATTGTTCTTTTTCTTTAATCATGAGTAGCTAATTTTATTACATTTGATCGGATGAATTCTTAAGTAGCTTTATTTTGTAATCTCTTTTTCATAGTTTGGTTTTGGAAAACTAGGATTTATCTTTGAATTTATTTGCTTCGAATTCATATGTCGCGAATATGTTTCTCGATCTAAGATCCGTAAGCTCACCGCATAAAGCAAGCTTAGGGGTTTCGACTGGCCGAGGGGTCTTAATCGATCAACCTAAGGTTAGGTAGTTATCTCGAGAGAGGCTCTATCATATTTTGGGAACCTCCACGGTCAAGTTTGTCTAAATCCATTTCTTATGAACTCTAGATTTACTAAGTATTTTACTTAAGAAGGATTCTCGATCAAATGTTTCCTTTCTTTTATTATTTCTTAACAAAAATTTAAATATTTTTCCGATAAAATAATATTAATTTGCGTGAGTAAGAATACTCAACAGGCCTCGGGCAAATACGACATCCTTCCTATACTATATTTTGATAGGTATACTTGCCTACATCGGGATATTAGTTGGAATTATTTTTAAAACTACATAAAATCCTTATCAGTAATGATTCTTCAAATTAGAATAAAAACCTTATCTGGTTTGACCGATTCTGGTTCCAACATAATTTATGATACCATTGTGCCTATGATTCTGGTTCAACAAGAACTAAAACCAAATTATTCACTAGGGATTCGGTCTGGTTCTATGCAGTTCTGGTTCGATTTCGATTCAGTCGTATTAAATGTTACTTAAGAACATTTGGATTCTCATAACATGTTAAATATCATTGGTACTGCATCATATTACTCATCATATGAAATTTCATTTACATACGTTTTAGATTTATTTCATGAATTTTTAACACATTGTAAGAATGTATGTTCGATCTAATATCAGCCATCAACATTTCTCAACCAGAAATGTTAGAACCATCCTGCCTCACTATCACACAATGTTAATAATTATTAACAGTTAAAAAATTTATTGTTGAAGGATCGTCTCTTTGGAGTGCTCCGCCCACCTCTTTGGAGTTGATGCTCGAATAATCGTCAGCTCAGGCAGATGGAGGGAGTGATAGGAGATCAGGAGATGCAGAGCTATAGATGAGTCAATTTAGTGTTGAGGAAGAGGAAGGTCCAAAGGAGCTCGTAGTAGACTGGAACTGGTAGAGACGCTGACTAACCTGAATTCGAGATGGGTTTTGAGAGACTTTTGATTTTGAGTTTTGATAGAACCGATAGATTCATAATCTCACATGATAAGAGTTTACTAAGTTATATTATATAATAAACTATTGGCGTACTACAGTTATTCACTCATTTCTGTGAAAGCCCGAAAGGATTGACATGAATAATAATAAAAAAAATATTATAATAAAATAATAATAATAATAGTAATAATAATAATAATAATAATAACGGATTGCGATTCGATTATGCTTCGGTCTGGTTTGGATCGAATCTAGAAATTTTGAAACCACTCGAGAATTTTATGTTGCGGTTTCAGTTCCAGTCCGAATAATAAAATGAAGGTGTTGGATCTTAAGGCGCCCTTAGAGGGGGTGGAAGTGAATAAGGGTTTAAGAAACTTTAAGATATAATGGAAAACTTTTGATATTTTATATGAAATAAAAAATAAAGTGCTAGAAATTGAAAACTAAATCAATTTTATTGAACACGAAAATACATGATTGTCATTTATAAAATTGATTACAAAATTGGACTTCTATGACGCTAAAAATCAACGCAAAAATATTAAAAACTCCGTTTGTTTTCTATACCGACTCTTCTCCAGAGAACCGGTTGGCTTTAGCCGATCTTTCCCCAGATACGACCTCAAGCCACTCTAGCCTCTCTATCCCCAGAAAAACCTCGAGCACCCCATAGATCTAATCCCTAGACCTAGTCGCCTTGTGGCGAATTGCCTCTAAGCCACACACGGAACTAGTCGCCAACAACCGCGGTGAATTCACTAACCGAACACAAAGATAAAAGTAATACAAAATATGAAATACAAATTTAAAACTCCCTATGAGGAAATCTGAAGGAGATGATGAAGAGCCGTTGAAGATCGTTGAAGTCGAAGTGTGTGTTCTTCACATTGAGTTAGCTTTGCTCTAGGCCTCCTTCAATTCATTCTCTTGAGATTGAGTGGGAGATCCTTTGTGGTCTGAAAATATGACCCCAAAAAATTCTTAGTATTGGAATAGGGCTCCTTGAGTTGTGTCATTTTGAATAGAAATGAATGTCACCTATTTATAGGAGAGCAATCAAACGCCGGTGTTAGGGCTAACGTCTGACATTGACTCGGTATAGAAATGTTTTGATGGCTCGAATCCACATTCCAGGGAAAGAGATATTGTATCTTTGGAAATATTTAATTTTAGGCAACCCAACGCTTGCGTTAAGGCTAACGCTGATGTTAGTTCAAATTATTCCAAAGATGCATCTTCAATCACGACAGCTTCCCTTCATACCATTTTCATGCTGGTGATATCGAGGGTTAACACTGGTGTTGGCTCTAACGCCTGGTGTTAGACCACATCCTTATTGGAACATGGTCTTCCGCATCTCCTAGGTTTGATAATAACAAATCCTATGTGTATTTGATCTTGTGTGTTTAAGTGTGCAGGAAATAATGTCATATGACTTAAGGATAACATAAGAAGGTTGCGCCCAAGTTTGAAGCCAAAACTCCAACATGACCACTAACGCCGACGGTAGTGGCTAGCGCAAGCGCTAGACTTGATTAGAGCAATTTCGGGAAGCAGTTATAGAAGGCGCTAGCGGCTAGCGCAGGCGGTAGCTTGACACACAAGAGGAATTTCGGCCGTGTTTCCTTGGAATGAAAGATACACACGTGCAGAATATTTCCTAATTCAACCTAGCGCCGATGGTAGCGATAGTGCATGCGCTAGCTCGCTGATGAGTCCAATATTTATTCTATTTTATGGACTCATCTGGGCTACTTTTCACTCTTGTGCACGTCTTATTCGAGCTATAATCACTTGTATTTCTCTTGTATTCACTTCCACGCTATGAGCACTGTTTAGGCCCATTTTGGTATGCTTTTGTGCTTCATGTCGTTGGAGGTAAGCACATGGTGCTCCCTAACCCTTTTTCTGTATTTATATTGAGCTGGAGGGGTACTCCCAGCTATGTTGATGTTTATGCAGGTGAACGGTTCATCCTATTTTACCCAGATTTCATGTCTGCATGAATCGCACGGTCGTGTGCTTCCTTGACGCATGGTCTGCTGCGATGGTGCGCTCTCATCTGTGGTGGAAAATGATGTTCTATCTTTGATCGTGCGAATTGTTCACGCACGGGAAGTTGCCCGTGCGCGAAGGAATCACACGATCACCTATTAAGTTTGTTTTTTAGGCTATCTAAAATTGATCGTGCATTTTTACGCACGGTCGGCTTCGACCATGCATGAGTAAAACGCACAGGAGCTGCTACTTCATCTTCCAGGGCTTTCTTCTCCGTTAATAATGCACGGTCTACACACGGTCGTGCGTTCGACCGCGCGTGACTTAATTTCTAACATTTCTGTATAAAAGCCAGGAAATCTGCTGGCTTAGAAGAGACTTCAGAGAAGACTTTGGGAGCCCTCCATTTCAACTCCAGTCCGCCCTTTTCATCGCTCCACCACCATTCGACCTAGGAGAAGCTTCTACCATCGCTTTCTTGCAAATCTTCCGCCAAAGCTTCCTCCTCGGCCTCCTCCATCATCCACGAGCTCAAGAACGCCATCGAGGGAAGATTTCTGCTGCATTCAAGGTGTCTCCAACAAGAGCTAGCTTGAGCTGAACCACGAAGAAGACGGGTAACATAGAGGAAGGTGACAGCTCCTCTGAACCCCGGAAGACAACTGAAGACCGAGCTCGGACGAGGCTTGACAACCCTACGATTCCGAACGAGAACGTTCAACGAGTCTTAGAGCTTGGGTTTACTCTTTCCCCCTTGTGTATTGTTCAAGATATTCCTTATGGATGTATGTTGTTTTGGATGATGTGCATAAACCCTTGTTTAAGTTAATGTAATTTCATGTTTATGAGATTTATTATGGTTTATGTGAGTTTTGGATCGCCCCATTCCACCATCCACTCCACCGCTACATTGTGCGCCGCACTAGCAATTGCAAGCTGCGTGTTTTGTGACGAGGTGCTTACGACCCTCTCTCCGCCGGTTATGAATTGTCCATCCGCCAGCCTTCTCGTCCACCCGCTTACCGAAGCACGACATTGTGGCCTGCACTCCATCTCGCTAAGCGAAGCGGTGCTTTAGGCCCGCATTTTCCTTTTATTGCTGTAAAATTAGGAAACCCAAGTCAAACCCCCCTTTTTTATTAACTTAGAAATCTTTATAATCAATTTCCCTGACGAGAAATCATACACCCCAATTTGCAGTCCTTTGAGAACGATATTCGGAGAGTCTCTCCCAACTTTTATTACTTGTACGACCGGTGCACTTGCCGTAAGCGTGTCAAGTTCTTGGCGCCATTGCCGGGGATTGTAGCTGGTGTTGTGATTCTTTTGTTAGGAAAATTTATTGTAAAGATTTTCTTTAGTTTCTTTGTTTGATTTTTGTCCATTTTTTCTTATTTTTATTATGGGGTGTAGCAATTGTTTATTGTTAGGTGTAGTAGATTGCACATTTGGGTCTTTCAGTTGAATCTGTGTTTCTTCATGCAATGTGGGCTGCATTTAACATTCGTTGCCGCTGGTTTGGAGATATCTCCCATGCTAGTGATAAATTCCCCTCTGGAGATAGTAGCTCTAGTACCCTAGGCTCAATTTATCGGGCATCAATATCAAACGGTAACCATTACAATGTGCCTAAGTCCTATGGTTATCCTTCTGCACCGCCTGTGCCATTTTTGAATTCATCTCCGGCCCTATTTGGACCAAAGAAGAATACAAAATAGTGTCTGTTTTGTCAGAGCACAGACCATGCCTTGAAGGATTTTGCCGAGTTTCTTCGCCAAGTGGACGAGGATGATGAGTCGGACATCCGGATCATCCCAACTCCTACCTATAGTAGCACACCTTCAACATCTAGTTATGTATCCGTATCACCTCCATGCTTTGAAGGGAATGATTTGGATACATACATTAGATGTGTGGTTAATCTGGACTCTGACATGGCGGAGCCCATCTCCCCTGTGCTTATATCACAGTGTGAAGATTCAATTCTTCGCGAGGAAGTGGTGCATGACCTTTGTTCGAGCACTATTTCTCCTTTTTTGTGCATATTACTACATCTGCTTCTAACGACACTGTTGAGAGTGTTTCACAGGATCAGACAGGAGATCTAAGTATTGAGTCTATCCCTATGGAGGAGGACAACCCTCAAGGTGAAGAGGAATTTACCTTAACACCATGGACGGAAGTCAAAATCTTGGGCAAGACCCCCGTTGATACTGCCGAGACCTGCATCATTGTCGATAATGCCGACAATATTTCATTGGCCCATCCTATAGGGAGTGAGACCGGGACCACTCCCCTTACCCCTATTGACTTTCATTTAATTCTTTCCTCTCTTTTATTCCCTGACTCCCTTTCTTCTTATTCTTCTAAACCTGTGCAGGTTGAGGTTCCGCAGGTACCGCAGGAGGACTTTGAGCATTGTGCTCAAGTCAATGGAAAAAGTATCCTTTTATGTGAGGAGGTTGATCCCGCCTCCATTGAGGAGGCCTCTTTCATTGCCTTCCCTTCCTGCTGCTTCGCTGTTGCTG
Source organism: Dactylorhiza incarnata (assembly GCA_033032865.1). Lineage (NCBI taxonomy): Eukaryota > Viridiplantae > Streptophyta > Magnoliopsida > Asparagales > Orchidaceae > Dactylorhiza > Dactylorhiza incarnata. Next base: position 3,443,924 of record JAWHQI010000235.1, on the reverse strand, counting down.
ACGACACCTTCTGGGCAAGGAATTTTTTCGTGAGATGAGTGAGGTCCTCTCCTCCGCATCTTACATTCTCTTCCCTCTACCGGTGAGAAGCAGGTATGATTATTCAGGTAGATGGGTAGTTGCCCTATCTCTGTATCAGTACCCGCTACCGACACGAATAATAAACCAGTTACCTGTTCACTTCTCCTTTCATAGACCAATCAGCTAGAGCTGTGAATAGTGCTAAATAAGTCGTGGGAAGACAGAAAACCCAGTATTTATCTAGGCGCAGGAGTAGTTAATTTAAATTTTATCAACATTGTAGTTTTCTTTATTATTTGTAATTTGTGAGTTTTATCTCTTGTTTTTGTTTAAAAAAAATAAAAAAACTTTGTGAGTTTTCGCGCACTGCGCACCCTGTGGAGATGTTAGTAGAGCATTTGCTATTTTCGAGTATTTTTGTACATCCTGTTCATTTTGGAGCGCTCAAATTTTCCCAATTTGATTAAATTATAAAAAATGGGAAATTTGGGCAGAATTTTGCAATAGCACGATGGGGTTTCTCGCGCGTGATCAAATCGCATGACCGTGCGTTTTTTATTTTTATAAAACTACTTCCTACCGAAGAAATCGCATGCTGGCCTTAATCCTTTCCGTCGCGCGATTCGCATACCCCTCTCCTGTGCGCGATTTCTCCTCTCTCTTTCCTCCCTCTCTCTTGTTTTCTCATCCACTTCTTTTCTCCCCCTTCCGAAGTTCTTAAGTGAAGCTCCATGGGAGTCAAGAAGGTGGTGAGCCAACTGTTCCGCAGTGGAGGAGCATCCTCTTCTAGGGCGGAGATCTTGGTGCAGAGGCAATGCTGCAGTTCAGGAGACCTGAATTTTTAGAAAGGTATAATTTGTTGCGATAGAAAACATTCTTGGATCATCGTTTTGTTTCTGTACCGGATCTCCAAATCGTGCACTTGGATGCGACAATGGCAGGGCTACTTGATAAGTAGTATTTTTTATAACTTTTTAATAGAAAATTTTGTAAATATTTAATATGAATTTTCCTTTTTATGTCAATTTTAGGTTATAAGTAGTTCTTTTTGTAATTTTGATTCTAACTTAGCTTAATTTCAATATTTGCAGAATTTTGGGACAAATCGGGAAATATGGCATGTCACGCCCTCGGTCACGCCCGTGACCAAGGGCATGTAACCTGAAGATCAGTCCAGAATCGATGCCACGCTGTTTGAACCAGTCCACACCAAGTCACGCCCCAGGTCACGCCCGTGACCCAAAGTCACGCCCGTGACCGGGGGCGTGTAATCTTAGAATCTTCGATCTAGAGCCGCCGTCGAGACGTGGAGCTGCAGTCGAGAAGTCAACTTGAGTCACGCCCGTGACCCACATGTCACGGCCGTGACTTTCCCGCGTGATCTCTTCTTCGCCGCCGCGCCGAATTCCAGCCCACGCCGCATTTAATGCAGCCATCCAAAGTCACGGCCGTGACCCGACATGTCACGCCCGTGACATGTCACTTTTCGCCGTGCCGTCCAGAAAGCCACGCCGCTGTCGGATCCGATGTGAATAGTGCAGTGACGCCCTAGGTCACGCCCGTGACCGAGGGCGTGTAATCTGAAAATTTTTCCTATAAATTCAGAGGCTCTCCTTGAGTCCAGGGTTCAGAATTTTGGAGTGGGGGAGGTGCTGCTAGAGTTGTTAGTGAAGTTTTTCAATGCTTTCTCATGCTTTTCAATTTCATGTTCTTCCTTTTTAATTTATGTAATGTGCTAGTTCTTAGTTCTATGCAATAGTTAGTTAAAGCTTGTAATCTTTTCCTTCCTAGCTTGTAATCTCTTTAATTAAAGCTTGTAATCATTTTGGTTTTCAATAAAATTAAGTTCTCTTTCCTTCATGTTCTCTTTTTCCTTAAGCACTCTTTCTTTCATGCAATGATTTTTCTTTCCTTTTCCCCCTCCGCTATGGTTGAGCATTAAGTATTTTTGTCTTCGTTTAACCCTTTCATTTAGCTTGCAATTAGTTTTAATTTTAGTTAAGCAAAAACAAACCAATCAAATTTTCGTCGATAAGATAATGGCGATTTTCCTCGAAGTAGAAGTAATCAACGCGCCCCGTGGAATACGAACTTGATATTCCTAAGTATCCTATACTATAGACGATAAGGTACACTTGCCTTCATCGGATATAGTTTTGGAGAAAATCTCAAATCTTCACTAAATTTCAAAACCGAAAAATCATATCACTACTCGACGTGGGATCATGGAGAAACCTATTCTCCATCACAGATCTAGGCTACCGTGAACTCATGCTTGAGTTCCTTTCCACTTTCCGCATCCTTGATATCGTCGATGAGGAAACTGGAGAGCCCACGTCGGTTTCATTCCGTATGAGGGGCTGTACCCATACCCTGGGTATTGGCCAACTGGCGGTCTGCACTAGGATTTACACCCACGACGAACTCATGCAGACAGATGTTCTCGACCGTCCGGACAAGTTCCTTGTGGGAGTATCCCCGAGCGAATTCTGGCAATCCATCACGATACGGAACCAGCCGTACGAGGCTCGTGTATCAAAGTCTACTCACATTCTATCTCCTGCACTCCGCTACGTCCAACACTTGATCGGGCATAGCATTAATGCCCGTGCCATGAGCCAAAATGTAGCGGGGTGGCAAGATCTTCTCTTCCTCTACAGTATGCAGCGTGGTGTTTCCCTTCATCTCGGGCGAGTGCTTGCCCAATATCTTCTTCACCAGGCCATGTACCTCCCCCCTGAAGTTGATCGGAGGCTCGCAGTATATCATTCGAATCGCCAAAGGACTGGGCATCTGGGATTCGCTGCCGCCCATGACAGTCGTCTCCAAGGGTTACCATATTTCTGTGCCCATGATGGTGGCATTCAAGTTGATTCAGTAGGTGTGACACGGAGACAATTGGAGTTAGCATATCCGCGAAGTTGGGATAGGAAGTGCGGATCGTACCAGTGCTGCCGAGGTAAGTACTTCGGCTGGGACAAGCAGGCAGCCTCCTGATGTGCCCCTCTCTGCTTCTCCTGCTGCTCAATGGTATGCCCCGTGGCAAAGCATCGAGCAGCAGTATCCAGAGTTCTACGATAGGTTCGTACGCATGGAGGATGCTATGGCCATGCAGTACGAACTTTCTTCGTGGATTGGCGCACACTTGGGAGTTGAGCCTCATGCTGTCCCTGCTCGTGCTTCTACATCGTGATCTCGGCGGATGCGTACTCCTCTTCCTCCTCCTCAGTCTACGACGCTTTCTCCCCCGTGATTACGCGGCTATCTCTTCCAGGGCCTCTTGTTGTTTTTAGTAGTTTTGTTTCTTTTAAATATTTTCGTTGCTCTATTATTTTTACTCTGTACCTGATATTATTCTGCTGGGGCATCGTCCCTAGGGTGTGGTTGTGGACAACTTTTATATGATATTTTTCATCATTGTTGTATCGTTTGTCTATGCCGCATATATCTTCTCCTGATTAATATCAGTGCCGACAATTTTGTCCGTGTTGATGTTGTTTTAGTATTTCAGCTTTATTATTTCTGCAATGTTTTCTGTGGTTGTTGGAGATTTTGTTTTGCAGGTAGGGCGACTTCGATGGCGGATACATTGAGATAATTTGCAGTTTAACGCCAATCTTCTGGTATGCTCATTTATGAGCATGTGGTAATTTCTCCTCCCACTTCTTTTTATAATTGTAGCATTACATTCTGTGATGGTTAGATTTAAGTCTGGGGGAGAGTAGCTTGTCGTTACCCACTTGCACGTGCATATAAGCACATCATACTAGAAGTTACAATATTATTTTCATTTTCATTTTCATCGCACACCACAACACCCACTAGAGAGCGCACTTAATCGTAGGCGCATAACGAGTCTAACTCGTTTCTTTTGTAGGATTGGGAAAATTGTTGTGCTGGCTTAGGATTATGAGATGAAGTAAAATATTGACTTCCGTAGTGCTCTAGTCGAGTACTCGCGTCTTGCATAGAATTATGTGTAGAATAATTTCTTCTTTATGCTTATAGTTTTGTATTTTTTCTATTTGCGTAATAATTGTTTATCCGACTCAAAAGTGGTGAATCCAGTGTGAATCCGACGGTAGCGTTGGAATGTGTGTAGACGGTTGCTAGGTTTGTATTGCTCGAGTCGGGAGGAAGAATTATCTTTCTCGGTGGCTAAGAACTTGCCCCAAGCGACTCTTGAAGCATTGGTATAAGTTAGTTCAATGCGTGAGCATGATGTAAGCCTTCGTTTTGGCCAGGTTGAGCTTGGTGTGCCGACCCTATCACAACCCTTGCTAGCTCTTTGTGCCTACCCCGTCTCTTGATTCAGCTCCACTCTTATTTCACCAAAGTCTAAAAGCTAATCCTAGTCGAACACCCAATCCGAGCCATAGTGTTATATTAATTTCAATTGAGGGTGTTGATGCGGTGTAAATTTTGTGAAAGTGTGGTTTGCACTTCCTCGGTTCATTTGCTGAAAAAGTTACCAGAAAAGAAAAAGAAATTAAAAAAAAAGGGAAAAGAAAAAATGTGATTAAGAAGAGAGCTTAATTGAAAATCTTTTAAGATTTGTTTTGGGAGTAGGTAGTTTAAACACCCATGTTCTTAGGTTCAAGTCTGGGGGTATGGTGCACCCGTGTGCTCATTGTAGTGCTTGGATAGTTCCCTTGGTGCAGGCTCTTTTAGGTTAGGTGCGTTACCTTCATGTTTATCATTGTATACCCTACCGAATCCCAAGCCCCGTTTTTATCCTAAAGTCCTACTGACTCACGTAATGAACCGAACTAGCGCCGTGGTGAGAGTGTGACTGGGTGAGCTTATGGTCACCGACATTGATGGATTTCAATGGAGGTTGTTCCGAGCACCGATCTTGAGCAATGTTCGCCTCAGCGATCAGTTTACTTTCTTCCTACGCATAACCGGACGATTCGCCGTGATTCAACTTTTGAGTTGAAATAATATATAATTGCACTCTTAGATTATTACAAACTATTTGTATAATTAAAAATTCTTCCATTGCATTTCTATGCGCGCGAGCATGCGACTTCACATGGTACTCCGCTTTTGCAGTTGTTAAGCTAGCTAGTCCTTTTTCCCGTCCGCATAATGGATGATTTCCTCGGGATGCCAAATGGTTAAGTATGGGGGTGTGATGAGTCCAATATTTATACTATTTTTATGGACTCATTCGGGCTAGTTTTCACTCTTGTGCACGTCTTATTCGAGCTATAATTGCTTGTATTTCTCTTGTATTCACTTCCACACTATGTGCATTATTTAGGCCCATTTTGGTATGCTTTTGTGCTTCATGTCGTTGAGGGTAAGAACATGGTGCTCCCTAACCCTTTTTCTATATTTATATTGAGTTGGAGGTGTACTCCCAGCTGTAACGACCCAGGCCCGACTCGTCAACACGAGATCCAGCGGGACCCAGCCAGGCCGCTACCGGGCTGCAGCCCAAGCACCGCAAAGCCTCTCCGCGCCACTATTTCTCAGCAACGACGCATTGTTGAGGCCGGGTCTTGAACCCGCAACTTCCTTGATAAGGAGTTTTCAAACCACTCCTCATCACCAATTGAGCTGCAGCTCAATTGGTGATGATGAGTGGTTTGAAAACTCCTTATAAGGAGGTTGCGGGTTCAAGACCCGGCCTCAACAATGCGCCGTTGCTGAGAAATAGTGGCGCGGAGAGGCTTAGGGGTGCTTGGGCTGCATCCCGGTAACGGCCTGGTTGGGTCCCGCTGGATCTCGTGTTGACGAGTCGGGCCTGGGTCGTTACAATAAAAAGTGCTTTTTATTGTAATGACCCAGGCCCGACTCGTCAACACGAGATCCAGCGGGACCCAACCAGGCCGCTACCGGGATGCAGCCCAAGCACCCCTAAGCCTCTCCGCGCCACTATTTCTCAGCAACGGCGCATTGTTGAGGCCGGGTCTTGAACCCGCAACCTCCTTATAAGGAGTTTTCAAACCACTCATCATCACCAATTGAGCTGCAAAGTAATCACACGATCACCTGTTAAGTTTGGTTTTTAGGCTATCTGGAATTGATCGTGCGTTTTTACGCACGGTCGGCGTAAAAACGCCCGGGCGCTGCTGCTTCATCTTTCAGGTCTTTCTTCTCCATTAATAATGCATGGTCTATGCACGGTCGTGCGTTCGACTATGCGTGACTTAATTTCTAACATTTCTGTATAAAAGCCAGGAAATCTGCTGTCTTAGAAGAGACTTTAAAGAAGACTTTGGGAGCCCGCCATTTCAGCTCCAGTCTGCCCTTTTCGTCGCTCCACCACTGTTCGACCTAGGAGAAGCTCTGACCATCGATTTGTTGCAAATCATCCGTCAAAGCTTCCTCCTCGGCCTCCTCCATCATCCACAAGCTCAAGAATGCCATCGGGGGAAGATTTTTGCTGCATTCAAGGTGTCTCCAACAAGAGCTAGCTTGAGCTGAACCACAAAGAAGACGGGTAACGTGGAGGAAGGTGACATCTCCTCTGAACCCCAAACGACAACTGAAGACCGAGCTCGGACGAGGCTTGACAACCCTACGATTCTGACCGAGAACCTTCAGCGAGTCTTCGAGCATGGGTTTACTCTTTCCCCCTTGTGCATTTTTTCAGATCTTCCTTTTGGATGTATGTTGTTTTGGACGATGTGCATATAACCTTATTTAAGTTAATGTAATTTCATGTTTATGATATTTATTGTGATTTATGTGAGTTGAGGAGCGCCCCATTCCACCATCCACTCCACCGCTACGTTGTGCGCCGCACTAGGAATTCATAGTTTCATGTTTCATGATGAGGTGTTTACGACCCTCACTCCGCCGATTACGAATCGTCCATCTGCGATCCTTCTTGTCCACCCGCTTACCGAAGCATGACATTGTGGCCTGCACTCCATCTTGCCAAGCGAAGCGGTGCTTTAGGCCCGCATTTTCCTTTTATTGTTATTAAATTAGGAAACCCAAGTCAAACCCCCCTTTTTTATTAACTTGGAAATTTTTATAATCAATTTCCCTGACGAGAAATCATACACCCCAATTTGCAATCCTTTGAGAATGATATTCGGGTAGTCTCTCCCAACTTTTATTACTTGTACGACCGGTGCACTTGCCGTAAGCGTGTCACTCGCTCTCCTATAAAAGGAGCCCTTTTCTCTCATTTTCAACACACATGCTAGAGAGAGGTTGATTGCCTAAATTTCAGAGCCATATTCTGTTGAGAGTTTATCTCCCACCAAAAGTTTTGAGAGTTTCTGAAGGAGGACTTCTTCACGCCGCATCCGACCGACGATCGCTTCAACCACGCTTATTCTACAGCGATCTCTTGTTCCTAACTTCAGAAGTTCCTTAGAGGAAGTTTTTCATATTGTTGTTGTTTATTTTCATCTCTTTTCTCTTGTAATCGTGTAGTGAATTCGCCTCGTATTGGCGACTAGGTCTGGGTAGGATTTATGGAGAAATTCGCCTCGTGTTGGCGACTAGATCTAGAGTTGGTCTAGGGGGTGCTCGAGGCCATATCGGAGGGAGGATTGGCTAGAGCGGCTTGGTGCCATATCCGAAGGAGGATAAGCTAAAGCCACCGGTTCGTGGGGATACAAGTCGGGATATAAAACAAAAAGTCATTTTACTTTTCGCCTTCGATTTCTAGCGTCATAAGAAATCAAGTTTTGTAATCTTCTATTTAAAGTTAATATAATTATGTCTTTAATTTATTTCACTTGATTTGTTTGGTTTTGCACTATTTTGATCTCTTAGTTTTTTAAGTCATTCAAAATATAATAAAAATTTTAAAACCCTTATTCACCCTCCCCGTCTAAGGGCGCATACAGATCCAACAAGTGGTATTAGAGCTAGGTTTATTCCTAACGGTCTTACATCCAGGAATAAATGGCGTATTATGATCTCCCGTTTCTAGAGGGTCAGGGTGTTAGTAGATGATGAATAGTAAATATACGCATTTTTCTATATAATTTTTAGTATAATTTTAATTAGATTTGTAAATAATATATGTAAATTAATGAATAAAATGTTTGTTTTTGTTATTTTTGTTTTTAACTTAGTTTTATTTTCATTTTGTAAAGTTTCTGTAATTTTGTTAAGTCACGCCCTTGGTCACGCCCGTGTCCAAGGGCGTGTTCACTAATCCCTAACATTTTCCTTTTTCTGTTCTTTTTCCAGCTCAAACATCAAGTCACGCCCTCGGTCACGCCCGTGACCGAGGCCGTGTACATGGTCACGCCCGTGACCGAGGCCGTGTACTTGGTCACGCCCGTGTTGGATATCCATCCCAGATTCCAGCCACTTGAAGCATTTCATCCAAAAAAATCAAAGTCACGGGCGTGACATTTCAGACACGCCCGTGACCCTCAATTCCTTCCAGAAGAACAAAGGACACGCCGCCCGTCACGCCCAGCAGCCGACAGCACAATGCCGACATCGAACACGCCCGTGTACTTCCAAGTCGCCGGTCAAGCCTTCCAGATGCCCGCCTGGATCCAGCTGTTCTGGCTATTCTCACCCCAAGCCGTGTCACGCCCTCAGACACGCCCGTGTCCGAGGGCATGTAATTTGAAAATTTTGCCTATAAATAGAGCCCCTCCCCCTCACTAATCTCTCCTCTTGGATTGCCCTTTTTTGGGTGATCTTCCACAATATTTCTCCACCATAGTTTTTGAATTTTCTTTTTATGTTTTTTTAATGTAATTAATTAAGTTTTTTTTTTATTATTTTCTTTTTTGTAATGTTTTTATAAATGTTGTAATTAAATGTTTTTATTTTTGTAATTTTATTTCGTGTAACCCCGTTATTATGGCAATAAATAAATTTAGTTTTTATTTCGTGCATTTTTTCATTCGTAGCGTAATTTCAATTCTGCAATTTCATTTCTGCACTGCAATTTCAATTTCTAACTTAGCTTTATTTCTGCACCGTATTTCAATTCCTAAACTTAGTTTCATATCCGCACTTCAATTTTGCAATTTATCTTTCTTTAGCTAGATTTATTTGTCGCCATAACATCGGTTCTTTCGCTTAGATTCGAATTTATGTGTCGTCATAATTTTCCGTTCTTTTCTTCCTTGACACGGTAGTTTAGAATGGGATATTCGGGTTGCGTTTAAAATCGCTTCAAAGTGAGCGTTTTTCCCTCGTAATGCTTTCTTTGTTTTTGTATTTTCATTTTAAGTTTTTATTATTCGTGTTTTCGTTGTTTATGTTTTCGTTATTTCGTTTAATAGCTTAGTTTTAGTAGAACTTGCACTGCATTTATTTCCCGTCTACCCGTTTGGGTAGAACTTGCACTGCATTTATTTCCCGTCTACCCGTTTGGGTAGAACTTGCACTGCATTTATTTCCCGTCTACCCGTTTGGGTAGAACTTGCTCACGCATTTACTTCCCCTCTACCCGTTCGGGTAGAGATTGTATTCCTTTAATTTCTGTCCTTTAATTTCAGTCATTTAAATTCCCGTAGAGTGCGTGAGTTTTTCATTTAGTGCGTCTTTTTTTGTCTTTTCTATCGCTTTTCTTGTTTTTGCTAAACGCACACCAAGCCCGCGATTGTTATCATTTTTGTTTTTAATTAATGCATACACTTTCATCCATTTTTATATCCGATAAAATAATACGCGTAGCTCGAAGTAACAATACTCGACGGGACCCAGGACTAAATACGACCTTGATATGATTTTTCTAAATCGTATATACTACACGCGATAGGTGCGCTTGCCTCCTACGTCGCGTAAAAATATTTTCTTATCAAGTTTTTGGCGTCGTTGCCGGGGAATTTCATCGATATTGCGAAAAAAGTATACACTATTGATTTTATCATCTTTAAAAAATCAAAAAAATTAAGAAACCCCCGAAACCCAAAAATATATGTTTTCTCTTTTTCTTAAGCTCTAATTTGTAAATATAAACAAAAAATTAAAAACCAAAAAATTGATGAAATATTCTTATACAAAAATCCAAAAAAATTATCTTTTTTTTTCTTTTTCTCTCTCTTTTTTGTTAAGTATTAATATATAGATATATTATATCCTTTTTTATCATCCATTATAAAAAAAAATGATGATGAAAAAGTTAGAAAAATACAAAAAATATTTGTTCTATTTGTATTTGTTTCATTATGTTTTTATATGCATATTTGAAAACATATTATTTCAAATTTCAAAATGAAAAAAAAAATAATGAAAGAATTTAAAACCAATATCAAAATGAATTCTAGGAATTTTAAGATAGGACAATAGATCGTTTTCTCGAAGTAGGATTACTCGATAGACCCGAAAGGGGATTTTTGTCGATATTTTGAAAAGAGGAAACCCCGTTGCTTTTACCTTATTATTTCTACGTTTTCTTCTTTGCTTTTCATTTTAAAGATTTTCTTTATTAATTTTGTTTTTTTCTTATGTTTTAATATAAATTTGAATATGCGTATTTCAAAAATGATGAAAATACATTTAGAAAACTTCAAAAAAAAAAAATATGTGGTTTTACTTTATATATATATTTCATCCTTTTTGTGATATAGAAAAAACCAAAAATCATAAATATTCTTTTCGCTTTGTTTTTCTCTTTTTTGTTCTTATTATTTTTGTTCCTTTTTTTAGTATCATTATGTATATAAATGTACATATAAGAAAAATCCAAAAAAAAAAATTTAATATAATTATGTATCTTTCTTTTTGTAAATATCTTTTTCCTTTTTTTTTCTTTCTTTCTTATTTTTATTTTTAGGTTTTATATATGTAAATTATATATGTAAATATTTGGCTAAATTTTAAAAAAATCAAAAAAAAAATGATGATGGAAAAACCAAAAAAAAAAAAACAAAAATTAATTAAGTATTTTTGGCTTTCTTTTTTTCTTTTTTTTCCTCTTTCCTTTTTCTTGCTTTTCTTTTTTGTTAAAGTATTTATATATATTATTATCATATTAAAATCCAAAAAAATGATGCTGAAAATATTGAAAAATCAAAAAAATATATGTTTTGTTTTCTTTCTTTGTTTTTTTTTATCTTATTAAGTTTTATTACTTATTAAGTTTTATTACTTATTAAGTTTTATTTTGTATATAAATATGCATAAAAAAATGATGATATGATTTCTATTTTATTTTCATTAAGATTATATATGCATATTTAAACAAAACAAAATAATACTCTAATTAAAATGACAAAATAATGGAAAATTTTGAAACATAAATCAAAAAGAATTTTTGGAATTTTTGAGATAGAATAATAGGTAGTTTTCTCGAAGTAGGATTATTCGACAGACCCGAAAGGGGATTTTTGTCGATATTTTGAAAAGGGGAAACCCTATTACTTTTATCCTTTCATTTCACTTCTTCTTCTTTTCTTTTTATTTTAAAGTTTCTCTTTATTTTTTATTTTTATTAAGTATAAAGGTTTATATATATGCATATTTTAATAATGATGAAAATATGTGTTAGAAAGATCTCTCAAAAAATATATATATATATAGTTTGCTTTATGTATATATGTTTTATATTTTTGTAACTAAGAAAAATTGGAAAAACAAATAAAAAACTTATATATATATGCATATGATTTTATCATTTTTATCCCCCCCCCACCTTGTAAATAACCTTTATTATGTTTTAACATCTTTTGCAGGTAATTATTCCGGTTATCCCGTCTCCAAAATAGGGGCGTGCTTTTTCCCCCTGCTTTTTTCCCCCCTTGTATTTTCTTTTTCCTCTTTTTCATGCTTTTGTACATATATAGAAATGTTCCTCATACTTACTTCAACATTGGGGACAATGTTGATTTTAAGTATGGGGGTATGGTATCATGTTTTCCCCTTTTGTAATTATTGTCCCCCATTTTTACTTAGAAAAAACCAAAAAAAAAATGACAAAATAAATAAAATAGCAAAATTTGTTACAACATAACAAAATTATGTTGCAACATCTTTGTCCCTCTTTTCATTTCTCTTTTCTTTTTGTAAATTTTTTTTATGTAAATAGGAAATCAAATGAAAAATCCAAAAAAATCATTAATTAACTTAGAAAAAACACAAAAAATTTTTATATAAATGTTTTATGTTTATGTCTTTTATTTGTATATAAAAATCCTTATTTATAATAATAAATCAAAATAAAAAAAAATGATGAAAAGTTTTACTAAAAAATTTTGTTATAACAAAATTCACAAAAATTTTGTCATAACATACAAAAAATATATATGTCTTTCTCTTTCTTTTCCTTTTTTTAGTATTAATGTAAATATATATGTATTTACATATGTATTTTGTTATAAATCAAAGTCCAAAAAAAAAATGATGAAAAACACTTAAAAATTTGTTATAACAAAATTCATTTTGTCATAACACCAAAAATTTTTATTTTCTCTTTTCTTTTCTTTCCTTTTTATTAATGTACATATTTTTAACAAAATTAAAAAAATCAAAAAGTATATGATGAAAAAAAATTTCTTAGAAAAAAAAAATCAAAAATATTTTGTATGTATTTTTACTTTTCTTTATTTTTGTCTTCCTTTTTTTTAGTATTTATATATGCATTTTGTTATAAAGAAAATCAAAAATAAAAAAATATATCATATCTTAAAAAACTTCAAAAAAAAAATGATGAAAAACTTATCAAAAATCCAAAAATAAAATAAAACCCCTACTTAGCTTTTTGTTATTTCCAAGGCTAGGTTAGTTTTATCTTTAAGCGTTTTTCATTATTTATGATTTGCTAAATCAATTTTATTTATTTCATAGTTTGAAAAATTTAAATCGAGGAATTTTCAGTAGTAAAGAAAATCTTGCGATCTTAATTTAATTTGAGAACAGAATTTTTAGCACTACCTCGGGTTTACCCTAAATAGATTCCTTTTTGTATTATATTGGCAAACCATCTTTAGATTCAATTATTCTAACTCTAAACTTGTGAAACTTTAGGAATGTTTTTAATCTACTAAACTTGCTCTCAAAATTTTTTTTTATTAACCTAGAATTTCTCTTGAAACCCCCCTTATAAACACCCCTTCAGCTTGGCATAAAAAAAGTAAAAGAAGAAGTTTTAAAAGAAATCCTGTGTCAATGGGAATAAAAATATTCCGTAAACACAGGCACCCAATATTGTTAAAAGAAATCCCGTGTCAATGGGAATAAAAAATTTAATAATTCCGTAAACACGGGCATTGGGTTAAGTTTAGAAATGACTTCAATTCTCCCGCGTAAACCAACGCTGGGAATCAAAGCAAAGGCCACCAAAAAGGTGGGGTGAGAGGATAAAATCCGTCACCCCTAAATCCAAGCACTCTTCTTTTTGCCAAGGCTACCTTTTTTCCCCTACCCCTTAGCCAATAAAATTGTACCTAGATTTTAATTTAAAAAAAAAAGTTTGAGAAAGCATAATTAGTAGGCTTTATTTATTCTTAAAAAACTTTCTTAAAAAAGGTTAAAGTTTTATATAATTCTATTCTAATTAAAAGGTACCAAAGACTGCAATAATCGACGCTATTTAGCTAACTTTAGAAGTCTCGCTAAAATTTTTTCGCTCTTTTTAAATTACTTTCATAGTTTTGGACTTACCTCTTTAAATACCCTAAATTTATTTCGATCTTACTTTTGATTTAATAAAAACTTTAGTAAATTAGAAATTTTATTAAACGTCTTATAGGTATCCCTTACTTTTGCTCTGGAATAGCAAAAGCTTAAGTATGGGGGTGTTTGATGAATAGTAAATATACGCATTTTTCTATATAATTTTTACTATAATTTTAATTAGATTTGTAAATAATATATGTAAATTAATGAATAAAATGTTTGTTTTTGTTATTTTTGTTTTTAACTTAGTTTTTATTTTCATTTTGTAAAGTTTCTGTAATTTTGTTAAGTCAAGCCCTTGGTCACGCCCGTGTCCAAGGGCGTGTTCACTAATCCCTAACATTTTCCTTTTTCTGTTCTTTTTCCAGCTCAAACATCAAGTCACGCCCTCGGTCACGCCCGTGACCGAGGCCGTGTACATGGTCACGCCCGTGACCGAGGCCGTGTACTTGGTCACGCCCGTGTTGGATATCCATCCCAGATTCCAGCCACTTGAAGCATTTCATCCAAAAAAATCAAAGTCACGACCGTGACATTTCAGACACGCCCGTGACCCTCAATTCCTTCCAGAAGAACAAAGGACACGCCGCCCGCCACGCCCAGCAGCGGACAGCACAATGCCGACATCGAACACGCCCGTGTTCCCTGGAACATGCCCGTGTACTTCCAAGTCGCCGGTCAAGCCTTCCAGATGCCCGCCTGGATCCAGCTGTTCTGGCTATTCGCACCCCAAGCCGTGTCACGCCCTCAGACACGCCCGTGTCCGAGGGCATGTAATTTGAAAATTTTGCCTATAAATAGAGCCCCTCCCCCTCACTAATCTCTCCTCTTGGATTGCCCTTTTTTGGGTGATCTTCCACAATATTTCTCCACCATAGTTTTTGAATTTTCTTTTTATGTTTTTTTTTATGTAATTAATTAAGTTTTTTTTTATTATTTTCTTTTTTGTAATGTTTTTATAAATGTTGTAATTAAATGTTTTTATTTTTGTAAATTTATTTCGTGTAACCCCGTTATTATGGCAATAAATAAATTTAGTTTTTATTTCGTGCATTTTTTCATTCGTAGCGTAATTTCAATTCTGCAATTTCATTTCTGCACTGCAATTTCAATTTCTAACTTAGCTTTATTTCTGCACCGTATTTCAATTCCTAAACTTAGTTTCATATCCGCACTTCAATTTTGCAATTTATCTTTCTTTAGCTAGATTTATTTGTCGCCATAACATCGGTTCTTTCGCTTAGATTCGAATTTATGTGTCGTCATAATTTTCCGTTCTTTTCTTCCTTGACACGGTAGTTTAGAATGGGATATTCGGGTTGCGTTTAAAATCGCTTCAAAGTGAGCGTTTTTCCCTCGTAATGCTTTCTTTGTTTTTGTATTTTCATTTTAAGTTTTTATTATTCGTGTTTTCGTTGTTTATGTTTTCGTTATTTCGTTTAATAGCTTAGTTTTAGTAGAACTTGCACTGCATTTATTTCCCGTCTACCCGTTTGGGTAGAACTTGCACTGCATTTATTTCCCGTCTACCCGTTTGGGTAGAACTTGCACTGCATTTATTTCCCGTCTACCCGTTTGGGTAGAACTTGCTCACGCATTTACTTCCCCTCTACCCGTTCGGGTAGAGATTGCATTCCTTTAATTTCTGTCCTTTAATTTCAGTCATTTAAATTCCCGTAGAGTGCGTGAGTTTTTCATTTAGTGCGTCTTTTTTTGTCTTTTCTATCGCTTTTCTTGTTTTTGCTAAACGCACACCAAGCCCGCGATTGTTATCATTTTTGTTTTTAATTAATGCATACACTTTCATCCATTTTTATATCCGATAAAATAATACGCGTAGCTCGAAGTAACAATACTCGACGGGACCCAGGACTAAATACGACCTTGATATGATTTTTCTAAATCGTATATACTACACGCGATAGGTGCGCTTGCCTCCTACGTCGCGTAAAAATATTTTCTTATCAAGTTTTTGGCGCCGTTGCCGGGGAATTTCATCGATATTGCGAAAAAAGTATACACTATTGATTTTATCATCTTTAAAAAATCAAAAAAATTAAGAAACCCCCGAAACCCAAAAATATATGTTTTCTCTTTTTCTTAAGCTCTAATTTGTAAATATAAACAAAAAATTAAAAACCAAAAAATTGATGAAATATTCTTATACAAAAATCCAAAAAAATTATCTTTTTTTTTTCTTTTTCTCTCTCTTTTTTGTTAAGTATTAATATATAGATATATTATATCCTTTTTTATCATCCATTATAAAAAAAAATGATGATGAAAAAGTTAGAAAAATACAAAAAATATTTGTTCTATTTGTATTTGTTTCATTATGTTTTTATATGCATATTTGAAAACATATTATTTCAAATTTCAAAATGAAAAAAAAAATAATGAAAGAATTTAAAACCAAAATCAAAATGAATTCTAGGAATTTTAAGATAGGACAATAGATCGTTTTCTCGAAGTAGGATTACTCGATAGACCCGAAAGGGGATTTTTGTCGATATTTTGAAAAGAGGAAACCCCGTTGCTTTTACCTTATTATTTCTACGTTTTCTTCTTTGCTTTTCATTTTAAAGATTTTCTTTATTAATTTTGTTTTTTTCTTATGTTTTAATATAAATTTGAATATGCGTATTTCAAAAATGATGAAAATACATTTAGAAAACTTCAAAAAAAAAAAATATGTGGTTTTACTTTATATATATATTTCATCCTTTTTGTGATATAGAAAAAACCAAAAATCATAAATATTCTTTTCGCTTTGTTTTTCTCTTTTTTGTTCTTATTATTTTTGTTCCTTTTTTTAGTATCATTATGTATATAAATGTACATATAAGAAAAATCCAAAAAAAAAAATTTAATATAATTATGTATCTTTCTTTTTGTAAATATCTTTTTCCTTTTTTTTCTTTCTTTCTTATTTTTATTTTTAGGTTTTATATATGTAAATTATATATGTAAATATTTGGCTAAATTTTAAAAAAATCAAAAAAAAAAGTGATGATGGAAAAACAAAAAAAAAACAAAAACAAAAATTAATTAAGTATTTTTGGCTTTCTTTTTTTCTTTTTTTTCCTCTTTCCTTTTTCTTGCTTTTCTTTTTTGTTAAGTATTTATATATATTATTATCATATTAAAATCCAAAAAAATGATGCTGAAAATATTAAAAAATCAAAAAATATATGTTTTGTTTTCTTTCTTTGTTTTTTTATCTTATTAAGTTTTATTACTTATTAAGTTTTATTACTTATTAAGTTTTATTTTGTATATAAATATGCATAAAAAAATGATGATATGATTTCTATTTTATTTTCATTAAGATTATATATGCATATTTAAACAAAACAAAATAATACTCTAATTAAAATGACAAAATAATGGAAAATTTTGAAACATAAATCAAAAAGAATTTTTGGAATTTTTGAGATAGAATAATAGGTAGTTTTCTCGAAGTAGGATTATTCGACAGACCCGAAAGGGGATTTTTGTCGATATTTTGAAAAGGGGAAACCCTATTACTTTTATCCTTTCATTTCACTTCTTCTTATTTGCTTTTTATTTTAAAGTTTCTCTTTATTTTTTATTTTTATTAAGTATAAAGGTTTATATATATATGCATATTTTAATAATGATGAAAATATGTGTTAGAAAGATCTCTCAAAAAATATATATATATAGTTTGCTTTATGTATATATGATTTATATTTTTTTGTAACTAAGAAAAATTGGAAAAACAAAAAAAAACTTATATATATATGCATATGATTTTATCATTTTTAGCCCCCCCCCCCTTGTAAATAACCTTTATTATTTTTTAACATCTTTTGCAGGTAATTATTCCGGTTATCCCGTCTCCAAAATAGGGGTGTGCTTTTTCCCCCTGCTTTTTCCCCCCTTGTATTTTCTTTTTCCTCTTTTTCATGCTTTTGTACATATATAGAAATGTTCCTCATACTTACTTCAACATTGGGGACAATGTTGATTTTAAGTATGGGGGTATGGTATCATGTTTTCCCCTTTTGTAATTATTGTCCCCCATTTTTACTTAGAAAAAACCAAAAAAAAAATGACAAAATAAATAAAATAGCAAAATTTGTTACAATATAACAAAATTATGTTGCAACATCTTTGTCCCTCTTTTCATTTCTCTTTTCTTTTTGTAAAATTTTTTTTATGTAAATAGGAAATCAAATGAAAAATCCAAAAAAATCATTAATTAACTTAGAAAAAACACAAAAATTTTTTATATAAATGTTTTATGTTTATGTCTTTTATTTGTATATAAAAATCCTTATTTATAATAATAAATCAAAAAAAAAAAATGATGAAAAGTTTTACTAAAAAATTTTGTTATAACAAAATTCACAAAAATTTTGTCATAACATACAAAAAATATATATGTCTTTCTCTTTCTTTTTCTTTCTTTTCCCTTTTTTTTAGTATTAATGTAAATATATATGTATTTACATATGTATTTTGTTATAAATCAAAATCCAAAATAAAAAAAAAATGATGAAAAACACTTAAAAATTTGTTATAACAAAATTCATTTTGTCATAACACCAAAAATTTTTATTTTCTCTTTTCTTTTCTTTCCTTTTTATTAATGTACATATTTTTAACAAAATTAAAAAATCAAAAAGTATATGATGAAAAAAATTTTCTCAGAAAAAAAAAAATCAAAAATATTTTGTATGTATTTTTACTTTTCTTAATTTTTGTCTTCCTTTTTTTTAGTATTTATATATGCATTTTGTTATAAAGAAAATTAAAAAATAAAAAAATATATCATATCTTAAAAAACTTCAAAAAAAAAAATGATGAAAAACTTATCACAAATCCAAAAATAAAATAAAACCCCTACTTAGCTTTTTGTTATTTCCAAGGCTAGGTTAGTTTTATCTTTAAGCGTTTTTCATTATTTATGATTTGCTAAATCAATTTTATTTATTTCATAGTTTGAAAAATTTAAATCGAGGAATTTTCAGTAATATAGAAAATCTTGCGATCTTAATTTAATTTGAGAACAGAATTTTTAGCACTACCTCGGGTTTACCCTAAATAGATTCCTTTTTGTATTATATTGGCAAACCATCTTTAGATTCAATTATTCTAACTCTAAACTTGTGAAACTTTAGGAATGTTTTTAATCTACTAAACTTGCTCTCAAAATTTTTTTTTATTAATCTAGAATTTCTCTTGAAACCCCCCTTATAAACACCCCTTCAGCTTGGCATAAAAAAAGTAAAAGAAGAAGTTTTAAAAGAAATCATGTGTCAATGGGAATAAAAAGATTCCGTAAACACAGGCACCCAATATTGTTAAAAGAAATCCCGTGTCAATGGGAATAAAAAATTTAATAATTCCGTAAACACGGGCATTGGGTTAAGTTTAGAAATGACTTCAATTCTCCCGCGTAAACCAACGCTGGGAATCAAAGCAAAGGCCACCAAAAAGGTGGGGTGAGAGGATAAAATCCGTCACCCCTAAATCCAAGCACTTTTCTTTTTGCCAAGGCTACCTTTTTTCCCCTACCCCTTAGCCAATAAAATTGTACCTAGATTTTAATTTAAAAAAAAAAGTTTGAGAAAGCATAATTAGTAGGCTTTATTTATTCTTAAAAAACTTTCTTAAAAAAGGTTAAAGTTTTATATAATTCTATTCTAATTAAAAGGTACCAAAGACTGCAATAATCGACGATATTTAGCTAACTTTAGAAGTCTCGCTAAAAATTTTTCGCTCTTTTTAAATTACTTTCATAGTTTTGGACTTACCTCTTTAAATACCCTAAATTTATTTCGATCTTACTTTTGATTTAATAAAAACTTTAGTAAATTAGAAATTTTATTAAACGTCTTATAGGTATCCATTACTTTTGCTCTGGAATAGCAAAAGCTTAAGTATGGGGGTGTTTGATGAATAGTAAATATACGCATTTTTCTATATAATTTTTAGTATAATTTTAATTAGATTTGTAAATAATATATGTAAATTAATGAATAAAATGTTTGTTTTTGTTATTTTTGTTTTTAACTTAGTTTTATTTTCATTTTGTAAAGTTTCTGTAATTTTGTTAAGTCACGCACTTGGTCACGCCCGTGTCCAAGGGCGTGTTCACTAATCCCTAACATTTTCCTTTTTCTGTTCTTTTTCCAGCTCAAACATCAAGTCACGCCCTCGGTCACGCCCGTGACCGAGGCCGTGTACATGGTCACGCCCGTGACCGAGGCCGTGTACTTGGTCACGCCCGTGTTGGATATCCATCCCAGATTCCAGCCACTTGAAGCATTTCATCCAAAAAATCAAAGTCACGGCCGTGACATTTCAGACACGCCCGTGACCCTCAATTCCTTCCAGAAGAACAAAGGACACGCCGCCCGTCACGCCCAGCAGCCGACAGCACAATACCGACATCGAACACGCCCGTGTTCCCTGGAACACGCTCGTGTACTTCCAAGTCGCCGGTCAAGCCTTCCAGATGCCCGCCTGGATCCAGCTGTTCTGGCTATTCGCACCCCAAGCCGTGTCACGCCCTCAGACACGCCCGTGTCCGAGGGCATGTAATTTGAAAAGTTTGCCTATAAATAGAGCCCCTCCCCCTCACTAATCTCTCCTCTTGGATTGCCCTTTTTTGGGTGATCTTCCACAATATTTCTCCACCATAGTTTTTGAATTTTCTTTTTATGTTTTTTTTATGTAATTAATTAAGTTTTTTTTTATTTTTTATTATTTTCTTTTTTGTAATGTTTTTATAAATGTTGTAATTAAATGTTTTTATTTTTGTAATTTTATTTCGTGTAACCCTGTTATTATGGCAATAAATAAATTTTGTTTTTATTTCGTGCATTTTTTCATTCATAGCGTAATTTCAATTCTGCAATTTCATTTCTGCACTGCAATTTCAATTTCTAACTTAGCTTTATTTCTACACCGTATTTCAATTCCTAAACTTAGTTTCATATCCGCACTTCAATTTTGCAATTTATCTTTCTTTAGCTAGATTTATTTGTCGCCATAACATCGGTTCTTTCGCTTAGATTCGAATTTATGCGTCGTCATAATTTTCTGTTCTTTTCTTCCTTGACACGGTAGTTTAGAATGGGATATTCGGGTTGCGTTTAAAATCGCTTCAAAGTGAGCGTTTTTCCCTCGTAATGCTTTCTTTGTTTTTGTATTTTCATTTTAAGTTTTTATTATTCGTGTTTTCGTTATTTATGTTTTCGTTATTTCGTTTAATAGCTTAGTTTTAGTAGAACTTGCACTGCATTTATTTCCCGTCTACCCGTTTGGGTAGAACTTGCACTGCATTTATTTCCCGTCTACCCATTTGGGTAGAACTTGCACTGCATTTATTTCCCGTCTACCCGTTTGGGTAGAACTTGCTCACGCATTTACTTCCCCTCTACCCGTTTGGGTAGAGATTGCATTCCTTTAATTTCTGTCCTTTAATATCAGTCATTTAAATTCCCGTAGAGTGCGTGAGTTTTTCATTTAGTGTGTCTTTTTTTTGTCTTTTCTATCGCTTTTCTTGGTTTTTGTTAAACGCACACCAAGCCCGCGATTGTTATCATTTTTGTTTTTAATTAATGCATAAACATTCATCCATTTTTATATCCGATAAAACAATATGCGTAGCTCGAAGTAACAATACTCGACGGGACCCAGGACTAAATACGACCTTGATATGATTTTTCTAAATCGTATATACTACACGCGATAGGTGCGCTTGCCTCCTACGTCGCGTAAAAATATTTTCTTATCAAGTTTTTGGCGCCGTTGCCGGGGAATTTCATCGATATTGCGAAAAAAGTATACACTATTGATTTTATCATCTTTAAAAAATCAAAAAAATTAAAAAACCCCCGAAACCCAAAAATATATGTTTTCTCTTTTTCTTAAGCTCTAATTTGTAAATATAAAAAAAAAATTAAAAACCAAAAAATTGATGAAATATTCTTATACAAAAATCCAAAAAAATTATCTTTTTTTTTCTTTTTCTCTCTCTTTTTTGTTAAGTATTAATATATAGATATATTATATCCTTTTTTATCATCCATTATAAATAAAAAAAAATGATG
Source organism: Dactylorhiza incarnata (assembly GCA_033032865.1). Lineage (NCBI taxonomy): Eukaryota > Viridiplantae > Streptophyta > Magnoliopsida > Asparagales > Orchidaceae > Dactylorhiza > Dactylorhiza incarnata. Next base: position 3,422,256 of record JAWHQI010000235.1, on the reverse strand, counting down.
ATGAAAAAGTTAGAAAAATACAAAAAATATTTGTTCTGTTTGTATTTGTTTCATTATGTTTTTATATGCATATTTGAAAACATATTATTTCAAATTTCAAAATGAAAAAAAAAATAATGAAAGAATTTAAAACCAAAATCAAAATGAATTCTAGGAATTTTAAGATAGGACAATAGATCGTTTTCTCGAAGTAGGATTACTCGATAGACCCGAAAGGGGATTTTTGTCGATATTTTGAAAAGAGGAAACCCCGTTGGTTTTACCTTATTATTTCTACATTTTCTTCTTTGCTTTTCATTTTAAAGATTTTCTTTATTAATTTTGTTTTTTTCTTATGTTTTAATATAAATTTGAATATGCGTATTTCAAAAATGATGAAAATACATTTAGAAAACTTCAAAAAAAAATATATGTGGTTTTACTTTATATATATATTTCATCCTTTTTGTGATATAGAAAAAACCAAAAATCATAAATATTCTTTTCGCTTTGTTTTTCTCTTTTTTGTTCTTATTATTTTTGTTCCTTTTTTTAGTATCATTATGTATATAAATGTACATATAAGAAAAATCCAAAAAAAAAATTTAATATAATTATGTATCTTTCTTTTTGTAAATATCTTTTTCCTTTTTTTTTTCTTTCTTTCTTATTTTTATTTTTAGGTTTTATATATGTAAATTATATATGTAAATATTTGGCTAAATTTTAAAAAAATCAAAAAAAAATGATGATGGAAAAACCAAAAAAAAAAAACAAAAACAAAAATTAATTAAGTATTTTTACCTTTTTTTTTTCTTTTTTTTCCTCTTTCCTTTTTCTTGCTTTTCTTTTTTGTTAAGTATTTATATATATTATTATCATATTAAAATCCAAAAAAATGATGCTGAAAATATTAAAAAATCAAAAAAATATATGTTTTGTTTTCTTTCTTTGTTTTTTTTATCTTATTAAGTTTTATTACTTATTAAGTTTTATTACTTATTAAGTTTTATTTTGTATATAAATATGCATAAAAAAATGATGATATGATTTCTATTTTATTTTCATTAAGATTATATATGCATATTTAAACAAAACAAAATAATACTCTAATTAAAATGACAAAATAATGGAAAATTTTGAAACATAAATCAAAAAGAATTTTTGGAATTTTTGAGATAGAATAATAGGTAGTTTTCTCGAAGTAGGATTATTCGACAGACCCGAAAGGGGATTTTTGTCGATATTTTGAAAAGGGGAAACCCTATTACTTTTATCCTTTCATTTCACATCTTCTTATTTGCTTTTTATTTTAAAGTTTCTCTTTATTTTTTATTTTTATTAAGTATAAAGGTTTATATATATATGCATATTTTAATAATGATGAAAATATGTGTTAGAAAGATCTCTCAAAAAATATATATATATATATATATAGTTTGCTTTATGTATATATGATTTATATTTTTTTGTAACTAAGAAAAATTGGAAAAACAAATAAAAAACTTATATATATATATGCATATGATTTTATCATTTTTATCCCCCCCCCCCCTTGTAAATAACCTTTATTATGTTTTAACATCTTTTGCAGGTAATTATTCCGGTTATCCCGTCTCCAAAATAGGGGCGTGCTTTTTCCCCCTGTTTTTTTCCCCCCTTGTATTTTCTTTTTCCTCTTTTTCATGCTTTTGTACATATATAGAAATGTTCCTCATACTTACTTCAACATTGGGGACAATGTTGATTTTAAGTATGGGGGTATGGTATCATGTTTTCCCCTTTTGTAATTATTGTCCCCCATTTTTACTTAGAAAAAACCAAAAAAAAAGACAAAATAAATAAAATAGCAAAATTTGTTACAACATAACAAAATTATGTTGCAACATCTTTGTCCCTCTTTTCATTTCTCTTTTCTTTTTGTAAAATTTTTTTTATGTAAATAGGAAATCAAATGAAAAATCCAAAAAAATCATTAATTAACTTAGAAAAAACACAAAAAATTTTTATATAAATGTTTTATGTTTATGTCTTTTATTTGTATATAAAAATCCTTATTTATAATAATAAATCAAAATAAAAAAAAATGATGAAAAGTTTTACTAAAAAATTTTGTTATAACAAAATTCACAAAAATTTTGTCATAACATACAAAAAATATATATGTCTTTCTCTTTCTTTTTCTTTCTTTTCCCTTTTTTTTAGTATTAATGTAAATATATATGTATTTACATATGTATTTGGTTATAAATCAAAATCCAAAAAAAAAAATGATGAAAAACACTTAAAAATTTGTTATAACAAAATTCATTTTGTCATAACACCAAAAATTTTTATTTTCTCTTTTCTTTTCTTTCCTTTTTATTAATGTACATATTTTTAACAAAATTAAAAAATCAAAAAGTATATGATGAAAAAAATTTTCTTAGAAAAAAAAAAATCAAAAATATTTTGTATGTATTTTTACTTTTCTTAATTTTTGTCTTCCTTTTTTTTAGTATTTATATATGCATTTTGTTATAAAGAAATTAAAAATAAAAAAATATATCATATCTTAAAAAACTTCAAAAACAAATGATGAAAAACTTATCAAAAATCCAAAAATAAAATAAAACCCCTACTTAGCTTTTTTTTATTTCCAAGGCTAGGTTAGTTTTATATTTAAGCGTTTTTCATTATTTATGATTTGCTAAATCAATTTTATTTATTTCATAGTTTGAAAAATTTAAATCGAGGAATTTTCAGTAGTAAAGAAAATCTTGCGATCTTAATTTAATTTGAGAACAGAATTTTTAGCACTACCTCGGGTTTACCCTAAATAGATTTCTTTTTGTATTATATTGGCAAACCATCTTTAGATTCAATTATTCTAACTCTAAACTTGTGAAACTTTAGGAATGTTTTTAATCTACTAAACTTGCTCTCAAATTTTTTTTTTATTAATCTAGAATTTCTCTTGAAACCCCCCTTATAAACACCCCTTCAGCTTGGCATAAAAAAAGTAAAAGAAGAAGTTTTAAAAGAAATCCTGTGTCAATGGGAATAAAAAGATTTCGTAAACACATGCACCCAATATTGTTAAAAGAAATCCCGTGTCAATGGGAATAAAAAATTTAATAATTCCGTAAACACGGACATTGGGTTAAGTTTAGAAATGACTTCAATTCTCCCGCGTAAACCAACGCTGGGAATCAAAGCAAAGGCCACCAAAAAGGTGGGGTGAGAGGATAAAATCCGTCACCCCTAAATCCAAGCACTCTTCTTTTTGCCAAGGCTACCTTTTTTCCCCTACCCCTTAGCCAATAAAATTGTACCTAGATTTTAATTTAAAAAAAAAGTTTGAGAAAGCATAATTAGTAGGCTTTATTTATTCTTAAAAAACTTTCTTAAAAAAGGTTAAAGTTTTATATAATTCTATTCTAATTAAAAGGTACCAAAGACTGCAATAATCGACGATATTTAGCTAACTTTAGAAGTCTCGCTAAAAATTTTTCGCTCTTTTTAAATTACTTTCATAGTTTTGGACTTACCTCTTTAAATACCCTAAATTTATTTCGATCTTACTTTTGATTTAATAAAAACTTTAGTAAATTAGAAATTTTATTAAACGTCTTATAGGTATCCCTTACTTTTGCTCTGGAATAGCAAAAGCTTAAGTATGGGGGTGTTTGATGAATAGTAAATATATGCATTTTTCTATATAATTTTTAGTATAATTTTAATTAGATTTGTAAATAATATATGTAAATTAATGAATAAAATGTTTGTTTTTGTTATTTTTGTTTTTAACTTAGTTTTATTTTCATTTTGTAAAGTTTCTGTAATTTTGTTGAGTCACGCCCTTGGTCACGCCCGTGTCCAAGGGCGTGTTCACTAATCCCTAACATTTTCCTTTTTCTGTTCTTTTTCCAGCTCAAACATCAAGTCACGCCCTCGGTCACGCCCGTGACCGAGGCCGTGTACATGGTCACGCCCGTGACCGAGGCCGTGTACTTGGTCACGCCCGTGTTGGATATCCATCCCAGATTCCAGCCACTTGAAGCATTTCATCCAAAAAAATCAAAGTCACGGCCGTGACATTTCAGACACGCCCGTGACCCTCAATTCCTTCCAGAAGAACAAAGGACACGCCGCCCGTCACGCCCAGCAGCCGACAGCACAATGCCGACATCGAACACGCCCGTGTTCCCTGGAACACGCCCGTGTACTTCCAAGTCGCCGGTCAAGCCTTCCAGATGCCCGCCTGGATCCAGCTGTTCTGGCTATTCGCACCCCAAGCCGTGTCACGCCCTCAGACACGCCCGTGTCCGAGGGCATGTAATTTGAAAAGTTTGCCTATAAATAGAGCCCCTCCCCCTCACTAATCTCTCCTCTTGGATTGCCCTTTTTTGGGTGATCTTCCACAATATTTCTCCACCATAGTTTTTGAATTTTCTTTTTATGTTTTTTTTATGTAATTAATTAAGTTTTTTTTATTTTTTATTCTTTTCTTTTTTGTAATGTTTTTATAAATGTTGTAATTAAATGTTTTTATTTTTGTAATTTTATTTCGTGTAACCCCGTTATTATGGCAATAAATAAATTTAGTTTTTATTTCGTGCATTTTTTCATTCATAGCGTAATTTCAATTCTGCAATTTCATTTCTGCACTGCAATTTCAATTTCTAATTTAGCTTTATTTCTGCACCGTATTTCAATTCCTAAACTTAGTTTCATATCCGCACTTCAATTTTGCAATTTATCTTTCTTTAGCTAGATTTATTTGTCGCCATAACATCGGTTCTTTCGCTTAGATTCGAATTTATGCGTCGTCATAATTTTCCGTTCTTTTCTTCCTTGACACGGTAGTTTAGAATGGGATATTCGGGTTGCGTTTAAAATCGCTTCAAAGTGAGCGTTTTTTCCCTCGTAATGCTTTCTTTGTTTTTGTATTTTCATTTTAAGTTTTTACTATTCGTGTTTTCGTTGTTTATGTTTTCGTTATTTCGTTTAATAGCTTAGTTTTAGTAGAACTTGCACTGCATTTATTTCCCGTCTACCCGTTTGGGTAGAACTTGCACTGCATTTATTTCCCGTCTACCCGTTTGGGTAGAACTTGCACTGCATTTATTTCCCGTCTACCCGTTTGGGTAGAACTTGCTCACGCATTTACTTCCCCTCTACCCGTTCGGGTAGAGATTGCATTCCTTTAATTTCTGTCCTTTAATATCAGTCATTTAAATTCGCGTAGAGTGCGTGAGTTTTTCATTTAGTGTGTTTTTTTTTGTCTTTTCTATCGCTTTTCTTGGTTTTTGCTAAACGCACACCAAGCCCGCGATTGTTATCATTTTTGTTTTTAATTAATGCATAAACTTTCATCCATTTTTATATCCGATAAAACAATACGCGTAGCTCGAAGTAACAATACTCGACGGGACCCAGGACTAAATACGACCTTGATATGATTTTTCTAAATCGTATATACTACACGCGATAGGTGCGCTTGCCTCCTACGTCGCGTAAAAATATTTTCTTATCAAGTTTTTGGCGCCGTTGCCGGGGAATTTCATCGATATTGCGAAAAAAGTATACACTATTGATTTTATCATCTTTAAAAAATCAAAAAAATTAAGAAACCCCCGAAACCCAAAAATATATGTTTTCTCTTTTTCTTAAGCTCTAATTTGTAAATATAAAAAAAAATTAAAAACCAAAAAATTGATGAAATATTCTTATACAAAAATCCAAAAAAATTATCTTTTTTTTTTCTTTTTCTCTCTCTTTTTTGTTAAGTATTAATATATAGATATATTATATCCTTTTTTATCATCCATTATAAATAAAAAAAAATGATGATGAAAAAGTTAGAAAAATACAAAAAATATTTGTTCTATTTGTATTTGTTTCATTATGTTTTTATATGCATATTTGAAAACATATTATTTCAAATTTCAAAATGAAAAAAAAAATAATGAAAGAATTTAAAACCAAAATCAAAATGAATTCTAGGAATTTTAAGATAGGACAATAGATCGTTTTCTCGAAGTAGGATTACTCGATAGACCCGAAAGAGGATTTTTGTCGATATTTTTAAAAGAGGAAACCCCGTTGCTTTTACCTTATTATTTCTACGTTTTCTTCTTTGCTTTTCATTTTAAAGATTTTCTTTATTAATTTTGTTTTTTTCTTATGTTTTAATATAAATTTGAATATGCGTATTTCAAAAATGATGAAAATACATTTAGAAAACTTAAAAAAAAAATATATGTGGTTTTACTTTATATATATATTTCATCCTTTTTGTGATATAGAAAAAACCAAAAATCATAAATATTCTTTTCGCTTTGTTTTTCTCTTTTTTGTTCTTATTATTTTTGTTCCTTTTTTTAGTATCATTATGTATATAAATGTACATATAAGAAAAATCCAAAAAAAAAATTTAATATAATTATGTATCTTTCTTTTTGTAAATATCTTTTTCCTTTTTTTTTTCTTTCTTTCTTATTTTTATTTTTAGGTTTTATATATGTAAATTATATATGTAAATATTTGGCTAAATTTTAAAAAAATCAAAAAAAAAATGATGATGGAAAAACCAAAAAAAAAAAACAAAAGCAAAAATTAATTAAGTATTTTTGGCTTTCTTTTTTTCTTTTTTTTCCTCTTTCCTTTTTCTTGCTTTTCTTTTTTGTTAAGTATTTATATATATTATTATCATATTAAAATCCAAAAAAATGATGCTGAAAATATTAAAAAATCAAAAAAATATATGTTTTGTTTTCTTTCTTTGTTTTTTTTATCTTATTAAGTTTTATTACTGATTAAGTTTTATTACTTATTAAGTTTTATTTTGTATATAAATATGCATAAAAAAATGATGATATGATTTCTATTTTATTTTCATTAAGATTATATATGCATATTTAAACAAAACAAAATAATACTCTAATTAAAATGACAAAATAATGGAAAATTTTGAAACATAAATCAAAAAGAATTTTTGGAATTTTTGAGATAGAATAATAGGTAGTTTTCTCGAAGTAGGATTATTCGACAGACCCGAAAGGGGATTTTTGTCGATATTTTGAAAAGGGGAATCCCTATTACTTTTATCCTTTCATTTCACTTCTTCTTATTTGCTTTTTATTTTAAAGTTTCTCTTTATTTTTTATTTTTATTAAGTATAAAGGTTTATATATATATGCATATTTTAATAATGATGAAAATATGTGTTAGAAAGATCTCTCAAAAAAAAAAATATATATATATATAGTTTGCTTTATGTATATATGATTTATATTTTTTTGTAACTAAGAAAAATTGGAAAAACAAATAAAAAACTTATATATATATGCATATGATTTTATCATTTTTATCCCCCCCCCCCTTGTAAATAACCTTTATTATGTTTTAACATCTTTTGCAGGTAATTATTCCGGTTATCCCGTCTCCAAAATAGGGGCGTGCTTTTTCCCCTGCTTTTTTCCCCCCTTGTATTTTCTTTTTCCTCTTTTTCATGCTTTTGTACATATATAGAAATGTTCCTCATACTTACTTCAACATTGGGGACAATGTTGATTTTAAGTATGGGGGTATGGTATCATGTTTTCCCCTTTTGTAATTATTGTCCCCCATTTTTACTTAGAAAAAACCAAAAAAAAAAAGACAAAATAAATAAAATAGCAAAATTTGTTACAACATAACAAAATTATGTTGCAACATCTTTGTCCCTCTTTTCATTTCTCTTTTCTTTTTGTAAAATTTTTTTTATGTAAATAGGAAATCAAATGAAAAATCTAAAAAAATCATTAATTAACTTAGAAAAAACACAAAAAATTTTTATATAAATGTTTTATGTTTATGTCTTTTATTTGTATATAAAAATCCTTATTTATAATAATAAATCAAAATAAAAAAAATGATGAAAAGTTTTACTAAAAAATTTTGTTATAACAAAATTCACAAAAATTTTGTCATAACATACAAAAAATATATATGTCTTTCTCTTTCTTCTTCTTTCTTTTCCCTTTTTTTTAGTATTAAGGTAAATATATATGTATTTACATATGTATTTTGTTATAAATCAAAATCCAAAAAAAAAAAAATGATGAAAAACACTTAAAAATTTGTTATAACAAAATTCATTTTGTCATAACACCAAAAATTTTTATTTTCTCTTTTCTTTTCTTTCCTTTTTATTAATGTACATATTTTTAACAAAATTAAAAAATCAAAAAGTATATGATGAAAAAAAATTTCTTAGAAAAAAAATCAAAAATATTTTGTATGTATTTTTACTTTTCTTAATTTTTGTCTTCCTTTTTTTTAGTATTTATATATGCATTTTGTTATAAAGAAAATTAAAAATAAAAAAATATATCATATCTTAAAAAACTTCAAAAAAAAATGATGAAAAACTTATCAAAAATCCAAAAATAAAATAAAACCCCTACTTAGCTTTTTGTTATTTCCAAGGCTAGGTTAGTTTTATCTTTAAGCGTTTTTCATTATTTATGATTTGCTAAATCAATTTTATTTATTTCATAGTTTGAAAAATTTAAATCGAGGAATTTTCAGTAGTAAAGAAAATCTTGCGATCTTAATTTAATTTGAGAACAGAATTTTTAGCACTACCTCGGGTTTACCCTAAATAGATTCCTTTTTGTATTATATTGACAAACCATCTTTAGATTCAATTATTCTAACTCTAAACTTGTGAAACTTTAGGAATGTTTTTAATCTACTAAACTTGCTCTCAAATTTTTTTTATTAATCTAGAATTTCTCTTGAAACCCCCCTTATAAACACCCCTTCAGCTTGGCATAAAAAAAGTAAAAGAAGAAGTTTTAAAAGAAATCCTGTGTCAATGGGAATAAAAAGATTCCGTAAACACAGGCACCCAATATTGTTAAAAGAAATCCCGTGTCAATGGGAATAAAAAATTTAATAATTCCGTAAACACGGGCATTGGGTTAAGTTTAGAAATGACTTCAATTCTCCCACGTAAACCAACGCTGGGAATCAAAGCAAAGGCCACCAAAAAGGTGGGGTGAGAGGATAAAATCCGTCACCCCTAAATCCAAGCACTCTTCTTTTTGCCAAGGCTACCTTTTTTCCCCTACCCCTTAGCCAATAAAATTGTACCTAGATTTTAATTTAAAAAAAAGTTTGAGAAAGCATAATTAGTAGGCTTTATTTATTCTTAAAAAACTTTCTTAAAAAAGGTTAAAGTTTTATATAATTCTATTCTAATTAAAAGGTACCAAAGACTGCAATAATCGACGATATTTAGCTAACTTTAAAAGTCTCGCTAAATTTTTTTCGCTCTTTTTAAATTACTTTCATAGTTTTGGACTTACCTCTTTAAATACCCTAAATTTATTTCGATCTTACTTTTGATTTAATAAAAACTTTAGTAAATTAGAAATTTTATTAAACGTCTTATAGGTATCCCTTACTTTTGCTCTGGAATAGCAAAAGCTTAAGTATGGGGGTGTTTGATGAATAGTAAATATACGCATTTTTCTATATAATTTTTAGTATAATTTTAATTAGATTTGTAAATAATATATGTAAATTAATGAATAAAATGTTTGTTTTTGTTATTTTTGTTTTTAACTTAGTTTTATTTTCATTTTGTAAAGTTTCTGTAATTTTGTTAAGTCACGCCCTTGGTCACGCCCGTGTCCAAGGGCGTGTTCACTAATCCCTAACATTTTCCTTTTTCTGTTCTTTTTCCAGCTCAAACATCAAGTCACGCCCTCGGTCACGCCCGTGACCGAGGCCGTGTACATGGTCACGCCCGTGACCGAGGCCGTGTACTTGGTCACGCCCGTGTTGGATATCCATCCCAGATTCCAGCCACTTAAAGCATTTCATCCAAAAAAATCAAAGTCACGGCCGTGACATTTAAGACACGCCCGTGACCCTCAATTCCTTCCAGAAGAACAAAGGACACGCCGCCCGTCACGCCCAGCAGCCGACAACACAATGCCAACATCGAACACGCCCGTGTTCCCTGGAACACGCCCGTGTACTTCCAAGTCGCCGGTCAAGCCTTCCAGATGCCCGCCTGGATCCAGCTGTTCTGGCTATTCGCACCCCAAGTCGTGTCACGCCCTCAGACACGCCCGTGTTCGAGGGCATGTAATTTGAAAATTTTGCTTATAAATAGAGCCCCTCCCCCTCACTAATCTCTCCTCTTGGATTGCCCTTTTTTGGGTGATCTTCCACAATATTTCTCCACCATAGTTTTTGAATTTTCTTTTTATGTTTTTTTTTATGTAATTAATTAAGTTTTTTTTATTTTTTATTATTTTCTTTTTTGTAATGTTTTTATTAATGTTGTAATTAAATGTTTTTATTTTTGTAATTTTATTTCGTGTAACCCCGTTATTATGGCAATAAATAAATTTAGTTTTTATTTCGTGCATTTTTTCATTCGTAGCGTAATTTCAATTCTGCAATTTCATTTCTGCACTGCAATTTCAATTTCTAACTTAGCTTTATTTCTGCACCGTATTTCAATTCCTAAACTTAGTTTCATATCCGCACTTCAATTTTGCAATTTATCTTTCTTTAGCTAGATTTATTTGTCGCCATAACATCGGTTCTTTCGCTTAGATTCGAATTTATGCGTCGTCATAATTTTCCGTTCTTTTCTTCCTTGACACGGTAGTTTAGAATGGGATATTCGGGTTGCCTTTAAAATCGCTTCAAAGTGAGCGTTTTTCCCTCGTAATGCTTTCTTTGTTTTTGTATTTTCATTTTAAGTTTTTATTATTCGTGTTTTCGTTGTTTATGTTTTCGTTATTTCGTTTAATAGCTTAGTTTTAGTAGAACTTGCACTGCATTTATTTCCCGTCTACCCGTTTGGGTAGAACTTGCACTGCATTTATTTCCCATCTACCCGTTTGGGTAGAACTTGCACTGCATTTATTTCCCGTCTACCCGTTTGGGTAGAACTTGCTCACGCATTTACTTCCCCTCTACCCGTTCGGGTAGAGATTGCATTCCATTAATTTCTGTCCTTTAATTTCAGTCATTTAAATTCCCGTAGAGTGCGTGAGTTTTTCATTTAGTGCGTGTTTTTTTTGTCTTTTCTATCGCTTTTCTTGGTTTTTGCTAAACGCACACCAAGCCCGCGATTGTTATCATTTTTGTTTTTAATTAATGCATAAACTTTCATCCATTTTTATATCCGATAAAATAATACGCGTAGCTCGAAGTAACAATACTCGACGGGACCCAGGACTAAATACGACCTTGATATGATTTTTCTAAATCGTATATACTACACGCGAGAGGTGCGCTTGCCTCCTACGTCGCGTAAAAATATTTTCTTATCAGTAGACCACCTCTTTTTACTGGGTCAGATTACAACTACTGTAAATCTAGGATGATGTGTTTTCTTATGACCAGGATATAGAAGTATTTTACATGGTGGAAGTTTGGTACTCTCCTCCTACAGTGATAGTAGGAGAGGTTACGACAGAAAAACCTAAGGATAGATGAGATGATAACGATAAACTCAAGTGCAAAAATAATGTTAAGGCAATGAATGATTTACATTGTGCATTAAATAGAACTGAATTTAATAGAATTGTTGCATGTGTAACTGCTTATGATATTTGGAACCAATTGGAAGTTACTCATGAAGGTACATCGCATGTGAAAGATGCAAAACTATTCCAACTGGAGTCGGAATATGAAAAGTTCAGGATGGATGCTGAAGAAGACATCAACTCGATGTACAAACGCTTCACCAAGATCGTCAACATTTCAAAAGTTCTTGGAAAGACCTACTCCGACGGCGACTTGGTCAAAAAGATTCTTCGCTCTCTACCTCCGAGGTTCAATCCAAAGGTGATAGCCATCTCGGAGTCACACAACCTGAGAACTCTCTAGATTGAGAACCTCATTGGGTATCTCAAAACCCATGACGTAGAACTCTAAATATAACATGATGAATACAAAAAGGAGCCAAAGAAAAAGACGATGACACTGAAGTCAAAGAAGGAGATCAACGTAGATGATGATGAAGATGAAGAAGGTCTCCTGGTTAAGAACTTCAGAAAATTCATTAGAAATATGGAAAGAAGGAACACCTTCCGGAAATACTTCCAGAAGGATGCTCGATGAAAAGAGTCTTCCTCTTCTTCAAAGAAAGAAAAGTGACGACGAAGAAGAAAGACCACCACCGGAGTGATTTCACTGCAGGAAGATCAGGCACATTTGGAGCCAATGCCCGAAGTATCTAAAGGATCACAAAGAAAAATGGTACAAAGGGAAGGAGAAAAAGAAGGTGTTGAAAGCCGCAACATGGGGCGATTCTTCCTTTGAAGAATCAAGCGGATCTAAGTCAAGCAATGAGGAAGAAGCAAACATATGCTTGATGGCAAAAGGAAGCGATGATGACACCAGTGTTCTTAGTGACACTGAGGTAACTCCTCCCACCTTCGAAGAACTTTATGATGAATTTGTTCAAACCTATAAAGCCTATGATAAAAGGATAGACGATAGTATTATTTTAAATCATGAAAATGAATCTCCTATCAAAGAAAATCATAAGCTTACTAAAAAATTAATTTCATTAGAAAATAGAAAGGTTTCATGCCAAGAGTGTGAACACTCATTATGCAAGGCAAAAGATTTTAAAGTTTCTCTTTCTAAGGCCCTCTCTCAAATCAAAACTCTTACAAGAGAAAATGTGGACTTAGAGAGAAAACTAAAAACATCTCTCTTACAAATTGAAAATAACAAAAAAAGTCTTTGAAAATAAATGTGTCATGCTTGTAAAAGAAAATTCATCTCTTAAAAAACAAACTCATGACCTCAATATGGCCATCAAAAAATTTGGAATCGGTCAAAAATCTATAGACATGATTTTAGGGAACCAATGTTATGGTTCTGGAAAATTTGGACTCAGATATCAAAGTGGCAGCTACCTCCCGATGCTAGCCACTAATGCCAGCTGTACAACCCAGTGTTCACAGACTCACGGTGAAATCAACTACGGGCGATTCAGAGAGCACTCGCCGATACGCAGCGTGCATCCTATCGGGGCAAGGCGAGACGGACCAGGGATCTCACTCGCGAGTAGAGAGCGGTGACGACGTAGTGTGTGTTAAGCACCATTCTAGGGTGCGCTTAACCAGAGCGAGCCGGGGGAGGTCTTGCATTTCCAGACTGGCGAGACAAGTGGGGGCTCGCCTCCACTCGCAAGAAGAGATCTCACCGGCCCAGCTCATGGAGAGGCTGCCGAGTGGCGCCCTCATGGGCCATTCGCCCAGCAGGGGTCTACAGGTGAATTTACCGTGATACCCTTGGTGGGCTGCCAGTAGCCCTCATGAACAATGGCGTTTGGCTGTTAGCAGACCAATTTGGGGTGCAAATAGCAAAAACCAAGATGCATAATCCCGCTATTAGCAGACCGGTATAGAAAAGGCTATAAATAGACCCTGAGGGGCACCTTTGGAGAGCATTCCAGATCTTTGCTTCTCCATAGGATCTCTTTGATTAGCTCTTTCAACTCTCCAAGGTGCCCGACTTCAGTCTTGGCTTGGGAGGGGAAGCGCTTAATAGATCTTCCGGGTGTGTGGTGAGACCTCCACACTGTTGCTTGGGGTCATTTCTTTTGTTCTAAGTCCCCGGTCAGGTATCCTACATTGGATTAGTAAGCGCTAGCTGCCCCCTTTACAGGGGTCCGAACTCCTCGTTGGGCCAAATACTGGTTCCAACCTTTTTAGTGCGGTGAGCGTGAGAGCAGCTAGAGCAAGAAATTCCCTAGGAGGTAATATGATTAGAGAGGGTGAGCGAGAAGACAGTTTTGGAGCTTCGCCACCACCTAGTCCGCCAGTGACATCAGAGATGCTGACAGATCTCCGCAGGGAGGTGCTTGAGACAATCAACCTCGCCTTTGCCGCGGCGCGAAGCGAGTTCGCGACTCCAGCACCTCAGGTCATCCAGTTGTCAGGGGTAGGCTAGAATGCCCCGGGGCAGAGAGCAGGTAAGGAAGTGGCTGGCGAGGCACCGGGGCGAGACCTCGCTGGGCGAGAGCTGTTTCTGAGCCCAGCGAGGGCGAGTCCGACAAGCGCTGCTCCGACAAGCGCTGTTCCGGCAAACACCGTTCTAGAGAGTGCAAGTCTAGATAGGGAGCTCGTGGGGCGAGTCGAGTAGGCGAGAGCGGAGAGCGGAGGAAGCCCGTTCTGCGAGTTGGTGCTCTCAGCACCACTATCGGAGGGGTTCAGGGAGCCAGACATGATGTACTACACCGACAAGGATGACCCCATCCCGCACCTGCAGTGGTTCTAGGATATGGTCTCCCTCAGGCCCCTGCCGGATGCCTTCAATTGCCGACTCTTCGCAACCACCTTGAAGGAAAAGGCAAGGGAATGGTTTCACCAGCTCCCGAGAGGATCAATCTATGCTTTTGAGGATCCGCGCCATAACTTTTTGCTCTGCTTCTCGACATTAAAGAAGAGGAAGAAGGACGTCGAGACGCTCTTCAAGATCAGGCAGGGGCCAGAGGAGTCGTTGGCCCATTATGTGAACTATTTCCTAGAGGAGGTCCTCCTCATCCAGGAGGTGCCAGGATTCACCCTCCAGCTTGCCTTCACGGTTGGGCTGCGGGAGGGATTCTTCAAAATGAGTTTGAAGCTGAAGGCCCCTTGTCCTTCAAGGAGTTGATGGAGAGGGCGGCAGAGGAGATTGAGAGCAAGGCAGCCAAATCGGAGTTCACGAAAAGGCTAGAAAAGCTCAATGAGCCAGAGGTCAAGCAACAAGAGGTTCGGAGAAGGGAAGAGCCGAGGGCCCCGGAGTTGGGGTGGAGGCAGCAGGGAGGTGGCAACTTCCATGGGGGTCAAGGAAGACCTCATCAGCTCGGGTGGAAGCAGGGCCCGAGGCTATTGCCTCCCCAGCCCCAGCAAGCTATGGCAACCAGACGTGGAAGAGGATGAGGAAGAGGAGCAGGAGCAGGAGCGGGAGCGGGAGTGAGGAGAAGGAATAGGGTCGCGGAGGCCGAGAGAAGGGGGGTAGCGTTACCCTACTGTGATTTCCACCAGGAGGAAGGTCACGCGGCGGCCACCTGCCCAGAGTTTCTGGAGATGAGAGAGGCCAGAGTGTTGGCGCAGCAGCAACCGCGACCGGTGAGGATCGAGGGGGTTCTACCTTGAGAGGAGGAAGAAGAAAGGTTCGAGGACCGGGTCAATGTGGGGACCCGAGGGGGGATTAGAGTGATCCATGGGATTGCGGGGATCGAGGCAACCCAAAAGGCGAGTCTCCATGCCATGTACTGTCGGAGCGTGGCTTTGACATCTCAGGCCCCACCTCCAGCGAAAAAGATCACCTTCTTTCAGAAGGATATGTCGGGTCATGAGGACCCGTTCTGCTATGCGCTGGTTATCCAGACAGCCATCGAGAACTGTTGAAAACTTGAGGTTCGGAGGTGTAGTAAAAATGCGGAACACTTCACAAAACTTTCCACAAGTGTAGCTCAACAATGATAATGGGAAGACCGAATAGTGCTATGGTATTAACTATCTCTTTACAATTCGAGGTATATATGGCGAGACATGATTCATAAGAATCACGGAGGAGAGAAGCACAAAACAAAAGTAAAAAAACTGCTGGCGACTTGACCACTTCAGACCGCCAGACCGCGTGAACAGACAAGTCCAGACGGATAACCTCTGAGACCGCGCGAACAGAGCACAAGACACACCTGTCAGACCGCAACCATAGACCGCCCGACCTGCTGCTTTATTCAACTGCTGAAAGACAACTAGTTCACACTCCTTGATCACCCAGACCGCACGGTCTTGATCACAGAAGAACCCGCGAACTCTTGCTAACAAAAACTGTTTCCTGATGTAGACCGCAACTCAAGATCGCCTGGCCACTTAAGACCGCCTGATCAACTGAGTTCGCTGCACAGTCCAAGAACACCTAAACACAGTCCGCCCAGACTAGTTTATTCAAAGCTGGAAGAAGGGAGAAAAGCTGACCGCGAGCTGCTAGTCGCTAACCTGCGAACAACACAAACCGGTCAGTCAACATCTCAGACCGCGCGACCTCAAATTGAGACCGGTACAATCAAGCCAACTTTGGTTCCTACAGTTTTCATTATTAATGATGGGCCCTGCACCCCTATTTATAGGCGAGTAGACAGATGTCGTTACCGCACAAACCGGGATACAATAAATGCCCATCAGATCGCGAGCGGTCTCACAAGACAGACCGCTCGAGCTCAGCAAGGCTAAACAACTCTCTTATTAACCATACGGTTATGTACAAACCGCCCGGTTACTGCGGTCTCCCTAAAACAGACCGCCCGGTCTTTATTGCAAAGGCAAAGAACTTCTTCAGTAAACCAGACCGGCTAGAACAGCACGTCAGACCGCCCGGTCACTACAAGAAGGAAAACCTACTTGAACATCTGGCCGACTTGAACAAGTCGCCAGATCAACCCGCGCAAGCCGCCCGGACAATAAACGGTCTCCCAGATCAGACCGCCCAGATCAACTGAGACAGAACTGGCTAGAGCACCGGCGCAAACCGCGCGGTCTCTGCGGTCTCTGATGAGTCCTGATCATATACACTTTTATGGACTCATCTGGGCCATCTATTTAGTCTTTTCACTGCACTTTAGCCCTGTTTTAGCTCATATTGGTCATTCTATGCTAGGTGCACTTATAGGCCCTATTTGGTGTAAATTCGTATCTTTCTTCGTTATTAGTTTTCTTGTGCTGATTAAGTTCCACTTTCAGTGGCTAGACTGGTGTCGTATGCTGGAACAGGAGTCGTGCAGGTATTCCCGGTACAATTCTGTACAGGAACACTGCGCACGATCACTGGTTCTATTGCGCACGACCACTGGTCGTGCGCCGCTGATCGTGTGCGCTTAACCTTATTTTTCTGAGTTCTGTTTCGAGCAGTGCGCACGACCATCTACGAGAGTGCGCACGACCACTGGTCGTGCGCCACTGTTCGTGCGCACTTATCATCAATTTCATGAGTTCTGTTTCAACCAGTGCGCACGACCACCTACGATAGTGCATACAACCACCGGTCGTGCGCCACTGGTCGTGCGAACATGTTATTTTATAATTTCTGTCTTTGCAGGCTCCGTCCAGGCAGAGCGCACGATCACAGGATTCTAGTGCGCACGACCACTGGTCGTGCGCCAATGACCGTGCGCACTGTTTAATTCCAGCGCCTATAAATTCCGCTGCTCGCGATTTAGGTCAGATCGCTTGCTGTTTTCCGCCGTTTCTGCTCCAGTTTCGTCCGACTTCGCCCCTCCACCGCCGCCCACCATCTGGAGGTGCTCCGGGCTTGTTCTTCACGCCAATCTTGAGCCGGAGTTTCCTCTCGGCCTCCTCCTTCATCCAAGAGCTTCAAAGAGAGATCTAGCCGCCATCTCCATCGAGCAAGAGGAAGTTTGCAACCTCTACCGGATCGTGACACGAAGAAGACGGGTCCATTGGAGAGTTGTGACAGCTCTCTCTACCCCGGACGTAGTTGCGGACCGAGCTTGGACGCGGATTGACAACCCGGCGATTCCAACCGTGAATCTACAACGAGACTTCGGATTCGTTCGATTTCTTGCCTTATTCTTCTCTTTTTGATGTATATGTAGCTAGATCTAATCATGATGATGAAGTGGCACTTGAATTAGTTATATTTACATATATATTTCATGTCTATGTGATTGTGTAATTTATCTATTTGAGTTGCTTGAGGTGCGCCGCCGTCCATTTCCATTCCGCCGTCATGTTCGTGTGCCGCACTAGCAATTGCTAGTGGCGTGCTTGTCGAAGAGGTGCTTGCGACCCTCACTCCGCTAGCCCTACTCGTCCATCCGCCTACCGAAGCGTGGCATCGCGGCCCGTATTCCATCCCGCCTAACGAAGCAGTGCGCTCAAGGCCTGCACAGTTCGATTCCGCTTGCCTACTCGTCCATCCGCCCTTTCGACGCAGCGCGCTCAAGGCCTGCCTAGTCTCCATCCCGCCAAGCGAAGCATTGCATAGCGGCATTGCATAGGAGTAGTTGATAGCTTTTATTTTATTTTCCAAAAGCCAACCCCACTCCCCCGCATCCCATCCGATTTAAGGACTTCAATCTCAAGTCCTTCCTCAAAACCTAACTCCACCTTATTGTGTTCCTCAAGAGACAGACACTCGGGGATTTTCCCCATTATTATTACTTGCGCGACCGGTGCACTTGCCGAATCATCGCATCAAGTTTTTGGCGCCGTTGCCGGGGAACACAGTCGTGTGAGTTTTCTTGAGAGGGAGAGCCGAGAGATAGTAGTTCTTCCAGTGTGTATAGCCGCTTTATTATTTTTGTTTGCCTTTTAATTATCTTTTGTTTGTTTTTATTTTTTCCTCCCCTATTTTAAAGTTTTAGGCAAGTTTTATTCAAGGAGTTTTTCTAGTTGTGTAGATTTCCTTGCAAAGAATTTCAGTTTCTTTTTATCTGCTTTGAATTTTGAAAATGTCATCATGGGGTATTTCGCCTAGCTTTAATGATAAGATGGTTTATTATATAGACCAAATGAATGAGTTGAATGCTAGGCAGTGTAGGAACTTTGTTTGCTTGTTGTGTCGAGGAGAGGGTCATGAATTGAAGGACTGTCCTAGTCTTTTCAAGCCTGACCGACACTCCTCCACTCAGGACAACATTGTCCCTATCGCTCATTCTTTACCCATGGAGGCAATTGTGCCCTCTACCCCTGAGCTTGTCTCGTGCACGGACTCCTCACTCCCTGTTTATGGCTTCACTCCCAGTGATGATGATCACTCATCTGTTGGCCAACAAGGAGAGGAATGGGAGCTCCTAGATGCACCTGAGTTTGATGAGGAAAGTATTCTTTCCATCGGGGAGGCTTTAGCAGATCTTTTTGCGGAGGAACCGAATCTTTTTGTCCCTCCAGTTTCTTTGCAAGATTTTTCTACACATATTCTTTATGATCCTATCGAAGTAAAGGAGCTGGGTGATGCTTCTGACTCGGAGGGTGCTCCAAAGTGGGATGAGGATGTCATTTTTCCTGAGGGGGAGAATGAATACTTTGAACACGATGATGCACCTCGGTGGGATGAGGAGGATACTCTCTCTGATGAGGAGGTTTGCACTTCTTCATGGGACGAGGAGGTCCAAATCACCACTGAGGCTCCTGAGTTCTCAAGTCCCCCTTGCTATGATATTTATGATGATGATAGTGATCTATCCTTGGATCCTGCCGGGAGTGAGACCGGGATCACTCCCCCGATTTTTGATTATTTATGTTCTTCGTCTTCTTTATTTCTTGATCCCCTTCCTTCTTCCGAGCCTGTGCAGGTTGAGTCTTTACAGGTGCCCCAGGAGGACTTGGAGCTTTTTGCTCAAGTCAATGATGAGAGTATCCTCTCATGTGAGGAGGTTTATTCCCCCTTCGTTGAGGAAGCGCCACTCATTGCCTTTTCCTCCTGCTGCCTCCCTGTTGACGATACCTTGCTAGGCAAGGATGTGTTTTGTGAGATGAGTGAGGACCAGGCCTCCTCCTTTTCTTACATTCTCTACCCTCTACCTGTGAGGAGCAGGTATCTATATTTAGGTAGAGGGGTGACTGTTCTATCACCGTATCGATACCCGCTACCGACACGGATATTAGGCCAGTTACCTGTCCACTTCTCCTTCCATAGGCCCATTAGCTAGAACTCTTAAAGTTTGAATAAGTCGTGTTGGGAGGACAATAACCCCAGTAGTTATCTTTCTTTTCCTGCATTCTTATTTCTTCTAATCATGTTTAGTTAGTAGTACTTTCTTTTCAGTTTTCTTTTGTCTTTTGTTTTTGCGGAGCTGACCCCTGCAGGTATCTTCTCTGGATGGCGGATGCTGCAGCTTAGTCTTGGTTTAAACGCCAATCTTCTGGTATGCTCACTTGCTGAGCATTGGGTACTCTCTTCCCCTAGCCTTTGCTGATTTTCATGTCATATATTATGCAGATTGTTTAGTTTAAGTCTGGGGGAGAGTAGTTTTGTTTACCCGCTCACGTGCACTATTGCACTGCATGCTAGAAGATTTCATTTAAAATGTTTTGTTTATTTTCATTGCACACCACATCACCCACTTGAGCGCGTACTCATCTGTTTGCTTGCTCTGTTGTGAATTTAATTCTTCTGCTTATTTGGGAAAGTCTAGGTGATGGCTTAGGACTATGTAGCAGAGTAAAATGTTGACTCTAGTAGTGCTCCTAGTCGAGTGCTCGGTTGCATAGAAATTCGTGTAGATTAGATTTCTCTTTATACTATGGTTTTATATTTTTCTCTATTAGTGTAAATGTTGTTTACTCTACTCAAATGGTGAATCCGGTGTGAATCAAACGGTAGCGTAGGGATGTGTGTAAACGATCGCTAGACTCGTATTGCTTGAGTCGGGAGGAAGGAGAATCTTTCTCGGTGGCTAGAACTTGCCCCAAGCGATTCTTGAAGCATTGGCATAGGATAGTTCTAGTGCGTGAGAATGACGTAGGCCATTATTTTGGCCCGGTTGAACTTTTTATTTCATACCTATCGTCTACCCTTGCTAGCCCCTTTGTGCCTACCCTTTTCTTGATTCAGCTCCACATTTATCTCACCAAAGCCTAAAAGCCTAGCCTAGTCGCACACCCAAATCTGAGCTTTAGTTGTAGTTTCATTTACATTTTGGTGGGTGTTGATTGTGGTGTCTATTATGTGAATCTGTGGATGTGCTCATTTGAAAATTTTGCTGAAAGAAAAAAAAGACATGAAAAAGAAAGATAGAAAGAAAAATGAAAGGAAAAGAGAAAAAAAAAGAGAAGAAAGAAAAATGAGTTTTATTGAAAAATCATGTAGAAAAATTATGTATTGGGAGTAGGCGGTTAACACACCTATGTTGCAAAAGTACAAGTCTGTGGGTGTGGTGCACCTGCATTCGATTTTGGTGCGCGGGTAGTTATTTTAAAAAGCTCAATTGGGTTATGTGTTTTAAGCCATTTTGTTTATCATTGTTTACCTCACCGTAACCCAAGCCTCAATTAAAACCTGAAAGTCCTACCGACTCACGCTATGGACCAATCTAGTGTCGTGGAGAGGATGTGACCGGGTGAGCTTATGGTCACCGACACTGATGGATTTCAGTGGAGTTTGTCCTGCATACCGATCTTGAGCAATGCTCGTCTCAACGTTTAGTTAACTTTCTCCGTATGCATGACCGAATGATTCACCGTTGTTCACCATTTTGAGTAGTTGTAATATGCTTTTACTCTTTTAGAAATATATAAACTGTTTTTATAATCAGAAATCTTTTCTACTATTTTTCTTATGCACGTGAGCATGCGACTTCGCATGGTACTCTGTAGTGTAATCATTAAGCCATCTACTGTTCTTTCCTAGTTCGCTTAGAATTTGTTTGCTCGGGACGCGCAAACAGTTAAGTCTGGGGGTGTGATGAGTCCTGATCATATACACTTTTATGGACTCATCTGGGCCATCTATTTAGTCTTTTCACTGCACTTTAGCCCTGTTTTAGCTCAATTGGTCATTCTATGCTAGGTGCACTTATAGGCCCTATTTGGTGTAAATTCGTATCTTTCTTCGTTATTAGTTTTCTTGTGCTGATTAAGTTCCACTTTCAGTGGCTAGACTGGTGTCGTATGCTGGAACAGGAGTCGTGCAGGTATTCCCGGTACAATTCTGTACAGGAACACTGCGCACGATCACTGGTTCTATTGCGCACGACCACTGGTCGTGCGCCGCTGATCGTGTGTGCTTAACCTTATTTTTCTGAGTTCTGTTTCGAGCAATGCGCACGACCATCTACGAGAGTGCGCACGACCACTGGTCGTGCGCCACTGTTCGTGCGCACTTATCATCAATTTCATGAGTTCTGTTTCAACCAGTGCGCACGACCACCTACGATAGTGCGCACGACCACCGGTCGTGCGCCACTGGTCGTGCGAACATGTTATTTTATAATTTCTGTCTTTGCAGGCTCCGTCCAGGCAGAGCGCACGATCACAGGATTCTAGTGCGCACCACCACTGGTCGTGCGCCAATGACCGTGCGCACTGTTTAATTCCAGCGCCTATAAATTCCGCTGCTCGCGATTTAGGTCAGATCGCTCGCTGTTTTCCGCCGTTTCTGCTCCAGTTTCGTCCGACTTTGCCCCTCCACCGCCGCCCACCATCTGGAGGTGCTCCGGGCTTGTTCTTCACGCCAATCTTGAGCCGGAGTTTCCTCTCGGCCTCCTCCTTCATCCAAGAGCTTCAAAGAGAGATCTAGCCGCCATCTCCATCGAGCAAGAGGAAGTTTGCAACCTCTACCGGATCGTGACACGAAGAAGACGGGTCCATTGGAGAGTCGTGACAGCTCTCTCTACCCCGGACGTAGTTGCGGACCGAGCTTGGACGCGGATTGACAACCCGGCGATTCCAACCGTGAATCTACAACGAGACTTCGGATTCGGTCGATTTCTTGCCTTATTCTTCTCTTTTTGATGTATATGTAGCTAGATCTAATCATGATGATGAAGTGGCACTTGAATTAGTTATATTTACATATATATTTCATGTCTATGTGATTGTGTAATTTATCTATTTGAGTTGCTTGAGGTGCGACGCCGTCCATTTCCATTCCGCCGTCATGTTCGTATGCCGCACTAGCAATTACTAGTGGCGTGCTTGTCGAAGAGGTGCTTGCGACCCTCACTCCGCTAGCCTACTCGTCCATCCGCCTACCGAAGCGTGGCATCGCGGCCCGTATTCCATCCCGCCTAACGAAGCAGTGCGCTCAAGGCCTGCACAGTTCGATTCCGCTTGCCTACTCGTCCATCCCGCCAAGCGAAGCATTGCATAGCGGCATTGCATAGGAGTAGTTGATAGCTTTTATTTTATTTTCCAAAAGCCAACCCAACTCCCCCGCATCCCATCCGATTTAAGGACTTCAATCTCAAGTCCTTCCTCAAAACCTAACTCCACCTTACTGTGTTCCTCAAGAGACCGACACTCGGGGATTTTCCCCATTATTATTACTTGCGCGACCGGTGCACTTGCCGAATCATCGCATCAGTCTCCAATCTCCAGACCGCCTAACACCCTTCCACTTCCACTTCAAAAATTTAATAAGAACTTCACCGTCTCCCGGATCCTCGTGGACAACGGGAGCTCGGTCAATGTCATCTTCAAGAAGGCATTTGACGAGATGAAGGTGGAGGCGAGGAGAGTGCTGGCCTCGGATGGACCTTTGTTCGGATTCTCAGGGGAGAGAAAGGAAGTGGAAGGAGGAGTGGGGCTCCACATCGTCATAGGGGGCAGTCCCGTAAATGCTAGTTCGTCATCATGGATGCTCCGAGCAGCTACAATGCCATCTTTAGACGACCCCCTCATCAGCGCATTCCGATGCATCCCCTCCACTTTCCACCAGTGCCTCAAGCTCAATGTAGGAGGAGTCTAGGTCTGGGTGAGGGGTGACCCGAAGGTAGCGAGGCAGTGCTACGTCACCGCGGTCAACACCACCTGGCAAGTGATGCGTTACGGCAAGTGCACCGTTCCCTGTCAAGTAATAATTTTGGGAGTAATTTCCCCGAATGTCGATCTCTTGAGAAATGCAGGGTATGGTGAAGTGATTCATGTCGTGAAATGATTGTTACAATGAGCAAAATAAGTAAAACAAGGGGCTTTGGTTGGTTGGTGTAAACTAACTGATGCGCAAATCTTAGCACACCGCTATAGGCGGTAGCAAGACTGCGGCACGAAACAGCAGTGTACCGATCGTTCAAGTAATATAAGATGTGGGAGTGAATCCCCAAGTATCGATCTGGAAGGAACACAGTAAGGTGGAGTTAACTTTCGAGGAAGGACTTGAGATTGAAGTCCTTTATGTCAGATGGATGCGAAAGGGGGTGATTTGGTTTGTGGAAAATAAAGTAAAAGAGCTACAACTACTCCTATGCAATGCCGCTATGCAATGCTTCGCTTGGTAGTGACAGCTCCTTAAATCACATAAACCACAAACATAACCACAAAACCATGGGAAATTACGCTAATAATATTTAGGGTTTATGGACATCATTCATATAGAAACATACAACCACACACATCAAATAGAATCAGCAAAAATAACAAAGAGGAGGTAAGATTACAACCGAAGCACGAAGACTCATCGGAGATTCACGGCCGTAATCTAGGGTTGTCAATCCTCGTCCGGGCTCGGTCCTCAACTGTCGTCTGGGGTAGAAGAGGGCTGTCACTACCTCCCAATGGACCCATCTTCTTCGTCAATAGCCTTCAGCCATGATCTTGCCTGAGAACTCCAAAGATATAGTGCAAAATACGTTGAAATGGTGCTTGGAAGCTTCTGAATGATGGAGGAGGCCGAGAGGATACTCCGACTCGAGATTGGCGTGAAGAATATGTTGAAAATGTTGAAGTGGAAGTTGGTGGAGTTTTTGGACCTGGGCGGTCTGGGAGGAGGTCGCGCGGTCTGGTGAGACCGCACGACCTGGCAATCTATTCTGCGGTCTGGCTTGTCTTGCTTAGCCGTAGTCTCCTGGTCGACCATTGGTATCTATCCAAGGCAGCTGAAGGTGAGGCCGTGCGGTCTGTCTGTCTGTGACCGCATGGCAGGTTGGCATCTTCAGGTCATGAGGTCTGGCGCTTATGACCGTGTGGTGCTGGCACCCGGTCTGGTGGCTGTGGCTGTCCAGGTTTTCTGGCGGTATTCGCGGACTAAGGCTTTTAGTCGCGCGTTCTCTGTTCGTGGTCTCAGTAGGAGACTGGTATGCGAACAGGTCTCTGTTCTCTGTCTCAGGTGGAGGTCGGCTTGCAAACAGGTGTTCGCGGTCTTGCGGCGAACAGACAGTGCTTGCGGTCTAAGGCAAACACTGGTGGTGGGCGGCTTCTTGGCGGTCTGGCGATCTCCCTGTGGAGTCGCGTCTTGACTAAGGGAGTGGCGATCTCCGGCGGTCTGGAGTGAAGCCGGTGAGCTCATCAAATGAAGCAAAAAGGACTGTTGCTGATCGCGCGGGTTGACCGGTCTGGTCGCGCGATCTGGGGGGTGGTGATCCTATCTCATAGGGTGGTGACTGGATCAGGTCTCACGTCTATAAATAAGAGCCACTGTTGCAACATCAATAACACACCAAGTGTAAGCTGAGTAGTTCTTATTCCTGCGGTCTGTGTTTTTCTGACCGGGCGGTCTGCTGATTGAATCTTCTTGTATAGCTTCTGCGGATAGTGCGGTCTGCAACAATCACCTCTTCTTCTGAAAGTGTTCGGGCGGTCTGCGGCTTGCAGTGTGTTGTTGAAGTTCGGGAGAATCAATGGAGTTCGAAAGGAGGGTGCGGTTTGCTCAGCGGTCTGAGGTGGTGTTCTGTAACCGACAGTGTTGTGCGGTTAGGCGGCTTACAGAGATCGGCAAGGAGACCGCACGATCTGGAGCGGTCTCAGTTATCTTCCTTTCAAGTTGTGTATTTTCTTCTTCTGTTTTTTGTGCTGGCGAAATCATGTCTCGCCAAGCATACCTCTCCCTGTAATGAAATTTTTGCTTATCAATAAAGATTACTTGTTTGCCTCCACGTGCTTCTGGTTGTTTGGCTTGTATACTCTAAGTTGTATGAATCCTGCTCACTCCATAAAGATTCAGAAAATTTCACAGAGTATGTCCGGAGCACCTCCAGATGATGGGCGGCCATGGAGAGGCGAAGGGCGCGGAACTGGAGCTCTTGGGCGCGGGAAAAGAAGGTCGATGCTTCTAGGGCGGAATCTGCAGCTTATATAGAAAATTAGTCAGAAATTGGTCACGCACGGTCGAACGCACGACCGTGCGTGGACCGTGCGATATTTAACGAACAGACAGGCCAGCAAGATGAAGCTGGCGCGCCCGTGCGTTTTACTCATGCACGGCAAACCCTCCCGTGCGTAAAACGCACGGGTAAATTCAGAAATGCTAAAACAACAAGAAGAAACAGGCAACCGTGCATTTTACCACGCACGAGTAAATCCGCCCGTGCGTAAAAACGCACGACAAAACTCAGATCGCCTGTTTTCTTCCCAAATGAGAACGCACGACTGTAACCGTCCGTGCGTCAAGGAAACGCACGACCGTGCGTTGTACACAGTCATGAATTATGGGAGAAAACTAGATGATCCGATCGCCTGCACACAAGACAAAACAGCTGGGAAAATACCTCCAGCACCAGATAAACACAGAAAAAGAATGGGGAGCACATTGTGCTTGCCCCCAACAACAAAGCATGCAATTGCACACCAAAATGGGCCTAAAAGTGCACATAGTGTGAGAAGAGTGAACAAGTGAAATATAAGCATTAATGAACTAAAAATGAAGTGCAAGTGCGTGAAAACTAGCCCAGATGAGTCTAAATATGTGTATATAAATGAGACTCATCACACCCCCAGACTTACTGAAAGTATCTAGTTGCGGCCTAAATCACCTAGAGGGGGGTGAATAGGTGGATTCTATGTCTTTATGCGGAATTAAAAATTTAATACAGAAAAACAAACAATCAAACACAGCACAGACACAAGGATTTTATAGAGGTTCCCCGATGTGGGTAGTCCTCTTTCCCGCCTCGCCTATCTAGCACTTCGAGGCTAGACTCGGCTACTTCACCAATCTCAGATTATCACTAATCTTACACCTCGGAGTCAAAACTCCTACAACTCGGAGTATACCACTCCTACAACTCGGAGTATAACAACTCCTACACCTCGGAATAAACAACTCCTACAAATAATCTCGGAGTGAAAACTCCTACAAAAGAAAAGATATTGAAACAAAATACTTCTTCTTAACCTCTAAAGAGATTAACTTCAGATCTTGAATACTGAGTCTTCTTCTCAACCTTGAAAGAAAGCTTGGCACTTGAAAGATGTGGAAGAGAGAAGACTTGGCTAACCAGATCTGGATAGGCCCTTTGACTTACTTGAAAGAGTCTTCAATAATGAGAGCAGCAATAAGATCAAAGGCCTTCTTCTGAGAAATCTCTAACAACAATAGAGAAAGGATCTTTGAGCAGCAAATGTTAGGTCTCAGAATTCTTGTTCAGCAAAAGAGAAAGGAGATCGACTTTTAGCTTTATCTTTTCTGAACTGTCGGCTGAAGAGAGATTTTTAGATCGATTTTTTTAAGATTGATGCCCTTGCCCTAAAATAAGGATTTATTTATAGGGAGGACTTCAACGGCTCGTGCGACAATGAAGGGAGAGGCGACACGTGTACTGCCATGGTGGCTAACCCTAATTTTCGAAAACGAAACGAAGATTTGAAATCATCTGTCCGTCATTCGTCGAGACTTCACGTGAACATCCGACGAATTGACTTGGCCATAGGAAAACACTGAACAACCCGTGAAAAACACTTTCTGTTACCATTCGTCGGGATTCGTCGGGAGTTCACGAGAACATCCGACGAATTGACTTAGCTGCAGAATTTTCTTCACAACCCAGCCAAAATGACCTCTGTCAGCATTCGTCGGGATTCGTCGGAATGACCCGAGTCATCTCGACGAATGGACTTAGCTGCAGATTTTTCTTCTAAACCAAGACAAATGTCTTCTGTCTGGATTCGTCGGGATTCGTCGGAATGACCCGAGTCATCTCAACGAATTGACACAGCAGAATTTTTCTTTTCTTCTAAAAACCTGCTCCACTTGAAAGCCTTCAGTTATGAGCATATGAAGTACACCCCAATAGAGAGATTGCACATGAACCAACACTTTATTCTACACAATGAGGGATTACATTGTCTAGAACTGTGTTTGGTGATCCATTGCTACCTGACTTTGGTGTGCACTTAGCATTAAGACCTGCAAACACATAACTAGAGAACAACATCAAATACATTTCAATTCAACTTAGTTCATAGGAACACTTCTTCAAATCAAGGTAATTGTAACTACAATACCCAACAATATCCCCCTATTTGAAGAAGTCAGAACCTATGTACTGAGTTGAATTGCACTTAAAAAATATATATCAAATAGATAAGGAGAGTTATAAACTTAACTTTTTCAACTTTCTCTCCCTTTCAACTTTCTCTTTCAACTTTGCCAATTCTAACTTTGCCAATTCTAACTTTGCCAATTCCTCCCAACTTCAAATTCTCTTGCAAATTCAACTTCTCTCCCCCTTTCTGACTACTTCAGATAGGGAAGAAAAAGCATGAGAGCTCAAAGCTCCCCCTCAGCAACTACATAGGAGTAGTATATGTAGAATCAGCTCCTCCTCAATCTTTTCTCCCCCTTAGTCTTATCTCCCCCTTAGAGTTTCAGTGCCTGGACTGATTTCCTAAGCTTTTCAGCAACCATACTATATTTCTTCTATGTTCTGGTCATGTACCATGAACATCCACTTGTCCAAATGCCTGATCAGAGTTTTGGTTGGCCTTTGGACATACCTGCAAACACAGATTAATACACCTTAGGAGCCCAAAAGGATTTGGGTCCTAGGTTTCTGGTTAGATCAATACCACTCGGAGTGTTAACATTGCAAGGGGTCATACTTACATTGTTAACCCGTGGAGTCTTGACGTTCCTGGGGTTAAACCAGCAATCTATGGCGAAGTGACCAATCTTGCCACAGCACCACCAATCAAATCGATTGTATCTTCTCTTGTTCTCCTGTTTTAACTTGTGAACGGGGAGTTTAGCAGGAGCAATATTCTTAGAAGTAGAAGCCTCATGGTTGCAACACACACATGACTCCTTCTTCTCTTCATGAGATTTAGCAACAATTGATTTAATCTTTGGTGCTTTCTTAACAACTGATCCATGTACAAATGAACCATAATCCTTGGGGATTACTTTTTCATAAGGTGCCTTGAAAGTAGTTGTTTCGAAGCATCGGG
Organism: Dactylorhiza incarnata; assembly: GCA_033032865.1. NCBI lineage: Eukaryota > Viridiplantae > Streptophyta > Magnoliopsida > Asparagales > Orchidaceae > Dactylorhiza > Dactylorhiza incarnata. The sequence goes on along the minus strand of JAWHQI010000235.1, from coordinate 3,393,433 downwards.
GACGGGTTTGATTTTGGTCAACCTTGCCCTTACCTTTAACAGCTCTTTTCTTAGCAGCCTTACTACTTTCATCCTTATGCCCAAGGCCACTAACCTTCGCAGGAGCAGAAAATCTTTCAATGATTGGAAGAATAGTTTTTGGTTTGGAGAAGCTTTCAACTATCTTCCTTTCCACCACTAACTTTTCTTCTAATTCATTTATAAACTTCTCCTTAAGATTTAATAATTCAGTAGAGCTTTGAAGTTCATCTTTCAAGATTTGGACTTCATCTTTGAGAGGAGTTAATTTTTCAATTTCCTCCCTCAAATCTGATTCCATCGTCTTGAGAGATTTAATCTCATTTGCTTGAGATTTGACTACCTTGCGGCATTTGTCAAATCCTTCCAAAACGGCTTTGTACTGAGTCATTAAATCTGAATCTACCTCTGAAGAATAGCCTTCATTTGCATTGGAGTCAGTTTCAGATGCAGAAAGAGGAGTGTGCGAGTTTACCTTCCCTTTATATGAGGAGACGCTTCCTTCCTCGTCTAAATGTGCCATAAGCCCAAAATAGCCTTCTTCATCTGAGCTTGACTTCCCTGAGTCACTGTCACTAAGAGTCTTGGTCTTCTTTGCTAAGAAGCTCTTTTCTTCTTTCCTTTTCCCCTTGAAGGATTTCTTCTTTTTGTATGGACATTCCGTACTTATATGCCCTGGCTTATTACAACAATAACAGACAATATCAGTCGAAACATGTTTATTCGGTTTGGTTGTATACCTGTCGTTGCTGTGTTCTTTCTTGTGATGTTCATCATCACGCCTTGACCTTCTTTGGCTCCTTTTTCTGAGCAATTTCTTGAATTTCTTGGCGAGTGAAGAGAACTCTCCATCGGACATGTCTGAGCTTGAAGATGAATCCACAGACTCATCGTCTTCATCTGAAGGTTGTGTCTTTTCAAATGATCTAGCTTTACCTCTTCTTGACTCTTTGGCCTTCAGTGCCACAGAGTTCTCCCTTCCAGAAGTGGAGCATCCTTCTTCTTCAGCTTTTCTAATACTCAGCTTTAGTTCATGTGAGAGAAGCTTGCCAAACAATATTTGTGGCTCCATCGTAGCCAACTTTCCGAATTCCCTGATAGCAATAGCCTTGGTATCCCATTCTTTCGTTAGGGATCTCAAGAACTTGTCATTTAGTTCTCCAACGGTGAATTCCCGATCATAGTTCTTAAGACTGTTGACGATCTTAAAGAACTTCTCATAAGTATCAGAAATGGAGTCTCTTGGATCTTGCTTGAATGCTTCGTATTCTTGGTTCAGCAACGATCTTCGGTCATCCCTCACTTCTTCAGTACCTTCCATAAGAACAACTATGGAGTCCCACATTTCCTTGGCAAACTTGCAGTGTATAAGATTTTGTAGCATTGAATCGTCCACTGCACCAGCAATAATGTTCTTTGCCTTCTTGTCCAAGATGACGAGGGCAATCTCATCTTTGTCTAGCTCCAACATTTTCTTGGGAATCATAATAGCTGAATTTATTGACGATGGCTTCATAGGAACATGGGGACCTTCCACTACTATTTGAAAAATTCTTGGGTCGGTGGCTTCCATGTAGAACATCATTCTTTCCTTCCACATAGGGAAATTCTCCTTAGAACAGACGAGCATCTTAGCAGAATCCTTGGATTTTTCCATATCAGACAAACTTGCTCTTGCAACTAGATTTAAGGATCTTGTTCAAGGTGTTAACCTTTTAACGAACAACCTACCTCTGATACCAATTGAAAGTATCTAGTTGCGGCCTAAATCACCTAGAGGGGGGGTGAATAGGTGGATTCTATGTCTTTATGCGGAATTAAAAATTTAACACAGAAAAACAAACAATCAAACACAACACAGACACAAGGATTTTATAGAGGTTCCCGGATGCGGGTAGTCCTCTTTCCCGCCTCGCCTATCTAGCACTTCGAGGCTAGACTCGGCTACTTCACCAATCTCAGATTATAACTAATCTTACACCTCGGAGTCAAAACTCCTACAACTCGGAGTATACCACTCCTACAACTCGGAGTATAACAACTCCTACACCTCGGAGTAAACAACTCCTACAAATAATCTCGGAGTGAAAACTCCTACAAAAGAAAAGATATTGAAACAAAATACTTCTTCTTAACCTCTAAAGAGATTAACTTCAGATCTTGAATACTGAGTCTTCTTCTCAACCTTGAAAGAAAGCTTGGCACTTGAAAGATGTGGAAGAGAGAAGACTTGGCTAACCAGATCTAAATAGGCCCTTTGACTTACTTGAAAGAGTCTTCAATAATGAGAGCAGCAATAAGATCAAAGGCCTTCTTCTGAGAAATCTCTAACAACAATAGAGAAAGGATCTTTGAGCAGCAAATGTTAGGTCTCAGAATTCTTGTTCAGCAAAAGAGAAAGTAGATCGACTTTTAGCTTTATCGTTTCTGAACTGTCGGCTGAAGAGAGATTTTTAGATCGATTTTTTTAAGATTGATGCCCTTGCCCTAAAATAAGGATTTATTTATAGGGAGGACTTCAACGGCTCGTGCGACAATGAAGGGAGAGGCGACACGTGTACTGTTCATGGTGGCTAACCCTAATTTTCGAAAATGAAACGAAGATTTGAAATCCGTCTGTCCGTCATTCGTCGAGACTTCACGTGAACATCCGACGAATTGACTTGGCCACAGGGAAACACTGAACAACCCGTGAAAAACACTTTCTGTTACCATTCGTCGGGAGTCGTCGGGAGTTCACGAGAACATCCGACGAATTGACTTAGCTGCAGAATTTTCTTCACAACCCAGCCAAGATGACCTCTGTCAGCATTCGTCAGGATTTGTCGGAATGACCTGAGTCATCTCGACGAATGGACTTAGCTGCAGATTTTTCTTCTAAACCAAGACAAAGGTCTTCTGTCTGGATTCGTCGGGATTCGTCGGAATGACCCGAGTCATCTCGACGAATTGACTCAGCATAATTTTTCTTTTCTTCTGAAAACCTGCTCCACTTGAAAGCCTTCAGTTATGAGCATATGAAGTACACCCCAATAGAGAGATTGCACATGAACCAACACTTTATTCTACACAATGAGGGATTACATTGTCTAGAACTGTGTTTGGTGATCCATTGCAACCTGACTTTGGTGTGCACTTAGCATTAAGACCTGCAAACACGTAACTAGAGAACAACATCAAATACATCTCAATTTAACTTAGTTCATAGGAACACTTCTTCAAATCAAGGTAATTGTAACTACAATACCCAACACTTACCTTTTTGCGCGTCCCGAGCAAACAAATCCCTCAAGCATATGAGAAAAATACACAGCTGGCATAGAAATTGTAAAGCGGAGCATCATGCGAAGTCGCATGCTCAAGCGCGTAGAAATACAGTAGACAAAATTTCTAATTATACATATTAATTTATACTTTTCTAGGGGCGTATTTATATATTACATTTACTCAAAAAGTGAATCACAGTGAATCATAAGGTCGTACATAGTAAGAAAGTAAACTGAACGCTGAGGCGAGCATTGCCAAAGATCGGGGCTCGAGACAACCTCCATTGAAATCCATCAATGTCGGTGACCATAAGCTTGCCCGTTCGCACTCTCTCCACGACATAGGTTTGACTCAAATGCGTGAATCAATAGGACTTCAGGTTATTGATGAGGCTTGGGTTTAGGTGAGGTATACAATGATAAATACGATGACTCAAACACTAAACCCAAATGAGCTAGCGTAAAAAAAAACTATCCTCAAGCACCACAAAAAGATACGCGGGTACACCACACCCCCAGACTTGAACTTGACTACATGGGTGTGTGCACCGCCTACTCCCAATCATAAATCTATAAAGATTTTCAATTAAACATTACTTTTTTTTTCTTTTTACTTCTTTTCTTTTTCTCATCTCATTTTTTTTCTTTTCAAAATATTTTCAGCAAGATAAGCAATGAAGCGCATCCACTTTTTCACAAAAATATCACAACATCAACACCCCAATCATGAAATTAATAAACAACTAAAGCTCAAATTTGGGTGTGCGACTAGGATTGGCTTTTAGGCTTTGGTGAGAAAAAAGTGGGGCTGAATCAAAGAATGGGTAGGCACAACTGGGCTAGCGAAGATATAGCGATAGGAATGGGCACAAAGGCTCAACCGGGCCAAAATGATGGCCTATATCACATTCACGCAATTGACTAACCGTGTACCCATGCTTCAAGAATCGCTTGGGGAAAGTTCTTAGCCGCCGAGAAAGATAATCCTTCCTCCCGACTCGGGCAATACGAAGCTAACGAACGTCTACACACATCCCTATTCTACCGTTTGATTTACACTGGATTCACCAATTTTTTTGAGTGTAGTAAACAATATTTACGCGAATAGAAAAATATAAACTAAAAGCATAAAAAATTGAATCTACATGAATTTCTATGCGAGACAAGAGCACTCGACTAGGAGCACTATAGAAGTTGACATTTTACTCCGACTCACAATCCTAAGCCAGCACAATGATTTTCCCATCACACAAAAGAAATAAATTCGACTCGCGACGTGCCAACAGCTAAGCGCACGCTCAAGTGGGTGTAGTGGAGTGCAAAGAAAATGAACAATAACTAAATAAATGAAATAGAAATACTTATAGCATGCAGTGCAATAGTGCACGTGAGCGGGTAAACAAAACTACTCTCTCCCAGACTTAAACTAAACATTCTAATGCAAAATATGACTATAAAATTCAGAATAAAGCTAAGGAAGGAGAGTGCCCAATGCTCAGCAAGTGAGCATACAAAAAGATTGGCGTGTGAATCAGGACCAAGCTGCAACGTCTGCCGTCCAGAAGAAGGACCTCCAGGGGTGAGCTCCGCAAAAACAAAAGAAAAAGACAAACTAAAATAAACTACAGCTAACTAAACATGATTAGAAGAAATAAAAATGCAGGAAAAGTAAGATAACTACTGGGGTTATTGTCATCCCAGCACGACTTATTTAAATTTAAAACAGTTCTAGCTAATGGGAGTATGGAAAAGGAAATGAACAGGTAACTGTTCTAATATGCGTGTCGGTAGCGGGTACCGATACGGCGACAGAACATTTACTCCCCTGAGTAAATAAAAATACCTGTTGAACACAGGTAGCGGGAATAGGAAGTAAGAAGAGGAGGAAGGCTGGTCCTCACTCGTCTCACCACAAAATAAATCCTTGCCCAGCAAGGTGTCATCTCCAGGGAGGCAGCAGGAGGAGAAGGCAATGAATGAGGCTTCCTCTATAGAGGAGGGATCAACCTCCTCACAAGAGAGGATACAGTCATCATTAACTTGAGCAAGATGCTCCAAGTCCTCCTGAAGTACCTGTGAAGACTCAACCCCCACAGGCTCAGATGAAGAAGAGGGGTCAAGGAATAAAGAAGAGGAAGAACATAAATAAAAATCAATCGGGGGAGTGGTCCCGGTCTCACTCCCAGCAGGTGATGGAGCATGCATTTCGCACTCTTCCGGTTTGATAATAACAAAATCCCGTTTGTATTTGATTCTTTTTTTATTGATGGTGTGCAGGTAACAGGTATGAGATGTTCACAATTCTGCTGGAGCTTAATTTGACTGAATGGAGAATTTCGATGTCGGAATTTTCCGACATCTATTGTCGCCCAGGCGACAGGACAGAAGTTACAGCAATTGCTCGCATGGTAGCACGACGCGCATCAGTTTGGCGCTGTCAGAATTCCAACAGCGATGTCGCCCAGGCGACAGTCCAGAAGTTACAGCAACCGCTCACACGACAACACGACGAACAGCGGTTTGGCGCTGTCGGAATTCTGACAGCGATGTCGCCCCGGTGACAGTGAAAAATATAAATTGGTTTGTTTTGTTCGTGCATTCCAAGTTTTTGGAGATTCTAAGTCCCTTCCTGAGTGCATACGAACCAGAGAGATCCAGAACCTCATCAACTCCCATTTGTGCTTAGAAGGTTTGAGATTGAAGATGAGATCGGACGCGCTTCAACATCAACGATCATCTCGAGGCTTCAACCTTCCTTTTAGAGATCTGAATTTCTAGGGAGTTCTTCTTTTCATTTTGTATTTTCATTTATATATATTTCATTTTGTATTAGTAGGGAAATCATCTCCTTGTGCGTGACGTCTAAGTCCTTGCGTGGCTTAGGGGAAAATCACTTCCTTGTGCGGAGCGTCCAAGTCCTTGCGTGGCTTGGTGGGAAATCGTGGCCTTGTGTGCTACGTCTAGATCTTGGGAAGATCTAGAGGATAGGCTTGAGCTTGGTCTAGGGAAATACAAGTGATAGCCTTCCGTTCCTTGGGAGAAGGATTGGTAAACAAAAATTGTCAAAAGTTTATTATCTTATTTATGCCTTGATCTTAAGCATTGTTAAGATCATTTTTATTGTATGAGAATTTCATGATTAAAATATTATGCCTTTTTCTTTAATTGCAAATTTGGTTGCTTAATCTTTAACTTAGAAATTTGTGTTTGATCTAATTTAAAAATTTCATAGTTTGTAAATTTTTATAAGTGATTTTTAGAAAAGCAAAATTTGTTTTGAAAATTCTTAAGTAAAAATTCATAATTCAAAAAGGCCCTTATTCACCCCCCTCTAAGGGCGCCACAAGATCTAACAAGTGGTATCAGAGGCAGGTTACTCCAAAATGGTTTTACCACCAGGAGTAATGGCGCACAACGATCACGCGTTCGTTGAGGGGCAAGGAATTAGTAGGCCACCACTTTTTATGGGTACAGACTATAACTATTGGAAAATCCGAATGCGATGTTTTCTAATAGCTCTCGACATGGAAGTTTGGAATATGGTCGAGACGAGTTATACTTCCCCAACATATGATGTAGGAAATGTAACAATGGACAAACCCAAAGACAAGTGGGATGACAATGATAAATTAAAATGTAAAAACAATGCAAAAGCCATGAATGCTTTATTTTGAGCACTAGATCGCACTGAATTTAATAGAGTTTGTGCTTGTGATACTGCATATGAAATTTGGAATCTTTTAGAAATCACTCATGAAGGTACTTCGCAGGTAAATGATTCAAAGCTATTTCAACTGGAGTCAGAATTCAAAAGATTCAAAATGGAGGTGGATGAAGAAATTGATACAATGTACACACGATTCACTAAAATCATGAACGATTCAAAGGTGCTGGGTAAGGTTTTCTCCAATGGAGATTTAGTAAGGAAAATCTTAAGATCACTTCCCCCGAAGTTCAATCCTAAAGTGACTGCAATCTCCGAGTCACATGATCTTAAGACCTTACAATTGGAGAGCCTCATTGGAAATCTGAAAACTCATGAGGTGGAGTTGAAAATCCAAAGCCAAGAGTACAATTTGGAGCCCAAAAAGAAGAGCTTGACATTGAAATCAAGAAGGGAAGTTGAGACTGAATCTGAAGAAAGTGAGAAAGATGAGGAAGGACTATTTGTGAGGAACTTTAAAAAGTTTATGAGAAATCCGGAGAGGAGAAATTCATTTAAAAGATTTTTCAAAAAGAACGATTTTGTCTACCAAAAAGGCAAAGGAAAAATGGAGAATGAAGAGGAGCGTCCGCTACCGGAGTGCTACCATTGCAAGAAGATTGGTCATATCAGAAGCAAGTGCCCAAAATATCTGAGAGAGCAGAAATAGAAGAGGCACGATAAGAATTTCAAAAAGAAGGTTCTGAAGGCGGAGACTTGGGATGACACAACTTCTAAAGGCTCAAGTGAAGCAAGCGATGAAGATAAAGAAGAAGCAAATGTATGCTTGATGGGGAAATAAAATGCGTCATCTGACGACGATTGCAGTGTCCAAAGCGACACTGAGGTAACTCCTTCATCTTATGAAGACTTATATTCTGAATTTATGAAAACTTGCAAATTTTTGGATAAAGCCTAAAGGAAATTGATTTTTTAAAGTCTGAAAATAAAGGTCTTTTAAAAGTGAATAAAAATGATCAAATGAATTGAAAACTATTGGGAAAGAGAAGGTAATTTGTCAAGAGTGTGATCACTCTTCGACAAGGATAAAAGAACTTGAAAACACTATTTCTAAGTCCGATCAAAAAATTGATCAACTTCTAAAAGAGAAAAAGGACTTAGAAAAAGTGGTCAAAACTTCTCATTCTAAATTAGAGAATTATAAGAAAAATGTTACAAATAGATGTGGCATGATAGTAAAAGAAAATTCAATTTTAAAGTCCAAAGTAAATGAGTTGAACATGGCAATTGGAAAATTTGGTGTTGGAAAAAAATCTCTGGATATGATTTTAGCCAACCAATGCCATGTGACATCAAAATTTGGGCTAGGATACGTTTCTGGAAGCTCTGGAAGCTGTCAGAAATTTCCGACAGCTGATGTCAGAACCAGCGACAGCTCCAGGTTCAGAAAACCTATTTTTCAAAATGAAAAATTTTCTAAGTCCACACATAAAGATGTTTCCTCCAGCAAGAGTCCAGAGAAACCATTGAAAAATGGTTCCTCACCATTCATTGCATGTGCCAAATGTCATCGATTTGGTCACATCTCAGATTCATGCTAGAAGAAAGGAAAAGTTAATGTTAAACAAATCTGGGTACCTAAGGCGTCCACCTATACCATGGGATCGAGCACTTGGGTAACCAGATCTTTACTCTCATCATCTTTTTAGGTGTGCGTGCAGGCTAGGAACAAGGAAGACGTGTGGTATTTGGAATCTGGATGTTCAAAACACATGACAGGCGATAAATCAAAGTTCCTTAGCTCGGAGATGAAGAAATGTGGAACAGTGACATTTGGAGATAATGGCAAGGGTAAAGTCAAAGGCATTGGAGTAGTAGGTAATGAAGAATTTAAAATTTCAAATGTTTTATATGTTAAAGGTTTGAAACATAATTTAATTTCTATTAGTCAACTATGTGATAAAAATCTAAATGTTTTATTTGACTCTAGCTCAAACCTTTGCAAAATTATTGATTCTAAAAGAAACGAAATCGTACTTACTGCACCAAGAATAAACAATGTCTATATAATCACTTTTCATGATTTATCTCATTATACACTTAAATGTTTTATTTCAAAGAATGATGAACTTGAATTATGACATAGGAGACTAGGACATTCTAGTGCTAAACGCATAGTAAAGCTTTCTAAAAATAAAATAATAAAAGGTTTACCAAATTTGAATGGAAAGCTTTCTTCATTATGTTCACCATGCCAAAAAGGAAAGTTTACAAAATCATCTTTTAAAAGCAAAAATGTTATTTCTACTACTAGACCTCTATAATTATTACATATGGACTTGTTTGGTCCAATTACTACACAAAGTCTAGGAGGTAGAAAATATACGTTTGTTATTATTGATGATTATTCTAGATTTTGTTGGACATTGTTTTTAAATTCAAAATTTGATGCTTTTGATGAATTTGTAAAACTAATTTCACGTATTCAAAATGAACTTGATTTACAAGAAAAATGCATTAGATCAGATCATGGAGGAGAGTTCGATAATGAAAATTTTATTTCATATTGTAGTGAATTTGGCATAAAACACGAATTTTTCGCTCCTCGCACACCACAGCAAAATGGTGTAGTGGAGAGGAAAAATAGAACACTTCAAGAATTAGGACGTACTATGCTTTGTGAATTTAAATTGCCAAAATATTTTTGGGCCGAAGCGGTTAGTACTGCATGCTATATTATTAATCATGTCATGATTCGTCCTACAATACAATTAACTCCTTATGAAATTTATTTTCAAAGAAAACCAAATGTATCTTACTTTAAAGTTTTTGGTTGTAAATGCTTTATTTTGAATACAAAAGATAACTTAGGCAAATTTGATGAAAAATGTGATGAAGGAATTTTCATTGGTTATTCTTCAACTAGCAAGACATATAGAGTCTATAATAAACGTACTAAAGTGGTTGAAGAATATATTCATGTAAAATTTGATTAAAATATTTCTTGTGTAGAAAATACTAAAGTTGCTGATAATGAGAAAAATGAAGAAGATGTGGAACAAAATCTGAGGAAAAATGATGATGATGATGAAGAAAAAGTAGAGAAAGAAGACGAAAAAGATGGTGAAGAAGAAGAAGAACAAGGATATGTATCTCCAACCGAGCTAAGGTTCTCAAAAGATCATCCACAAGAATTTGTTATTGGAGAACCATTAAGTGGGGTACGTACACGTTCTATTTTACATGAAAGTTTTTCAAATTTATGTTTTGTCTCAAATATAGAACCAAAAGATGTTGCCACCGCTTTAAATGATGAATCTTGGTTTCTAGCTATGAATGAAGAACTTAACCAATTTGAAAGAAATAAAGTTTGGATTCTTGTTGATAGACCTAGTGATCATCCAGTGGTAGGAGTCAAATGGATTTTCAAAACAAATTAGATAGTGACTCTAGGGTCACTAGTGTTGGGTTTTTCTTGAACCATACATCATATGTAGGCGCAGCGGAAATAAACAGAAACAACCCAAAAATGCTTGGATTGGTCATGAATGTTGAATCAAGAAGTTAATAAAATACTAGGCAAAAATTACCTCAATGGGGTTGGATCAAATCCAACCTAGATGCTCCACGAGTTGATTCCTGTTGGCGGCAAGGAGAGTTCTCACGTAGAATTATGTCTACGTCTCTACAGAAGTCCACACGAGCCGGGAGAACGCCAAGTCACGTCGCACGCAACTCGGAAGGAAGAAAGGCTGCACCTTGCACTTCCACGGATTGCTAGATCCGCTTCAGGAAGAACAATGCCGGCGACAATCGACGGAGAGGAGGTCGGCGGAGGCGAACGAGCGACGGAACGCTTCCGTCGACTAGGGTTCGAGAGGCGGAACCTTTCCGTCGGCTCTTCTTTCGTTAGTCTAGAGAACCCTAAAACGAAGTCCTATTTATACCCAAAGGATAAACAGCTTCTAGAAGAATCGCTATCCGCAGACCACACAGCAGAATAGGGGCTTCTGTTACAATTCGTCGGGATTCCACGGAACAGCATTCGTCGAGATTACACGGGACAATCCGACGAATTCCGACGAATCACAACAGACGGCAACAATTGCCTAGTCAAGGCTCTCTGTGATAATTCGTCGAGATTCCACGGAACAATCCGACGAATCCCGACGAATTCCGACGAATCCAGACAGACGACAACATTTTGCCGAGTGAAAGATCTCTGTCACAGTTCGTCGAGTTTCCACGGAATGACCCGACGAATCCCGACGAATCCGACGAATCCTATCCGTGTAAACCCGATGAATTCCGACGAATCATATCCGACGAATTCAGACAGCAACATTTGCTGGACTTCCCCATTCTATATGGTGATTGGTAACCTTTACCAACACAGTCAATCTTCCAACTTCTCCACATGCTCTTATGTGCGACCCTGCAGGCTCATATCGCGTTGGCAGTGATATTACATGTTTGACCACTTCTAGATCACAATGGTAACTCCAACAGTCTCCCACTTGATCTTGAAAGTATCAAACAAAAAACTTCACAAACAATGAGCGGCATCTAGCAATGCATCATTGCTCCCCAAGCAATACGAGTTCATAACTCATAAGCCTTTATGACCAATGTTCCAGCGTTGTCTTTGTCCCTTTGTCCCTTACATCCGGAAAGAACTAGAGGTATGGACCGTGTCACCCTCTTAATAGCTCAATCCAAGTTTCTTGATCTAGAACGGACTTCCAGAGAATGGTGAGCTCAATATCACATATTGACTCAACCAAGCATGGCCATGCATTTCCCAGTCCAATTCCATCAAGGGGCCCATGGATGCAACTCCTGTTATATAGGAGGACAAATCCCATATCTGCTCACACCCAAACACCCAAATGATTCGTAACGTACCCAACGATCACCCTTATCATCAACCTTCTTCAAGGAAGACTTTAGATGACATCAAAGCACGCTCTTCCTCACTCGATGAATGCTGTGACTTCAGGTCAAAGGACCACAACACCATTGTCAAATGAGACCTACTTGTGACACTTTTAAGTAACAATCCACAAAGTAGTCTCAGGTTGGGTCTGTCCAGTACAACTTGTTCACTAACAAGTACCCATGTGATGACTTGATATCACAATATCATGACCTGTGAGAACCGGTCATCAGTCAACACACATGCTAGTCTTAATGTATCATCATCACCCTTAGCTTCTACGATGATACCTCGACCCGGGACCTTTTAAGAATGAAGCTTCGAAATCATAGGCTCTCACATTCAAGTCACGTACTTGATGTCCTATGGAAGCGAACATTCTAAGGGTATTTATCACGAATTTTATTCTATCATATAGAAACAGTATATCGTAATAAAAGAACTTGCCATTAATTGTAAAAAGAAATAATCGGTACACAATTCATCATATGAATAAATAATAAACAGCCAACAGAATATTTATTTTACATGCAACCCACAAGACTCCCACTAGAGTTGATCACTCAGGTATCGTATACCCATTGATCTAGTATGACCATCATGCTTTCTCTGCGCGAGAGGCTTTGTCAGTGGATCTGCAATATTCTCCTCAGTCGGCACTCTGCAAATGTTCACATCTCCTCGTTCGACAATCTCACGAATAAGATGGAACCGCCGAAGTATGTGCTTGGAGCGCTGATGGGATCTAGGTTCCTTAGATTGTGCAATTGCACCATTGTTATCACAGTAGAGAACTACGGGACCAACAATGCTAGGAACTACATCTAGCTCGCCGATGAATTTCCTAATCCATACAGCCTCCTTCGCCGCATTAGCTGCAGCGATATACTCGGCCTCAGTTGTAGAATCAGCAACTGTCTCTTGCTTGGAACTCTTCCAGCTCACAGCTCCTCCATTCAGGCAAAACACAAACCCTGACTGAGACTTTGAATCATCCCTATCAGTTTGGAAGCTAGCATCCGTGTAACCACTTACAACGAGCTCTTCCTCTCCACCATACACCAAGAATACATCCTTAGTCCTTCTCAAGTACTTCAGGATATTCTTTACGGCTATCCAGTGACATTCACCGGGATCAGACTGATACCTGCTAGTCATGCTCAAAGCAAAAGAGACATCGGGTCGAGTACATAACATTGCATACATGATTGACCCAATTGCCGAAGCATATGGAATCAACTTCATGCGGTCCTTATCTTCACAAGATTTTGGACACTGGTCCTTAGAGAGATTCACACCAAGAGACATGGGTAAAAATCCTTTCTTGGACTCAAGCATGTTGAACCGCTTCAACACCTTGTCAATGTACGTACTCTGGGTCAAACCCAGCAACTTCTTCGATCTATCTCTATAGATCTTAATACCGAGTATGTAAGTCGCATCACCCAAGTCCTTCATAGAAAAGCAGTTCCCTAGGTTGTTCTTAACAACTTTCAGGGTAGGTATGTCATTCCCGATCAGCAGTATGTCATCTACATACAATATCAGGAAGACAACAATGCTCCCACTGATTCGCTTGTAAACACACGGTTCATCCTCGTTCTTGACAAAACCAAACTCTTTGATCTTCACATCAAAACGAAGATTCCAACTTCTAGAGGCCTGTTTCAGTCCATAGATGGACCTATTCAGCTTGCATATTTTAGTGGCTTCATTTGGGGATACAAAACCCTCGGGTTGTGTCATGTACACTTCCTCAAGGAGGTTTCCATTTAGGAAAGCCGTTTTGACATCCATCTGCCAGATCTCGTAGTCATAATACGCAGCAATAGCAAGCAATATCCTAATGGACTTTACCATGGCAACAGGGGAAAAGGTCTCATCATAGTCAATACCATGAATTTGCTTGAAACCCTTAGCCACCAGTCGCCCTTTGAATGTCTGTACATTCCCATCCATGTCGGTCTTTTTCTTGAAGACCCACTTGCACCCTATGGGTCGAACCCCTTCAGGTGGTTCCACCAAGTTCCAAACTTGGTTTATATACATGGAGTCCATTTCGGATTTCATAGCCTCAAGCCATTTGTCGGAGTCCGGTCCATTCATAGCCTCTTGGTAGGTTGCTGGTTCATCATCATGATCCATAAGCAACACATTACCTATTTGAGACACGAGAAATCCATATCTCTCAGGCTCAAATCTTGGTCTACCAGATCTACGTAGGACTTGTGTTTCGTGAGCAGGTTCTCTAGCTACAACATCTTGTAGTCCTGGCTCAGAATCCAACTCTGGTTCATTCACTATTTGTGGTTCTTGAACTTCTTCAAGTTCTACCTTTTGCGTCTTTCTTGATAAGAACTCTTTCTCCAAGAAGACACCCGTCCTTGCGACAAACACTTTGCCCTCAGACGGTAGGTAAAAGTAATATCCTTTCGTTTCCTTAGGATATCCCACCAGATAACACTTATCTGATTTGGGTTCCAGCTTGTCAGGCATTTGACGTCGTACGTATGCCTCACAGCCCCAAATTTTAATGAACGACATACTAGGACGCTTCCCAGTCCATATCTCATATGGTGTCTTTAGAACCGTTTTCGTCGGAGCGCGATTCAGTGTTATTGCAGCAGTCTCTAAAGCAAAACCCCAAAAGGAAACAGGCAAGTCTGCATGACTCATCATCGACCGTACCATGTCTAACAGAGTACGATTTCTCCTCTCAGACACACCATTATGCTGCGGTGTCCTAGGTGGAGTGAGATGTGATACAATACCACACTCTTTCAGATGATCACGGAACTCATGACTCAGGTATTCGCCACCTCGATCAGATCGGAGTGCTTTAACCTTTTTACCCAATTGGTTCTCCACTTCATTCTTAAACTCTTTGAACTTTTCAAAGGTTTCGGATTTGCACTTCATAAGATACACGTATCCGTATCTACTGAAATCATCAGTAAATGTAACGAAGTAGAAATACCCACCTCTAGCCATAGAACTCATGGGTCCGCATACATCACTATGTACAACACCCAAGAGATCCTCAGCCCTCTCAGTATAACCAGTGAAAGGGGCTTTAGTCATCTTGCCTAATAAACAAGACTCGCATCGCTCAAATGATTCATAATCAAATGAGTCCAATAGTCCATCTCTATGGAGCTTGGATATGCGCTTCTCGTTTATATGGCCCAAACGACAATGCCAGAGATATGTAGGATTTGAGTCATTTGTTCTTAGTCTTTTATTATTATCTACATTATAGATCGGATGGTCCAGGTTCAAAACATAAAGACCATTAAACAATTGAGCTACAGCATAACAAACATCATTCTTAAATATAGAACAACAATTGTTCTTAATTATAAAAGAAAATCCAATCATGTCTAAGCATGAAATAGATATAATGTTTCTAGTTATGGCCGGAACATAATAACAATTATCAAGTTCTATTACAAGCCCACTGGGCAAAGAAAGACGGTAAACCCCACGGCTACAGCAGCAACTCTTGCTCCATTGCCGACACGCAGGTCCACCTCTCCTTTACTCAGCAATCTCCTCCTTCCTAGTTCCTGCACATTTGTACAAATGTGAGAACCACATCCGGTATCCAATACCCAAGATGAAGGAGCAGAAAGGTTTATCTCTATAACATAAATATCCGAAGCGGAAGTCATACCTCCCTTCATTTTCTGCAGACCCTCAATGTACGAAGGACAATTCCTCCTCCAATGACCAGCCTTGCCACAGTGGTGGCATTTTCCTTCCTTCACGGTGCTCTTCTTTTTCAGCGCAGAAGATTTGGGCTCAAGATGTGACTTAGGTCCCACCTTCGTCTTCTTGAAGCCCTTGGCCTTACCCTTGCCTTTATGTACCATCAATATGGGACTAGCAGGCTTGGCCTTCTTCATGTTTATCTCGGCAGTTCGCAACATGCCTAGGAGCTCGGGCAGTGTCTTGTCTATTTCATTCATGTTATAGTTCAAGACAAACTGCTCATAATTATCCGGCAACGATTGCAGGATAAGATCTGTGGCCAACTCTTGACCCAGAGGAAAACCCAGTCTCTCCAGGTTCTCTATATACCCAATCATCTTGAGTACGTGAGTACCAACCGAGTCTCGAGCTCCCATTTTGCACTGAAATAAGGCCTTCGTGACATCGAACCTCTCTTGACGAGCTTGCCCTTGAAACATTTTCTTTAGGTGCTCGTCAATCTCCTTGCACCCCATGTTCTCATGTTGCTTCTGAAGCTCAGAGTTCATGGTGGCAAGCATAAGGCACTCGACGTCTAAGGCGTCATCGGTATACTTCTTATAAGCATCCTTATCAACACGGGACGAGTTCCCGGTTGGCACCTCGGGGGCTTCTTCTTCCAAGACGTAGAGCTTTCGCTCTTGCCTGAGAACAATTCTCAGGTTCCTATACCAGTCCATATAGTTCGTCCCACTAAGCTTGTCCTTCTCAAGGATAGCTCTTAGGGACAAGGTGGAATGTGAACCACTTGCCATGGAATTCTACAAGAATTCATGCAGAATTTAATCAGTACCTTAATTTCAAAATACAATTTATTTTTAATTTGGACTTCAATTAAATACTCCCACTATTTTATTCAAATTGATAACCCTCACTATCAATTCGGAGAGTCCATGCGAGCTACTCTCTTAGTGGACAAGATCCGTATTTCACCAACACCACGAGTCCGCTTTGGCGTTCCTCTCATAATGCGGTTATTTAGGTAGGCAACGCTTGCCAATTGCATCCTCATGCAATTCTTGTATGGCTGGTGAATAACTCCTTATTCGCATCCATCATATGGTGCATGCCAACCCTATGCCTCTAGGCACTCAACCTTTGAGGTCACCTAGTTAAGTTAGACCCGATGTCGACAGTGGGATATCACAATTATCCGCTCGCACCCTTACCAAGATAGATTAATGCACCTTGCTTTGGCAAGCCCACACTTCATCGATCGAGGCAGGAAGAGTGTCATCCATCGGAAGGCATCCAAACACTTAATATTTGATGAAGGGATTTTAATTTTAATAATAGGTTAACACTTAACCATGATCAACATTTGATCAAAGTGCACATCCACAGAAAAACAAGCTTTCTTAAATCCACATGCATCCCTTATGTGCACAACATAAGACTATCAACCTTTGATAGACGAAAGGGCTAAATCTGGACATTTAGAACTCTTCCAAATCTTCAGATTTACATGCATTGGACAAAGGCAAAGACAACTCGACTTAAAGCAGTAGACAAGCTCGTCTCTCATTGTTGGATTCAAAATCCAAAACAATACAATGGTTCATTAACCACTTGAGGGACGGTTACTGCTAAGGAGACAACAATTTCTAACAATTAGAAATGACCACGAAATCCCAGACGTTCCTGGCGGGGTTCCAAGGGGCCGCGCCCCTGGCGGGGTCTTAGGGGCAGAGCCCCTAACGGGGTCCAAGGGGCAGCGCCAAAAACCACACCAAATCACATCAAATGTGATATTCCAAGAAGAAATCTTGACATTTAGAACGCTTCCAAATACCTAGATTTGCACGTACTGGAATAACCAAACTTCTGAAACAAAATTCATGACCAGAACCTGGCTCTGATACCACTGTTGGGTTTTTCTTGAACCATACATCATATGTAGGCGCAGCGGAAATAAACAGAAACAACCCAAAAATGCTTGGATTGGTCATGAATGTTGAATCAAGAAGTTAATAAAATACTAGGCAAAAATTACCTCAATGGGGTTGGATCAAATCCAACCTAGATGCTCCACGAGTTGATTCCTGTTGGCGGCAAGGAGAGTTCTCACGTAGAATTATGTCTACGTCTCTACAGAAGTCCACACGAGCCGGGAGAACGCCAAGTCACGTCGCACGCAACTCGGAAGGAAGAAAGGCTGCACCTTGCACTTCCATGGATTGCTAGATCCGCTTCAGGAAGAACAATGCCGGCGACAATCGACGGAGAGGAGGTCGGCGGAGGCGAACGAGCGACGGAACGCTTCCGTCGACTAGGGTTCGAGAGGCGGAACCTTTCCGTCGGCTCTTCTTTCGTTAGTCTAGAGAACCCTAAAACGAAGTCCTATTTATACCCAAAGGATAAACAGCTTCTAGAAGAATCGCTATCCGCAGACCACACAGCAGAATAGGGGCTTCTGTTACAATTCGTCGGGATTCCACGGAACAGCATTCGTCGAGATTACACGGGACAATCCGACGAATTCCGACGAATCACAACAGACGGCAACAATTGCCTAGTCAAGGCTCTCTGTGATAATTCGTCGAGATTCCACGGAACAATCCGACGAATCCCGATGAATTCCGACGAATCCAGACAGACGACAACATTTTGCCGAGTGAAAGATCTCTGTCACAGTTCGTCGAGTTTCCACGGAATGACCCGACGAATCCCGACGAATCCGACGAATCCTATCCGTGTAAACCCGACGAATTCCGACGAATCATATCCGACGAATTCAGACAGCAACATTTGCTGGACTTCCCCATTCTATATGGTGATTGGTAACCTTTACCAACACAGTCAATCTTCCAACTTCTCCACATGCTCTTATGTGCGACCCTGCAGGCTCATATCGCGTTGGCAGTGATATTACATGTTTGACCACTTCTAGATCACAATGGTAACTCCAACAACTAGAAACAAAGCTAGGCTTGTAGCAAAAGGATATATTCAAATTGAAGGGGTAGATTTTGATGAAACATTTGCACACGTAGCACGATTGGAAGCAGTTAGAATTTTTGTTGCATTTACTAGTCATAAAAGATTTAAATTATTGCAAATGGATATTAAAACTGCATTTTTAAACGGGTTGATTAAAGAAGAAGTTTATGTTGAACAACCCCAGGCTTTATAAATGAAAAATTTCCTAATCGCGTGTATAGATTACTAAAAGCTTTGTATGGTTTAAAACAAGTACCACGAGCATGGTATGATAGATTGACTATATATTTATTACAAAATGGTTTTAAAATGGGTGGTGTTGATTGTACACTCTTCATTAAGCAAGTTGATGATGATTTAATTATTTTACAAATTTATGTTGATGATATTATTTTTGGAGCCACTAATGAAGAGTTGTGTAATTATGTTGTAAAAATGATGGAAAGTGAATTTGAGATGAGTATGGTAGGAGAATTAAAATATTTCTTAGGATTTCAAATTGTTCAAAAACATGATGGAGTTTTATTAACCAATCAAAATATATTCATGATGTTTTAAAACGATTTGGATTTGAAAATCTCAAACAAGCAAATACTCCTATGAGTGTATCTTTAAAATTAGGAAAAGGTGAAAGTGGAATATCCATAGATCAAACTTTATATAGAGGCATGATAGGTTCACTTTTATACTTAACCGCTTCTAGACCAGATATTATGTTTTCAGTTTGTTTATGTGCTAGATTTCAATTCGATCCCAAAGAAACACATTTAAAAGCGGTAAAAAGAATTTTTAGATATTTAATTGGCACATCTAAACTTGGTTTGTGGTATCCTCATAGCGATGATTTTACTCTTTCTGGCTATTCTGATTCTGATTATGCCGGTTGTTCAATAGATAGGAAAAACACTAGTGGCACTTGTCACTTTTTAGGCCCTTCACTCATTTTGTGGTCGAGTAGGAAACAGAATTCTGTTGCCCTCTCAACCACCGAGGCCGAATACATTGCACTTGGTAGTTGTTGTGCACAAGCTCTTTGGATGAAACAAACTTTAGAAGACTTTAACATTAAACAACAAACAATAGAGCTATGGTGCGATAACAAAAGTGCAATTGATTTAACTTGCAACCTGGTTCATCACTCTAGGTCTAAACATATTGACGTTAGGCATCATTTTATAAGAGACCACATTAAAAATAATCAGATTAAGATTTCATTTATAGGCACAGATAATCAACTAGCAGATATATTCACTAAACCGTTACCGGATTCCCGTTTTTCTATGCTTAGGCTAGAACTGGGAATCCTAGACATTTCACAATGATTATATCACTACTTATGACCTATAAAATTAAAAATATCACAAAACCTATACATTTTAAAAAGAAAAACTAAATTTTAAATCAAATCATAGAATTTGAATAACTTAACAAAAATTCTCACATCATTAATATTACATAAAAATTGTTCCAGAAAAATAGTAGAAATCAACATAAGATTAAGTTCATTAACAGAAAATGAAATCTGGGCAAGTTCACTGTCGCCCAGGCGATAGTGAATGTCAAAAAATTCCGACATCAGTCAGAAGCAGCAACCTGCTGGAAACTACTCAGAATCATCATATCCAGCCCCACTGCTTTCTGGACAGTCTTCTGAAAATCCACGTCTTACGACCTTTCCACGTCGAGTCCGCCTAACCGATTGGCGTGGCGGTTCTTCATCTGGGACTTCCTATTCGGCTGCTTCTTCAGGAGTAGGCTTTAATTTCAGTCCCTTCACCAGAAATTTCATAAACTTCTGCATTCTACTGCGATCTTTCTTCACTTCTTTCTTGTGCTCTTCAAATGAATCACGAAGATCATCTATAGAATCTCGTAGTGATCCTCCTCTAAGATTTGTAGGCTCTCTAATCTCTATTCCAGGATGAGGCTTTTTATGAGACTTCTTCACTTTCATGGTACCTGTATAGTATATCTCAGGAACACAATCATCTAAGTACGAATCTTGACCTATCCATTCATACTTCTTATATAGAATACGTTGAATTATAGCCCCCATTGGCAAAGTATGAATCTTCACCCATTTTGGATGTTTTAATCTAAACGCATAACGAATCTGGGCAAGGATGAGGTCCGCTACATCGAAGGGTTCCTCCTCCATAATAAAATATGTAAACAACGTCAACTATGCCGTGATACTCCTTGTATCACCACTTTTTAGCATGACCGTGTTCCTTAATATGTCTTGGACTAAATAGGCATCAGGAGTAAGTGAAGAGACTTCCGTGATTAGTGTCCTCTTTTGACTTCCATGTAAACTCATATTTACAAGAGTCCAATCTCTGTCCTTTCTATAACTCTCTACTATGTCTGGCATATGATCACTCATAAGAAGACCAAATTCATCTCTAAGATCAACATGTGTTATTTCCACATGTTGACCTTGGATTCTCGATCTCACTCACCCATCCAATTCAGTGTATTTCGGGTCTTCCAAATGGTTATAAAACTCTCGGATCAAGACAGATGAGAACATATCTACTGAAATTACTGATAATATACCTACGTTAGCAAGACGAATGTAGATATGGTCGTCCTTAGGAGAGTCAAATTCGACATATTTTGAAACTCCAATTATTGCTTTCTCAATCCCCGGATATACTTGATAAGAACTATGCGGATCTTTGATGCGATATTTTCGGCAAGTGCACCGGTCGCGCAAGTAATAAAAATGGGGAAAATCCCCGAGTGTCGGTCTCTTGAGGAACACAGTAAGGTGGAATTTAATATCGAGGAAGGACTTGAGATCGAAGTCTTTGGTCGGTGTTACAATGGATGGTTGGCTTGGTTTGCGAATAATAAAATAAAATACTACGCCTACTCCTATGCAATGCCGCTATGCAATGCTTCGATTGGCGAGATGGAGACTAAGCAGGCCTTGAGCGCGCTGCGTCAAAAGGGCGGATGGGCGAGAAGGCAAGCGGAATGAGGGTCGCAAGCACCTCGTCAACAACAAGCACGCCACAAGCAATTGCTAGTGCGGCACCGGTCACGGTGGTGGAGTGGGAGATGGAATAGGGTGCACCTCAATAACACAAATGAACTAGATAATTCCAAAATCATGAAATAAGCAATAATACACATGGTTCATAGCATTCATCATCTAAATAAAGAGATTACAACAAATATAACCACACAAGTAGAAGAAAAAGGCAAGAAATACGACCGAATCTGGAGTCTTGTTGTAGATTCACGGTAGGAAGCACCGGGTTGTCAATCCGCATCCTAGCTCGGTCCCAACTGCGTCCGGGGTAGAGGAGGGCTGTCACAACTCCCAATGGACCCGTCTTCTCCAGCGATTTACCATCCGGTCACGTCTAGTGCGAAGAACTTCTTCCTTAGCGATCAAAATGAGTGTAGGATCCCTTCTTGCAAGCCCTTGGATGATGGAGGAGGCCTAGGAGGTGAAAAACCTCTGGAAATGGCGAAAACGGCGGACTGCACGGAGTCCAAATGCGTAATCCCGACCTAATTCACGATCAGGTCATTATATAGGCGCTGAATTAAACAGCGCGCACGGTCATTGGCGCACGACCAGTGGTCGTGCGCACTGGAATTCTGCGATCGTGCGCACTGCCTGGGTGGAACCTGCAAGATACGAAATTATAAAATAAAATGTTCGCACGACCAGTGGCGCATGACCGGTGGTCGTGCGCACTGGAGTTGATGGTCGTGCGCACTACAGCAAACAGAACTCGGAAAATAAATGATAAGTGCGCACGAGCAGTGGCGCACGACCGGTGGTCGTGCGCACTGTCGTTGATGGTCGTGCGCACTGCACCAAACAGAACTCGTGAAAAAGGGTTAAGTGCACACGATCAGTGGCGCACAACCAGTGGTCGTGCGCAATAGAACCGGTGATCGTGCGCAGTGTTCCTGTGCAGAATTGCACCGGGAACACTTGCACGACTCCTATTCCAGCATAACCACAGATCTAGCCACTGAAAGTGGCACCTAACAGCACAAGAATACTACTAAAGACAAAAAGCACGAAAATCACACCAAAGTGGGCCAAGATGTGCACCTAGCATGGATTATCAAATATAAACTAAAACAAGGCTAAAGTGCGGAGAAATGACTAAATAACGGCCCGGATGAGTCCATAAATGTGTATATGATCAGGACTCATCACACCCCCAGACTTAACTGTTTGCGCGTCCCGAGCAAACGAATCCGGCGGAGCGTGAAAATGATAATTAACATAGAGAATTACACAAGGGAGTACGGTGCGAAGTAACATACGCATGCAAGTAGAGATTCTAGTAGAAGGAGAGTTTAACTATGCTAACTAATTTACATAAGTATTAAAGCGTAATTAAAGATTTAGTTATACTCAGTTGGTGAATTATGAAGAATTTGACGATCATGCCCAGTATGAAAGTGACGAGACACTGAGGCGGGTGTTGCAAAAGATCGGGGCTTAGGAATAACTCCGCTGAAATCCATCAACGTCGTGAACCATACGCTTGCCCGGTCACACTCTCTCCACGGCGCTAGCACTCTCGCAAGTCAAATCAGTAGGGCTTTTAGGAGTAAAACGGGGCTTAGGTTACGGTATGATATTTCAAAGTTAAACACGGCGGCTACGCAACCCAAGTGAGCAAACGGAACGCTGCACCACGCAAGACCAACAACAATGCTCGTGTGACACACCCCCAGACTTATCACGAAAACCAGGTGTGCACACGGCCTACTTTACAAATACCAACAGATTTTCTGTTTTTAGCTCGGGAGGATTTTTTTTCAAAATACTCTTTTTTTTCTTTTACATATTTTACTTCTTTTATTGAACCCCCGGTTGGTTCAAAATCAACAGATGGACTTTATTTTCTCTTCATAACACAAAGATTCCACACTCCACACAAGTTTAGAATTATGAGCGCAGTTAAAAACAATTTGGTTGCGGGCGTGGGATAGGCTTCAGGCTTTGGTGGATGAAGAGGAGCTGAACAAAGGATTGGTAGACACAAAATTGGCTTGCAAAGGGGAATGAAATGGACATGGAATAACAAAGCTGAAACTAGCCAAAGGGTGGCCTACATCATGCTTGACTCAACGAGTAGCTCTCACTCATGCTTCGAGAGTCGCTTGGGGCAAGTTCTTAGCCCACGAGAAAGATAAACCTTCCTCCTGACTCGAGCAACACACGACTAGCAACTGCACACACACAACACCGGGTTATCGTCAATTCCATACAAATTCACCACTTGAGTATATTAAATCTAAATTCACGCAGAAATACTAAACATAAATTAGATGCATAAAGAAAATCTAGTTCTACACAAATTCTACCATAGCATGCGAAGTGACTAGAACACTACATGAGTCAACATCGCACTCCAAATAATAATTCCTGCGTTAACAACCTATTTCACATTCCAACCAAACTAGTTTAAACGGAACAACAACAAAAAGACAAGCACGCACTCAAGTGGGTGAAGTGGTGTGAGAAGAATGCAACGATGATAATGAAAATGATAAATAAAAAGCAACCTTCTAGTATGCAATGCAGCATATGCACATTGGATAACAACAACCGCTCCCCCAGACTTAAGCTAAGCGATATATCTAGAAATTGAAGCAAAAAGAGGGGAGGAAGTGTTACCCAATGCTCAGAAATGAGCATACCAGACGATTGGCGCAAATGATCAAGAATAGTCCGCAGCATCTGCTCTCATGAGAAACAAAGGCCACCTGAAAGTTATACACTAGAGCAACAAAAATAGTAAAAACTGGACTAAACATGTGAGAGCACAAAAAAATCAAGAATTCTAAGTTATCACCCATGGGAGTGAACTTGTTCCTGCAATAAATATTGAGCACTCGCACACAAAATAAGGGAACAGAAAAAGCTGAATAAATAAAACTATGCCCAGAAGAGCATTCCACAAGCAAAATGTTATTATTACAAACATCAAAAGAGAAGGAGTTCAAACGACTCAACAAAAGAAACTAAACAGAAAGCACGGCTTAGAATATCTCGCATGCAGGGAGGAAGATCACTCGTCGTCGCTGTCGCTATCTAACACCACAACGGACGGCGACCGTCTGGAAGATGATGCGGCCCGACCCGGAGGTGGGGGAATATTTAACCCTCCCCGCAATGCTTGCTGATAAACGAAATCCGTCAGCCAGTACTGGTTTGCCTCCAAATCGGAGAGGCGCCGATCGAAACTTGGCACCTCCGGCGCTCTTGACGAACTGCCCTCCTCCTTGGCTCTCCGCTCCTGCTGAAATGAATGCCTTCGCGGCTGCAGAAGGGCTACCTCGCGGTGAGTATTTGGCGGCTCAGCCGGCTCTCCGTGCTCCTCGTCGCCTTGCCTCTCCCTAGGCGCATCTCTCGGCATCACGACCACAAAGCGTCTACTACTCTTCTTCCCCACGACCCGTAATAGATGGAAACTCACCATGGTGGCCCGAGTGATGAAGGAGGGCGCAGTCACCTGCACCATCGGAGGCAGATGACTCCAAACCCCCAGGCTTTTGGCAATGCGGGTAATATAGTAGGCACCACCAATGGCACCTGTGAGACCGTAAGTGGCCTCGTGGTGGAAGAAGAAAGCTAGCATGTAGCCAAGATGCAAAGGCTGCCGAAATTCCATACTATAGAGGGAGATCAGATCTTGCCACCCCACTACATTCTGACTAAGGGCACGGGCGACGAGAGAGTGGCTAAGGACGTGCTGCAGGTATCGGAGAGCAGGCGCGACGATCCATGTGGATTTGCTTTTTCTGGCCACATATTCTTCATCACGACCCGTGAGGGCACACCACGCGGCACGCGGGGTAACACCATCAGGGAAGGAGACATCCAAATCCAGAAAAGGGATCGCCGCAGCCTCGGCTTCGGTGTAAAATCCAGCGTGCACCGCCAACTCGGATAAGGAGAGAGTGAAAACCTTGCCCAAAATTCGGAAAGAGCACTTTCCCGGACGTTGACCGGAGGGCAACACTTCCCACTCAAACGTAGCAAGAAATTCCAAGGTGAGCTCCCGGTAGCCGAGGTCATTGCACTCGAACACCCCGCTCCAATGATCGAAATAATAGCGCTGGCGGACGGCCTCCCCCAACTCCCCATTGTCGCCGATAGAGTTCAACTCGTTCCAATCCACGAGACGCTGTGATAGGAATGGCTTCTCCTTAAGAGAATTGAATCGCCGCGTGTGCGAATCCTTGGAAAAAGTAGCCATCCTAGCGAGGATCTGAGCAGGAGAGGCGGAAGAGCGGCCGGAGCGTTGGTAGACCTTTTGGCGATCTCTGGAGCTCATGGTGGTAGGAGGGCAAAGGAAGGAGGAGAAATAGGGAATGGGCTCACCGGAAGGGAAGGAGGCGCACGATCGGCGGCAAGCAGGCAGAAACGACGCACGGACGTCGGAGAACGAAAACCCTAGATCGTGCGTGAAAGGCTCGGGCGGACGGGCTTTTTATAAAAATCTGGGCCGATCGCACGACCAGTGGTCGTGCGCGATAAGTAGTGCGCACGACCAGTGATCGTGCGCCTTAGGAATTTTCCAAGCGGCCAAAATTTTAGTAAAAACTCCATCCACCGTACAATTTACGCACAACCAGGAGTCAGCACACGCAGCGAGGCATTCATAGCCTTAACAAAAACTTAACTAAACCAGACAAAATAAAGTTTCAGGGTAAATAAAGATAACTACTGGGGTTACTGTCATCCCAGCACGACTTATTTGAAAAACATAAGGGTTCTAACTAATGGGCCTATGGAAGAGAAAATGCACAGGTAACTGTTCCAATATCCGTTTCGGTTGCGGGTACCGATACGGTGATAGAATAGTCACCCCTCTACCTAAATAATGATACCTGCTCCTCACAGGTAGAGGGTAGAGAGTGTAAGAAAAGGAGGCAGCCTGGTCCTTACTCAACTCACAAAACACATCCTTGCCTAGCAAGGTATCGTCCACAGCAAGTTTACAGGAGGAGGAGGCAACGAATGAGGCTTCCTTAACGGAGGAGGGGTCAACCTCCTCGCATATGAGGATGCAATCATCATTGACTCGGGCAAGAAGCTCCAAGTCCTCCTGAAGTACCTGTGAAGACTCAACCTGCACAGGCTCAGATGGAGAAGGGGGGTTAGGAAATAAAAGAGAAGAATGACATAAATAATCAAACAGCGGGGGAGTGGTCCCGGTCTCACTCCCAGCAGGATCCAAGGATAGATCGCTATCATCATCGTAAGTATCATGGCGAGGGGAACCCAAGAACTCAAGGGCCTCAGTGGTGGTTTGGACCTCCTCGTCCCATGAAGAAGTGCAAACCTCCTCATCAGAGAGAGTATCCTCCTCAACCCACTTTGGAGCATCCTCCGAGTCCGAAGCATCACCCCACTCCTTTACTTTGATAGGATCATAAAGAATGTGTGTAGAAAACTCTTGCAAAAAAACTGGAGAAACACAAAGATTTGGCTCCTCTGCAAAAAGATCTGCTGACGCCTCCCCGATGGAAAGAATACTTTCCTCATCATGCTCAGGTGCGTCTAGGAGCTCCCATTCCTCTCCTTGTTGGCTAATAGATGAGTGATCATCATCACTAGGAGTGAAGCCATACACAGGGAGTGAGGAATCCATGCACAAAACAGGCTCAGGGATAGAGGGCACGATTGCCTCCATGGGTAAAGAAGGAGTGGTAGGGACAATGTCGCCCTGAGTGGAGGAGCGGCGGTCAGGCTTGAAAAGACTGGGACTGTCCTTCAATTCATGACCCTCTCCTCGACACAATAAGCAAACAATGTTCCTACACTGCCCAGCATTCAACTCATTCATTTGGTCTAAATAATAAACCATCTTATCATTGAAGCTAGGCGAAATACCCCATGACGACATTTTCAATACTTAAAGCAGATAAAATGAAGCAGAAATTCTTTGCAAGGATAATCCACACAACAAATAAAGCTCCTTAGATTTAAACTTGCCTAAAACTTTAAAATAGGGAAACACGAAATAAAGGCAAAACAAAAAAAAAGAAATGCGGCTAAACACAAAGGAAGAACAACTATCTCTCGTCTCCCTCTCAAGAAAACTCACACGACTATGTTCCCCGGCAACGGCGCCAAAAACTTGATGCGATATTTTCGGCAAGTGCACCGGTCGCGCAAGTAATAAAAATGGGGAAAATCCCCGAGTGTCGGTCTCTTGAGGAACACAGTAAGGTGGAATTTAATATCGAGGAAGGACTTGAGATCGAAGTCCTTGGTCGGTGTTACAATGGATGGTTGGCTTGGTTTGCGAATAATAAAATAAAATACTACGCCTACTCCTATGCAATGCCGCTATGCAATGCTTCGATTGGCGAGATGGAGACTAAGCAGGCCTTGAGCGCGCTGCGTCGAAAGGGCGGATGGGCGAGAAGGCAAGCGGAATGAGGGTCGCAAGCACCTCGTCAACAACAAGCACGCCACAAGCAATTGCTAGTGCGGCACCGGTCACGGTGGTGGAGTGGGAGATGGAATAGGGCGCACATCAATAACACAAATGAACTAGATAATTCCAAAATCATGAAATAAGCAATAATACACATGGTTCATAGCATTCATCATCTAAATAAAGAGATTACAACAAATATAACCACACAAGTAGAAGAAAAAGGCAAGAAATACGACCGAATCCGGAGTCTTGTTGTAGATTCACGGTAGGAAGCACCGGGTTGTCAATCCGCGTCCTAGCTCGGTCCCAACTGCGTCCGGGGTAGAGGAGGGCTGTCACAACTCCCAATGGACCCGTCTTCTCCAGCGATTTACCATCCGGTCACGTCTAGTGCGAAGAATTTCTTCCTTAGCGATCAAAATGAGTGTAGGATCCCTTCTTGCAAGCCCTTGGATGATGGAGGAGGCCTAGGAGGTGAAAAACCTCTGGAAATGGCGAAAACGGCGGACTGCACGGAGTCCAAATGCGTAATCCCGACCTAATTCGCGATCAGGTCATTATATAGGCGCTGAATTAAACAGCGCGCACGGTCATTGGCGCACGACCAGTGGTCGTGCGCACTGGAATTCTGCGATCGTGCGCACTGCCTGGGTGGAACCTGCAAGATACGAAATTATAAAATAAAATGTTCGCACGACCAGTGGCGCACGACCGGTGGTCGTGCGCACTGGAGTTGATGGTCGTGCGCACTACAGCAAACAGAACTCGGAAAATAAATGATAAGTGCGCACGAGCAGTGGCGCACGACCGGTGGTCGTGCGCACTGTCGTTGATGGTCGTGCGCACTGCACCAAACAGAACTCGTGAAAAAGGGTTAAGTGCACACGATCAGTGGCGCACGACCAGTGGTCGTGCGCAATAGAACCGGTGATCGTGCGTAGTGTTCCTGTGCAGAATTGCACCGGGAACACTTGCACGACTCCTATTCCAGCATAACCACAGATCTAGCCACTGAAAGTGGCACCTAACAGCACAAGAATACTACTAAAGACAAAAAGCACGAAAATCACACCAAAGTGGGCCAAGATGTGCACCTAGCATGGATTATCAAATATAAACTAAAACAAGGCTAAAGTGCGGAGAAATGACTAAATAACGGCCCGGATGAGTCCATAAATGTGTATATGATCAGGACTCATCAATCTTCAGATGTACTTTTCTGAGCCTTAGAACTAGAAGCCATTCTGCAAACATAACAAAACTAAGTTAAACAAGTTCTGTGCACTTGGACGATGTCGCCCAGGCGACATTGACTGTCGGAAAATTCCGACAGTAATCCAGTAAACTTTTTATAAGATTTTTCAACTAGACTTCCAGATCTACTCAAAATCAAGCTATATTTCTGTTAAATTTTTTTTTCTTGAACAAAACTACACATTCTCACATATCATTTACTATTCATCTTCTTCAACCATCTTCAAAAGGAAAATCTTCAGTTTTTGAAATTAAACCATGTAAAAATACAAATCTTAAACCCCAAAAATCACAAGATCCAAACACATTTCACCAAGATCCAACAAGATCCACTTGATTTACATTAGATCTACACCTTTTATACACAAAACTTCAAAGATCTAAACCATTCATCCAAAGTAAAATGAAAAACACATTTTTCTTCTTCTCTACTTTAACAAAATCTCAAATCTCTAAAAAAATTTGAGTCAAAAACCTAAAATTCAAACACACATACCTTAGATCTAGGGTTTTCGCCGCACTCCGACAGTTTCCTCTCGCCTTCCAGTCCAGAAAATGAGATACAATCGGTTTGACTCGGTTTTTAGCCGTCTTTATACTTTTAGCTGTCGCCCAGGCGACAGTGACTGTCGGAAAATTCCGACAGCTCCCAAATTTGCTTAATCTTCAATTTTGGTCTCTACGATGCTTTACACTAGTTATATGTCATTATTAATGCTACAACTCATGAATTGATGCCAAACCATGTGCTTTTTATTTTTTTAAAAATGTCTATTTACATGATTATATGATTTCATTTCCACTCTATCATCGTATTGACACCCCTGCTAAGTTGATTAGACTATTGGAAATTGTTTTCGCATGCCTCTAAGTATGAGAAATTGTTTATATATAATAATGAGCTATCACGTTCACTTCTTTTGATCCATACATATGTCTTTCTATTTAATATATACATGAATTATGTTTGCTCTTACATAATACAATAACATTTCGTAAAAACTACTTCCAAGCTTGATTTGTTAGCACAACCAAATATACACCATCTTTTGCAGTTCAAGTGAATTCAGAGATCCTTGGTCAATTAAAAATAAATATCTATACAAGCTACAAAGCTAAGATATCACAAAATATGTGATCAACAAAAAGTTTAAATTGAGGAAAAGGATACTCCACCAAGCACTACTTACCCTCCTAATAAGTCTTAATAAGCATTGTGAGGTTGAGCACCTTGGAAAGAATTGTAAAGTGTCTTGTGAAAAAGAAAAAATTGTATTTTATTCTTATTGTGCTATATCTTCAAGGTCAAAGCTATTTTTATATGCTTATATTATGTTTTCTATTCCAACGATCATGTAAATTAAATAATTTCATATGTTTTGATCAAAGCAACACTTGTACACATCATTATGTTATATAAACCTTCATCTCATGAGAATTGGACCGAAAAGCTTCCAAATTTCTATACACAATTGTCTCTTTCTATGATACTTTAAAATGACATTAATCATGTTTAAGTTATTTTTTTTATTCTACTACTTCATATGGCTATACCATCTCTTCATGAGTTTATTCAATACTATGGCATATTACTATTATTTCAAGACCTTCAATCGTTTTCAACACAAGTGCTTCCGCTTACTCTTATTCTCTACTTCCTATCTCTTCCCTTAAGAACTACTCATTCATTTCAAATTACCTTTTGCTAATACCAAAAGGGGGAGGATTATAAGTATATTCAAGAAATCAAAGAACAATTCCACCTAAATCTTCCACCTAAACAATACATCATTTCACTTTACTATAACATTTAGGGGGAGCATTCATCTAGGGGGAGCTTACATTTAAGAGGAATATATCATGTTATTTTTGTGCACACACCATATGTTAAAAACAACAACCTAAATAGACATGATTTCTTTTTATACGGATTTGTTATTATCAAAAGGGGGAGATTGTTGGAGCATGCGTTTCGCACTCTTCCGGTTTGATTATAACAAAATCCCGTTTGTATTTGATTCTACTTTTATTGATGGTGTGCAGGTAACAGGTATGAGATGTTCACAATTCTGCTGGAGCTCAATTTGACTGAATGGAGAATTTCGATATCGGAATTTTCCGACATCTACTGTCGCTCAGGCGACAGGACAGAAGTTACAGCAACTGCCCGCACGGTAGCACGACGCGCAGCAGTTTGGCGCTGTCGGAATTCCGACAGCGATGTCGCCCAGGCGATAGTCCAGAAGTTACAGCAACCGCTCGCATGACAGCACGACGAACGGCAGTTTGGCGCTGTCGGAATTCCGACAGCGATGTCGCCCCGGCGACAGTGAAAAATATAAATTGGTTCGTTATGTTCATGCATTCCAAGTTTTTGGAGATTCTAAGTCCCTTCCTGAGTGCATACGAACCAGAGAGCTCCAGAACCTCATCAACTCCCATTTGTGCTTAGAAGGTTTGAGATTGAAGACGAGATCGGACGCGCTTCAACATCAACGATCATCTCGAGGCTTCAACCTTCATTTCAGAGATCTGAATTTCTAGGGAGTTCTTCTTTTCATTTTGTATTTTCATTTATATACATTTCATTTTGTATTAGTAGGGAAATCGTCTCCTTGTGCGTGACATCTAAGTCCTTGCGTGGCTTAGGGGAAAATCGCTTCCTTGTGCGGAGCGTCCAAGTCCTTGCGTGGCTTGGTGGGAAATCATGGCCTTGTGTGCTACATCTATATCTTGGGAAGATCTAGAGGATAGGTTTGGGCTTGGTCTAGGGAAAGACAAGCGATTGCCTTCCGATCCTTGGGAGAAGGATTGGTAAACAAAAATTGTCAAAAGTTTATTATCTTATTTATGCCATGATCTTAAGCATTGTTAAGATCATTTTTATTGTATGAGAATTTCATGATTAAAATATTATGCCTTTTTCTTTAATTGCAAATTTGGTTGCTTAATCTTTAACTTGGAAATTTGTGTTTGATCTAATTTAAAAATTTCATTGTTTGTAAATTTTTATAAGTGATTTTTAGAAAAGCAAAATTTGTTTTGAAAATTCTTAAGTAAAAATTCATA
Organism: Dactylorhiza incarnata; assembly: GCA_033032865.1. NCBI lineage: Eukaryota > Viridiplantae > Streptophyta > Magnoliopsida > Asparagales > Orchidaceae > Dactylorhiza > Dactylorhiza incarnata. Next base: position 3,361,096 of record JAWHQI010000235.1, on the reverse strand, counting down.
ATTCAAAAAGGCCCTTATTCACCCCCCTCTAAGGGCGCCACAAGATCCAACATCAGGATCCAAGGATAGATCGCTATCATCATCATAAGTATCATAGCGAGGGGAACCCAAGAACTCAAGGGCCTCGGTGGTGAGTTGGACCTCCTCGTCCCATGAGGAAGTGCAAACCTCCTCATCAGAGAGAGTATCCTCCTCATCCCACCGAGGTGCACCATCGTGTTCAAAGCATTCATTCTCCCCTTCGGGGAAAACAAACTCCTTATCCCACTTTGGAGCATCCTCCAAGTCAGAAGCAACACCCCACTCCTTCACTTCGATAGAATCATAAAGAATGTGTGTAGAAAAATCTTGCAAAGAAATTGGAGGAACAAAAAGATTTGGTTCCTCCGCAAAAGGATCTGCTAATGCCTCCCCGATGGAAAGAATACTTTCCACATCCCACTCAGGAGCATCTAGGAGCTCCCATTCCTCTCCTTGTTGGCCAACAGATGAGTGATCATCATCACTAGGAGTGAAGCCATACACAGGGAGTGAGGAGTCCATGCCCGAGATAAACTCGGGGATAGAGGGCACGATTGCCTCCATGGGTAAAGAATGTGTGATAGGAACAATGTTGTCTTGAGTGGAGGAGCATCGGTCAGGATTGAAAAGACTAGGACAGTCCTTCAATTCATGACCCTCTCCTCGACACAACAAGCAAACAACGTTCCTACATTGCCTAGCATTTAACTCCTTCATTTGGTCTATATAATAGACCATCTTGTCGTAAGTGCCAGGAGAAATATCCCATGAAGACATTTTCAACAATAAAAGAAGATATAATGAAAATGAAATTCTTTGCAAGGAAATTTACACAGACAAATAAAACTACTTGGATTAAACTTGCCTAAAACTGTAAAACAGGAGAGAAAGAAATAATAACAAACAATATATAATTAAAAAGCAAACAACAACAATAAGGCGGCTATACACATTGGAAGAACTACTATCTCTCGGCTCTCCCTCTCAAGAAAACTCACACGTCTGTGTTCCCCAGCAACGGCGCCAAAAACTTAATGCGCAAATCTTAGCACACCGCTATAGGCGGTAGCAAGACTGCGGCACGAAACGGCAGTGTACCGATCGTTCAAGTAATATAAAATATGGGAGTGAATCCCCAAGTATCGATCTCAAAGGAACACAGTAAGGTGGAGTTAACTTTCGAGGAAGGACTTGAGATTGAAGTCCTTTATGTCGGATGGATGCGAAAGGGGGTGATTTGGTTTGTGGAAAATAAAGTAAAAGAGCTACAACTACTCTTTATGCAATGCCGCTATGCAATGCTTCGCTTGGCGGGATGGAGACTAGGCAGGCCTTGAGCGCGCTGCTTCACAAGGGCGGATGAACGAGTATGCAAGCGGAATCGAACTGTGCAGGCCTTGAGCGCACTGCTTCGTTAGGAGAATGGATTACACGGGCCGCTATGCCATGCTTCGCTAGTCGGATGGATGAGTAGGCATGCAGATGGAATGGTCCGCACCGGTGGAGTCGGAGTGGATTACACGGGCCGTTAGCACCGCTTAGCTTGGCAGATGGAAGAGTAGGCACACGGAATGGGCGAGTAGTCAGGCGGAATGGATGGTGGAATGGGGGCGCTCCTCAAATCACATAAACCACAAACATAACCACAAAACCATGGAAACTTACGCTAATAATATTTAGGGTTTATGGGCATCATTCATATAGAAACATACAACCACACACATCAAATAGATTCAGCAAAAATAACAAGGAGGAGGTAAGATTACAACCGAAGCACGAAGACTCGTCGGAGATTCACGGCCGGAATCTAGGGTTGTCAATCCTCATCCGGGCTCAGTCCTCAACTGTCGTTCAGGGTAAAAGAGGGCTGTCACTACCTCCCCATGGACCCGTCTTCTTCGTCAATAGCCTTCAGCCATGATCTTGCCGGAGAACTCCAAAGATATTGTGCAAAATCTGTTGAAATGGAGCTTGGAAGCTTCTGAATGATGGAGGAGGCCGCGAGGATACTCCGGCTCGAGATTGGCGTGAAGAATATGTCCGAAGCACCTCCAGATGGTGGGCGGCGATGGAGAGGGGAAGGGCGCGGAACTGGAGCTCTTGGGAGCGGGAAAAGAAGGTTGATGCTTCTAGGGCTGAATCTGCAGCTTATATAGAAAATCAGTCAGAAATTGGTCACGCACGGTTGAACGCACGACCGTGCGTGGACCGTGCGATATTTAACGAACAGACAGGCTAGGAAGATGAAGATGGCGCGCCCGTGCGTTTTACTCATGCACGGGCAAACCCGCCCGTGCGTAAAACGCACCGGTAAATTCAAAAATGCTAAAACAATAAGAAGAAACAGGCAACTGTGCGTTTTACCCTCGCACGAGTAAATCCCCCCGTGCGTAAAAACGCACGATAAAACTCAGATCGCCTGTTTTCTGCCCAGATGAGAACGCACGACCGCAACCATCCGTGCGTCAAGGAAATGCACGACCGTGCGTTGTACAGAGTCAAAAATTTTGGGAGAAAACTGGATGATCCGACCGCCTGCACACAAGACAAAAAAGCTGGGAAAACACCTCCAGCACCAGATAAACACAGAAAAAGAATGGGGAGCACATTGTGCTTGCCCCCAACAACAAAGCATGCAATTGCACACCAAAACAGGCCTAAAAGTGCACTTAGTGTGAGAAGAGTGAACAAGTGAAATATAAGCATTAATGAACTAAAAATGAAGTGCAAGTGCGTGAAAACTAGCCCAGATGAGTCTAAATATGTGTATATAAATGGGACTCATCACTAACAAACAAGAAAATAAGGATGCAGGTCGAAGTCACCGCTTCACTTGGCGAGATGAGTGCGTCGTCCGCTATGTCGGGCTTTGTTAGGACCGTGGACCGAAAGAACGTGTGGAATGTGAGGGTCGCAATCACCTCTTCGCTAATCACTGTTAGCCTTTGCTAACGTGAGTCTCAAGTGAGTGAATGGAGTGGATGCGGGTGAGTGGTGATGAAGCGCAACACAACACAATATCCAAGGTTAAGTAAAACAAGAACACTTTCATTCATAGACAAATGAGAGTAATCATGTTCATTACAAACCAATACAAAAACAAAAGGAAAGGGGGATAAAAACCAATAGAGAAGACTAGCCATCGATCTCGGCCGCAAAATAGCCAGTGGTCATTGATGGCGCAAATCTCACACACCGCTATAGGCGGTAGCTCGACTGCGACACGAAACGGCAGTGTACCGATCGTTCAAGTAATAAAAATTGGGAATAAATCCCCGAGTGTCGGTCTCTTGAGGAACACAGTAAGGTGGAGTTAAATGTCGAGGAAGGACTTGAGATTGAAGTCCTTAACGTCGGATGGAATGCGGAAACGGGGTGATTGGGCTTTTGGAAAATAAAATAAAAGCTATCAACTACTCCTATGCAATGCCGCTATGCAAAGCTTCGCTTGGCGGGATGGAGACTAGGCAGGCCTTGAGCGCGCTGCGTCGCAAGGGCGGATGGACGAGAAGGCTAATGGAATCGAACTATGCAGGCCTTGAGCGCGCTGCTTCGATAGGCGAATGGATTACGGGCCGCGATGCCACGCTTCGGTAGGCGAATGGGCGAGTAGACTAGTGGAATGAGGGTCGCAAGCACCTCTTCGACAAGCACACCACTAACAATTGTTAGGGCGGCACAACGCAACCAACAAACCACACCACAAGGCGCACCTCAATAATATAAATAAAAATACTCAATCACATAGACATAATTAAGTAAAGATGCTATTTAATCAAAATACACTTCATCATAATGTTAGATCTAGTTGCAAATACATCAATAAAAGGAGAACAAGGCAAGAAATCGACCGAATCCGAAGGCTCGTTGAAGATTCACGGTTGGAATCGCCGGGTTGTCAATCCGCATCCAAGCTCGGTCCACAACTACGTCCGGGGTAGAGAGAGCTGTCACGACTCTCCAATGGACCCGTCTTCTTCGTGTCACGATCCGGTGGAGGTTGCCAACTTCCTCTTGCTCGATGGAGATAGCGGCTAGGTCTTCCTTTGGAGCTCTTGGATGAAGGAGGAGGCCGAGAGGAAACTCCGGCTCAAGATAGGCGTGAAGAGCAAGCCCGGAGCACCTCTATATGGTGGGCGACGGTGGAGGGGCGAAACTGGGCGGAATCGGGCGGAAAACGGCGGAAGAAATCGGGATGATGACCTAAAATCGCGAGCAGGGAATTTATAGGCGCTGGAATTAAACAGTGCGCACGGTCAGTGGCGCACGACCAGTGGTCGTGCGCACTAGAATCCTGTGATCGTGCGCTCTGCCTGGACGGAACCTGCAAAGACAGAAATTATAAAATAACATGTTCGCACGACCAGTGGCGCACGACCGGTGGTCGTGCGCACTAGCGTCAGTGGTCGTGCGCAATAGATGAAACAGAACTCAGAAATTTAATGGTCAATGCGCACGAGCAGTGGCGCACGACCGGTGGTCGTGCGCGCTGGCATTGATGGTCGTGCGCACTGCACCAAACAGAACTCATAAAAAAGGGTCAAGTGCACACGATCAGTGGCGCACGACCAGTGGTCGTGCGCAATAGAACCGGTGATCGTGCGCAGTGTTCCTGTGCAGAATTGCACCGGGAACACTCGCACGACTCCTATTCCAGGCACAACCACAAATCTAGCCACTGAAAGTGGCACTTGACAGCACATGAATACTACTAATGATAATAAGCACGAAAATCACACCAAAGTGGGCCTAGATGTGCACCTAGCATGGATTGATCAATATGAACTATAACAGGGCTAAAGTGCGGTGAAATGACTAGAAAAACGGCCCAAATGAGTCCATAAAAGTGTATATGATCAGGACTCATCACACCCCCAGACTTAACTGTTTGCGCGTCCCGAGCAAACGAATTCTAAGCGAACAGGGAAAGAAAAGTAGATGGCTTAACATTACAATGCAGAGTACCATGCGAAGTCGCATGCTCATGTGCATAAGAAAATTAGTAGAAAAGACTACTGATTATACAAACAGTTTATAAATTTCTAAAAGGGTAAAAGCATATTACAACTACTCAATTGGTGAACAACGGTGAATCAGTCGGTCATGCATACGGAGAAAGTAAACTAAGCGCTGAGACGAGCATTGCCCAAGATCGGGGTACGGGACAAACTCCACTGAAATCCATCAGTGTCGGTGACCATAAGCTTGCCCGGTCACATTCTCTCCACGGCACTGGTTTGACTCAAATGCGTGAATCAATAGGACTTTAGGTTTTAAATGGGGCTTGGGTTTAGGTGAGGATAAACAAAGATAAAAACGACGGCTCAAGCACTAAACCCAAATGAGCTAATGCAGGAAACTATCCTCATTCGCCACACAAACACGCGGGTACACAACACCCCCAGACTTGGACTTAACAGCATGGGTGCGTGCACCGCCTACTCCCAAATATAAATCGATATAAAAAGATTTTCAATGAAACTTTACTTCTCTTTCCTTTCTTTTTACTTCTTTTCTTTTTCTCAATTTTTTTCTTTTTCTTATCATTTTCAGCAAATAACCAATAGGACGCATCCACATCTTCACAAAATACTACCACAATCAACACCACCAACTCATGAAAATAATAAACAGCTACAACTCATATTTGGGTGTGCGACTAGGATCGGCATTTAGGCTTTGGTGAAATGAAAGTGGGGCTGAATCAAAGAACGGGTAGGCACAACTGGGCTAGCGAGGATAAAGCGGTAGGGATAGGCACAAAAGCTCAACCGGGCCAAAATGATGGCCTATATCACATTCACGCAATTGACTAACCGTATACCCATGCTTCAAGAATCGCTTGGGGCAAGTTCTAGCCACCGAGAAAGATTCTCCTTTCTCCCGACTCAAGCAATACGAATCTAGCGATCGTTTACACACATCCCTATGCTACCGTTTGATTCACACCGGATTCATCATTTGAGTAGAGTAAACAACATTTACACTAATAGAAAAATATAAAACCATAAGTATAAAGAGAAGTCTAATCTACGCAAATTTCTATGCAACCGAGCACTCGACTAGGAGCACTACTAGAGTCAACATTTTACTCTGCTACATAATTCTAAACCATCACCTAGATTTTCCCAAATAAGCAAAAGAATTAAATTCACAACAGAGCGAACAAACAGATGAGTACGCGCTCAAGCGGGTGTTGTGGTGTATGCAATAATAAAAATACACTTCTGATATGCAAAAACGTGTACACGTGTAGTGAACACTCGGTACACTCCCCCCCAGACTTAAACTAAACAATATGCGCAAAATGCAGTTATGAAATTCAGAATAATGCTAGGGAGAGAGGGTACCCAGTGCTCAGAAATGAGCACACCAGAAGATTGGCGTGAAAACCTGGACTAAGCTGCAGCGTCCGTCATCCAGAAAAGATACCTGCAGGGGTCAGCTCCGCAAAAACAGAAAAAAATAGAAAACTGAAAAGAAAATACTACTAACTAAACATGATTAGATAAAAATAGAAATGCAGAAAAGGAAGATAACTACTGGGGTTATTGTCATCCCAGCACGACTTATTTGGCATTTGCACAGTTCTAGCTAATGGGCCTATGAAAAGAAAAGTGGACAGGTAACTGTTCTAATATGCGTGTCGGTAGCTGGTACCGATACGGAGATAGAGCAGTCACCCCTCTACCTACATATAAATAAAACCTGCCCATCACGGGTAGAGGGAAAAGAAAGTAAGAAGAGGAGGAGGCCTGGTCCTCACTCATCTTACCAAAAATATCCTTGCCCAGCAAGGTATCGTCTGTGGCAGGTCCGCAGGAGGAGAAGGCAATGAGTGGAGCTTCCTCAACGGAGGGGGAATAAACCTCCTCACATGAGAGGATACTCTCATCATTGACTTGAGCAAAAAGCTCCAAGTCCTCCTGGGATACCTGTGAAGACTCAACCTGCACAGGCTCGGATGAAGAGAGGGGATCAAGAAATAAACAAGATGAAGAACATGAATAATCAAAAATCGGGGGAGTGGTCCCGGTCTCACTCCCATTAGGCTGGGGAAGTAAAATAATGTTTGCATTGTCATCAATGCTACAAGATTCGGCGGGATCAACGGTGGCCAAGCTTAGGATTTGGACTTCCTCCACCGGTGCTGAGGAAAACTCCTCTTCACCTAGAAGGTTGTCCTCCTCCATAGGAGTAGGCACAACACTCAGATCAACCGCCTCCTCCTGCGACACATCATCAACAATGTCGTCAGAGACGAGTGTAGTATGCACAACAGGGGGAGGAGTAGTGCTCGGATAAAAGTCGAGCACCGATTCCTCACAAAGAATCGAATCCACTAGAGGTGGTGGAGGCACATGGAGAATTGGCTCAACAATGTCGGTGCATAGATCAGCCGCACATCCGGTGACCGTATCCATGCCATACCCTTCAAAATGTGAAGGTGACAAAGACACATAGCCGAATGTTGAAGGTGTGCCGCCAGAGCTAGGAGTTGGGACGATCCGAATATCCGGCTCGTCATCCTCATCCAATTGGCGAAGATAAGCAACACAATCCTTCAGGGCATGATCTGTGCCCCGACAAAACTGGCACTGCCTAGCAGGCTTCTTTGGCACAGCGGGGGCTGGAGCCGAAAAGAAGTATGACGGTAATGGCTCAGCAGAGTAGCCATAAGACTTACGCGCACCATATGGAGTATCAGACGGAGTCGATGCTCTATATGCTGGGCGAGAGGAATTATGCCTACTATTCTCCGTAGGGCATTCAACACTAGAGTGGGAAGTAGCTCCACACCAACGGCAACGGAAATTTAGATGTGCCCACATAGTGTGAAGATAAAATGATTCAAAAAGACAAACACTATTGTGCGAAATACTACACCTAACAAAAATTTACTAAAGCAACCTACTATAAAACAAGAAAATGGAATAAAAAGAACAGAAATAAAATAACAGAAAATGCAATTTACAAATGGAAGGGCTTTTCTCTCAGGTTCTCCCTCTCCAGAAAACTCACACGACTGTGTTCCCCGGCAACGGCGCCAAAAACTTGATGGCGCAAATCTCACACACCGCTATAGGCGGTAGCTCGACTGCGACACGAAACGGCAGTTTACCGATCGTTCAAGTAATAAAAATTGGGAATAAATCCCCGAGTGTCGGTCTCTTGAGGAACACAGTAAGGTGGAGTTAAATGTCGAGGAAGGACTTGAGATTGAAGTCCTTAACGTCGGATGGAATGCGGAAACGGGGTGATTGGGCTTTTGGAAAATAAAATAAAAGCTATCAACTACTCCTATGCAATGCCGCTATGCAAAGCTTCGCTTGGCGGGATGGAGACTAGGCAGGCCTTGAGCGCGCTGCGTCGCAAGGGCGGATGGACGAGAAGGCTAATGGAATCGAACTATGCAGGCCTTGAGCGCGCTGCTTCGATAGGCGAATGGATTACGGGCCGCGATGCCACGCTTCGGTAGGCGAATGGGCGAGTAGACTAGTGGAATGAGGGTCGCAAGCACCTCTTCGACAAGCACACCACTAACAATTGTTAGGGCGGCACAACGCAACCAACAAACCACACCACAAGGCGCACCTCAATAATATAAACAAAAATACTCAATCACATAGACATAATTAAGTAAAGATGCTATTTAATCAAAATACACTTCATCATAATGTTAGATCTAGTTGCAAATACATCAATAAAAGGAGAACAAGGCAAGAAATCGACCGAATCCGAAGGCTCATTGAAGATTCACGGTTGGAATCGCCGGGTTGTCAATCCGCGTCCAAGCTCGGTCCACAACTACGTCCGGGGTAGAGAGAGCTGTCACGACTCTCCAATGGACCCGTCTTCTTCGTGTCACGATCCGGTGGAGGTTGCCAACTTCCTCTTGCTCGATGGAGATAGCGGCTAGGTCTTCCTTTGGAGCTCTTGGATGAAGGAGGAGGCCGAGAGGAAACTCCGGCTCAAGATAGGCGTGAAGAGCAAGCCCGGAGCACCTCTATATGGTGGGCGACGGTGGAGGGGCGAAACTGGGCGGAATCGGGCGGAAAACGGCGGAAGAAATCGGGATGATGACCTAAAATCGCGAGCAGGGAATTTATAGGCGCTGGAATTAAACAGTGCGCACGGTCAGTGGCGCACGACCAGTGGTCGTGCGCACTAGAATCCTGTGATCGTGCGCTCTGCCTGGACGGAACCTGCAAAGACAGAAATTATAAAATAACATGTTCGCACGACCAGTGGCGCACGACCGGTGGTCGTGCGCACTAGCGTCAGTGGTCGTGCGCAATAGATGAAACAGAACTCAGAAATTTAATGGTCAATGCGCACGAGCAGTGGCGCACGACCGGTGGTCGTGCGCGCTGGCATTGATGGTCGTGCGCACTGCACCAAACAGAACTCATAAAAAAGGGTCAAGTGCACACGATCAGTGGCGCACGACCAGTGGTCGTGCGCAATAGAACCGGTGATCGTGCGCAGTGTTCCTGTGCAGAATTGCACCGGGAACACTCGCACGACTCCTATTCCAGGCACAACCACAAATCTAGCCACTGAAAGTGGCACTTGACAGCACATGAATACTACTAATGATAATAAGCACGAAAATCACACCAAAGTGGGCCTAGATGTGCACCTAGCATGGATTGATCAATATGAACTATAACAGGGCTAAAGTGCGGTGAAATGACTAGAAAAACAGCCCAAATGAGTCCATAAAAGTGTATATGATCAGGACTCATCAGTCGTGCGCAGTATTTGTGGGCAGATTTGCACCCGAAACACCTGCACGATGCCCGCATTAGCAGGATAGCTGCTCAGGCCACTGACCATGGCACTTAACGCATTGAATAATAACAACTAAACACAGCCCAATACTCAGAAATAAGAAATATAAGATTGTACTCCGAAATTGGGCACATTGAGTGGAATGACATTAAATCAATAAAGAATAGAATATAGGTGAAAAGTGATGCGCACGTGAGTGAAAATAAGCCCAGATGACTCCTAAAAATGGTATATAATTTGAACTCATCACAACCCCAGACTTACCTGTATGCGCGTCCCGAGCAAACAAATCCGGCGGGATATGAAAATGGTAGTTAGCGTAGAGAATTGCAAAGAAAGAGTAAGATGCGAAGTATCATACCTATGCAAATAGAAATTCAGTAAAAGAAGATTTTAACTATATTAACTAATTTACAATAGTATAAATGCATAAATAGAGATTTATTTGTACTCGGATGGTGAATCATGAAGAATTTTGCAGTCGTGCCCGGTGTGAAAGTAAACGAGCCACTAAGGAGGGGGTTGCTGAAGACCAGAATTCAGGGGTAACTTCACTAAAATCCATCAACGTCGTGAGCCATAAGCTTGCCCGGTCACACTCTCTCCACGGTGCTAGCAAACTCATAAGGTGAATCAGTAGGGCTTTCGGGTTTTTACGAGGCTTAGGTTACAGAATGGCATACAAAGATAAACATGAAGGCTACGCAACCCAAATGAGCTACAACAATATGCTTACCCTGAACAAGCCCAAAATAGTGCTAGTGTGACACACCCCCAGACTTAGCTTGAAAACTGGGTGTGCACATAGCCTACTCCAACTGGTTTTCTCAATTACGCACAAGGGGAATTCTTTTCATTTCTATTCTTTCCTCAGATTTTTCTTTTCATTCCCTTTCTACTTACTTTTTATTTGAATCCCCCATTTGGTTCACCAATATATTCAGCATAATAGTTTCTCATCATCACATAATTTACACACATCACACCCAATGATAATTATACTCTTGGTTAGCTCAAATACTTGGTTGCGAAAGTGGGATAAGCTTCAGGCTATGGTTATTGACGAAAGAGCTGAAACAAAGGAGGGGTAGGCACAAACTTGGCTTGCAAAGTTAAACATGTAGGTCATGGAAATCAAAGCTCAAACTAGCCAACTAGATGGCCTACATCACGCTCAACTTTGTGAGTTGCTCTCACCCATGCTTCAAGAGTCGCTTGGGGCAAGTTCTTAGCACACGAGAAAGATAAACCTTCCTTCCGACTCGAGCAACACACAACTAGCGCTCACTTACACGCACACCGTGCTACCGCAAATTTTAGTCACATTCACCAAATGAGTAACATAAATAAAAAACTACGCAAAAATACTAATTGTAAATTAAAAGCATAGATATAATCTAATTTTACTCAAATTTCTATGGGAGCATGCAGATGCGACTAGCGCACTACAAGAGTCAACACGCACTCCTATTTCACATTCCAAACCAAGATAGCGTGTACGGAAGCACACAAACAAGTGAGTGCGTCCTTGTGTGGGTGAACTAGTGTATGCTATGATATGACATAAATAAAAATATACTTATGGTATGCTAAAAAGTGTACACGTGTAGTGAATACTCGGTACACTCCCCCCAGACTTGAATTGGACAATCACATGAATTTTTGACAATGAAAATAAGAGAATGCTAGGGAAGAGGGTACCTATGCTCAGATATGAGCATACCAAAATATTGGTGTTAGTCTTTGGAAATCACCAGGTTCGCCGCCCAAAAAATCAATGCTCCTACGAATAAATCAAACAAAAGAAAAAATAGAAAGAAAACAGAAGCATAAGTAGATTAGCAATAAACGGGAACCGAAAGGTCCCCATTTGGTTGTCTCCCAAGAGCCCTTTTGTTTAATGTCCTTAAGGTGGACCAAATACCTGTATTAAAGCAGTTTATAGAGTTCAAGAAATTAAAAACAAGTTCACAAACACACATTCAACGAAATCATGATAACATCAATTATTCTTGCTCTGGATCTCCAAGAATCAAACTTTGACATTCTTCGACGATCGACCCACTATCATATATCTTCAGACGATGCCTATTAACCTTGAAGCTGACCCCATTCTTCCCAACTACTTCAATAGCACAGAAAGGAGAGACTCCCGTGACAACAAAGGGGCCACACAACCGCGACTTCAATTTCCCTATAAATAGACGGAGGCGGGAGTTATAGAGTATTACTTGGTCTCCATGCTTGAATTCCTTTGGGATGATATGTCGGTCATGCCATCGCTTTGTTTTTTCCTTATAGATGCGCGCATTTTCATAAGCGAAGTGCCTGAGTTCGTCTAACTCGTTTAATTACATGTGGCTTTTATCAACAACGCCCTCGAGATCCATGTTCAGCATTTTGGTCGCCTAGAGTGTCTTGTGCTCAAGCTCCACGGGCAGATGGCAAGCTTTCCCATAAACTAATTGGAAAGGTGTCATGTCGATGGGTGTTTTGTAGGCAGTAAAATAAGCCCATAAAGCATCGTCAACCTTTTTGGCCCACTCCCTCCTATTTGAATGTATATATTTTTCGATTATTCTTTTGAGTTCGCGGTTGGACACTTCCACTTGCCCGCATGTTTGCGGGTGATAAGCTAGAGACACCTTGTGGTTGACACCAAATTTCTTCATCAATTGCACGAACTGCTTATTACAGAAGTGGCTACCTCCATCACTGATTATAGTACTCGGTGCCCCAAATCTTGAGAAGATATTTTTGTGAATGAAGTTTAGAATTGTGCGCGCATCATTAGCTGCAACTGCTTCAGCTTCCACCCACTTTGACATATAATCCGTAACTATAATGATATATTGCTTACCATGTGACATTGGAAAAGGACCCATGAAGTCTATTCCCCAAACATCGAATTGTTCGCACACCAACATATTATTAAGCGGCATCTCATTTCTCCGTGATATATTCCAAGTTCTTTGACACTCGTTACACTTGGAGATATGAGCGTGAGCATCCCTGAAGAGCGTGGGCCAATAAAACCCACATTGCAGTACCTTCCGTGCTCTCCTGTTAACTCCAAAATGTCCACCGACTTCTCTGTCATGGCAATGTTGCAGAATAGATTGGAAATTAGCTTATGGGACGCAATGCCTAATAATCCTGTCACTGCATATGCAAAACAAGAGCAGATCTTCCCAAAAATAGTATTTCGAGTCAGAAGACAACTTCCGTCTCTGCTGAGGAGAATGATTAGGTGAGAATGTTATACACGCAAGATAATTTGCAATATCAGCATACCATGGGGTTGTTGGAGCATGCACAGTGATTGCGAATAACTTCTTATCCGGAAAACAATCCACCATTTCCTCCCCTTTGCTGTTGGAGACTTCCGCCAACTTGTCATTCTCCAATCGCGATAAGTGATTGGCAATTACATTCTCCACACCCTTCTTATCTCTGATTTCCAGCTCATACTCTTGTAGAAGGAGAATCCAGCGGATTAAACATGGTTTGACCTCTTTCTTCTTGAACAGGTACCTAAGTTCGGCATGGTCCATGTACATTATTACCTTTGATAGCACCAAGTACGAGTGGAATTTCTCGAAGGTGAAAATCACGGCTAACATTTCTTTCTCCGTGGTGGTGTAATTTGCTTGGGCGTTGTTGAGAGTCCGATTGGCATACGATATGGTGTGGAAGATTTTATTTTTCCTTTGACCGATCACTGCTCCTACGGCCACGTCACTTGCATCGCACATGATAACGAATGACAAACTCCAATCAGGTGCCACCAAGATCGGGGCAGAGACAAGTTGGCCCTTTAAGGTATCAAAGGCTTGCATACACGCTTCATCGAAGTTGAATTGGACATCCTTGGCTAGCAAGTGAGAAAGAGGTTTTGAAATGGATGAGAAATCCTTAATAAACCTCCGATAAAATCCCACGTGTCCCAGAAAACTGCGGATACCCTTCACAGACGACGGTGGAGGAAGATTCTTGATAAAACTCACTTTTGCCTAGTCCACCTCGAGCCCCTGGTGGGAAACCTTATGCCCCAGAATGATTCCCTCGCGTACCATACAATGGAATTTTTCCCAATTCAAGATGAGATTGGTGTCCTCACACCGCTTCAAGGTCTTGGCTAAATTGGCGAGGCACGAATCGAAATTGCTGCCAAATAAGCTGAAATCATCCATGAAAACTTCGAGAAAATCTCCCACCATGTCGATGAAGATAGTGAACATGCATCGTTGTAAAGTTGCAGGGGCATTGCAATGTCCAAATGACATTCTCTTAAACGCGAAGGTGCCTGAAGGGCAGGTAAATGTCATTTTGTCTTGATCTTCAGGGTCGATCAGGATTTGATTGTACCCTGAGTATCCATCCAGAAAATAGTAATAGTCTTGCCCTGCCAACTTTTCTAGCATCTGATCAATGAAAGGGAGCGGGAAATGGTCCTTGCGCGTTGCATCATTTAGTTTGCGGTAGTTAGAACAAACTCTCCACCCGGTGATCATTTGAGTGGGTAGCAACTCATTCTTCTCATTGGCGACAACAGTGATCCCTCCCTTCTTTGGCACCGCCTGAACTGGGCTGACCCACTTGCTGTCGCTGATTGGGTAGATAATACCAGCAACCAAAAGCTTTATCACCTCCATCTTTACTACATCTTGCATCTTCGGGTTCAGCCGCCTTTGGGGTTGAGCCGTAGGTTTGTACTGATCTTCGAGAAGGATCTTATGCATGCAGACAGTGGGGTTGATTCCCTTAATATCTATGAGGGAACGCACGAAAACTCGTTGGTATCTTCTTAGCACACCTACCAACGCAGTTTCATTGGCTACTGACACAGTTGCAGAAATAATGACCGGGTGCATAGTATTTTCTCCTAGAAAGACGTATTTCATAGAATCAGGCAATTGCTTGAGGGCTGGTGAGGTGTTCATATTTGCTGACTCAATGTGTGACTCTCTAATCATATGCAGACCTTCAGACTCGTTCGAATGTATACCATCACTGCTCATGCCTTCTTGCTGCCATAATGCCTCGCTATCATCCAGAACCATATTAATCTGACCATCAAATTCTTCAGCTGGTTCCACCGGTTCGCAGTAAGTGATTTCAAAAATTTGTGGCGGATCGTGAACATTGAGGGATATAGTGTCCTGTCCCAATCTGAGCGTGAGATTCCCCTTGCTCCACATTAATGATGGTGCGAGCCGTAGCAAGAAAGGGGCACCCCAAAATAATAGGGACCTTAACATCATCCTTCATGTCGAGGATGATAAAATCAGCTGGGAAGGCAAGGTCATTGACCACTATGGTAAGGTCTTCCACCATCCCTGTCGGTTTCTTGATCGATCTGTCAGCTAGCTGTAACATCACCTTCGTAGGCTTCAAAGTCCCTGCACCTTGCTCTCGAAAGATGGAAAGCAGCATTAAGTTGATTGAGGCTCCCAGATTACAGAGCGCCTGACTAAATCGGTGATGACTGATTCTGTAAGGAATAGTAAAGCTGCCAGGGTCCTTGCACTTTGTCGGAACATAGTAGGTAATCAGGGCGAAGCATTCCTCAGTGAGCTCAATGGTTTTGAGGTCCTCCAATAATTTGCGCCTTGAAATCAGGTTTTTCAAAAATTTGGAGTAACCCGGTATCTGGGAAATGGCCTCAATCAACGGTATACTTACTTGCACTCCCCTCATCATTTCCAGGAATTTACGAAATTTCTTCTCAGCTTTCTCATTCTATAACCTGTGGGGGAATGGGGGTTTTACAATACACTTCAAGGGTTGTGGCACACTAACAGAGTCCGGCTCAGCTGGGGTAGGCGTCGGTTCTTCTACCGCATCTGCATTAAGCTTGTCCATAGGATTCGCAGGGTGTTCCTGTCATGGATAACTTTCTACACTTCTGCCACTTCTTAACCTCATAGTGTTCACAGACTCTAGCTACTGATCCACAATACCAGAAATGGCATCTGCGAGAATCCTTATGGTTGAGTGAAGTTGCTGAATTGCTGCAGACAGGTCATTCATTGTCTGAAGCATACCGACCACAAAAGTTGAAAACTGCTCTGTCTGCTGTGACGGAAGACATTCCACTGCTCCATTGAGTGCTACAGTGTTGACTTCAGCTGCGTTGGAGGGGTGAATAAAATGACTCCAATGCTGACTAGTCTGAGCAATATTCATGACTATTTCCCAGGCATCCTTCGTGATTTATTAAACAAAGTGCCTCCAACTGCTACATCAAATAGCGGTCGAAATCTGTCCAGCATTCCAAAATAAAAAATCTGAATTAGGAAGTCTTCTGACAAGTCTTCTTGGTAACATTCCCAGTGCAGGGATTGAAAACGCTCCAATGCGTCAACTAACGTCTCCTCCTTTCCCTGAGCGAAGGCAATAAGTTCCTTATACCTATCTATGACTTGTACACAGTGTTGACAGTCATACAGAAATCTCCCCTCAAACCGCCTCCATGAAGTCGCCTCTCTCTTCCAAATATTCCAGTACCAGCTTTTGGCTTTATCGTGCAGAGAGAATGAGAATGCCTGGATTTTTTGTTGGTCGTTTTCGAATCCGTTGAATATACACGTGTAATAGATTTCTAAGAATTCCTGCATGTGGTGTACCACATCTTCATGTCGAACCCCACTGAACTTGCAATTCTCAGATACATACTCAATGATGTCGGTGGGAATCTCAGATTCATGATTATTCCTTCTCGCCTGAAGCCTGAGATCATTCAAACTTCCCTGGTAGATATGTTGCTGAATAGAAGTCATGATAAACTTGCTTGCAAAACAATGGATTAGAGCACAATTAAAAGAATGCAAGCAGCTAAATGTGTGTATCCGACAAAATAGGAAAATAACAGAGGTAGACAAAGAGAATATAGACAATAGATCTTGCAACAATTTTTCACAGACATAAATTCATCACGCCTGCACTCCCCGACAACGGCGCCAAAAACTTGATGCATTACGACAAGTGCATCGATCGCTGTCAAGTAATAATTTTGGGAATAATTTACCCGAATGTCGATCTCTTGAGGAATGCAGGGTATGGTGAAGTGTTTCGTGTCGTGAAACGATTGTTACAACGAGCGAAATAAGTAAGACAAGGGTCTTTGCCTGGTTGGTCTAAACTAACTAACAAGAAAATAAAGATGCGGGTCGAAGTCAACGCTTCGCTTGGCGAGATGAGTGCATCAGCCACTATGCCGGGCTTCGTTAGGCGAGTGGACGGAAAGCACGTGTGGAATGTGAGGGTCGCAATCACCTCTTCGCTAATCACCGTTAGCCTTTGCTAACGTGAGTCTCAAGTGAGTGAATGGAGTGGATGCGGGCGAGTGGTGATGAAGTGCAACACAACACAATATCCAAGGTTAAGAAAAACAAGAAGCATTTTCATTCATAGACAAATGAGAGTAATCATGTTCATTACAAACCAATACAACAACAAAAGGAAAGGGGGAGAAAAACCCATAGAGAAGACTAGCCGTCGATCTCGGCCGGAATAGTGGGTTGTCAAACCACTTCCGGGCTCGATCGATGTATGCTTCCGGGACCAAGAGACTATCACTATCTCTGATCTTGCTCCGTCGTCTTCGTTCGTCGGGTTTTCTTCTTCTTCTTCTTCTTCCAAATTGAGGTTGCACAACTCGGAAATGGAGTTGTTGATAGCCGAGAATGCTTCCAAACTCTTGGAATATGCTAGGGTTTCACCGGAGAGTGGTTCCCGGATAAAGGAGATGAGTAGAGATGGAGGAGTGAAAACGGTGCTGGGCGGATTCCAAATCGTGGCTGCAAAACTGTCCAGCTATCCCTAATTCGCGGAACAGGTCCTTAAATACGCGCAGGCAAAAATAGTGCGCACAATCATTGGCGCACGACCAGTGGTCGTGCCCACTATAAATCGGCGCTCGTGCGCGCTGTCTTGGTAGAACTTGCAACGAAAAATTCACAAAAAAATAATATACGCACGACCAGTGGCGCACGATCAGTGATCGTGCGCACTATAGCCAGTGGTCGTGCGTTTGGCAAGACAGGCCTCAAAATTTAGGTGTTAAGTGTGCACGAGCAGTGGCGCACGACCAGTGGTCGTGCGCAATATAGCCGGTGGTCATGCACAGCATTCCATGGTAGATTTGCACCCCGAACACCTGCACGACGCCCACATCAGCAAGAGAACTGCTCGGGGCACTGATTATTGCACTTAACGCATTCAATAATAATAACTAAACACATCACAATACTCAGAAATAATAAATATAAGATTCTACACCGAAATTGGGCTAGAAATGTGCACATTGAGTGGAATGACATTAAATCAATAAATAATAGAATATAGGTGAAAAGTGATGTGCATATGAGTGAAAATAAGTCCAGATGAGTCCTAAAAATGGTATATAATTTGACTCATCAGCAAGCCGAGGTGGAGGGGATGGGACGGGAGATGGAGAGGCAAGAGGAAGCGGAAGGGGTCATTGGAGGACCCGGGCGGAGGATACAGAGGAGATGGGGGAGAGAAGGGGAGAAGAAGGGGAAGATTAGGCAAGAGGGGCGGAGGAGTTGCTGGAAGTTTGGGAGGAGGGGATGGAGGAAGGAGGGGTCGAAGTGCTTGCTTGCGGCGAAAGGAAGGAGAGCGACTGGGAGGAACAGTCCAGGTTGAAGGCCGTGGATGAGGTTGTAGAGCTGGAGGTCACTTCCCAGGATGGAGTGATAGAAAAGGTGAAGATCAGCGGGGAGCTCAACCCCGAGGAGCAAAAGAAGATCCTAGCCTGCGTCCAATAAAATGTGGACGTCTTTGCCTACAGTGTGATAGAGATGCCCGGGATCGACACGGGTGTGGCCTATCATTGCCTTAACCTCGACCTCGGCACTCGCCCCATCCGTCTGAAGAAGAGGTCCATCGCGGACAAGCTGGAGGGACCCATCCGGGAGGAGGTGAACAAGCTCCTCAAGGCAGGCTTTGTATCGGAGATCCAGTACCCATGCTGGGTCTCCAATGTGGTAATAGTAAAGAAATGGGATGGCAGGTGGAGGATGTGTGTAGATTTCTCTTTGCTCAATAAATCATGCCCTAAGGATTGTTACCCCTGCCTTGAATCGACGCGCTGGTTGACTCAGCCGTCGGTTTTTATCCAATGAGTTTCTTAGATGCTTTTTTAGTTTACCACCAGATCTGCATGTACCCCCCCCCCCCCCCCCCCCCCCCTCCCCGCCCCCCCCCCCCCCCCCCCCCCCCCGACGTCAAGGATGTCTCCTTCATCACTGGCGATGGGTGTTATTGCTACAAGATGATGCCCTTCGAGCTGAAAAATGCAAGGGCAACTTACAGGTGGATGATGGATAGGGTCTTCAGAGAGCAGAAGGGAAGGAACCTTGAAGTATACTTGGATGATCTCATCATAAAAAGCCGGGACCTCGAGTCACACCTTCGGGACCTCAGAGAAACTTTTGGGACCTTGCGAAAGTTTAAGATGATGCTCAACCCCCAGAAGTGTGTCTTCAGGGCAAGTCGGGGGAAATTCTTAGGCCACTTGCTCACCCCAGCCAGGGTGGAGCCTAACCCTGACAAAGTGAAGGCGATCTTGGAGTTAGGATCTCCATGGAACGCGAAGGAGGTCCATCGCTTCACCGGGAAGTTGGCCGGGCTAAGTAGGTTTCTTTCCAGGGCGGCGCACACTTCTTTAAGGTGCTACAGGGGAACCAAATGTTCGAGTGGACCTCGGAGTGTGAGGAGGCTTTCCAAGCATTGAAGAGACAACTAACTCAGGCTCCATTGCTCTATGAGGCAAGGCAAGGAAATGATCTATCCCTGTAACTGGAGGTAGGTTCCGAGGCGGTAAGCTCCGCGCTGGTCCAGGAAGAAAGGAAAAGGCAGCTCCCGATCTATTACGTTAGCCTAGTATTGAGGAAGGCGGAGCTCAGGTACCCCATCCTAGAGAAGTTGGCTTTCGCCCTAGTGGTGTCGGCCCGAAAGCTCCGGCCTTACTTCCAAGCACATTCTATCAAGGTGTTGACCAACCACTCCCTTCGCAACATAATGGAGGTGGTGGAGCACTCCGGAAGGCTAGCCAAATGGTCTGTGGAGCTAAGCGAGTTTGATATCTTTTTTGTGCCTAGGCTATCAATAAAGGCGCAAGTAGTGACGGACTTCTTGGCGGACCATGTAACCGAGGTGGAGGAGCCTGAACCACCCCGTCTGGTGGCATGGAAGATGTTAGTTGACGGTGCATCAGAGAAGCACTCCTTTGGATGAGGAATCATCCTGGTGAGGCCCCAGGGAACGAGGACCGAGCAAGCAATTAGTATACATTTCCCACTCACTAACAACCAGGCTGAGTATGAGGCGGTAATAGCAGGCATGCGATTGGCCAGAGAGTTGGGGTTTCAAGATGTGGAGGTCTCGACGGACTCCATGGTGGTAGCTTTCCAGGTCAAGAGGGAATTCGAGGCAAAGGAAACAACTCTCCAGTGGTTTCTAGAGAAGGTCAAGGGACTGATCGGGTAGTTCCTCACCTTTTCTATCCAGCATGTGTCGAGGGAGGAGAGCATCCCGATAGACCTCCTGGCTAAGTTCGGTCCAAGGGCAGGAGAGACGGTGTCGGAGCTCTTCCGACCATCCATTGAGGAAGGGGAATCGATGGAGATAGATCAGCAGGCATCGTGGATGGACCCCTTCATAACCTTTCTGACCTCCGGGGAGTTCCCAGAAGGGGATGCGGACAAGCGGCGGCTCAGGTAGAAGCCGACATACTACTCCTTACATGCAGGTGGACTATACCGGAAGACCCTCTCGGGGCTCCTATCCCGTTCTGTGTCGGAGGAGGAGTCCCCGAGGGTCCTGGAAGCGATCCACTCTAGAGAGTGCGATAGCCACTTTGGGAGCCAGAACCTAGAAGGAAGGGTGTTGAGGCAAGTCTACTTCTGGTCTACCCTTAGAAAGGATGCAGCGGAGTTTGCAAAGAAGTGGTCCAAGTGCAAGCTATATGCTCCCCTCCAACTTCTTCCGTCCTAGAGGCTTCGGACCATCACAACTCCATGGTCATTCGCAATATGGGGATTGGACTTGGTAGGACTATTTCCTCAGGCCAGTGGTCAGAGGAAGTTTCTGCTAGTTATGATCGACTATTTCTCCAAGTGGTTGGAGGTGAAGGCGCTGGCCAAGGTGATCTCCCAGGTAATAAGGAATTTCATATGGGGGGAGATAATTTGTCGGCATGGGCTCCCACTAGCTATCGTCACGGACAACGGGCCGCAGTTTGCCAGTGATGAATTTGTTAGCTTCTACACCCAGCTGGGTATCGACCTTCGCTTTGCGTCGGTCCATCATCCAAGGAGCAATGGGTAGGTGGAGGCCGCAAACAAGGTGATCGTGAACTTACTAAAAAAGATGGACCGAGAACCTGAGGGGTAGCTGGGTAGAATAACTGCCCTCGGTCCTATGGGCCCTGAGAACTACACCAAACACGGCCACCAGGGAGACCCCGTTCAAGCTCACCCCTGGGTCCGAGGCCGTGCTTCCCATAGAGTTCGAGGTAGTCACTCAGGGTGGTGATGGTAGGGGAAGGAGCTGAAGAATGGCGAATGGAGAACGAGGGAGAACAAAGACTATCTTTGGATTTGGTGGAAGAGCTCCGGGACTTGGCCACCATCCGACAGGAGGAGGTCAAGCGGTGAATGGCCCGATACTTTGATCAGCATTTCTGGGTCAAACAGTTCAAGAAAGGGGACGTGGTCCTGAAGAAGGTTGAGGCGACCGGAATGGGAGCCACGATGGGAAAGCTCAATCCCAAATCTCCAAACTCTAGCTCGGCGGGGGACTCCTGGATACCTGCGAGAAGAAAGTTAGCGAAGAAGGCGAGAAGTAATCTATTGATTGTAACTGACTCACCTAACGGGGCTGTGGCCGCTTTACCAGGCCGCTGTCGGGAGGAGCTCGGTTGCCCATAGAAGGCCTTAGTGTAGGTCAAAGTGACGGACTTCCCCAGGCCCGGGGCGTAGAGAGCGTTGCTCGCGACCGGGACGTCGGCGGGAAGCGAGCCACCGGGGATCGAATGACCCAGAAGATTGAACTCAGGGACAGAGATTGTCATGTTCGGTGGGGGCTGCGAGTTCAGTGGGGGTTGTGAATCCGGTGGGGGCAGCGAATCCAGAGGGGCCGGCGAACCCGGTGGAGTGGTACACCTCCCGGGCGTCGCAAGGAGTGTCTCTATGAGGAACACGAAGAGTTCAGTTGAGGAATTCGTGAAAATAACAATACCATAATCTCACCAGGTCACGACGAAGGGCACATGTCAATGACATCCATGTTGGCGCCTGCCTAGTTGGTCCTCCCGGGAGAAGGGAGGCGATAACCTTCCAGGGTCTCCCTTGTCATGACCCCCGCCAGGGACGCACTCTGAAGAAGGATATGTTAGCACAAAAATAGAGGGGAATGACATGCGAATCCAAGTACATGTTCAGCGAGTGCGGGATCATACAACATGTCCCTGAGGGAGGGCCCACCCGTCCCAAGGAGTCTTCACACCATCTTCGCCCTATTCAATTTAGAGAGGGGTGGTGGGGCACGCTGGGCGGCCCAGGCAGCGAGCCGCGCCGTGATGGAATGCTCCCTCACCCGGGACGCTTCCAGGCGGGCTCGAGCTTCTTCCGAGAGAGGCATCCTTTGCAAATGTGGTGGCGAGTAGTGAAGAAGAGTGAAGAAAGAAAGGGTCATCCATCACCCAAAGAGGTTGGTATTTATAGCGATGGGGATGGGGCCAACCAAAGATTCGCGCCAGCTCAGCAGTCGATTTGTAATGTCCCAATTCGAACTAGACCCCTCGAGTGACACGAGTCACTTGGAGATGCTTGGGCTAGGTAGGAGTCTTGAGGTCCTAATGGTGCCATGGATGTGCCCTGATCTCCAGGAGTGGGTGTAACCCTCACCCCTTGAAGTTAGAAAGCAAATGGCAAAGGATTGGTAGAAGTGAGCTAACGCTGGTGTTAGCTTCTGCTAACATCGATGGTAGCGGACGAATCAGTGCATGTGATTTCTTCCATGGTGGGTGACCTAAATTGCCGAAATCTAAGTTAATGGTGGAAATTAAAAGCCAATAAGCAGCTTACACCTACTCGTGGAGTTCCAACATAAGGCTTGGAAAGTTGGGTTGCATTTAATGTTCATTAATGCAAAACTCTCTCTCTCTCTCTTCCTTCTCTCCTAACCTGAATGGGCTGAACTCTCCTAATCAGGGGGCCCTATTTATCATCAACTTTTTCTTCTTCTTCTTTTCTTCATCTTCTTCCTCACACCTCAAAGTTTTAACTTAGAGTTCTTGAAGGAGCAAGCTTGGAGAAGGACTTGAGCTCGACCGACCGTCGCCATGCCGCCGAGGAGACAATCGCAATCGTCGGCCGAAAATCAGGCGACTTCTGACCCCTCTCCCTTGGTGCTAGATCTTTAGATCTAATTAGGAGAGACATTGAGCTCAAAAGAGCTTGATTTAGCAAGATTGATGGAGTTTCGTAGGAAGTGGCCATGCTAGAGCGTATGTTCTAGGGCGTCGTTCGCCGCGTGTATGTCTTCGATCAACTCCCCTCTTCAATACAAAGTTAAAGGAGTTGATTTCGTTAAGATCGGTGGCCTAATGAGGGAGTATTGGAGGAGAGAAGGTGAGATGACCTAATTCTTATTGGGGGAAGATGATGAATAGTCCCCTGTTAAGAAGGGTTTTAATTATATATTTTGTGATGAAGATTTTAATAGTCCCTTGTTAATGAGATTTTAATTATAATATTGCACTTGATTAATAAGGGGACATATGAATAGTGGTGAAAGTCCAGCATCCAAGGGAAGAAAGAATTGATCTTAATTGGAGCTGAGATCTCACGGGAAAAAAATTGGATATGTTTAACAGAGGATTTGTTCTCTGTTAGCTAGCGCCCGGCGGTAGTGCTACCATCGGCGCTAGCGTGTCTACTTGTCGACGGGAAGGGTTAACTTCCCATTGACACTTAATGTCTACGGGAAGGAGTGTTGATAGAATCTCTAGCGCCCGGCGGTAGTGCTACCGCCGGCGGTAGCGAGTCAACTTGGAAGGGATAACTTTCCGTCAACACTTAATGTCGACGGGAAGAAGTGCTGGTAGAAATACTAGCGCCCGGTAGTAGCGCTACCCCCAGCGCTAGCGTGTTGACTTATCGCTGGGAAGTGATAACTTTCTATCGACACTTAATGTCGACGGGAAGGAGTGCTGGTAGAAATACTAGCGCCCGGCGGTAGCGCTACTGCCGGCGCTAGCGTGTCGACTTGTCGACGGGAAGGGCTAACTTCCAGTCGACACCCAATGTCGACGGGAAGGTGAGTCGTCTGGATCACTAGCGCCCGACGGCAGTGCTACCACCGGCGCTAGCAATTAGAGAACTTCAGGTTCTCCCCCTTTTGTGTGATAGAAGTTCCTGGATTCCCATGTCAATTGGGTGAGGCACAGATGAATGTTATGATTCTGAAATGGGACATTGCGATGCATAATTGAATGAAGAGTTTAGAGGACATGTTTATATAAAAGCTCACATCATTTGATAATCTAATAGAGATAGTTAGATTTGTGATAACCGCTTAGTAGAGATTATGATTGAAGATCCTTAAATAGAACGGGCACGAGATGATTGGTATTTACTAAGTGGGATCGAATTGTAACATCCCTGTGCGCGCTAGGCACCTATGATGAAAATATAGCTTACATTTTGAATGGGGTACATTTATGTTGCTGGGGTACATTTATTTTGGAATTGCACATTGGGTGCGGATAGCGGAAATTTATGAGCAGAGATCTTGATGGATGAATTATATATAAATATATATATATGTGTATGATTATTCTGTGCATTCCATTAGCAAATTTCTGTATGGATATAATAGGTATGTTAATTTATGCATTATTAGAAATCTCCTTCCGTTCGACAAAATCCTCTAAATTCGTCGATCGCAGAAATACAGCCGCAGAAAGTTTGCCGCCGTTCGACTAAATTATAATAGCCAGCGCTCGACGATATTGAAAATCCCAGCATTTGATGAATTATGGTTTAGCCGCAGATCGAAGAAATATTGCGTTCGACAGATCTGCTGTAAGCGCCGTTCGACGAATAACTTGTAGTTGCGCTCGACGAAATAATTGCTGCAACCGCGATCAAAGAAGCCTGCCTGCGTTCGACGAAATTCATCGAACCGCGTTCGACGAAAATCGTCGAACGGCGTTCGACGAAAATCGTCGAACGGCGTTCGACGAGCAGCGTCCTTCAGCGGTAGAAGAACTTAGCCGCCGTTCGACGAAAATCGTCGAACAGCATTCGACGAAAATCCCAGCGCTCGACGGAGTTACTATTCCCGTTCGACGATTCTGGGCTCTTTCTTCCCGTCGCCCAATAAAGCTTAAATGCTTAATTTTTATGATTATTTTAGACCAGAAGTGGATACCTTGTCCAATAAGAAGCCGACACCTATATTTGGAGTTCCAAGGCTTACTCTCTTCTCTCTTAACACAAGAGCTGCTGGTCTGATTACCCGACATATCTCCTTCTTCTTCATCTCCTTCCCTCCCACCTGATGGTTTTAACTTAAGGTTTTATTCATGGAGCTTTGGAGGAGCAAAGCTTGGAGAGGCATTTGGAGCTTGGCCGACCACCACCCATGCTTCCATCAAGATGAGCTCCGACCTGGCCATAAAATCAGGTGACTTCCTCCCCTCTCCCTTGGTGCTAGCCTCTTAGATCACAATAGGAGAGATGAAGGCTCAAGAGAGCTTCTCGTGTGAGCTTTAATGGAGTTTCTTTAGGAAGCCCAAGCCGGAACCTCAAAAATTAGGGCATCGTTCGCCGCGAGGTTCTAGGAATCATTTCTTCTCTTCAAGAGGAAGAGATGGGATTTGATTTGGGGCAAACCCATGGTCGTTGAGGGAGAGTGAAGGGATTGATAGTTAGGGATTTTAAAAGGTGAAATGACCTAACACATGTTTGGGGGAAGATGATGGATAATGATCTGTTAAATAGGTTTGTCTTTTATGGCATATTGTGTAGTGAAGTTGATAATAGCCCCTTGCAAAATTCATAACATTGCACTTGGTAAATAAGGGGTGAAATTGTGCGCAGCTGTGTTCAAGCCAATTTTGGGCTTCTTACCACTGGAACTAGGTTCCAGGCTCAATATGGCAGTTGTAGCCCTCGGAAAGAGCTTTCCAACGATAGGTTATCCGATTTCTGAAGTGACTTGTAGCTCCCTAAAGGTCCAGCCGAGTGGACTGTCCAGAAAGCGGGAAACTGTTTAAGTGCATGCTGTTTTTGCTGTCCAGGTTTCTGCAGTTGACTTTGGAGCAGATTTTAGGTAGGATCCACTTGGATCTGGGTTTAGGACTCAACATGAATGTTGTAGCCCTTGGAGAGAGCTTTCCAAAATTGGGTGGCACATAATTTGGGGTGGAGTAAAACTCCCAGAATCTCATTTTTGTTAATCATCGTCGTTGTGGTTTGAATTGCGATAATCTTTGGGGATATCTTTTATAATACTTGTCCGACGCTCTTAATAGTGGTAGAAATCGAATTGATGATATTGTGCTGACCCTTGTTGAATTTCATGAGTTGTGGGAGGGTACTTGTTTTGATTTCACCAACCGTAGTTCGTTCTCGCTTCGCTCTGGGAATAATGACTAGTAATGCCGACGTGGCTATTGTTTGGAGAAAAATCTATATTCTCCAATTTAATGAGGAAATGAGTGCCCAGATTTACGTGTCAATTGGGCGGAGCATGGACGAATGGCATGATGTATGGAATGAGGCATCGCGATGAAAAATCAAATAAAGACTTTGACGACATGTTTATAATAATGCGCACATCGATCGATCACCCAGCGAAGAGTGTGGTTTAGTGATAACCCCTCAAATGCGATAAACATCTCATTGTTATAGAGTGAGCCGTAAATTGAGGGCGAGAGGTGAATGTCGATGACATGTGAGATATGCTTGGAAATCCCGAACGTTATCTTGGGGATTCTTGGCGCATGCTTGGAAGACGTGCTTCTATGAATGATCGCCTCGCTAGATAAGCAACGGGATGATGCGTATTGCTAGTAACCTCTCAAGAATGTGAATAGTTCAACTAGGTTGAACTTGTGTGAACGGAGCCTACGGGCAGAACGTGTTAATATGATGAGTGCTTGTGAGCACCGGTTGTGAACAGAGCCTACGGGCAGAACGTGTTAATATGAGGTGTGCTTGCGAGCACCGGTTGTGAATGGGCCTACGGGCAGGACGTGATAGTATGAATGTGCAGGTTTTCACACATGGTGGTGTAGTGATCCTCGTGGGAGGATAGGTTGTGGCGGGTCTACGGGCGCGCTAGTCGTGAAACCGACAGGAGCCGGCAGTTAGACTCAGACCGGTTGGGTTGGAATGTCTTGGTGTCCATCTACCCAATAGATCCCCTCCGCGTCTTGAAGACCCCGCAGGAATGCGGGTAGTACGCAGGGTCTCCGCTATGAACAAGAGCGTCGAGGCGTACATAGGCCTAGGACCGGTAGTGTTCATACCCTCCTAGTAGTGGCGAAGCCCGTGCCACTGCCACCGTCTGGCCACGACGGGGGGCGCCTGAGTGGTTAGCTACCCTCGAAAAGTGGGAACTAAAGGTCTGTGTCGACATAGCAAATGCGCTTGGAGAAGTCATCATATCATAATCATTGCACCGCATTCATATCATAATCATTGCACCGCATTCATATCATAATCATCGCATTGCACAGCAATGGATACTCATCATATAAACTTGTATGGGCATCTTTATATGATGAGTTACCTTTATATGCAGACCCTTAACTTATAAGCTTGTATGGGCATCCTTATAAGTTAAGTTCAATTCAGCTCTGTGATACTTTATCTATGTCCTGTTACTGGTACGATTTTGATACTCTGCTTATGCTTTCTGTTTCCAGTACTTGCATTTATAACTGCAGCTACTTATATATACTTATGAACAGCTTTGTTAGTGCCATTGCAAGTACTTGGGTACTTATACAACCGACACATATGAACAACCCTTCCTGTCACTTGTTTTGTATACTATTGCTAATATTGCAGCTTTCTTTCAAATCTACCGCCCGGTGCCTTGGAGTCGTCGGGGGAGCGGATGTGAAGCCACTTAGTCTTTATGACTAACGGTTGCTACGCCCCTCTTTTTAGGAGTGCGCCTTGGAGCCGCAGCGCACGGCGCAGGAGAAGGACAGTCAGGTCAGGACGACAGGGCCGGAGACAGTGATACCTACAGTACCAGCAGTGACAGACGTGAGTAGTAGTGTTGAGTTGTATCCCTTTGGGCATCTTTTGTGATACTCTGATGTACTTTTGCAGGAGCTCATGGAGCTACCTTTTGTATAATTATGGACTCTTACTTATGCGAATTATTTATAGCTATATGTGGCTTCTGGTTTTAGTTTATTGATGGGTTGGCGCTGTTGAGTTGGTTTAGCCGGCAGGATAGGCGTCATTTGGAGGTGGCTAGCCCGTGAGCTGACGCCTCCGCAAGGCGGCTGTCCTGGGCATAAGACTCCCCTCGGCCGTGTTTTGTGTACCGGGAGGGGGGTCTTACAAATGGTATCAGCTTGCAACGATCCTGAGATAAAGAAGTCCATTAGACCACTAGGCTACCCCGGCTAGCTAGATCAGTTTGAGGACAAACTGATGCAGCGGAAGCGGTGGTGTGCCCATGTGTAATTCGCTATATGTATGTCCGCTTTTTCTTATAGAAAGTGCCAACCTAAGCCAAACTCGTACCCTTACGTATAGATGCTGGCTCATTCCGAGATAGTAATTGGTATTCCCATTCCAACAATTAGAGTTGGTTTGGCATAGGATGGATGCCAACCTAATTAGGATACCGCCTTAGTCGACTTAGCAGGATATGTCGTGACACACTCTAACCTTATACTGATCTTGGGGATGATTGGACCAAGCAATAAGTGACCTTGATTGACTAAGGAAAGAGTTTAACGTGAGCGTAGATGCTTGAGACTCACACCCTGAGATTTCTATCTCAGATATGAAGTAATATTATCACCTTACCCAAAAATTAGGCCAATTTCAATGAGACTGGTGCTTGTAGTCTATTACCAGATTGGTGAGAGACCACCAAGCATGTCTTTAATACTCTACGTGGATACCTCACACTTCTATTTATGTAGAAGGTTTCATATGGAGAAGTTACGATAAGAATTCGGACCCAGAGAAGGCTCATTTTGGGAAGAATGTGTTATATTGGTGGTAGAAGAAACTCAGTCGAAGAGATATGGAGGCTAATCTCTTCGTTTATTGGGCTAGTTATGTACCGTCTTGGATCCCTCAAGGAGTTTGAATCTTTGTAATTTTTGACATTGGAAGTTTTGATCCTTGAGAGTTAATTCACCTTAAGCAAAGTAGACTGCTAAGGCCGTGTTTGGGTTGATAGAAATTTTATTAGCGGAATAAGAGAGGAAAAGCATTTTTGAAGATGATCATTTTCTCTATATTGTCCCAAAATTATGTGGATAAGTTACGAGGGGAGTAGAAAATTTACACTTTGGGGATATGCAGCGATGTTGTGATAACATTATAACTGGGGAGTTAATGAAATTTTGTGCTTGCATTGCGAGTATGATGATACACTACCCCTCTTGGTGAACATTCCCTTAGTGTTGCAATTACTTGACATTGGGAAATTAATAAATGTTAAGCGATGGAGTCAACAAGATTAATATGACTTGATTGATGATCTAAAATCCTAAAAGTTTTTATAAAATAAACATGCATGCCATGGATGATCGTTGGCAGGGATGGCAGGGCGCTTGGAATGGATTTGATTTAGTTTATCATATTGTGAAGTATGCCCTACTTTTGGTAGTCTGCATAACTCGTGTCGAAGGAAAATCACCCCGAGCCTTGCACCTTGGCTCTTGCTAAGTTCAAACATATGTAAATGTACCGGGTGATTGGATGTTATTTGCACATGCTCTCCTTACAACGAGATGCAGCTTGGTCTTCGCCGCAAAATATAAATTTCTACATCACGGCTGGTATATGAGTGCGTCGATATGGGGATCTATAGTGTAAGAACTCTAAGTCGAGGACGATATGTCTTTAAGGGTTGTGCCCATACGTGAGATGAATGCACCATATGGGCGGTGGAAGAAATTTAGTCCAAAAACGTACGGGGGCTTGTCCCTTCGTTTATTGGCCTATTTTCGTTCTGACTCTGCTTTCCCTTAGATCCTGTTCATTAAATAGTAGGCTAACGATGATGATTGGACTCGTGATAACCTCTCAGTACGGGTGAGAGCGTCAAGGGTGTTGAGACACACCGTGAATTGAACACGTGAATTGATTAGCAAGGATAAGTTGAATTTACTTATTTAAGAAGATATGAATATGCCTCTATACGTACAGGTATGTATGCGTGTAGTTGTATTGCCTCGACAAGGCAGTGCTCTAAAGACTCTGTGCCGAGACCCAATCATTGGATAAGGTTTATGTTCACGGTTAAGGAGCCCTTAAATGAAAGGAATTAAATCATGAGATAAAAGTTGCACAAATTGTTGAATCCGATGCAAATCTAGGTAGAACCGGGAGTAGACGAAAGCAACAATTGACTCGAGGTCATGTGTTATTAGAAGGGAATGATGTGATTATAACCCATGCGAGGTGTAGAGTCATGGATTCACCTTACTTTGAGCCTCGATAGCGATTTATAATATCACCAGAATCAATTGATATGCATTATCGGATGATCATGTGCGGAATTTGGAAACATAAAAGCTTCCTGAGCTTAAACTTTTGAGCTAGTAACGTCATTTTTGGTAGTTGATGAGTTGAGAGGGCATAATGTCATGGCAAGTATGGTGAGGCGATCATAATGATTATTGAAACTTAATATCAAGTGGAGGTCATGCAAAGTGTAAAGGATGCGTGATGTATGAATGGTTGCGTCGGACGAGATGACATTGTTAGAAGCAATTGATAATGAAATAGATAATGATGGTTGTACGAGAAGATGAGATTGGTGCTTGCTTCTACATTTTTAATACAAAAGAGAGACTATCTTGCGGGTGCAATAACTGTTTGGGTATTTGAGGTTTGACCCAAGGATATGATGTCGTGAATTTTATGGTTGATCACCCGTTTGAATTGAGGTTATCAACTATCTATTTTATGTTGGAGTTTTCCTTGGACTATATGTTAATGGCTAAGTTTTGATGTTTTGGCGGGCTAAACCTCCTGGAAATTATCCTTAAGAATTCTTGATGGTTGATAGGTAAAATTTAGGATGTAAATAATATTCTCCAAATTCTACGAACTATAGGCAAGAGCACCTATCGGTCATAGCATAGGATATTTAAAACAAATAAATATCAAGTGTCGTATTCCACGGGTCTGTTGATTACTTCTACTCACGCAAATTAATATTATTTTATCGAAAGTAAAATAGAGTTTTGTAAATAATTAAAAGAAGAAAAACATTTGATCGGGAATCCTTCTTAAGTAAAATATTTCATAAATCTAGAATTCGGAAGAAATCAATTTAGACAAACTTGACCGTGGAGGTTCCCAAAATATGATAGAACCTCTCTCGAGAGAACTACCACCTAACCTTAGGTTGATCGATTAAGACCCCTCGGCCAGTCGAAACCCCTAAGCTTGCTTTATGATGTGAGCCCCACTATTGGATTTGACTCCAATCCGGAAGATTTGCGACACCCTCTCTCGAGGAGTGCGAACAATTCTTTCTACCGATGAGCGATCTACCGTATATAAGGATCTCTCGATACACTAAAATATGGATCAAACTTGATTATCATACCCTAGAAATATGAAACCAAAAATTGCAAATCAACGGTAAATCTTAGTTTTCAAAATCCAAACAATGAATAAAAGATTATGAAATATAAAAGCTTGAATTCATCCGATCAAATGCTACAAAATTAGCTACTCATGATTAAAGAAAAAGAACATTTTATAACTAAGAAAGAAGAATTACAATTGCTGGGAAAGTAAATCTAAAATAGGAAATAAAAGGACGAGACATAAAATAAAGTTACACTAAAAATGCAGGAAAACTATACTAGAAATGATCCAATCGAAGCATGGACTGGATGCCCATCACTTTGGCAGCAGCTGGCTTTTATAGGCAGAAAATTGGTGAGTCATGCCCTTGGTCACGCCCGTGACCAAGGGCGTGTAAGCTGTGTAACTGCGTATTGAAAGCCCGGGAACGTTGAGGAAGAGAAACCGCCAAAAATCAATTGCATGGTGGGTCACGGCCTCGGTCACGCCCGTGACCAAGGGCGTGTCTTGAACGGGTCTGGAAACGGCGGGAAACGCTGCGATCTGGAGTTAATCTGGCGGTTGCAGAAGAGTCACGGCCTCGGTCACGCCCGTGACCGAGGGCGTGTAAGCTAGAAACGGCGGGAATTGATTGCTGGCTGAAATGAATGCATTTCGGGCAAGTCACGCCCGTGACATTGAGGTCACGCCCTTTGTCACGCCCGTTGTCACGCCCGTGTCAGAGGGCGTGTAATTTTAATCTGACGTGGCGGCTAACTTCTTCAACTGGAATACGTGGGGCTGGTTCACGGCCGTGACATAAAGTCACGCCCTTGGTCACGCCCGTGACCAAGGCCGTGTACTTTGCGATTTCGGCTGAAATTCTCCAAAAATTCTCCTGATTACTCTTATGAGCTTGAAATTGCTATTAACAACCCCACATTACCTGAAAACACAAAACAAAGTGAATTAGACATATATTAAACTAAAATTATATAAAAACTAATTAATTACTACTAAAATATTATATCAAAATAACAATAAATAATGTACTATCAAATACCCCCATACTTAAGCTTTTGCTATTCCAGAGCAAAACTAATTTATAAGCTTGAGAAGAATTTATAGGACATTCCAAAAAGATTTACTTCCAATTATGTATTCCAAATTTTATAAGACTCATATCAAATTAAGTTAAGAAATTAAAATTTAGATTTATTAGAAATAATTTATAATTCATAAATTGAAATGAGTAGAATAAATATTAGTTTCAAAATTCTCTAACTAAATCTCCATAAACAAAATTGCATTGAATTAAGTAAAATAATCCAAGATTAAAATTATATAAACTTTACAATCATGAGAAACTTTTAGAAAACTACAAAAAATTAACTATGCTCTCTCAAAAATATCTTGGATAAGCAAATAAACTTGGCTAATTGGGGTAAAATTGGCATTGAAGAAGTTACTTTGAACATAGGAAATGATGAATTTTATCCTCTCATTTCCATCTTTTTTAAATTCCTTCTTCTTTAATATCCCAAATGTATATGTTTAGGAGTGATGAATTTTATCCTCTCATCTCCATACCATATAATCTTTTAAAAATTTGGGTGCATATGTTTAGGAATGATGAATTTTATCCTCTCATTCCATGACATATGATCTTTTCAAACCTTTTTTTTAATGCCAAATAAAGGGTCAAATAAGAAGGTAGGGAAAGGGATAGGATTTAAA
Organism: Dactylorhiza incarnata; assembly: GCA_033032865.1. Taxonomy (NCBI): domain Eukaryota; kingdom Viridiplantae; phylum Streptophyta; class Magnoliopsida; order Asparagales; family Orchidaceae; genus Dactylorhiza; species Dactylorhiza incarnata. Next base: position 3,327,719 of record JAWHQI010000235.1, on the reverse strand, counting down.
GGCTACAAAAATTCCAAAGATACATTTTAAGAGCATAGAAAACAAATTGAGCAATCTATAAGAAACTATGAGTTCAAGTTAATATAAGTAAAATCTAAAGATATTTAACACAATTACTACAAAATTGAATTATGATATTTTAAAGAGAGAAAGTAAAACTAAGAAATATTCTAAACAAATCAAGATAATGAAAAACTCATTAAATCAAATTCATCTAAAAATTAAATCTAACATATTTTGAAGAGAAATATAAGATTAAAACTACATAAAAAGAAAACTCTTTAAAAAGCCTATAAAGAAATCTCATAATTAAAATCATTTTTGCATAAATGAAGTTTGGAGAAATTTAATATTACAAAATTTATTTTATTGGAAATTAAAATAGTTTTTTAAATGAAAACATTTTTTTTGAATTTTGTAAATTTTTATAACAAAATTGAAAATAAAGAATAAAAAAAAATCAATTTTTTTATGAGTTTTGAAAAAGATTTTCTAATTTTTTTTGGATTTTTAATAAAAACTGAACATAGGAAAATACACCCCCATACTTAAAAATAAACATTGTCCCTAATGTTTATAAGCCAAGTAGGAGGGAAAAGAAAATAAAATGCGGAAAAAGTAAAGTGCAAGAAAAATAAAGATAAGCAAGGGGTGCCTCCCAAGAGCGCTTTCTTTTTCCCGTCTTTAAGCTAGACGGTTATTGTTAGGAAAAAGGAAAATAAAAAGAAAGGTACACAGGCAACTCCCTTAATTCATGCTCAGGTGAGCATGCTGAAATCCGCTGCCCGACTACTCCTCCGCTATAGTCGTGATTCTTTGGTTGTCCGTTAGCTTGAAATTGTGAATCCAAATTACCTATACATACCTTAGGTAATTTGGATTGCTGGAGATGAGAGGCAAATGGATCGGTGAAAACGTTTGGTTGCAACGGCTCATCATCTACAAGAAAATTATTAGTATAAAAAGAATCAAGATTAAGCGAGTCAGAAAATTTTTCACAAGGAGGAGTTTCTTGCGAAAATACATGATTAAGCGTCGGTTGTTCATTTTCAAAAATAAAATTCGTATCCAAAAATTTATTTGAAATTCCAAGTGGACTAAATTCATGGGACACAATATTTTCATGAATTTCACTTTCAAAGTGAATAATTGGCGAGAGAGAAAATTCATGAAAAATAGGAGGAGATTCGGGCGGAGGAGGTGAAGAAACATGTTCTTCATCAATTTCGTCCGGTGTCTCCATGACTCTTTTAAATTCGTGGTAAAGAAGTTCTTCTTGAGCTTGGGTATAAATATTTAAATTTTGATAAATAGAATCTGGAGAATACCCAAGAGTAGAAGAAAAAGAATTTTGTGGGGTAAAAGAGGAGGAATGAAAATCTTGATTGACTGAATTTCCTTCATCGCACCGAAAACTATCCGGGTGATCTTGCCACCATCAATAATTAATATCGGAGCAAGAAGAAACATTATTAGAATCGGAAAAATCATTCGCATGAAAACTAGATGAATGATTTTCATCAAAGTTTGAATAATTATTTTCATAAATAAACTCAAAATTATTTCCATAAGAAAAATTTTGAGAGTAAAAATTAATATAACAATCCTCACTTCGATGCGGTGCTCCACAAAAATTACAATTAACTTGGCGCTTTCGTGCGGCTTCCAAAAGATTGACTTTATTTTGAAGCTCGACAACTTTGGCGGCCAATTGAGATAACATTTTTGAAGAAAGAAAATTGAACAACCGTCACTTAATAGAATGAAATTTGAAAATAAATCAAAAAGAGAAATGGGGGCGGAGAAAGAGATTGATAAAAGTAATAAAATTCATGCTTTCAAAATATCAACAAAAATATGTCCCCGGCAACGGCGCCAAAAACTTGATAGGTAAAATTTAGGATGTAAATAATATTCTCCAAATTCTACGAACTATAGGCAAGAGCACCTATCGGTCATAGCATAGGATATTTAAAACAAATAAATATCAAGTGTCGTATTCCACGGGTCTGTTGATTACTTCTACTCATGCAAATTAATATTATTTTATCGAAAGTAAAATAGAGTTTTGTAAATAATTAAAAGAAGAAAAACATTTGATCGGGAATCCTTCTTAAGTAAAATATTTCATAAATCTAGAATTCGGAAGAAATCAATTTAGACAAACTTGACCGTGGAGGTTCCCAAAATATGATAGAACCTCTCTCGAGAGAACTACCACCTAACCTTAGGTTGATCGATTAAGACCCCTCGGCCAGTCGAAACCCCTAAGCTTGCTTTATGATGTGAGCCCCACTATTGGATTTGACTCCAATCCGGAAGATTTGCGACACCCTCTCTCGAGGAGTGCGAACAATTCTTTCTACCGATGAGCGATCTACCGTATTTAAGGATCTCTCGATACACTAAAATATGGATCAAACTTGATTATCATACCCTAGAAATATGAAACCAAAAATTGCAAATCAACGGTAAATCTTAGTTTTCAAAATCCAAACAATGAATAAAAGATTATGAAATATAAAAGCTTAGGAATTCATCCGATCAAATGCTACAAAATTAGCTACTCATGATTAAAGAAAAAGAACATTTTATAACTAAGAAAGAAGAATTACAATTGCTGGGAAAGTAAATCTAAAATAGGAAATAAAAGGACGAGACATAAAATAAAGTTACACTAAAAATGCAGGAAAACTATACTAGAAATGATCCAATCAAAGCATGGACTGGATGCCCATCACTTTGGCAGCAGCTGGCTTTTATAGGCAGAAAATTGGTGAGTCACGCCCTTGGTCACGCCCGTGACCAAGGGCGTGTAAGCTGTGTAACTGCGTATTGAAAGCCCGGGAACGTTGGGGAAGAGAAACCGCCAAAAATCAATTGCATGGCGGGTCACGGCCTCGGTCACGCCCGTGACCAAGGGCGTGTCTTGAACGGGTCTGGAAACGGCGGGAAACGCTGCGATCTGGAGTTAATCTGGCGGTTGCAGAAGAGTCACGGCCTCGGTCACGCCCGTGACCGAGGGCGTGTAAGCTAGAAATGGCGGGAATTGATTGCTGGCTGAAATGAATGCATTTCGGGCAAGTCACGCCCGTGACATTGAGGTCACGCCCTTTGTCACGCCCGTTGTCACGCCCGTGTCAGAGGGCGTGTAATTTTAATCTGACGTGGCGGCTAACTTCTTCAACTGGAATACGCGGGGCTGGTTCACGGCCGTGACATAAAGTCACGCCCTTGGTCACGCCCGTGACCAAGGCCGTGTACTTTGCGATTTCGGCTGAAATTCTCCAAAAATTCTCCTAATTACTCTTATGAGCTTGAAATTGCTATTAACAGCCCCAGATTACCTGAAAACACAAAACAAAGTGAATTAGACATATATTAAACTAAAATTATATAAAAACTAATTAATTACTACTAAAATATTATATCAAAATAACAATAAATAATGTACTATCAATGGTTCGAGGGAAATTGGATCTAAATTTCCCCGGAAATTTTGTTTTCTAATTCTTGGCGGTTTGGAGAACTAGATTCTACATTTCCTAGGAGATTATTTATTGTATTCTCCTTATATTTTGGCTGTTGGGGTATACTCCAGAAATTTTTGATCCGCAAATCTCATTCTCCTTTAGTGGCTGTTGGGCTTGTTGTGCCAAGAAATTTGTTATTTTGGAACTTCCTTGGTTTGTGTTAGCAGCTATCTTGGCTTCCCTTGATTTATATGCTATAATTTCTGTCCAGAATATGTGCCCTCCTCTGCTCGATTTCTTCCAGGATTATATATTCGCATCCGCCCCATTTCCTTCCAGATTATAAGCTTCACATTGCCTACATGTTCTAGTATTTGGAATTTATTTGGAAATTCATGGCTAGTGGATGTTTGTTTCCTCCTTCCAGGTTTTTGAAATTTGGATTTTGTTTGGAAATTCAGGAAGTTTATTCTTGGCAGTTATTGAATTCCTTTCATAGTATCATAATTAGCAACCATGTTGATCATGTTGGATGTCTTAGTAAGTTCACTTGATATATGAAATTCTGCATCCATATGCTAGGAATTACTTGGGTACTTGCTAAGATTGGTGTTGTGCAAGAAAAACTCTTCATTATTTCCCCTTTCCCCTTTTCTGTGCTTCTCTGGTATGGAGTTTTATGCTGGCGGATCTCTTTACTTGATTCCTTTATTTGGGGCTTATGATGGCAGTTCCATTTACCCAGATTCAAAATTCCTGCACCTGATCCCAGGCTGTTTTATTTATGATCTTAGACCTATCAAAATTGTAATTATGGCTGCTTCTTAAGTTTTGTCTAATTGGGGCTGCTTTGTAATCATGTGCCCCTATTAGCTATTTACCAATATTTCCATCCTGTTTGGTTTTGTTGTGGTGCTGCATATAGTACTATCAGGATTATTTTTGTTTGGAAATGTTTGACTGATTACATGTTGGATAATCATGTGGATCTAAACCCCCCCTATCCTCAACTTAAATTTTGGGGACGAAATTGTTTCTTCGTTTATTCGATTTGTAACATCCCTGTGCGCGCTAGGCCCCTATGATGAAAATATAGCTTACATTTTGAATGGGGTACATTTATGTTGCTGGGGTACATTTATTTTGGAATTGCACATTGTGTGCGGATAGCGGAAATTTATGAGCAGAGATCTTGATGGATGAATTATATATAAATATATATATATATATGTGTATGATTATTCTGTGCATTCCATTAGCAAATTTCTGTATGGATATAATAGGTATGTTAATTTATGCATTATTAGAAATCTCCTTCCGTTCGACGAAATCCTCTAAATTCGTCGATCGCAGAAATACAGCCGCAGAAAGTTTGCCGCCGTTCGACTAAATTATAATAGCCAGCGCTCGACGATATTGAAAATCCCAGCGTTCGATGAATTATGGTTTAGCCGCAGATCGAAGAAATATTGCGTTCGACAGATCAGCTGTAAGCGCCGTTCTACGAATAACTTGTAGTTGCGCTCGACGAAATAATTGCTGCAACCGCGATCAAAGAAGCCTGCCTGCGTTCGACGAAATTCGTCGAACCGCGTTCGACGAAAATCGTCGAACGGCGTTCGACGAAAATCGTCGAACGGCGTTCGACGAGCAGCGTCCTTCAGCGGTAGAAGAACTTAGCCGCCGTTCGACGAAAATCGTCGAACAGCGTTCGACGAAAATCCCAGCGCTCGACGGAGTTACTGTTCCCGTTCGACGATTCTGGGCTCTTTCTTCCCGTCGCCCAATAAAGCTTAAATGCTTAATTTTTATGATTATTTTAGACCAGAAGTGGATACCTTGTCCAATAAGAAGCCGACACCTATATTTGGAGTTCCAAGGCTTACTCTCTTCTCTCTTAACACAAGAGCTGCTGGTCTGATTACCCGACAGATCTCCTTCTTCTTCATCTCCTTCCCTCCCACCTGATGGTTTTAACTTAAGGTTTTATTCATGGAGCTTTGGAGGAGCAAAGCTTGGAGAGGCATTTGGAGCTTGGCCGACCACCACCCATGCTTCCATCAAGATGAGCTCCGACCTGGCCATAAAATCAGGTGACTTCCTCCCCTCTCCCTTGGTGCTAGCCTCTTAGATCACAATAGGAGAGATGAAGGCTCAAGAGAGCTTCTCGTGTGAGCTTTAATGGAGTTTCTTTAGGAAGCCCAAGCCGGAACCTCAAAAATTAGGTCATCGTTCGCCGCGAGGTTCTAGGAATCATTTCTTCTCTTCAAGAGGAAGAGATGGGATTTGATTTGGGGCAAACCCATGGTCGTTGAGGGAGAGTGAAGGGAATGATAGTTAGGGATTTTAAAAGGTGAAATGACCTAACACATGTTTGGGGGAAGATGATGGATAATGCTCTGTTAAATAGGTTTGTCTTTTATGGCATATTGTGTAGTGAAGTTGATAATAGCCCCTTGCAAAATTCATAACATTACACTTGGTAAATAAGGGGTGAAATTGTGCGCAGCTGTGTTCAAGCCAATTTTGGGCTTCTTACCACTGGAACTAGGTTCCAGGCTCAATATGGCAGTTGTAGCCCTCGGAAAGAGCTTTCCAACGATAGGTTATCCGATTTCTGAAGTGACTTGTAGCTCCCTAAAGGTCCAGCCGAGTGGACTGTCCAGAAAGCGGGAAACTGTTTAAGTGCGTGCTGTTTTTGCTGTCCAGGTTTCTGCAGTTGACTTTGGAGCAGATTTTAGGTAGGATCCACTTGGATCTGGGTTTAGGACTCAACATGAATGTTGTAGCCCTTGGAGAGAGCTTTCCAAAATGGGGTGGCACATAATTTGGGGTGGAGTAAAACTCCCAGAATCTCATTTTTGTTAATCAGCGTCGTTGTGGTTTGAATTGCGATAATCTTTGGGGATATCTTTTATAATACTTGTCCGACGCTCTTAATAGTGGTAGAAATCGAATTGATGATATTGTGCTGACCCTTGTTGAATTTCATGAGTTGTGGGAGGGTACTTGTTTTGATTTCGCCAACCGTAGTTCGTTCTCGCTTCGCTCTGGGAATAATAACTAGTAATGCCGACGTGGCTATTGTTTGGAGAAAAATCTATATTCTCCAATTTAATGAGGAAATGAGTGCCCAGATTTACGTGTCAATTGGGCGGAGCATGGGCGAATGGCATGATGTATGGAATGAGGCATCGCGATGAAAAATCAAATAAAGACTTTGATGACATGTTTACAATAATGCGCACATCGATCGATCACCCAGCGAAGAGTGTGGTTTGGTGATAACCCCTCAAATGCGATAAACATCTCATTGTAATAGAGTGAGCCGTAAATTGAGGGCGAGAGGTGAATGTCGATGACATGTGAGATATGCTTGGAAATCCCGAACGTTATCTTGGGGATTCTTGGCGCATGTTTGGAAGACGTGCTTCTATGAATGATCGCCTCGCTAGATAAGCAACAGGATGATGCGTATTGGTAGTAACCTCTCAAGAATGTGAATAGTTCAACTAGGTTGAACTTGTGTGAACGGAGCCTACGGGCAGAACGTGTTAATATGATGAGTGCTTGTGAGCACCGGTTGTGAACGGAGCCTACGGGCAGAACGTGTTAATATGAGGTGTGCTTGCGAGCACCGGTTGTGAATGGGCCTACGGGCAGGACGTGATAGTATGAATGTGCAGGTTTTCACACATGGTGGTGTAGTGATCCTCGTGGGAGGATTGGTTGTGGCGGGTCTACGGGCTCGCTAGTCGTGACACCGACAGGAGCCGGCAGTTAGACTCAGACTGGTTGGGTTGGAATGTCTTGGTGTCCATCTACCCAATAGATCCCCTCCGCGTCTTGAAGACCCCGCAGGAATGCGGGTAGTACGCAGGGTCTCTGCTATGAACAAGAGCGTTGAGGCGTACATAGGCCTAGGACCGGTAGTGTTCATACCCTCCTAGTAGTGGCGAAGCCCGTGCCACTGCCACCGTCTGGCCACGACGGGGGGCGCCTGAGTGGTTAGCTACCCTCCAAAAGTGGGAACTAAAGGTCTGTGTCGACATAGCAAATGCGCTTGGAGAAGTCATCATATCATAATCATTGCACCGCATTCATATCATAATCATTGCACCGCATTCATATCATAATCATCGCATTGCACAGCAATGGATACTCATCATATAAACTTGTATGGGCATCTTTATATGATGAGTTACCTTTATATGCAGACCCTTAACTTATAAGCTTGTATGGGCATCCTTATAAGTTAAGTTCAATTTAGCTCTGTGATACTTTATCTATGTCCTATTACTGGTACGATTTTGATACTCTGCTTATGCTTTCTGTTTCCAGTACTTGCATTTATAACTGCGGCTACTTATATATACTTATGAACAGCTTTGTTAGTGCCATTGCAAGTACTTGGGTACTTATACAACCGACACATATGAACAACCCTTCCTGTCACCTGTTTTGTATACTATTGCTAATATTGCAGCTTTCTTTCAAATCTACCGCCCGGTGCCTTGGAGTCGCCGGGGGAGCGGATGTGAAGCCACTTAGTCTTTATGACTAACGGTTGCTACGTCCCTCTTTTTAGGAGTGCGCCTTGGAGTCGCAGCGCACGGCGCAGGAGAAGGACAGTCAGGTCAGGACGACAGGGCCGGAGACAGCGATACCTACAGTACCAGCAGTGACAGACGTGAGTAGTAGTGTTGAGTTGTAGCCCTTTGGGCATCTTTTGTGATACTCTGATGTACTTTTGCAGGAGCTCATGGAGCTACCTTTTGTATAATTATGGACTCTTACTTATGCGAATTATTTATAGCTATATGTGGCTTCTGGTTTTAGTTTATTGATGGGTTGGCACTGTTGAGTTGGTTTAGCCGGCAGGATAGGCGTCATGTGGAGGTGGCTAGCCCGTGAGCTGACGCCTCCGCAAGGCGGCTGTCCTGGGCATAAGACTCCCCTCGGCCGTGTTTTGTGTACCGGGATTGGGGTCTTACACGAATGATGCTTATGAATTCAATCATGTTCAAAGCAAGATGTGAATCGAGCATGAGGATTGGTATGGTTAATATGTATGGGCAAATTTGTATAGTGAACTCGAACATGGAATTACGCGCACAAGTAGTCATATAGGATCAAAGATAGTATTTCCCTTTCATACATGTACCACTGCACAAGAGTTATGATAACTCGGTATGGGTAGCAGTAACGGTCTGGTGTGGATTATAGGATATGGTTATATCCTAAGGTGTTATGTTCAGGACCCGGCTGGTAGGTCCTTCGATGCTAGTTAGCATCGTTTGAACTTGTAATATTAATTTGTGTTATGGACATGGTGGGGAGTCCCTGTGTGCTTGATATCACGGGTTGAGCATGGGAAATTACTTGGGTGTGCATGGTTTTACATGATTGCATAATGATCCTTGTTGGAGGATTACTTGTGGCAGATCTACGGGCTCGCCGGTTGTCACACCGATGGTAGCTGGCAGATAGATCTAGAACCCGTTGGATATGGTCTGTTGGTGCTTACTTCCCAAGACCCCTTCCACGTCATAAGACTCAGCAAGTTTGGCGAGCAAGTGTGCGTAGGGGCTCTGCTGTTGTGTTCTTAGCGTTGAGGAATATGTAAGGCTTAGGTCTAGTAGTGTGCATACCCATCTAGTAGTGGAGGAGCTTGTTCCACTGTCTCCGCCTGGCCACGATGTGAGGTGCCTGAGTGGTTAGCTACCCTCGAAAAGCGGGAAGTACAAGTCTATGTCGACATAGCAAATATGCATGGGTGAGTCATCATATCATAATCATTGCATTGCATTCATCCTTTCATGATCATAACATTGCACCACATTGGATCCTCATCATATAAACTTGTATGGGCACCTTTATATGATGGGTTACTTTATGTTCGGATCCTTAACTTATAAGCTTGTATGGGCATCCTTATAAGTTAAGTTAAATTCTGTTATCTATATACTTTGCTTTCTTATACTCTGTCGCTGATCATACTACTTGTTAGATGTACATTTTATACATTTGATATACTGCTGCGATTACATCTTCCATTGCCACCTACTTTTGCTACTACTGTTTATATTGCATCGTTCACTTTCTTCCTTCCGCCCAGTGCATAAGAGTCTTCGGGGGAGAGGATGTGAAGCCACTTAGTCTTTATGAGTAACGGTTGTTACACCACTCTTTTTAGGAGCGTACCCAGTAGTAGCAGCGCACGGCGCTGGAGGAGGATAGCCAGGTCAGTACGACATAGCCGGAGACTACGATACTGTCGTTACCGTCAGTGACAGATGTGAGCGATAGTTTTGAGATTTAGCCCTTGGGTCATTTCTTTTGATACTCTGATATTTGCGGGAGCTCTCGGAGCTTCCTGTCTTTTGTATAATTATGACACCTTTACTTATATATGAATTTATGGCTTCTGTCTTTTCTATTGTTGATTGGTTGGCATGATGATATGTGAGAATAGCTGGCAGGATATGCGTCTTATGGAGGGGGCTAGCCCGTATGCTGACACTTCCGCAAGGCGGCAGTCCTGGGCATAGGACTCCCCTCAGTCGTGTCTTGTGTTCCGGGGGGGGTCTTACAAATGGTATCAGCTTGAAACGATCCTGAGATAAAGAAGTCCATTTCCTCATGGTGCCACCCCTCTCACCTCTTCAGTTTGAGGACAAACTGAATGAGCGGCAGCGGTTGTGTGCCCATATGTGATTCACATTAGGTGTGTCCATTACCTTTCTGTAAGTAGCCAACCTAACCCAAAAATCTACCTTACGTGTAGATTCTGGTACGTTCGGAGCCAGCAGCTGGCACCCCCGTACCCGCAGGACCAACTTCGTTTCAATAGTCTGAGCTGGGTCAGACCTTGATGGCGATCTTGGATGCCTTCAGGTCTCAGCAAACCCTAGTGCAGCAGCAGACACCGAACTCAAATTAGTTAAGCACCTTCCTAGCTCTCTCTCCTCCCGCCTATCGTGGAACGGAGTCGGCGGTCTAGACAGAGGAATGGTTAGACACGGTGCAGGAGATGCTGGTTAGAATCCGATGACCTGCCAACATGGCAGTTACCTTGACAGTCTCTTCTTTAGAATCGCATGCCAAAAGATGGTGGAAGTCCCTCATGGGCTCTACTTTCGAGGGACACACATATACTGACATCAACTGGGATGAGTTCTCAGACGCTTTTTGGAGCATTTTGTCCCTCCCACGTCGCGTAATGATCTTGAGGAGAGGTTCCTGCAGCCAAAGCAGGAATCTAGGTCAGTGTTGGAATATCAGTGAGAGTTCTCACATCTGTCTAGGTTCGTGGGCACATATTCTTTGGATGATCAGGGGTACGCTAAGAGGTTTTACATGGTTTTGCGAGACCCTCTTAGGCATGACCTTGTTTTTGTAGCCAATTCGAGTCTTACTTGGATCATTGAGACGACCAAGAGGCTTGAAGTGGACCATCTCGGGGTCGAGAGTGGAGGAAAGAGGCATGTAGAAGATATATTAGAAGTAGGGACCAGTAGAAGGAGACTGCCTAGCAGGGGCAGAGGTGGTGGATGTTTTCGTCCAAACTTCAGGATGGAGCAGCCAGCACGACCGCTACCATGTCCCCCACCTCAGTAGGCTTAGGGTCAGTCACATCAGCAAGCTCAGGGTCAAGCACCTCAGCAACCAAGAAATCCCTTTCAAAGGGTTTGCTATCACTGTCACCAGCCGGGTCATATTCGGATATACTACACGCAGCTACAAGGCAATGCTCCAAATCATCCCATGGATCCTCCAGCAGCACAACGAGGATGAGGCCGAGGATGAGGTCGGGGATAAGGACCTCACGGTAGAGGCCAACGATCGGAGCAGATGTATGCATTGGATCTCGCAGAGCCCCGGAACCCTGAGGCAGTCATCACAGGTACTTTAGTGTTTTCTTATGAGTACTTAGTACCTTGCAAACCTTAGCTTTAGTTTAACTTATGATCCAAACAACAAAATCACTCAGGTATAGTACTTGTTTACGACTAACCCGCATACACCTTGCTCGATACGGGTGCCTCACACTCGTTCATCTTAGAGAAGTTCGTAGACGACCTTGACCAAAGTGCAACATTTCAAAGGCATCCATAGGAAGGTGCAACTTGCGGACGGGTTGGAGATAGTGTTGTGCGCCAAGTGCAATATGAATGTGGAGATCGGAGGAAAGCTATTCGAAACACCGACAACACTTTTGAAGATGACAGAGTTTGACCTATTCCTGGGCATGAATTGGATGCATTGGAACCATTCTAAGATCGACTGCCCGACGAAGAAAATTGTGTTGAGGCACGAAGATTCTGAAGTAGTGATCAAAGGTATTAGACCCACCTCCCATCTTTTATTATCATCCATTCAGGTTGTCAAAGCCCATGAACAAGGCGATGAGGTTTATATGATCTGCTTTGAGAAGAAGGAGATAGAGTTCAGCATTGCTGAAGTACCAGTAGTTTGGGACTTTTCTGATGTCTTTCCGGACAAGCTGCCCAGACTACCCCCGCATCGAGAGGCAGATTTCCAGATCCAACTGATTTCGGGAGCTAGACCCATTTCTAGGGCTCCATATAGGATGACACCGAAGGAGCTTGCTGAGTTTCAGACGTAGCTTCAAGAGGTAGTAGACTCGGGGTTTGTCCGCCCCAGTTCATCACCTTGGGGAGCCCCAGTTCTATTCGTCAAGAAGAAGGATGGTTCGCTCTGGTTATGTATCGATTATCGAGAGCTCAATAGGTTGACTGCCCGAAATACCTATCCATTGCCCAGGATTGACAAGCTCTTTGATCAGCTTGAAGGAGCGCACTTATTCTCGAAACTTGATTTGTGCTCGGGTTATTATCAGTTGCGAATCCAGGAGGAGGATATCCAAAAGACCGCCTTCAGTTCGAGGTATGGTCTATATGAGTTTACTGTCATGCCATTCGGACTCACAAATGCTCCCTCTGCATTCATGAGATTGATGAATAAAGTATTCAAACCGTACCTGGATGTCTTCGTGATAGTATTTATTGATGACATTCTGGTCTACTCAAGGACCGAGGAGGATCATGCACATTATTTATCACTTGTTATGGGGAAGCTGAGGGAGCAAATCTTATTTGCAAAGTTTAGTAAGTGCCAGTTCTGGCACCGAGAAGTCGCTTTGCTAGGCCAAGTCATTAGTGGAGTAGGTTTAGCAGTGGATCCTGCCAAGGTACGAGCAGTAAGGGAATGGACGCCTTTGAAGTCAGCAGTAGATGTATGCAGTTTCTTAGGGCTTGTTTGTTACTAACATAAGTTTGTAGAGGGATTCTCGAAGATTGCTCGTCCCCTCACCACCCCGACGAAGAAGGATGCCGCATTTACCTGGACAGCTCAGTGCGAGGCAGCATTCCAGGAGCTGAAGGACAGGCTCACCTCAGCCCCGATCCTTGCCCTTCCATCTGGAAAGGAGGGATTTCAGATCTACACTGACGCATCCTATCAGGGGATGGGTGCAGTATTGATGCAGCACGGGCATGCCATATCATATGCATCGAGGTAACTGAAGAAGCACGAGCAGAACTACCCAGTACATGATTTAGATCTCAAGGCTGTGACCTTCGGCTTGAAGATTTGGAGTCACTATCTCTATGGGGTTCATTGTGAGATCTTTTCTGACTGGAAGAGAGGGAGAAGGTTGAGCAGTTAATGCGGTGGTTGAAAAGTAAAAACCGACGACTATTTATAGGAATGAAAAGAGCGGGAAGATTTTGAAGCGCCAGGGGGTGCGGATAGCTGAACCGCGCGGTGACATTTCAGCTTCTTGAACCTTATAAGCTCCAGTGGGTGTTGAAACCAGAATTTGGTCTCTTGAGGAGCTCAGGCCCTCAACAAGTTGAGGGGCAGCTATCACTTATTGGTTCCTCGGAAGGAACAGACCGGAGCCTCAGAATTAGACACGGACCTTTAGTCGCAGCGAGGAGGTCCCACCGCACACCCGGAAGATCTTTGAGCGCTTCCCTTCCCAAACCAAAGCTGAGACTGTGCACCTTGGAGATCCTGAGAGCTAAATCAAGATTACTTAGGGAGGGGGAAGCTTAGAATATTGAGATTGGAATCCTCTCCAAAGGGGCCCTTCAAGGTCTATATATAGTTTTCTAGTCTGGTCTGCTAATAGCGGGATTCCGCCTTACACTTTTGCTACACGCAGACCAAAATGGCCTGCCAACAGCCAAACTCCGCTGTTTGGAGAGGCTAACTGCAGACCACCGAGGGTTTTGAGGTAAAAACACCCCTGGACCCTTACTGGGCGAGCCGCCCACAAGGGCCTCTCTCACGGACTGAGAGACCTGACTCGCCCGCCTTCCCGAAGGCGACTGACGAGGGCACGACCCGCTCGCCTACTTGCGAGCAGCCGGTGAGAGCATGGCTCGCGAGCCTTTCTATGAGCACCTGGCTCACCCTCTTGCGAGCACCCGACTCGCCCTCTTTTTTAACCTTCAAGCCCGTTAACCCCATAGCCTCTGCTCACCTCTTGGAGAATACCGGGGTTGTACACAATCCTCGCTCTTCGCTAGGCTACCTTAGGCTCGCGAAGAAACATCCAACCCCTGGTGTTCGCTAGCCCATGATGACGTGGTGAGAATCTTTTGGTGGGCCCCATGCCCAATGCTATAAATATAATTCTCCCGGACCGGTACTTGAACTTTTCAACCCTCTTCTCCTTTTCGCTGCTTGTTGCCATATTCGCCAAGATGTCCAAACGAGAGGAAATATTGGCCCGCCTCAAGGCCTCGCAGGTGACTCAAAAGGCCAAAGACAACGAGCTCGCCCCTAGATTTCCTAGCAACCTGCTCCGCCCCCGCCTCAGATTAAAAAGGCAAGGACCGTCCGGCGGCCGTCCGGGGAGGATGAGTCATCACCACTGTCCCCATGCCCCCGCCAAGAGCTCGCCTCGCAGGTTCAACTGTCAGTTTCAGCAATCCATCCTTTTCCCATTTAACACTACTTCATTACTCGCAGATTCCTCCTGAAGACAATATTCTTGGAATGTCTCCCATGGAGTCCCACCTCGCATACCCTGGGAGGGTCGACCTCCCTCCTCTGTATGTGGGGACCTTCTGGCATGCGAGTCTCCTCCTCACGTCCTGGTGAGTTATTTGCCCCACCACCTTTTGCATTTCTACCTGCTAAAGACGCATTCTTTTACGCAGTGAGCCCCCTCACGACTCCGGATAGGCGGACCACCTCTCCGGTGGGCTCGCCCGCCCTACCTGAAATGACGATCATCACCCCGGTGTTTGGCGTTCTAGGCCAGCGGAGCCCGGGAGGGTCGTTGCTCGCCGAACCTGGGGTCGTGGACGGCTCAACACACCGCCCTGCCCTTGGGAAATCTATCACCCCCGCCTTAACCGAAGCCTTCAAGGGCCAGCTGAGCTCTTCTCGCCCACAAGCTCGTACCATTCTCAACTCGCCAGGTTAAACAATCTCTGCTGAATGCCCCCTACTTACCCTCATTGCTGATTTCTACCTTGCAGGTGTTCCCACGACCCCACCTGCCGAGTCGGAGCACGGCGAGGAGGAGATGTCACCACTGCCCTCGCCGGGCCAGGTCGCTGATTTCCTAGGTGACCCCGACAACCCCGAGCAGATGAAGAGGTGGGTCACCGAGTTGTTCGAAAAGTACGGCCTTATGCTGTGAGAGCTATATGATCAGAACCGGGTGGACGGGACTGCTTATGAAGAAAGGTTCGCTGCGATGGAGGATACGAATGCGCTGGTCCTTGTTGAGATGCGTCAGGTCGCTCGCAGCGAGGTCACCTCGCCCGGGGTGCACCTCACACGAATCAAGGATCAAATGCGCCTAATGCAGCGCGAGGTCCAATCGGTTCGCGAATACAACTACCCCAATGTGCCCCCGCGATCTGGGGTGCGAGGCCGTAGTCGCTGGAAGTGGCTCAACTATTGAACCATTTATTGCTTGTTGCTCGCTCTTACTATTCCTCCCCCTTTTGGGGGTTTCGAACGATGTATGAATGTAATCAGGATAATTTTTTGCTCACTCGCGAGCTTTCTATTTAGCTTTCGATTGCTTACGTTGCTATGCTCGCATGTTATTGACTTTATGCTTTATATTCCTGACTCGCTTTACGCCTTGCGAGCTATTTCCTCTCCTTTGCAGGCTTTACTTCTTTCTCTACAGCTTGGCCCGCCTATGGCGAATCAGAAGATGTCTCCAGGATGCAAGACCACCTGGAGCGGATAAGGCCTAAGAAGTTGAAACGTCACCGCGCGGCCCAGCTATCCGCACCCCCTGGCGCTTCACATTCTTCCAGCCCTTTTCATTATTATAAATAGCCGTCGGTTTTTATTTTCTAACCACCGCATTAACTCTCTTCAACCTTTCTTCTCTCTTCCAGGCTATCTCGCAACTCTTAGCTCGCATTCGTGCTTCCTCCGACTCGCTAATTATAAAAGAACCATGGTTGCTGACGGAGACTCTGAGGGGCGGGTCAGTTGTGTCGTGACCTACCGTGACCATCCTTTCTTCTGCGTTGCATTTTCCGGCGAGGAATTCCTCTCCACCATCGACAAGTATATACCCTCGGGCTTCATTGCTCGCCGCCCGGCGGACACCGTTGCCATCAACGAGCCATCCGCTGAAGAGATCGCTATCCCCATTGCTCACTTTGAGAATGGGTTGCGACTCCCTCACTGTCCAGAAGTATGCCAGGTAGCCTACTCAACTGTTACATTTCCTTGCTCGCCTCGCAAAGAGCACGCTAACCCTTTGATGAATTCCCCAGGTACTAAAGTATTATGGTGTTCTGCCGAGCCAGCTGACCCCCAACACGATCGCGGTCATAGTCGCGTTTGCCTGCTCTCTGCTGGAGGAGAGGAGGGAATTCATCCTGCTTGTCTTCTGCAAGATCTTCTCCTTCCATGCCTACAAGGATGGGATAACCCATTTCACGAGCCAGCATGTTACTGTCTGCGAGACAGTTAACAAGAGCTACTACTGGCACCAGAAGTTCATCCTCGTTAAAGGACCCTTTGGAAATATCCCTTTCTCCCCTCCAATGAGACGACGCGACCTGCCGCCCTCCCGCTTCGCTCGGGGGTGACAATGCGAAGCTCTTCCAGTATCTGGAAGGGAAGAACTTCAAGGTAACCTAGCTTCGGCGGAGGGTGGACTCGCTGCCGCAGGTCCCGCAAGGAGAAGGTTCGATCCGCGTTCGCAAAACTTCTCTTAACTTTTTATTATTCTGCTCGCTAACCCTTTTATTGCCTCTGCAGGAGGGCGGGATCTTCCCCCCACCCCCTGCATGTGAGGAGCGCAGACCTTTCCACCAGCTCTCTCTCCACCGCAATCGCTAAAGTGTGCCGAGAACCTCCCGGCTCGACTTCTGGCAAGAAGCGGCCACATCCAGCGAGCCAGCTTGCCGCGAAACCACCAGCCAAGAAAAGGAACAAGGAGGCCCCCCTCACAACTAAGGGGAAAGAGGTCATGGACCTTAGCGAGGCGAAGGTTCCACTCCCCTCGTCCGCGAGTGAAAAGGCTGCCAAGGAGAGCAGCGAGACAGGGGGTGCTTCCAGCGAGCCCAAGCCGGTGAGTCACAAGAACTTTGGCCTCGGCGCGAAGCTTCCGGACGTGGTCGGCGAGCCGCTGCTCGTATGGATCCTGACCACAACAAGATCTCATGCTCTTCACTCTTCCCCTCCTGGGTCGAGGGCGACAAGGTCGGGGGTGAGGTGTCCGCCCTCGCCTTCGGGCTGTATGGCCGCGAGGAGGTCCAGAGTGCTTGTCTACGAGGCCATGCAAGCCTAGTTTCGGGCCATGGAGCTCACCCACATGGTGGGCCGGTGATACCTGATGTCGGGCAGGGATGCTAAGGACCTCCAACGCGCGCTGCAAGAGTCCGCAGATCAGGTCACGTGCCTCAACGGGAAAGGGGCCCTATCACATGGTCTTCTCGCTAGCCTCCAAGGCGGCATGGTGAGTGATCCATACAAACTTTCTATCTCGATCGCTACACATTTCGTTTGACTTAAGTTTTTCTTTTGCAGGATGTCGAGACAGCGAGCCAACTCCTCTCGTGGAACTCCGACCTGGAAACAGAGAACACATTCCTAATGGCGCAGGTCCGCGAGCTGTGCTCTCCCCCGCCCCCTTCGTGAGCTGGGTTTCGCCAACAATTGCGAGACGAGAAGGAGGCGACCCACAAGAACTCAATGGGCATCGCCAACCTTGTCTTCGACACCCTCAAGGGGGCGAGCCTGCTGGTTCCGTACGCGATGGAGCTCACTGCCGAGGACATCATCCCCGATTTGTTTGCGCCGATTCCGGAGCCCGAAGATCGCGGGAGCGAGGAGTTGTCCGGCGAACAACCATGTCTTTTTCGTTTTTCGATGTATATTTTTATTTTGACTGGCGAGTTCGCCATTACATGTAATGACCACATTTCAAGGAATGGAATGAAATATTTTCTCTTTATATTGTAATTTTGTTCATGCTCGCATCAATGCTTTTACCATGCTCGCACCAACGTCTTAGCCATGCTGGTGTTTAAAGCATTTAATCGGGCTTGCACCAATATACTTAGCTGCCCTCGTATCCCTACGCTTAGCCATGTTTGCGCTCGCACACTTTTTCCTTCGCAAGGGTTACAAGGTTTACCATATTATTGCTCGTTCATTTTGTCTCGCTACCCTGCCTCGCGCACAACCAATAAGGCGTCCGCGTACTTTATCTCGCTTAGAAGCTTCGTTAGATGAACCTGTTTGCCCTCGCACCTGGGTAGAATGCGGTTCGCCTCGCGCTTCCGGCTCGCCCCATAGGGGCCCTTGCGAGCGGGGTCGACGTTACTCCACCTCGCTCGCCCAACCCCTGCACGCGACCAGTGTTGCTTGTTAACTACCACGCCGACGGGCCTCCCAGACTCACTGATTTTAGGCATCACATAGAAATTCTCCAAGTGTTTCCACGAGTCAGGACCCGATCAGACGAGCCTTGCGACTCCGTATTCAGCCTTCCAGCTGTTACCATTAGACTTAGGCATCTTCCATCCGATGTTGCTTTTTATTTTCATGCGAGCGAGCCCAAAGGCTCACCCCGCCTATGCCTTGTCTTGTTCAAATTTGTGAACTGAGCCCATCAACATGAACAAATTACTTGCCAGCCTCTCCGCGAGATTGACCTGACCTACCGGCTAGTGAGAGCCCGACAGCGGAATCATCCGGGGCAATCCAGCAAAAAAACTTACCATCTTGCCAGCCTCTCCGCGAGATCAACCTGACCCACCGGCTAGTGATAGCCCGGCAGCGGGATCGTCCGAGGCAATCCAGCATAAAATACTTGTCACCAGCCTCTCCGTGTGATCGACCTGACCCACCGATTAGTGAGAGCTCGACAGCGGGATCGTCCAGGGCAATCCAGCATAAAATACTTGTCACCTTGCCAGCCTCTCTGCGAGATCTACCTGACCCACCGGCTAGTGAGAGCCCGACACCGGGATCGTCCGGGGCAATCCAGCATAAAATACTTGTCACCTTGCCAGCCTCTCCGTGAGATCGACCTGACCCACCGGCTAGTGAGAGCCTGACAGCGGGATCATCCGGGGAAATCCAACACAACCACCTTGAGGACCCGTGCCTAGAAGAAACAGTGAAAACAACATGTGATGGGTCGAATACATAATCAATCAATATAAAAAGTTCAAGGGTAGAACCATTTCAGGTCATCCCCGCTTCTGGCCAGGCCGAGGAGTACCCCTTCCACATCTCGGAGGTGGTACCCTCCTGACCTGAGCACCTCATCTACAATATATGGCCCTTCCCAGTTGGGATTAAGCTTTCCTACCGTGGCCCCTCTCCCGGCCGCATCAAACTTCTTTAGTACCAGATCTCCTATCTCGAACTGTTTTACTCGGATATGTTTGTCAAAGTACCGAGCCATCTGCCGCTTGACTTCCTCCTGCCAGACGGTGGCTAAATCCCAGAGCTCTTCCACCAAGTCTAGAGATAGCCTTTGCTCTTCCCCATTCTCCACCAGCCATTACTTATCCCCTCCCCCCCCCCCCCCCCCCCCCCCCCCCCGCGACGACCACAGGGTGGGATTTCACCTTGAACTCTATTGGGAGGACGGCCTCAGACCCATGAGAGAGCTTGAACGGAGTCTCCCCCGTGGCCATGGTCGGAGTGGTCCTCAGGGCCCAGAGGACCGAGGGTAACTGCTCTACCCACTTCCCTCTTAGATTCTCGACCTTCTTCTATAACAAGTTTACAATTATCTTATTCGCCTCCTCCACTTGCCCATTGCTCATCGGGTGGTGGACCGATGCAAACCGAAGATCTATGCCGACTTGGGTGCAGAAGCTGACGAACTCATTGCTGGCAAACTGTGGCCCATTGTCCGTTACTATGGCTAGCGGGAGCCCGTGCCTGCAAATTATTTCATCCCATATAAAATTTCTCACTACTTGGGATGTTACCTTGGCCAGCGCCTTCACCTCCAGCCACTTGGAGAAGTAGTCAATCATTACTAGTAAGAACTTTCTTTGACCACTCGCTGGGGGGAAGGGACCGACCAGGTCCAACCCCCATATTGCAAAGGGCCAGGTGGATGTGATGGTTCTGAGTCTTTGGGCTGGCAGGAGTTGGAGAGGGGCGAACAACTGACACTTTGAGCACATCCTTGCGAACTCCGCTGCATCCCTGCTGAGGGTATGCCAAAAGTAACCTTGCCTCATCACTCTCCCCTCCAAGGTTCGGCTCCCAGAATAGCTGCTACACTCTCCTGAGTGGATTTCCTCCAGGACCCTGGGGACCTCCTCCTCCACTACATATCGGGCTATGATCCCCGAGAGCGTCTTCCTGTATAATTCCCCTGTATGCAAGGAGTAGTATGCCGATTTATACCTGAACTGTCGCCTATCTACGTCCCCTTCGGAGAACTTCCCCGATGTTAGGAAGGTGATGAAGGGGTCCATCCATGATGCCCGCCGGTCCACCTCCATCATCTCCCCCTCCTCGATGGATGGTCGGAAAAGGTCTGACACCGTGCCCACTGCCCTGGGACCGAACTTGGCCAGGAGGTCCGCCGCGACACTCTCTTCCCTTGGCACATGACGGATCGAGAAGGTTCGGAACTGCCCTGTGAGCCCCTTGACCTTTTCTAAGTATTGCTGAAGAGTTGACTCATTCACCTCGAACTCCCCCCTGACCTGGCAAGCTACCACCATGGAGTCTGTCAAGACCTCCACATCTTGTACCCCCAACTACCTGGCTAGGCGGAGCCCTGCTATTACGTCCTCGTACTCGACCTAATTGTTGGTGAGGGGGATGTGGATGCTGATCGCTTGCTCGATCCTGGTCCCTTGGGGGCTTACTAAAACCATTCCTCCCCCAAAGGAATGCTTCCCTGAGGCCCCATCAACCAGCATCCTCCAGGCCACTAGGTTGGGCAGCTCGGACTCTTCTACCTCGATCACATAGTCTGCCAAGAAGTCTGCCACCGCTTGCGCTTTTATGGATAACCTGGGAACATATAAGATATCAAACTCACTCAACTCTACTGACCACTTGGCCAGCCTTCCGGAGTGCTCCACCCCCTCCATGATGTTGCTAAGGGGATGGTCAGTCACCACCTTGATCAGATGTGCTTGGAAATAAAGCTGGAGCTTCCGGGCCGACACCACCAAGGCGATGGCCAACTTCTCTAAGATGGGGGTATCGGAGCTCCGCCTTCCTCAGTACTCGACTAACGTAGTAGATTGGGAGTTGCCTTCTGCCTTCTTCCCGGACCAACATTGAACTCACTGCCTCGGGTGCTACCCCCAGGTATAGGGACAAGTCCTCTCCCTATCTCAGCCCTTGCAGCAATGGGGCTTAGGTCAACTGTTCCTTTAACGCTTGAAAAGCCTTTTCACACTCAGGGGTCTATTCAAACTTTTGGTTCCCCCGCAACACCTTGAAGAAAGTGCACACTTCTCTCCTGCCCTGGAGAGGAACCTACTAAGCCCAGCCAACTTCCCCATGAGGTGCTGAACCTCCTTCACATTCCTCGGCGACCCCAACTCTATGACGTCCTTAACTTTGTCTATATTAGGCTCCACTCCCGCTGGGGTGAGCAAGTGGCCTAGAAACTTCCCCCGGCTAGCCCCGAAGACACACTTCTGGGGGTTGAGTTTCATTTTGAACTTCCGCAGAGTCCCGAATGTCTCTTCGAGGTCCCGAACGTGGGACTCGAGGTCTCGGCTCTTTATCATGAGGCCATCAACATAGACCTCCAGGTTCCTTCCCTTTTTCTCTCGGAAGACCTGGTCCATCATTCGTTGGTATGTCGCTCCCGCATTCTTTAGCTCGAAGGGCATCATTTTGTAGCAATAGCACCCATCCCCCATGATAAATGAGACATCCCTGATGTCGGAGGGGGGACCGGGGGGGGGGGGGGGGGGGGGGGGGGGTGCATACAGATCTGATGATAACCTGAAAAAGCATCTAAAAAAGACATTACAGAGAAATCGACGGCCGAGTCAACCAGCGCGTCGATCCGGGGCAAGGGGTAGCAATCCTTGGGGCATGATTTATTAAGTAAAGAAAAGTCAACGCACATTATCCACTTACCTCCCCCATTCTTTACCATGACCACATTGGAGACCCAGCCTGGGTACTAGATCTCCGATACAAACCCTGCTTGGAGGAGCTTGCCCACCTCCTCTCGGATGAGCCCTTCCTGTTTGTCAGCAATAGTTCTCTTCTTTTATTGGATGGGTCGGGTGTTGGGATCGAGGTTGAGATGATGGCAAGCCACATATGCATTGATCTCGGGCATCTCCGCCGCGCTCCAGGAGAAGACCTCCACATTCTCCTGTACGCAGGCCAGGATTTGCCTCTGCTCCTCCGGGCTGAGCTCCCCGCTGATCTTGACTTTTCTACCACCCCTGCTCGGGTGGTGACCTCGAGCTCCACAACCTCATCCATGGATTCCAGCCAGGACTGCTCCCCCAATCACCCTCCTTCTCCTCCCTGTGAGCTAGCGCTTCGGCCTCCTCCTCTTTTCTCCCTTCTCGAACATCCATCAGTTCTTCTGTCCCTTCCTCCTGGGCCTCCCCTTCCTCTTATTTTCTTTCCTTCTCCTCCTCCATCTGCTCTTCCTCCCCTTCCTCCTGGGCCTGACCTTCTCGTACTCTTTCCTTCTCTCCTACCTCTTCGAGCCTCGTCGGCTCCCCTATTTCCCTATCCCATTCCTTTGCCTCGGCCATCCAGGAGATGGTGTTCACGGCAGTCACATAGCACTGCCTTGCCACCTTCAGATCACCCCTTATCTGGACCTGAACTCCTCCCACGTTGAACTTGAGGCATTGATGGAAAGTGGAGGGGACGCAGCGGAACGCGCTGATGAGTGGCCGTCCGAAGATGGCACTGTAGCTACTCGGGGCGTCCACTATGACAAAGCGACAGCTCCGGGACCGACCCCCCCAAGACTACATGGAGGCCCACTCCACCTTCCACCACCGTTTTCTCCCCGGAGAACCCAAACAATGGGCCATCCGAGGCCAACACCCTCCTGGCCTCCACCTTCATCTCGTCAAACGCCTTCTTGAAGATGACGTTGACTGAGCTCCCGTTATCCACAAGGATCCAAGAGACGGTGAAGTTCTCGATGGCTGTCTGGTTGACTAGAGCATCACAGAACGGGTCTTCATGACCGTACATATCCTTCTAGGTGAACGAGATCTTCTCTGCTGGGGGTGGGGCTTGGGACGTCGAAGCCACGCTACGATGATAGATGGTATGGAGACTTGCTTTCTGGGTTGCCTGTTGGGAAAATGACCCTCAATGTAACCTTGATTTGAAGAAGCTTCACACTCAATGCTAAGTGCAAGTTGTATTTGATAAACCCCATTCTGTTTAATGACCATGCAGGATTAGGTCATACCATAGTGTAATATATGCTTAGTAGGTTTACTGACAAAACTGCTGATACAAGCTCTCAGTCTCAGCTGAACCGCTGAGACAAGGCCAGGAGCCGCTGAGAAGGTGTCTGGGCTTGCTGAGCTGCAGATAGAAGAAAACCGCTGAGATGACTGTCTGTCTCAGCGGATCCGCTAGGACGGGACAGAAGAAGCTGCTGAGACAACAGGCCATCTTAGCCCAACCGCTGAGACAGATTCAAAATGATCTGGCGGGTTCTACTTTTGGAGCAAGCTGCAGAAAGGCCTCTTAGGGTCAACCAATCACTCTCATACCTGTCAGAAGGACAACTAAGAGCCGTTGAAGATCATTGGAGTATAAAATGAATAAGTTAGGACTTTGCAAAAACACTTCCTACACTTTACTCTCCAGCACACTAAAGAAGAAGATTACTGCCCTATTGTCGGCAGCCAAGAAGATTTCACTTTCTAATTACCTGAGGCTGCAAGGAGAGAAGAGATTGCTCCTGTTGTTCAACTCAAGAGAGTGCAAGCTGATCCAGTCCATCATCCGAAGGAAGGGTTCAAGAAGAATCAGGTTGGGGAATTCCTACTCCTCCCTGGTTCAAGACTGCAATATCAGTTGTTCAGAAGCAGAAGACCACCTCTTCTATCTTCTGGTTGTAATCCCATTTTATTACCCTTGTAGGAACTTAATAGTTTTGAGTTTGTAGGGCATCTTTGCCTGCGGGTGTAGGGCTGTTTGGCACGAGCTGTAGAGCTGAGATTTCAGCTTGAGTGTAGGATCATTGTGTGATCTGAGGTAGGGTTGTTGAGCCTGAGGTAGGGCTTTTGTGCCTGAGGCAGGGTTTGGGAAAACCTGAGAGATCCCGAGGGATCTTTGTTGTAGGCTCTTGGAGCTGAGTTTGGAGAAGTTGGCCTTATCTAACTCATTGTTAGAAAGGTGAAGGGGGGAAAGAGGACTACTCAAGACACGCTGTCTTGAGGAACCTCTATAAATCTTTATGTGTTTTCTGTGCTTGATATTTTACTAACCTAAAATCAAAAAATAGTTAGCCTGAAATAAAAGAAACCTATTCACCCCCCTCTAGGTGACTAAGACTATATCCTAAATAAACTATCAAGTGGTATCAGAGGGAGGTTGGTCAAGAAGGAAATAACTGTCTGACCAGATCCTATAAAGGAATAGTCTTATCTCAATCCAATGGCCTCCACTGGATTGCAGAAGGAGATGGGATCCATGAAGTTACCCATATGCAAGAAAGAAATCTTTGGCATATGGAAGCAAAGGGTTAGATTATTCATGGAAGCATCTGACCCTAGGATTTACATCACAGTTAAACAAGGACCTTTCACCTTTCAAACTGCCTCCTCCATGGATCCAACATGGAGAGTGGCTAAGGCCTTCAATGACTTGACCAAGGATGAACTTGCACTGTTCACTATGGATAAAAGAGCACAAAACATAATTGTTAATGCTATTGATGACTATACATTTTAGAACTTGGTACACTGCACAACTGCCAAGGAAATGTAGGATACATTAGTAGTATATATGGAAGGAACAACTGAAGTGAGGGATGATAGAAAGTCACTCCTCAATCAAGAATATGAAGCCTTCAGGAAGCTGAGCCAGGAGAGCATTTCCATGTGCTATGAAAGGTTCTTTAGGATAGTAAATGTACTAAGAACCTATGAGAGAGTGTTCACTGATTATGAGATGAATGATAAGTTTCTTAGATCTCTAACTAGGAATCGGGACACAAAAATTTGTGCAATCAGGGAAGTGGCAAGGCTTGGTGAGACTCCTACTAATACACTGTTTGGAAAGCCGCTCTCTTATGAGATGCAATTATCTGCAAGAAAGGAAGAGGACACATCAACAGGGGCTCATGCAAGGGAAAAATCTGTGGCTCTCAAGGCTGACAGCTCCAAGAAAAGCAAGGGCAGGATGGTGTCTCCTCCAAGGAGGATTGCTGAATCTGAGAAATCTGAAATCAGCACCTCAAATAGCTCTTCCTCTGATGAAGAGTTTGCTGCCTTCTCAAGGCAGTTCAAGAAGATGATGAGGAGGAAGCAATGGAAGAACAAACCCTCCTCCACTTCACACTCCAAGAAGGATCATAACAGATCAGAAATACAGCACCCCAAGAGTGACAGGTATGAACCTAAATCTAACAAACATGTTTCAAATAACATAATTTGTTATTGCTGCAGCAAGCCTGCACATGTCATTGCTGACTGTCCAGTCAAAAGGAAAGAAAGAGGTGAGAAGAAGCCTCATCACCAGAAGGATAGGAAGGTGGAGAAATCCTTCCTAGCCAAGAAAGGAAGAAGCTGGAGTGAATCCGAATCCTCAACTTCAGATTCAGAGGATGAAGAAGAAGCCTACATTGGGCTATTTGCAGCTAAAAATTGTGATGATTATCCTGCTGCCAAGATGGCAATCAGGGCCCATCTATCACACTTAGACAGTGATGTAGAGGAGGATGAAGAGGACAATGTTCAGCTAGGGCTCATGGCCATCACTGATGAGGAGGACAGTCAGAACATATCTGAAAATGAACAGGTATTAATTCACTCCATCTCCTCTTCTGATTATGAGACTGGCCCAGAATCTGGAGCACCTTCATCAATTGGTGGAAGTGATTCAGAAACTGAGGAATATGTTAATCAATTGATTGACAAGTATGGTGCTCTCATGGAAGCTCAGAAAAAGAGCAAGAAGCTGGCCAAGAGGCAAGCCCAGGAAATTGCTTCCCTTAAGATGGCTGAAAATGATTACACTGAGTCAACCACCACAGTGGCTCAGATGAGTAGACAGATAATCCATTTAAAGGGTATAACAATTGTGCATTTGAGCACCATATCCCAGAAGAACAAGGTCATCAAGGACCTTGAGGTGAAGCTTCTGAAAGAGAAGATCCTGGTGGCTCAATTCTCCTAGCCCAAATTTGTGCTCCCTATTATTGATACCTTCTCCTCTCAAACCAATAGGAGAGGACTAGGCTTCAATAAAATGGAAGTAGAAGAAGGGAGTGGAAAAAAGAGCAGGGGTAAGGCTAAGCCTCAAACCACCTTTCAAAAGGTGTTACTTCCCTCCAACAGGTATGACCATGAAAGCATGTATGGTCACTGGAAGAATGGAAGTACCTATAGGAAGGAAAATACTCCTTCCCATAGTGGAAGAAAGGGCATGGGATTGAGTGCTATGAAGGCTTCCCATGAGGAAATTCAAATGGCCCAACCTGGACCTTTTGTATTTGGTACTTTAGCCCCTTCATTCAAGAATGAGGAAGCAAGCTCATCTAAATTTAATTCAGCTAAGAACATGACTACTATCAAATCAGTAGACATGTCTAGTTGCTCGGTGTCTAATGCCATCAAATCTTGCCTTGCCCAAAAGACAAAGCAAGATGATGCCATTAAAACAAATACTACTAAGACTGTCCACAGATTGACTTTCAGCCAAATCCTTGCTGAAAGAAATAAGAGAAATGCTGATGTCTCCCCTCCTGAACATATGCACAATGCTGCACTCCCCTCAAGAAATGTTCAGAAGAGGAGATACAACATTCATGAATGTTGGTGCTGTGGTAAAGTGAGACACTTTGCCATAGACTGTTGTCATAATCCCAATGTGCCAGGTGCAAAGATAAGTCTTCCTGCAAAGGGTGCAACTAGTGTGAGGTCATTTCATCATGCTAATAAGGACCTAGGACCCAAAGATGTTTGGGCTCCTAAGGGTAACTAAACTCCTTCTTGCAGGATAGTTCAAGTACCAGCCTCAACCAAATATGGTACTTGGACAGTGGGTGCTCAAGGCATATGACAGGAACAAGAAATCTTCTATAGGACTACAAGGCTGTGAAGAATGGACCCAAAGTTATCTTTGGGGATCTAAAAGAGGAATCACCAAGGGATATGGTATGATCTCCAATGGCATAGTCTCAATCACAAGGGTAGCTTATGTTGAAGGGTTGCAACACAACCTAGTAAGCATAAGTCAACTATGTGATCTAGGCTATGTCATTGAATTCCACAATGACAAGTGCTTGATCAAAAAGTCTAATGACTTAGAAACCATTCTCTCAGGCACTAAGAGTGGGAATGTTTATTTCTTAGACTTTATATGCAGTACTTCTCTTACATCTGTATGTCTAGTAGCTAATGAGAATGAGTCTCTTTGTGTTCAATGACACAAGAGACTTGCCCACATTAACTACAAGACAATGTATAGACTATTTTCTAAAAACCTGGTTAGGAATAGTCCTAATTTAAAATGTATTAGAAGTGGTCCCTGTCATGCTTGCCAAATGGGTAAGCAAATAAGGGCCACCTTTAAAAGTATTGGCTCCAAAGACACTGAAAGATGTCTTTATCTCTTGCATATGGATTTGTTTGGTCCTTTGCCAATTCAGAGACTAGGAGGGAAGTTGTATACTTTGGTGATTGTTGATGATCACTCAAAATATACATGGGTATTCTTCCTCAAGAAGAAGTCTGATACTTTGAATGTCTTTATAAATCATGTCAAAGCAATTCAGAATGACTTACAATGTACTGTGGTTAGGACTGACCATGACACATAATTTTAATCTGAATCCATGACAAGGTTCTGTCAAGAATATGGTATCACCCAAGAGTTCTCCTCCCCAAGGACTCCACAACAAAATGGTGTGGCTGAGAGGAGGAATAGGACCTTGATAGAAGCTGAGAGAACATTGCTTAGTGACTCCTCACTCCCAGAATACTGCTGGGCTGAGGCAGTCAATACTGCATGTTATGTTCTCAATAGAGCTTCCATCAATAAGGTTCATGGAATAACCCCCTGTGAGATTCTGAAAGGCAAACAACCCACAATTTCATATTTTAGAATCTTTGGTTCCAAATGCTACATTTTAAACAATGGAAAATCCTAGTTAACAAAGTTTGCAGAGAAATGCAATGTGGGGGTTCTTGTTGGCTATATGTCACGGACTCGCACAAAGGAGCTAAGGCCGCACGCGACGTTGTCAAGGGGACAAGTCCGTGACATATAGCTCACATAGTAGAGCTTATAGAGTGCATAACAAGAAAACTCATGTTGTAGAGGAGTCTATGCATGTAGTATTTGATGAGACCAGCCTAATATATAAGGGCTGATATAGCTCTTCTATTTTGACAGGGAATGAAAAGGACTTGGAAAGGATGTCTGTACAAGACACACCTAGCAGTAGCAAAGCATATTCAGATGCAGCCATCCCTGAAGAGGAAGAGGTCCATGGTGCTGAAGACACTGCTGAACCAGTAGAAGTAGTACAGCAAGCTGATGACAGTTTGCCTACAGCTGTAAGACATCTAAGAGATCATCCAAGAGAACAAATCATTGGATACCAAAACCAAGGTGTACTGACCAGAAGCAGGGCTCATAACGTGGCCCTATTCTCGAGCTTCTTATCACAAATGGAGCCCAAGAAGTTTGAAGAAGCCAACCAAGACACCTTTTGGATTCGAGCAATGCAAGAAGAACTTCTACAATTCAAGAGATGCAAGGTATGGAAGTTGGTGCCAAAACCTCAAGGACACAATATTATTGGCACCAAATGGATTTACAGGAACAAGTTAGATGAAAATGGCACAATCATAAAGAACAAGGCAAGGTTGGTAGCCAAGGGTTATTAACAGGAAGAAGGGATAGACATTGATCAAACCTTTGCCCCTGTTGTAAGGTTAGAAGCATTTAGGTTATTCCTTGCCTATGTTGCCCACAAGGGGTTCAAAGTGTATCAAATGGATGTCAAATCAGCCTTCCTTAATGATGACTTAAAGGAAGAGGTGTATGTTGAACAACCATCAGGTTTTTTGCATCCAAGCCTCTCTAATCATGTATATTTACTTAGGAAAGCTCTTTATGGTCTAAAGCAAGCCCCCAGGGCTTGGTATGAGACTTTGTCTAGCTTTCTCATCAAGAACAAGTTCTTGAGGGGAAAGATAGATAATACATTGTTTCTTAGGGAAACAAGGGGCAAGTGTCTCCTAGTCCAAATATATGTTGATGACATAATATATGGTTCTACTGATGACAACCTCAGAAAATGGTTTGCCAACCTTATGCAGAGGGAGTTTGAGATGAGTAGTATGGGAGAGCTCAAGTACTTCTTAGGCCTCCAAGTGAAACAGTCTGATGAGGGGATATTCATCTCTCAGACCAAGTACACTAGGGAGCTTATCAAGAAGTTTGGGATGGAATCAGCTTCCACCATGAAAACTCCCATGGAGTCCAACATTTCCCTGGACAAGGATGAGAAGGGCAAGGTCTTTGATGAATCCATGTACAAGTGCATCATTGGATCCCTATTATATTTAACTGCTAGTAGACCAGATATTATGTATGCTACATGTGTGTGTGCTAGGTACCTGGCATGTTCTAAGGAATCTCACTACTCAGCTGCAAAGAGGATTTTGAGATACCTTAAAGGCAGCCTACATCTTGACCTTTGGTACCCTAAGAACAATGATTTTGAACTAACAGGATTTTCAGATGCAGATTTTGCAGGCTGCAAAGAAGATAGGAAAATCACAAGTGGCACTTGTCAATTCCTAGGAAGAAGGTTGATATCATGGAGCAGCAAAAAGCAGACAAGTGTGGCTATTTCCATTACTGAGTTTGAATACATTGATGCAGGAAGTTGTTGTGCACAGCTATTATGGATTCAAAACCAGTTAGAGGACTACAACCTCATGGTAAGTGAGTCTCCCCTTTATTGTGAGTCATCCAGTGCTATCTCTATTGCTAAGAATTCTATCTCTCATAGCAGGACTAATGATAGTGCATTATTTATAGTTATTTTTATATAGTATTTTAGTAGTAATTAATTAGTTTTTATATAATTTTAATTTAATATATATCTAATTTGCTTTGTTTTATATTTTCAGGGACTTTGGGGCTGCTAATAGCAATTTCAAGCACATAGCCGTGTTCAGGGGAAATTCTGGAGCATTTCTGCAAAAACCCTCAATACACGCCCCAGGTCACGGGCGTGACCTAGGGGCGTGACCATGGCCACGACCGTGTATCGCTTTCAGCTCACAGAACTCGCTGCCACGTCGGATTAAAGTTACACGCCCCAGGTCACGGGCGTGACCGGGGGCGTGACCTTCAAGTCACGGGCGTGACTCGCCCAACAAGCATTCAATTCAAGCAGTTTCTGCCGCCGAGTCGTTCCAGCTTACACGCCCTTGGTCACGGGCGTGACCGTGGCCGTGCCCTCTCCCTCAACTGCCAAATTAACTCCAGATCGCGCCGTTTCCCGCCGTTTCCTGACTCGGTCAAGACACGCCCTAGGTCACGGGCGTGACCTAGGCCGTGACCCGTCGAGATGATCAATTTTGGCGGTTTTTCTTCCCCAACGTTCCCGGGCTTTCAAGACGCAATTACGCAGCTTACACGCCCTTGGTCACGGGCGTGACCAAGGGCGTGACTCAGCAATTTTCTGCCTATAAAAGCCAGCTGCTGCCAAAGTGATGGGCATCCAGGCCATGCTTAGTTTGGATCGTTTCTAGTATAGGTTTTCTGCATTATTCTTAGTGTAACTTTATTTTATGTCTTGTCTTTTTTAATTCCTAGCTTAGATTTACTTTACATGCAATTGTACTTTTCTTTACTTAGAAATAAAAATATCTTTCTTCTCAATTATGTTTTGTTAATTTTCAAAGTATTTTGTCGGATGAATTCTTAAGCTTTTATCTTTTCAAAATCTCTTATTCATAGTTTAGTTTGGAAAACTAAGATTTACCGTTGATTTGCAATTTTTGGTTTCATATTTCTAGGGTATGATAATCAAGTTTGATCCGTATTTTAGTGTATCGAGAGATCCGTAAATACGGGTAGATCGCTCATCGGTAAAAAGAGTTGTATGCATTCCTCGAGAGAGGGTGACGCAAATCTTCCGGATTGGAGTCAAATCCAATAGTGGGGCTCATCGCATAAAGCAAGCTTAGGGGTTTCGACTGGCCGAGGGGTCTTAATCGATCAACCTAAGGTTAGATGGTAGTTCTCTCGAGAGAGGTTCTATCATATTTTGGGAACCTCCACGGTCAAGTTTGTCTAAATCGATTTCTTTTGAATTCTAGATTTACAAAACATTTCACTTAAGAATGATTCCCGATCAAATGTTTCTTTTCTTCTAATTATTTTCAAAACTCTATTTTACTGCCGATAAAATAATAATAATTTGCGTGAGTAGAAGTAATCAACAGACCCGTGGAATACGACACTTGATATTTATTTGTTTTGAATATCCTATGCTATGAATGATAGGTGCTCTTGCCTATAGTTCGTAGAATTTGGAGAAAATTATTTACATCCTAAATTTTACGTATCAAGTTTTTGGCGCCGTTGCCGGGGAAATATATTTGTTGATATTTTGAAAGCGTGAATTTTATTACTTTTATCAATCTCTTTCTCCGCCCCCATTTCTCCTTTTGATTTATTTTCAAATTTCATTCTATTAAGTGACGGTTGTTCATTTATCTTTCTTCAAAAATGTTATCTCAATTGGCCGCCAAAGTTGCCGAGCTTCAAAATAAAGTCAATCTTTTGGAAGCCGCACGAAAGAGCCAAATTATTTGTAATTTTTGTGGAGCACCACATCGAAGTGAGGATTGTTATATTCATTTTTACCCTCAAAGTTTTTCTTATGGAAATAATTTTGAGTTTATTTATGAAAACAATTATTCAAACTTTGATGAAAATAATTCATCTAGTTTTCATGCGAATGATTTTTCTGATTCTAATAATATATCTTCTTGCTCCGATATTAATTATTCATGGTGGCAAGATCACCCGGATAGTTTTCGGTGCGATGAAGGAAATCCAGTCAATCAAGATTTTCACTCCTCCTCTTTTACCGCACAAAATTCTTTTTCTTCTACTCTTGGGTATTCTCCAGATTCTATTTGTCAAAATTTAAATATCTTTACCCAAGCTCAAGAAGAACTTCTTTACCACGAATTTAAAAGAGTCATGGAGACACCGGACGAAATTAAAGAAGAACATGTTTCATCTCCTCCTCCGCCCGAATCTCCTCCTATTTTTCATGAATTTTCTCTCTCGCCAATTATTCACTTTGAAAGTGAAATTCATGAAAATATTGTGTCCCATGAATTTAGTCCACTTGGAATTTCAAATATATTTTTGGATACGAATTTTATTTTTGAAAATGAACAACCGGAGCTTAATCATGTATTTTCACAAGAAACTCCTCCTTGTGAAAATTTTTCTGACTCGCTTAATCTTGATTCTTTTTATACTAACGATTTTCATGTAGAGGATGAGCCGTTGCAACCAAACGTCTTCACCGATTCATTTGCCGCTCATCTCCAACAATCCAAATTACCTAAGGTATGTATAGGTAATTTGGATTCACAATTTCACGCTAACGGACAACGGAAGAATCAAGAGTATAGCGGAGGAGTCGCCGGGCAACGGATTTCGGCATGCTCACCTGAGCGTGAATTAAGGGAGTTGCCTGTGCATTTTCAATTTTATTTTCCTTTTTCCTAACAATAACCGTCTAGCTTAAAGACGGGAAAAAGAAAGCGCTCTTGGGAGGCACCCCTTGCTTATCATTATTTGCCTTGCAATTTACTTTTTATGCATTTTATTTACTTTTCCCTCCTACTTGGCTTATCAACATTGGGGACAATGTTTATTTTTAAGTATGGGGGTGTATTCTCCTATATTCAGTTTTTATTAAAAATCCAAAAAAATTAGAAAATCTTTTTCAAAACTCACAAAAAAAAATTGATTTTTTTATTCTTTATTTTCAATTTTGTTATAAAAATTTACAAAATTCAAAAAAAATGTTTTCATTTAAAAAACTATTTTAATTTCCAATAAAATAAATTTTGTAATATTAAATTTCTCCAAACTTCATTTATGCAAAATTGATTTTAATTATGAGTTTTCTTTATAGGCTTTTTAAAGAGTTTTCTTTTTATGTAGTTTTAATCTTATATTTCTCTTCAAAATATGTTAGATTTAATTTTTAGATGAATTTGATTTAATGAGTTTTTCATTATCTTGATTTGCTTAGAATATTTCTTAGTTTTACTTTCTCTCTTTAAAATATCATAATTCAATTTTGTAGTAATTGTGTTAAATATCTCTAGATTTTACTTATATTAACTTGAACTCATAGTTTCTTGTAGATTGCTCAAATTATTTTCTATGCTCTTAAAATGTTTCTTTGGAATTTGTTTAGCCTTTAAACCCTAGCCCTTCCCCTACCTTTTTGTTAAACCCATTGTTTGGCATAAAAAAGGTTTGAAAAGATCATATGTCATGGAATGAGAGGATAAAATTCATCATTCCTAAACATATGCACCCAAATTTTTAAAAGATTATATGGTATGGAGATGAGAGGATAAAATTCATCACTCCTAAACATATACATTTGGGATATAAAAAGAAGAAGAAATTAAAAAAAAAAAAGATGGAAATGAGAGGATAAAATTCATCATTTCCCATATACAAAGTAACTTCTTCAATGCCAATTTTACCCCATTAAGCCAAGTTCACTTGTTTATCCAAGATATTATTGAGAGAGCATAGTTAATATTTTGTAGTTTTCTAAAAGTTTCTCATGATTGTAAAGTTCTTATAATTTTAATCTTGGAATATTTTGCTTAATTCAATGCAATTTTGTTTATGAAGATTTAGTTAGAGAATTTCAAAACTAAAATTTATTCTACTCATTTCAATTTATGAATTATTAATTATTTCTTATAAATCTGAATTTTAATTTCTTAACTTATTTTGACATGAGTTTTATGAGATTTGAAGTGCATAATTTGAAGTAAATCCTTTTGGAAATGTCCTATAAATTCTTCTCATACTTATAAATTAGTTTTTGCTCTGGAATAGCAAAAGCTTAAGTATGGGGGTATTTGATAGTGCATTATTTATAGTTATTTTTATATAGTATTTTAGTAGTAATTAATTAGTTTTTATATAATTTTAATTTAATATATATCTAATTTGCTTTGTTTTATATTTTCAGGGACTTTGGGGCTGCTAATAGCAATTTCAAGCACATAGCCGTGTTCAGGGGAAATTCTGGAGCATTTCTGCAAAAACCCTCAATACACGCCCCAGGTCACGGGCGTGACCTAGGGGCGTGACCATGGCCACGACCGTGTATCGCTTTCAGCTCACAGAACTCGCTGCCACGTCGGATTAAAGTTACACGCCCCAGGTCACGGGCGTGACCGGGGGCGTGACCTTCAAGTCACGGGCGTGACTCGCCCAACAAGCATTCAATTCAAGCAGTTTCTGCCGCCGAGTCGTTCCAGCTTACACGCCCTTGGTCACGGGCGTGACCGTGGCCGTGCCCTCTCCCTCAACTGCCAAATTAACTCCAGATCGCGCCGTTTCCCGCCGTTTCCTGACTCGGTCAAGACACGCCCTAGGTCACGGGCGTGACCTAGGCCGTGACCCGTCGAGATGATCAATTTTGGCGGTTTTTCTTCCCCAACGTTCCCGGGCTTTCAAGACGCAATTACGCAGCTTACACGCCCTTGGTCACGGGCGTGACCAAGGGCGTGACTCAGCAATTTTCTGCCTATAAAAGCCAGCTGCTGCCAAAGTGATGGGCATCCAGGCCATGCTTAGTTTGGATCGTTTCTAGTATAGGTTTTCTGCATTATTCTTAGTGTAACTTTATTTTATGTCTTGTCTTTTTTAATTCCTAGCTTAGATTTACTTTACATGCAATTGTACTTTTCTTTACTTAGAAATAAAAATATCTTTCTTCTCAATTATGTTTTGTTAATTTTCAAAGTATTTTGTCGGATGAATTCTTAAGCTTTTATCTTTTCAAAATCTCTTATTCATAGTTTAGTTTGGAAAACTAAGATTTACCGTTGATTTGCAATTTTTGGTTTCATATTTCTAGGGTATGATAATCAAGTTTGATCCGTATTTTAGTGTATCGAGAGATCCGTAAATACGGGTAGATCGCTCATCGGTAAAAAGAGTTGTATGCATTCCTCGAGAGAGGGTGACGCAAATCTTCCGGATTGGAGTCAAATCCAATAGTGGGGCTCATCGCATAAAGCAAGCTTAGGGGTTTCGACTGGCCGAGGGGTCTTAATCGATCAACCTAAGGTTAGGTGGTAGTTCTCTCGAGAGAGGTTCTATCATATTTTGGGAACCTCCACGGTCAAGTTTGTCTAAATCGATTTCTTTTGAATTCTAGATTTACAAAACATTTCACTTAAGAATGATTCCCGATCAAATGTTTCTTTTCTTCTAATTATTTTCAAAACTCTATTTTACTGCCGATAAAATAATAATAATTTGCGTGAGTAGAAGTAATCAACAGACCCGTGGAATACGACACTTGATATTTATTTGTTTTGAATATCCTATGCTATGAATGATAGGTGCTCTTGCCTATAGTTCGTAGAATTTGGAGAAAATTATTTACATCCTAAATTTTACGTATCAACTAAGCACATTGAGATAGGATATCATTTTATAAGAGAACATGTTGAATGTAAGGATATCTGCCTTGAATTTGTCCCCACTGACAATCAACTTTGTTGAAACCGATTTCTCGGCCTCGTATGGAGCTCGGGGCCCTCACCGAGATGAGGGGCAGCTGGCCCTTACCGGTCCCTCGGGAGAGGTAAGGTTGACGACTCGAGCGAAGAACAAAGACCCTAGTCTCAGCGAGGAGGTCCCTCCACTAACCCGGAAGATCGTTGAGCGCTTCCCCTCCCAAGCCAAAGCTAAGACTCGGGCACCTTGGAGAGCTGGAGAGCCCAAACCAAAGCGACCTAGGGAGAGTAGAGCTCAGATAATGAACCGGTCCTCTCTTCCAAGGTGCCCTTTGAGGTCTATTTATAGATTTTAGTTTTGTGGTCTGTCAATAGCCAAATCCCACTGTCCCATCTTACTATCCGCACACCGGATTGGTCTGCTAACAGCCAAACTCCGCTGTTTGAGGAAGCTAACCGCAGACCACCAGGGGCCTCTTGGTAAAAATCCCTTCCCGGACTTTTACTGGGCGAACCGGCCTGCCCCGAGGCCTTCCTCGCGAGAGGAGCTCGCAAGCCTCTGGGTCAGTGAGCCCCCGAATTACTATCGCCACATTGCCTGGCTCGCTCGCCCGCACCACCTCGGCGCATCCCAAAATGGCTAACACCCCGAGACGGCCTTCCTCGCGAGTGGAGCTCGCGAGCCTACGCTACCTCGGCGAATCCCAGAATGGCTATCCGCACCCCAAAATGGCTAACTGTACCCCAAGACGGCCTTCCTCGCGAGTGGAGCTCGCGAGCCTGCGCCACCTCGGCGAATCCCAGGATGGCTATCCGCACCCCAAAATGGCTAACTGTACCCCAAGACGGCCTTCCTCGCGAGTGGAGCTCGCGAGCCTGCGCCACCTCGGCGAATCCCAGGATGGCTATCCGCACCCCAAAATGGCTAACTGTACCCCAAGACAGCCTTCCTCGCGAGTGGAGCTCGCGAGCCTGCGCTACCTCGGCGAATCCCAGGATGGCTATCCGCACCCCAAAATGGCTAACTGTACCCCAAGACAGCCTTCCTCGCGAGCCTGCGCTACCTCGGCGAGCTTCAAAGAAGCTAGTTAACTCCCCTCCGCTGGGCTCGCCCCCTCGAGCGCGATTGGCGAACATCGGGGTTGTACACAATCCCCGCTCTTCGCGAGGTTGTTCTAAGCTCGCGAAGATACATCCAACCCATGATGTTCGCTGATTCTGCTGACGTGGCGGGAATCTTTCCGGTGGGCCCCATGCCTGAAACTATAAATACCGTCCACCGTGGCTAGTGGTCGAGCCTTTCCTTCCCCTTCCTCTTCGCCGAAATCCCTCTTTCTTTAGGATGTCTACCAAGCAGAGCGCGTTGGAACGGCTGAAGGCTTCCAGGGAGATGGCGAAAGCTCGGGCCGCCGAGCACAACGCCTGGATATTCAACCCTGCCGCCTCTTCTCCCCCCCAGACTAAGAAAGCTAAGTCGGTTAGGAGGTCGCCGGGGGAGGACGCGACATCGCCACTTGACTCGTCCCCTCCGCCGAATACCGAGCTTGCACAACAGGTATCCTTTGCCTAAAGCCTTTACATCGACTCCTTGCTCATTCTCTTCCTTTTCGCAGAATTTTCCACCCGAGGACCGCATGGCGAGCCTCGCGCTGATAACTTCCCATGCTTCGTCCCCCGCGAAGCTGGGATCGCTAGATGCTGGGGTCGGGACCTCGTCCCAACAAGCGCCTCTCTCGCAACCTCGTAAGTCGCTCGCCTCCTCCATTATTCCTGCATAAGTCCAGGCGGTATCTACGCGTTTGTGGTCCATGTAGGTACCCCATCGCCGAGCCCCAAGGAGAAAGGCTCTACACCGGCGAACTCGCCGGTCCCGCCTAAGGTTAGCGTGGTGACCCCTGGCTTCGGTCTGATGGGGAAGCGAAGTCCATGCGGCTCGCTTCTCGACGGTGTCAAAGTCGCGGAGAGAGTGGTATACCCTCCTGGTCTGGGGAAACCCCACGTCTCGGGATTCCGCGAAAACTTCCGGGGTCGGCCGGAGTCCTCGTGCAAGCCCCATCGCGAGTCCCCCTCCTCGCCAGGTTGGCATGTTTTCGCGAGCTCCCATCTCTTGCTTGCCTTCAGATCCTACTAACTCTCTCCGCTGAAATCCCAGGAGCCACCCCTGAGTCAGAGCACGGGAGGATGGAGATGTCACCACCGCCTTCGCCCAGCCAGATTGAAGATTTCTTGGGTGACCCCGGCGACCCCGTGCGGATGAAGAGTCGGGTGTCCGAGGTGCTTCAGAAGCACGGCATGATGTTACGCGAGTTGGAAGAGCGGTATGACGCGGATCGGGCTGCCTTTGACGAGAGATTCGCCGTGTTGGAGGACGCGAATGCGCGCTTGATCGCCGAGGCGGAGCCGGTGCCTCGCGCCGATGTTACCTCACCCGGCGTGCACATCTCGCGGGGCGAGGATCAAGCGCACCTGATCCTGCGCGAGTTTAAAGCGCTTCGCGACTACCATTATCTGAGAGTGCCGCCGCGTGCGGGGAAGCGAGGCCGGGGTCGCTGGAAGTGGCTTCCTTACCCCTGAGACCGCCGCGGGTTGAATGCTACTATCCCGCTGTTTTTGCTTCTTTTATGACGTCTGTATGAACAATATTTGGTGTGGTAATACTCGCGAGTCTATCGTGACTCGTCTTTTATCGTTTTTCTTTTATTCTTCTATTTGTTTCGGCGGTGTGCCTCTGGTTTGTTTAGTTCGTTCGCTGTGTTTGATACGTTCGCCCTCGTGGAGCGTTTGAGTTTTTATGCAACGCTAGGCATAGACCCTTTTTCCTCGCAGGCTGGCCGCGGCGAGCTTGGGTTCGCAAGACTACTGTACCATCGGGTAGGATTTTACTTTATTTCCGTTATCCGCACTCCTGGCGCTTCGATTCCCGTGCCCATCAGAGCCCTCTATAAATAGTTTGGATTCAATCTTCTACCCGTCGCATTTATTTCTCCCGTCTTCTCGCGCCTACGCTCATCTCCGTTCTCACAAGATCGTGTTCGCGTTCGCTGCTCGTAGGCTGTCTTTTCCTGACTCGATGCGGACGAATCAGCAAGTGGGAGCGGATGGCGAGAGCGAGGGGCGGTCAAAATGCGCCTCAGCGTTTCAAGCCCACGAGTTCTACTGCGCGAACATCACAGCCGAGGAGTATAAGCTCGCGGTGGACCGCTATCTCCCGGAGGGTTACTCGGCTCGCTGTCCAAGCGAGAACTCCACCTTAAACGAGACCGAGGCTGACGAGCTCGCGATCCCCATCGCGCACTTTGAGAATGGGTTGCGAC
This sequence comes from Dactylorhiza incarnata, assembly GCA_033032865.1. Lineage (NCBI taxonomy): Eukaryota > Viridiplantae > Streptophyta > Magnoliopsida > Asparagales > Orchidaceae > Dactylorhiza > Dactylorhiza incarnata. The sequence goes on along the minus strand of JAWHQI010000235.1, from coordinate 3,288,470 downwards.
TCCCTCTGTGGCCTGAAATCCATCAGGTATTTCGCCTGACCTTCTCGCTGCCTCGTGTTCGCTATCGCAACTTTCTCATCGTTCTTTGTAGGTGTTGCGATATTATGGGGTGTTGCCGAGCCAGTTGACCCCAAATGCGATCGCGGACATTGTCGCGTTTGCCTGTTATCTGCAGGAAGAGAGGATCGAGTTCAGCCTCCTCGTCTTCCGCAAGGTATTTTCTTTCCGCGCCTTCCGAGATGGGACTACCTATTTCGCGAGCCAGCACGTCACCGTCTGCGAGACGGTGAACAAGAGCCACTATTGGACCCAGAAGTTCCTCCTAGTGAAAGGACCCTTCGGCAACCTCCACTTCACCCCCATCCAGCGGGATGACGCCACTTACCGCCCTCCGAGCTCGCTGGGCGGCGCCGACGCCAAACTCCTCCAATACCTCTCCGGCAAGAACTTCGAAGTCGCCTATCTGCGGCGCAGCGTCGATTCGTTACTCTCCGTTCCTCAAGGGGAAGGTAGGGTTCGCTCGCGCCTCACTTTCTTTTCCCTTTTTTCATCGTATAACGCTTACTTTACAGGTGAGCGCGAGGTCCCCGTCAATCCCCCGCACGCGCAGGGCATCACCCTCACGGTGGATACTCTCGCGACCGCGGCGGCAGAGGCTTGCCGCGACCTTCCCGCCGTCGGGTCCGGCAAGAAGCGGCCTGATAGTGCATTATTTATAGTTATTTTTATATAGTATTTTAGTAGTAATTAATTAGTTTTTATATAATTTTAATTTAATATATATCTAATTTGCTTTGTTTTATATTTTCAGGGACTTTGGGGCTGCTAATAGCAATTTCAAGCACATAGCCGTGTTCAGGGGAAATTCTGGAGCATTTCTGCAAAAACCCTCAATACACGCCCCAGGTCACGGGCGTGACCTAGGGGCGTGACCATGGCCACGACCGTGTATCGCTTTCAGCTCACAGAACTCGCTGCCACGTCGGATTAAAGTTACACGCCCCAGGTCACGGGCGTGACCGGGGGCGTGACCTTCAAGTCACGGGCGTGACTCGCCCAACAAGCATTCAATTCAAGCAGTTTCTGCCGCCGAGTCGTTCCAGCTTACACGCCCTTGGTCACGGGCGTGACCGAGGCCGTGCCCTCTCCCTCAACTGCCAAATTAACTCCAGATCGCGCCGTTTCCCGCCGTTTCCTGACTCGGTCAAGACACGCCCTAGGTCACGGGCGTGACCTAGGCCGTGACCCGTCGAGATGATCAATTTTGGCGGTTTTTCTTCCCCAACGTTCCCGGGCTTTCAAGACGCAATTACGCAGCTTACACGCCCTTGGTCACGGGCGTGACCAAGGGCGTGACTCAGCAATTTTCTGCCTATAAAAGCCAGCTGCTGCCAAAGTGATGGGCATCCAGGCCATGCTTAGTTTGGATCGTTTCTAGTATAGTTTTTCTGCATTTTTCTTAGTGTAACTTTATTTTATGTCTTGTCTTTTTTAATTCCTAGCTTAGATCTACTTTACATGCAATTGTACTTTTCTTTACTTAGAAATAAAAATAACTTTCTTCTCAATTATGTTTTGATTTTCATAGTATTTGGTCGGATGAATTCTTAAGCTTTTATCTTTTCAAAATCTCTTATTCATAGTTTAGTTTGGAAAACTAAGATTTACCGTTGATTTGCAATTTTTGGTTTCATATTTCTAGGGTATGATAATCAAGTTTGATCCGTATTTTAGTGTATCGAGAGATCCGTAAATACGGGTAGATCGCTCATCGGTAAAAAGAGTTGTATGCATTCCTCGAGAGAGGGTGACGCAAATCTTCCGGATTGGAGTCAAATCCAATAGTGGGGCTCACCGCATAAAGCAAGCTTAGGGGTTTCGACTGGCCGAGGGGTCTTAATCGATCAACCTAAGGTTAGGTGGTAGTTCTCTCGAGAGAGGTTCTATCATATTTTGGGAACCTCCACGGTCAAGTTTGTCTAAATCGATTTCTTTTGAATTCTAGATTTACAAAACATTTCACTTAAGAATGATTCCCGATCAAATGTTTCTTTTCTTCTAATTATTTTCAAAACTCTATTTTACTGCCGATAAAATAATAATAATTTGCGTGAGTAGAAGTAATCAACAGACCCGTGGAATACGACACTTGATATTTATTTGTTTTGAATATCCTATGCTATGAATGATAGGTGCTCTTGCCTATAGTTCGCAGAATTTGGAGAATATTATTTACATCTTAAATTTTAGCTATCAAGTTTTTGGCGCCGTTGCCGGGGAGTATTTTTTTTGTTGATATTTTGAAAGCGTGAATTTTATTAATTTTATCATTCTCTTTCTCCACCCCCATTTCTCTTTTTGCTTTTTCTTTTAAAATTCACTTCTATTAGGTAACGGTTGTTTAATTTTCTTTTTAAAAAAAAAATGATGTTATCGCAGTTGGCCGCAAAAGTTGCCGAGCTTCAAAATAAAGTTGATCTTTTGGAAGCCGCGCGAATGCGCCAAATTATTTGTCATTTTTGTGGGCATCATCATTCTAGTGAGGAATGCTATTTTTCATTTCAAAAATTTTCTCATGAACATCAAATTAATTTTTCTACTGAAAATTATAATTTTTATAATGAAAATAATAATTTTTATGATGAAAATAATTTTTCTTTAAATAATGATTTGAATGAATTTCCTTCTTACTCTGATGTTGATTATTCATGGTGGCAAGGTCACCCGGATAGTTTTCAGTGCGAAAATGGAAATTCCTTCAATTATGATTTGCATTCCTCGCCTTTTCCACAAATTTGTTCTTCTTCTGATCTTGAAATTTTTCCGAATGTTATTTCTCTCACTTTAAATGTTTATTCTCAAGATCAAGAAGAACAATTGTACCAAGAATTTCGCAAAGTCATGGAGACACCGGACGAATTAGCAAATGAAAATTTTTCTTCTTCTCCTTCGCCCGCCCTTTCTTCTCATTCTCATGAAATTATAGTTCATGAAGAAATTGTGTCTCATGAATTTTCTCCCCTTTGCATTGATTTTTCTGATAATTCTTTTATTTTTGAAAATAAACAACCGACGCTTAATCATGTATTTTCGCAAGAAACTCCTCCTTGTGAAAAATTTTCTGACTCGCTAAATCCTGATTCTTTTTATACTAACGATTTTCATGTAGAGGATGAGCCGTTGCAACCAAACGTCTTCACCGATTCATTTGCCGCTCATCTCCAACAATCCAAATTACCTAAGGTATGTATAGGTAATTTGGATTCGCAATTTCACGCTAACGGACAACGGAAGAGTCAAGAGTATAGCGGAGGAGTCGCCGGGCAACGGATTTCGGCATGCTCACCTGAGCGTGAATTAAGGGAGTTGCCTGTGCATTTTCAATTTTATTTTCCTTTTTCCTAATAATAACCGTCTAGCTTAAAGACGGGAAAAAGAAAGCGCTCTTGGGAGGCACCCCTTGCTTATCTCTATTTTTCTTGCCCTTTACTTTTTCCGCATTTTATTTTCTTTTCCCTCCTACTTGGCTTATAAACATTGGGGACAATGTTTATTTTTAAGTATGGGGGTGTATTCTCCTATATTCAGTTTTTATTAAAAATTCAAAAAAAAAATTAGAAAATCTTTTTCAAAACTCACAAAAAAAATTGATTTTTTTTATTCTTTATTTTCAATTTTGTTATAAAAATTTACAAAATTCAAAAAAATGTTTTCATTTAAAAAAAACTATTTTAATTTCCAATAAAATAAATTTTGTAATATTAAATTTCTCCAAACTTCATTTATGCAAAATTGATTTTAATTATGAGTTTTCTTTATAGGCTTTTTAAAGAGTTTTCTTTTTATGTAGTTTTAATCTTATATTTCTCTTCAAAATATGTTAGATTTAATTTTTAGATGAATTTGATTTAATGAGTTTTTCATTATCTTGATTTGCTTAGAATATTTCTTAGTTTTACTTTCTCTCTTTAAAATATCATAATTCAATTTTGTAGTAATTGTGTTAAATATCTCTAGATTTTATTTATATTAACTTGAACTCATAGTTTCTTGTAGATTGCTCAAATTATTTTCTATGCTCTTAAAATGTTTCTTTGGAATTTGTTTAGCCTTTAAACCCTAGCCCTTTCCCTACCTTTTTGTTAAACCCATTGTTTGGCATAAAAAAATTTTGAAAAGATCATATGTCATGGGATGAGAGGATAAAATTCATCATTCCTAAACATATGCACCCAAATCAGTAAAAGATTATATGGCATGGAGTTGAGAGGATAAAATTCATCACTCCTAAACATATACATTTGGGATATAAAAAGAAGAAGAAATAAAAAAAAAAAAAGATGGAAATGAGAGGATAAAATTCATCATTTCCCATATACAAAGTAACTTCTTCAATGCCAATTTTACCCCATTTAGCCAAGTTCACTTGTTTATCCAAGATATTATTGAGAGAGCATAGTTAATATTTTGTAGTTTTCTAAAAGTTTCTCATGATTGTAAAGTTCTTATAATTTTAATCTTGGAATATTTTGCTTAATTCAATGCAATTTTGTTTATGAAGATTTAGTTAGAGAATTTCAAAACTAAAATTTATTCTACTCATTTCAATTTATGAATTATTAGTTATTTCTTATAAATCTGAATTTTAATTTCTTAACTTATTTTGACATGAGTTTTATGAGATTTGAAGTGCATAATTTGAAGTAAATCTTTTTGGAAATGTCCTATAAATTCTTCTCATACTTATAAATTAGTTTTTGCTCTGGAATAGCAAAAGCTTAAGTATGGGGGTATTTGATAGTGCATTATTTATAGTTATTTTTATATAGTATTTTAGTAGTAATTAATTAGTTTTTATATAATTTTAATTTAATATATATCTAATTTGCTTTGTTTTATATTTTCAGGGACTTTGGGGCTGCTAATAGCAATTTCAAGCACATAGCCGTGTTCAGGGGAAATTCTGGAGCATTTCTGCAAAAACCCTCAATACACGCCCCAGGTCACGGGCGTGACCTAGGGGCGTGACCATGGCCACGACCGTGTATCGCTTTCAGCTCACAGAACTCGCTGCCACGTCGGATTAAAGTTACACGCCCCAGGTCACGGGCGTGACCGGGGGCGTGACCTTCAAGTCACGGGCGTGACTCGCCCAACAAGCATTCAATTCAAGCAGTTTCTGCCGCCGAGTCGTTCCAGCTTACACGCCCTTGGTCACGGGCGTGACCGAGGCCGTGCCCTCTCCCTCAACTGCCAAATTAACTCCAGATCGCGCCGTTTCCCGCCGTTTCCTGACTCGGTCAAGACACGCCCTAGGTCACGGGCGTGACCTAGGCCGTGACCCGTCGAGATGATCAATTTTGGCGGTTTTTCTTCCCCAACGTTCCCGGGCTTTCAAGACGCAATTACGCAGCTTACACGCCCTTGGTCACGGGCGTGACCAAGGGCGTGACTCAGCAATTTTCTGCCTATAAAAGCCAGCTGCTGCCAAAGTGATGGGCATCCAGGCCATGCTTAGTTTGGATCGTTTCTAGTATAGTTTTTCTGCATTTTTCTTAGTGTAACTTTATTTTATGTCTTGTCTTTTTTAATTCCTAGCTTAGATCTACTTTACATGCAATTGTACTTTTCTTTACTTAGAAATAAAAATAACTTTCTTCTCAATTATGTTTTGATTTTCATAGTATTTGGTCGGATGAATTCTTAAGCTTTTATCTTTTCAAAATCTCTTATTCATAGTTTAGTTTGGAAAACTAAGATTTACCGTTGATTTGCAATTTTTGGTTTCATATTTCTAGGGTATGATAATCAAGTTTGATCCGTATTTTAGTGTATCGAGAGATCCGTAAATACGGGTAGATCGCTCATCGGTAAAAAGAGTTGTATGCATTCCTCGAGAGAGGGTGACGCAAATCTTCCGGATTGGAGTCAAATCCAATAGTGGGGCTCACCGCATAAAGCAAGCTTAGGGGTTTCGACTGGCCGAGGGGTCTTAATCGATCAACCTAAGGTTAGGTGGTAGTTCTCTCGAGAGAGGTTCTATCATATTTTGGGAACCTCCACGGTCAAGTTTGTCTAAATCGATTTCTTTTGAATTCTAGATTTACAAAACATTTCACTTAAGAATGATTCCCGATCAAATGTTTCTTTTCTTCTAATTATTTTCAAAACTCTATTTTACTGCCGATAAAATAATAATAATTTGCGTGAGTAGAAGTAATCAACAGACCCGTGGAATACGACACTTGATATTTATTTGTTTTGAATATCCTATGCTATGAATGATAGGTGCTCTTGCCTATAGTTCGCAGAATTTGGAGAATATTATTTACATCTTAAATTTTAGCTATCACGGCCCCCTTCTGCGAGTCAGCCGAGTTCGCGGTCCTCCAAGAAGCTGAAAGGAAAGACCTCCGCTGTTAAGGATAGGAGCGCAGTCGTCTATCTGAGCGAGACCGACGGCTCGCCTCCTTCCCCTGCGGAAAAGCTTGACCCCCCGGTGAACCAGGGTGCTGGGAGTTCCTCCGTGACCCCTCAACCCAAAGGTCACAGGAACTTTGGTCTAGGCGAGAAAGTTTCCGACCTCCTTGGCGAGCCCCTGCTCGCCTGGGACCCCAATGCCAACCGAATTTCCTGCTCCACCCTTCACCCTTCCTGGGTGGAGCTTGGTAAGGCCGGGGAGGAGGCGTTCTCCATCTCCTTCGGCTTATATGGCCGCGAGGACGCCGCCGCCTACAAAGAGATGGGGCCCAGACAGTTGGTCTATGAAGAAATGCGAGCCCAATTCCGCTCGACGGAGCTCGCACATATGGCGGGGCGCCGATATCTGCAGGCGGACAGGGACATCCGCGCGTACAGGGAAGAGCTGAAGAAGGCTCGCGAGGAAATCAAGGGCCTCAAGGAGAAAGAAGAAGTGACGGAAACCCTTCTCGCCGGGATGCAGGGCAAGATGGTACGCGACCCCCGGGTTTCTTTTCTTTGCTGTTTACGATCTCTGGCCTTCCCCTAACTCGTTTGATGCTCAGGATGCCGACGTGGCCACCAAGCTCCTCGCTCGCAACGGCGAGCTGGAGTTGGAGAATATCATGTTGAAGGCTCGAGTGGATGAGCTGGTTCGCGGCGTGCTACCTCCCTCTCCTTGGCGAGTCGGCTCTCAACAGAGGGCTGCCGAAAGTGAGGAGCAGAGGCGGCGGGATGCACAGGAGGTCGCCAACCTTGTTTTCACGACCCTTAAGGATGCAAGCCTGCTAGCCGAGGACGCGATGGAGTTCACAGCGGAAGACGTCTGTCTGGACCTCTTCGCCATGGCGCCCTGGTTGGGGACTCGCAAAGACGGCGAGGGCCCCTTAGGATGAACTCTTTTCTTCTTTCCCCCTTTTCGCAAATGTATATCATTTTTTGGGCTGGCGAGATTGCTGCCGAACATATAGTTATAACTTTTTGTTAACCTTTATGATCATGCTTGTGTTTATTTCTTCTCGTGGATTTCTTTTCCAACCTCATAACTAATCGTCACGTGGTGGTGCTCCCGGAGAGTTCGCGAGCGCGCGTGCCTGGGCTCGCCTCGCCGAGGTTTTCTTTTCAATGGGTCTCGCGAGCCCGGGTTATCACCGCCTGCGAGCACTGCCCGGCGAGCCTAACTTTGGTGAGTATGGATAGTCATCCCGTGAGCTGAGATTCCCTGACTAGTATTCCAGCCTGTTATCTTAGTCCTTGACCCCTATTGCTAGCCTTGCCAGCCTTTCCAGGGGTCAACCAGAACCCCCCGTCTAGGTGAAAACCCGGGAGCGGAATCGATCTGGGGCATTCCAGCACCAACATATCCAACCTTGCCAGCCTCTCCAGAGATCAACCAGAACCCCCCGTCTAGGTGAAAGCCCGGGAGCGGAATCGATCTGGGGCATTCCAGCACCAACATATCCAACCTTGCCAGCCTCTCCAGAGATCAACCAGAACCCCCCGTCTAGGTGAAAGCCCGGGAGCGGAATCGATCTGGGGCATTCCAGCACCAACATATCCAACCTTGCCAGCCTCTCCAGAGATCAACCAGAACCCCCCGTCTAGGTGAAAGCCCGGGAGCGGAATCGATCTGGGGCATTCCAACACCAACATATCCAACCTTGCCAGCCTCTCCAGAGATCAACCAGAACCCCCCGTCTAGGTGAAAGCCCGGGAGCGGAATCGATCTGGGGCATTCCAGCACCAACATATCCAACCTTGCCAGCCTCTCCAGAGATCAACCAGAACCCCCCGTCTAGGTGAAAGCCCGGGAGCGGAATCGATCTGGGGCATTCCAGCACCAACATATCCAACCTTGCCAGCCTCTCCAGAGATCAACCAGAACCCCCCGTCTAGGTGAAAGCCCGGGAGCGGAATCGATCTGGGGCATTCCAGCACCAACATATCCAACCTTGCCAGCCTCTCCAGAGATCAACCAGAACCCCCCGTCTAGGTGAAAGCCCGGGAGCGGAATCGATCTGGGGCATTCCAGCACCAACATATCCAACCTTGCCAGCCTCTCCAGAGATCAACCAGAACCCCCCGTCTAGGTGAAAGCCCGGGAGCAGAATCGATCTGGGGCATTCCAGCACCAACATATCCAACCTTGCCAGCCTCTCCAGAGATCAACCAGAACCCCCCGTCTAGGTGAAAGCCCGGGAGCGGAATCGATCTGGGGCATTCCAGCACCAACATATCCAACCTTGCCAGCCTCTCCAGAGATCAACCAGAACCCCCCGTCTAGGTGAAAGCCCGGGAGCGGAATCGATCTGGGGCATTCCAGCACCAACATATCCAACCTTGCCAGCCTCTCCAGAGATCAACCAGAACCCCCCGTCTAGGTGAAAGCCCGGGAGCGGAATCGATCTGGGGCATTCCAGCACCAACATATCCAACCTTGCCAGCCTCTCCAGAGATCAACCAGAACCCCCCGTCTAGGTGAAAGCCCGGGAGCGGAATCGATCTGGGGCATTCCAGCACCAACATATCCAACCTTGCCAGCCTCTCCAGAGATCAACCAGAACCCCCCGTCTAGGTGAAAGCCCGGGAGCGGAATCGATCTGGGGCATTCCAGCACCAACATATCCAACCTTGGCACCGCAGCAGTCAAAAACACAACAAACGAAAGTAAGATATTGATTGAATGACATAATAAAGTTTTTAAGGGTAGAATCGTTTCAAATCATCCCCACTTCGAGCTCGGTCAAGGGGTATCCCTTCCACATCCCGGAGGTGATACCCCCCCGACTTGAGCACCTCGCTTACGATATATGGGCCTTCCCAGTTGGGGTTAAGCTTACCCACTGTGGCCCCTCTGCCGGCCGCATCGACCTTCTTCAGGACTAGGTCCCCCTTCTGAAAGTGTTTGACCCGGATATGTTTGTCAAAATATCGAGCCATCCGCCTCTTGACCTCTTCCTGCCTGATGGTGGCCAAGTCTCGGAGTTCTTCCACCAGGTCCAGGGATAGCCTCTGCTCGGCACTGTTACCTTCTAGCCACTCTTCATCCCCCTCGCATGCAGCGGTCACCCGGGGGGTCTTTACCTCGAACTCTATGGGGAGAACGGCCTCGGACCCGTGGGAGAGCCTGAACGGAGTCTCCCCGGTGGCGGTATTCGGAGTAGTCCTCATGGCCCAGAGGACGGAGGGTAGTTGTTCCACCCAACTTCCTCGTAGGTTCTCCACTTTCTTTTTTAGCAGGTTGACGATTATCTTGTTCGCCGCCTCCACTTGCCCATTGCTCCTCGGGTGGTGGACTGAAGCAAACCTGAGGTTAATGCCGAGCTGAGTGCAAAAGTCGACAAACTCTTCACTCGCAAACTGTGGCCCATTGTCCGTTACTATGGCTAGAGGGAGCCCATGTCTGCAGATTATTTCCCCCCACACAAAATTCCTTATAACCTGAGAGGTCACCTTAGCTAGCGCCTTCACCTCTACCCACTTGGAGAAGTAGTCGATCATGACTAGCAGGAACTTCCTCTGACCGCTGGCTTGGGGAAAGGGGCCGACCAGGTCTAACCCCCATATGGCGAAAGGCCAGGGAGCCGTGATGGATCGGAGCCTCTGAGCGGGGAGGAGTTGGAGCGGAGCATAGAGTTGGCACTTCTGACACTTTCTTGTGAACTCTGCTGCATCCTTGCTGAGAGTGGGCCAGAAGTAGCCTTGTCTCAACACCCTCCCTTCTAGGGTCCGACTCCCGGAGTGACTGCCGCACTCCCCGGAGTGGATTTCTTCCAGCACCCTCGGGACCTCTTTCTCGGAGACACAACGAGCCAGAAGTCCTGAGAGAGTCTTTCTATATAGCCCCCCTGCATGCAAAGAGTAATAGGCGGACTTGTACCTGAAGCGCCTCTTGTCCGCATCCTCTCCAGGGAACTGTCCGGAGGATAGGAAGGTGATGAATGGATCTATCCATGAGGCCTGCTGATCCACTTCCATCGACTCTCCCTCCTCGATGGAGGGCCGAAAGAGTTCCGAAGTCGTTCCCCCCGCTCGAGGACCGAACTTGGCTAGGAGGTCCGCCTGGGTGCTCTCCTCCCTCGGCACATGTTTGATTGAGAAGGTGCGGAACTGCCCGATGACTCCCTTAACCTTCTCCAGGTATAGTAGGAGGGTTGGATCCTTTGCTTCAAACTCGCCTTTGATCTGGCATGCCACCACCATGGAGTCTGTGGAGACCTCCACGTCCTGCACACCCAGTTCCCGGGCCAGCCGAAGGCCCGCTATCACTGCTTCGTACTCCGCCTGGTTGTTGGTAATTGGGAAATGGATGTTTAAGGCTTGTTCAATTCGAGTCCCCTGAGGACTCACTAGGACTATTCCCCCCCCCCCCCCCCCCCCCCCCCCCGAAGGAGTGTTTTCCCGACGCTCCGTCCACCAACATCTTCCATGCTTCCGGGGGAGGTGGCTCGTGCTCCCCCACTTCGGCCGCGTAGTCGGCCATGAAGTCTGCCACTGCTTGAGCCCTGATGGATGTCCTGGGTACGTAGGTGATATTGAACTCGCTTAACTCCACGGACCACTTTGCCAACCTTCCTGAGTGTTCCACCCCTTCCATGATTTTGCGGAGCGGATGGTCGGTCACTACTTTAATTGAATGGGCTTGAAAGTAAGGCCGGAGCCTCCGGGCCGATACCACCAAGGCGAAGGCTAACTTTTCTAGGATTGGGTATCGGAGTTCCGCCTTCTTCAGCACTCGACTAACATAGTAGATTGGGAACTGTTTCTTCCCCTCCTCCCGGATTAGCACGGAACTTACTGCCTCGGATCCTACCCCTAGGTATAGAGATAGGTCCTCTCCTGGTCTCGGTCCCTGGAGTAGAGGGGTTTGAGTGAGCTGTTCTTTCAGGGCTTGGAAGGCCCTCTCGCACTCCGGGGTCCATTCGAACTTCTTGTTTCCCCGCAGTACTTTGAAAAAAGGTGCACATTTTTCTCCCGCCTTGGAGAGGAATCTACTGAGCCCAGCCAGTTTCCCTGTGAGGCTCTGGACCTCCTTCGGGTTCCTCGGCGACTCTAACTCCATCACCGCTTTAACTTTGTCCGGGTTGGGCTCCACTCCCGTGGGGGTGAGCAAATGGCCCAGGAACTTCCCTCGGCTTGCCCCGAAGACACACTTCAAGGGATTGAGCTTCATCTTGTACCGCCGCAGGGTCCCGAATGTCTCTTCGAGGTCTCGGAGGTGGGTCCCGAGGTCTCGGCTCTTAACCATGAGGTCGTCGACATAGACCTCTAAATTTCTTCCTTTCTGTTCGCGGAAGACCCTATCCATCATCCTTTGGTATGTTGCCCCTGCGTTCTTGAGCCCGAAGGGCATCATCTTATAGCAATAACATCCATCCCCCGTGATGAAGGAAACGTCCTTAATGTCCGGGGGATGCATGCGGATTTGATGGTAACCTGAAAAAGCATCTAAGAAGGACATTACAGTAAAACCGACGGCTGAGTCAACCAGCGCGTCGATTCTGGGCAAGGGGTAGCAATCTTTCGGGCATGCTTTATTAAGAAGTGAAAAATCGATACACATACGCCACTTACCTCCACCCTTCTTCACCATAACGACATTGGAGACCCAGCCTGGATACTGGATCTCCGATACAAATCCGGCCTGCAGGAGTTTTCCCACCTCCTCGCGGATGGGCCCTTCTAGCTTGTCCGCGACGGCTCTCCTCTTCTGGCGGATGGGGCGGGCACCGGGGTCGAGGTTGAGGCGATGGCACGCCACATCTGCATCGATCCCGGGCATTTCGGCGGCGCTCCAAGCGAAGACGTCCACGTTCTGTTGCACGCAAGCCAGAATCTCCGCTTGATCTCCTGGGCTGAGTCCTCCGCTGACCCGGACTTTTTCCACCACCCCCAGCCGGGTGACGACCTCGAGCTCCACGACCTCGTCCACGGCCACCATCCGGGACTGCTCCCCCCAAGCCTTCTCTTCCTCGGCACGAGCGGGAGCCGGGATCTCTTCCTCGACTCCCTCCCCTAACACCATCAGCTCTTCCGCCCTTTCCTCCTGGGCCTTCTCCTCTTCTTCCTTTCTCTCCGCCCGGGGTATCTCAGCCACCCCTTCCTGGGCATGAACTTCACCTCCCTTCTTCTCTTCAGCCACCTCCAGACCTCCGGCTTCGGCTACCTCCTCCATCACCTTATCCCACTCCTCGGCTTCTCCCATCCAGGAGATGGTGTTGACGGCCGTCACGTAGCACTGTCTTGCTACCTTGGGATCCCCCCGGACCCGCACCTGGACCCCTCCGTCGTTGAACTTGAGGCACTGATGAAAAGTGGAGGGGACGCAACGGAACGCGCTGATGAGTGGCCGTCCGAAGATGGCGCTGTAACTGCTCGGGGCGTCCACTATGACAAAGCGACAGTTCCGAGACTGCCCCCCCAGGGTCACATGGAGCCCTACCCCTCCTTCTACTTCCTTCCTCTCTCCCGAAAATCCGAACAGAGGGCCATCCGAGGCCAACACCCTTCTGGGCTCCACCTCCATCTTGTCGAATGCCTTCTTGAAGATGACATTGACCGAACTCCCATTGTCCACTAGGATCCGGGAGACGGTGAAGTTCTCGATCGCCGTCTGGATGACCAGCGCGTCGCAGAACGGGTCTTCGTAGCTCGGCATGTCCTTTTGGGTGAAAATAATTTTCTCGGTCGGGGGTGGAGCGGTGGATGTTGACGCCACGCTCCGTCGGTAGATGGTATGGAGACTAGCCTTGCGGGTCGCCTCCACCCCTACCCCCCCATGGATCACTCCGATCCCTCCTCTGTTCCCCAGATCTGCTCTATCCTCACATCTTTCATCCTCCTCCCGAGGTTCCACCTCCACGATCCTTAATGGCTGCTGCGGTGGTGGCGCGGGTGCTCGGCCCCTCTTCACCTCCAGGAACTCCGGACAGGTGTCCGTGGAGTGGCCTTCCACATCGTGGAAGATGCAATAGGGCACCGCCGCTTCCCTTGCCCCGGTCTCTGCTATCCTGTTCCTTCTTCTCCTAGCGGCCGCCGCCTCCGCTTCTCCTCTTCCCCTTGCTCTTCCCCGGCCAATTGCCATGGCCTGTTGAGGTGGGGGAGGCAACTGCATTGGGCCTTGCCTCCACCCCAACTGGGGGGGTCTCCATTGTCCCTCGAAACGGTTACCCCTTCCTGGGCCATAACCCCTTCCTTGCCCCTGCACTCCTCCACCCTGCGGCTTCCATCCCCCCTCCGGGGCCCGGGGCTCTTCTCTTCTTCTGACCTCTTGCTGCCTCACCTCCGGCTCACCGAGCTTGGCCAGCCTCTTGGTGAGCTCTGGGTTGGCTTCTTCGCTTGCTACTTCCTCCGCCACCCTCTCCATCAGCTCCTCATAGGAGACGGGGGCCTTTCTTTTCAATGCCATCTTGAAGAAACTTTCCTTCAACCCGACCGTGAAGGCGAGTTGAAGTGCAAACCCGGGCACCTCCTGAGTGAGCTGCACTTCCTCCTGGAACCGATCCGCGTACTGAGCCAACGTCTCCCTGGACTCTTGCTTCACCGCGAAGAGGGAATCAGCGTCCTTCTTCCTCCTCTTTGAAGTTGAAAATCTCAACAAGAAACTACGGCGCAGGTCCTCGAACGCGTAGATGGAGCCTGCCGGAAGTGAGTGAAACCAGTCCCTGGCCTTCTCCTTGAGAGTGACGGCGAAGAGCCGACATTTGAAGGCATCGGACATCGGCCTGATGGAGACCGAGTCCTCGAAAGACTGCAGATGCTGAACTGGGTCATCTCTGCCATTGTAGTACACTCTATCCCATTCTCCGAATCCCGCCGGAACGGGTGCAGACAACACTAATTCGCAGAAGGGGCTTCCCCCTCCTACCATCTTCTCTCGCTCGGCTCGCGGACCCAGCTCGCTCGCCAAGCTTGGGATCGCACTCGCGAGGGCGACGCTCGCCTGAACCACCCCGACTGTCGTCGCGTTTTCCTGGCGTGCGCTCGCCTGTGTCGTGCTCGCTGGGGCAGAGCTCGTCGGCACCGAATTCGCCGGCGCGGAGCTCGCTAACACCGGGCTCGCCGGACTGGCGAACAACACTCGCCCTTCCCTGTCATGTCCTGGTTCAATGGCAATTTCTTTTCCAGCCCTTCCTCCTGGTGCCCTCTCGCCGACTGCCGTTGGGGGAGTGGTCGCCTGAGGTGCCGGGGTCGCGAACTCACTCCGCAGAGCCGTGACCGTGAACCCCAAGGTGTCGAGCACCTCCTTCCTGAAATCCGCGAACATCCTAGCCATTGCTTCCTGAGGGGTCTCGCCGAACTCCTCGCCCTGCTCTTCATCCCCAGCCATAACTCTTCCTTGGGACTTTCTTGAGCCAGCCGCGCTCCACGCTCACCGCACCAAAATGTTGAAACCGATTTCTCGGCCTCGTGTGGAGCTCGGGGCCCTCACCGAGATGAGGGGCAGCTGGCCCTTACCGGTCCCTCGGGAGAGGTAAGGTTGACGACTCGAGCGAAGAACAAAGACCCTAGTCTCAGCGAGGAGGTCCCTCCACTAACCCGGAAGATCGTTGAGCGCTTCCCCTCCCAAGCCAAAGCTAAGACTCGGGCACCTTGGAGAGCTGGAGAGCCCAAACCAAAGCGACCTAGGGAGAGTAGAGCTCAGATAATGAACCGGTCCTCTCTTCCAAGGTGCCCTTTGAGGTCTATTTATAGATTTTAGTTTTGTGGTCTGTCAATAGCCAAATCCCGCTGTCCCATCTTACTATCCGCACACCGGATTGGTCTGCTAACAGCCAAACTCCGCTGTTTGAGGAAGCTAACCGCAGACCACCAGGGGCCTCTTGGTAAAAATCCCTTCCCGGACTTTTACTGGGCGAACCGGCCTGCCCCGAGGCCTTCCTCGCGAGAGGAGCTCGCAAGCCTCTGGGTCAGTGAGCCCCCGAATTACTATCGCCACATTGCCTGGCTCGCTCGCCCGCACCACCTCGGCGCATCCCAAAATGGCTAACACCCCGAGACGGCCTTCCTCGCGAGTGGAGCTCGCGAGCCTACGCTACCTCGGCGAATCCCAGAATGGCTATCCGCACCCCAAAATGGCTAACTGTACCCCAAGACGGCCTTCCTCGCGAGTGGAGCTCGCGAGCCTGCGCCACCTCGGCGAATCCCAGGATGGCTATCCGCACCCCAAAATGGCTAACTGTACCCCAAGACGGCCTTCCTCGCGAGTGGAGCTCGCGAGCCTGCGCCACCTCGGCGAATCCCAGGATGGCTATCCGCACCCCAAAATGGCTAACTGTACCCCAAGACAGCCTTCCTCGCGAGTGGAGCTCGCGAGCCTGCGCTACCTCGGCGAATCCCAGGATGGCTATCCGCACCCCAAAATGGCTAACTGTACCCCAAGACAGCCTTCCTCGCGAGTGGAGCTCGCGAGCCTGCGCTACCTCGGCGAGCTTCAAAGAAGCTGGTTAACTCCCCTCCGCTGGGCTCGCCCCCTCGAGCGCGAGTGGCGAACATCGGGGTTGTACAAACTTGCTGATATCTTTACAAAGCCATTGGATGAGGCCAAGTTTTATGCCTTCAAAATTTAACTAGGAATGTTAAATGTTGAATAGTATAAATTATTTCTCTCTTTCAATCATATATGATATAATGCATGTCTTGTTATAACTTAAAGTGTTGTCACACCAACTCTATTAGTGATATGATTAGGCCTTCAAACAATCATATCTCAAATGAACTTATGGTTAGGTAGTAAGATCAGCTAAAACAGAACAGTCTGTTCAGCTGAGCCGCTGAGACAGCTGGGAAAAGTCTCAGCTGAGCCGCTGAGATGGCTAAATCTATCCCAGCGGCTGACAATGCTCTGTCCCAGCGGCTAGGTCGCCGTCTCAGCGGTTCCGCTGAGACGGATTGGTTTCATTACACTTTGTATAAATGCAACCCCAAATTGACCCATTTCCACTTATAATTATAAGCGCAATTAAATCTAATTATTAGGGTTAATTATACCTAAGTCTTAGGACATATAAATAGTCAATCTTATTAGTGAAAGGTACACGACCCCTCTTTCCTAGACGCTGAGATGAATCACCTTCTCTTCTGTCCCAGCGTATTCGGCTACCCCAACAATGGCTCCCAAAAGTTCTAAAGATCTTCTTGAAGGATATGAGATAGTCAGGAATGGCTTTGCCCATTCTCCTGAAGAAATCAAGGGAGTGATTCAACTCCTTCAATACCAAGGACTGGAATTCCTTCTCTCTGAACCAAGTACCATTCTCAGAACTGAAGTTCTAGAATGGTTTAACAATGCCAAATTATCCTTCTCCAAGTAAGCCATCAAATCAAAAATAGGAGAAGAGAGGATAAAAGTCACCCCTACCAAGTTAGAGAAAGCCCTCCATCTTCCTTCCTACATCTCAAGTGAGGAGAAAGAAATCTCTGAGAAGGACAAGAAGAATGCATTAAAATGGACAGAATATAATGATGCCAAGTTTGGATCATTAAAAAGGAAATTCTTCAACCAGAGGGGGAAGCTTTTATCAGATGTTGTGGGAAAAGCCTTACTTTGCAAACCTGGATCCCATGACACAATCTCACAATATATGTTTGACCTCATGACCAGGATCACACTGAAAAGAAAAACATATTAGGGAGCAGTGATTTTCCAAAGGATCAAGGAATGTTTGCAGTCACCCAATTTGGGTAGAATCCTATCCCTGTACCTAATCCACTCATACCCTGACAAATTCAACAAATCCAAAGGAGTAAACATTCATTATCTCAAGAGAATGGACATCAAAACATTAGAAAAGTTTACCAGGGTGCTTCCCATGAGTCAGCCCACTGAGACTAAAGGGAAAGAGAAAATAACTCCCAAATCCTCTAAGAAAACTAGGCTGATTATGTCAAGTTCGAGTCTGACACCGCAGATAAAGATGATGATGCTGGTGCTGACACTGGATCACACAACACTCTTGCCAAGAATGCTCCACAGGATGACACACCAATTAACATTCTCCATCCACAGGAGCTAGTCAAAAACAAATCTCCTGGTAACTACTCTTTGAAACTTCAAACTACTCATTCAATTAATAGCTCATAACCAATCAATTAAGTTGTCAATTCTGACATTTGAATAATGTGGACCTTAGCTCCCCAAGGACAAATGAATGACCCAACTGAGGTGGAGCATCCACAAGAACCAGCCCCCATTGATATTACAATCATCAATGATGCTGATAAGGACAAAAGACAATCACTCAGGATTTACAAGGTCAGATTGACAAATTTATCTTCAATCTTGAAGAAAGAATTAGACTCAATCCTGATAATGAATCAGCCCTCTGGTCCTTACCTTCACCAGGAAAATCTAGTGCCCCATCTAAGGGGAAGAAGCAGAAAGAGCCAACTGCCGAGAAAGATGAAGTTCTTGGTAAGCCTAACAATCTTATCTTTAGAATTTCAAAGTACTTAACTCTAACATTAATTAATTGTCCCAACCTTGCTGGACTCATCGGACAAGGATGCTCTCTCTGAGGGGGAGGAGCAAGATTATGATGATAATGATAATATGGATGTTAATCAAGATCATGGTGGTGAAGATAATCTGGATGATAATTAGGTCCACCCTGATCACATTGATAATATAACATCTTTTGCTGAGCTGGTGGATGCCCCAGCTGCAGTCTTGCCTTAACCTCCAGTCCACCTAGTGCTCAACATTATCAACCATCCAAGTTCACCAAGACCCCCAGCCCCAATGATTAATATTCAGCAAGCCTCTAATTCCAACTCACCTGATGAGAATCTTCTCAATGCTATCAACCTGCTGCTACAGTCTCATCTCACTTCCATGAAGATACATGTGGATCAATCAGTTACAACAGTCAGGGAATACATTGATCAGTTCATCAGGAATGTGAAGGCAGAAGTCATGACTGAGGTCAAGCAGATAAAGGAGAACACTGGAATGCTCAATAAACAGATGACCAAATAGTTTGACCTTGCTGAGAAGACAGTAATTTCTCAGAATACAATTCTAAGATCCATGGACAAATAGCTCAGACTATCTGAACAAGATATGTCATATGTCAAAAATTATGTCAGCAAAACAGATAAAGTGATAGAGAAATCAACTAATCATCTGCAAGATTATGTCTACTCCACTACCATGCAGTGGGATCAAGAAGCTGACAGGAACAAGGAAGAACTAAAAGCTGATATTGCTAATGTCTCCCAATCTATTGCAGCCTCAGTCATAGCTTCCCAATTCAATTCTGAAATAGTCAAACTGCAAGAGGTGCTTCATGCTGATATTGAGAATGCTTTCCAAACCCTGTCTGACATAATCTACACAGCTAAACAAGATCTACATCAACAGGTATTTGAAGAAGCCAGAAAGGGGGAGAAAACAAATGCTATCATAAATTCAGACCTTACACTAAAAGTTCTACAAGGTACAAGGATAGCTATGAATCTTCCTATCTTAGATGTCATTAGGGCAGAAGATTGGGATTTCCCACATCAAGAAGCAATAGCCCAGAATGAGAGATTGAAAAAGAAAAGAGAAAGAGAACATGTATTGCTGACTGAGGAATTCATGGCCAAACAAAGGGATGAATAACATAGAGACCCTGATTATGAATACTGGAGTGATGACTCCAAAGAGATAATACTAAATGCATGGCTAAGCCATGGCCATGTAGGAAAAGTCATTGATAAGTTATATCCATCCGAGGAATGGATAAAGCTTTTAGAGAGAAACAAAAAAAGAGATAGAGTATTCAAAGCCAATCTAGTAAGAAAAGATAACCCAAGAAGGATGCCTTCTAGATACATCCCAAAGCCATTTCTATATTTTCAAAGGCAAGAGAACAAGAGGAAGATAGCTGAGATTGAAACTGCAAATGCTGAAAAGGACACAACCACAAATCTCCCTGAAGATATGGCTGTACCTACTGAAGATAAGGAGCTTCTAATTCAAGAAGAAATGGCTGCTGAAAATAGGGATGCTGCAGCAAACCAACTGGCCTCAGCTAAAGGAAAAGAAGCAGCTGCTGATTTTCCTGAATGCTCTTCTTCTAAGAAAAGAAAACTCTAGATGAATGTATAAATATTTTGTGAATATGTGAATGCAAATTAAACTATGACTAATTACTCTATCTGAACTGCTTATGAATGGAATGTTGAAGTCATCACCTCTTGTCATTAACTAATCTAAGCTTTAGCTAAAAGTTTACTCTACTGTTAGTAATTATGTCAATCTGCGATGCACTATCATGTGGATTCAATCATATTATGGGACTGTTAAACTCTGGTTGTAACATACTTGTCTTGAATATCTTGTGTTATAATTTTATCCTAAATATTATAACAATGTTTATATGAGTATGATATAATGATTATCATGTTTTGAAGTTACATGACAAATATTGATATGGTATGTACTTTAGCATTTGAGGGTGTTCTGCCTTCTTCAAATAAGGGAAGATTGTTGGGAAAATGACCCTCAATGTTCCCTTGATTTGAAGAAGCTTCACACTTAATGCTAAGTGCAAGTTGTATTTGATAAACCTCATTCTGTTAAATGACCATGTAGGATTAGGTCATACCATGGTGTAATGTATGTTCGGTAGGTTTACTGATAAAACTGCTGAAACAAGCTCTAAGTCTCAGCTGAACCGCTGAGACAAGGCCATGAGCCGTTGAGAAGGTGTTTGGGCCTGCTGAGCTGCAAATAGAAGAAAACTACTGAGAAGATTGTCTGTCTTAGCAGATCCACTGGGACGGGACAGAAGTAGCCGCTGAGATAGCAGGCCATCTCAGCCCAACCGCTGAGACAGATTCAAAATGATCTGGCGGGTTTTGCTTTTGGTGTAAGCTACAGAAAGGCCTCTTAGGGTCCACCAATCGCTCCCATACCTGTCAGAAGGACATCTAAGAGCCATTGAAGATCATTGGAGTATAAAAAGAATAAGTTAGGGCTTTGCAAAAACACTTCCTACACTTTACTCTCCAACACACTAAAGAAGACGATTAGTGTTCCATTGTCAGCAGCCAAGAAGCTTTCACTTTCTGATTACATGAGGCTGCAAGGAGAGAAGAGATTGCTCCTGTTGATCAACTCAAGAGAGAGAAAGCTGATCCAGTCCATCATCTGAAGGAAAGGTTCAAGAAGAATTAGGTTGGGGGCATTCCTACTCCTCCCTGGTTCAAGACTACAACAACAATTGTTCAAAAGCAGAAGACCACCTCTTCTATCTTCTAATTGTAATCCCATTTTATTACTTCTGTAGGAACTTAATAGTTCTGAATTTGTAGGGCATCTTTGCCTGAGGGTGTAGGGCTGTTTGGCCTGAGTTGTAGAGCTAAGAGGTCAGCTTGAGTGTAGGATCATTGTGTGATCTGAGGTAGGGCTGTTGAGACTGAGGTAGGGCTGTTGTGCCTGAGGTAGGGTTTGGGAAAACCTGAGAGATCCTGAGGGATCTGTGTTGTAGGCTCTTGGAGCTGAGTTTGGAGAAGTTGGCCTTATCTAACTCATTGTTAGAAAGGTGAAGGGGGAAAGAGGACTACTCAAGACACCCTGTCTTGAGGAACCTCTATAAATCTTTGTGTGTTTTCTGTGCTTGATATTTTACTAACCTAAAATTAGAAAAAAGTTAGCCTAAAATAAAAGAAACGTATTCACCCCCTCTAGGTGACTAAGACTATATCCAAAATAAACTATCATCGCCTCAATCCCTACCCACCATGGATCACCCCGATCCCTCCTCGGGTCCCCACGTTGACCCAGTCTTCACACCTCTCATCCTCCTCATCCTGAGACAGGTCCTCCTCAATCCTCACTGGCCGCTGCTCGCGTGGCGCCGATGCTCTGGCTCCCTTCATCTCCAAGAACTCCAGGCAGGTGGCCATTGTGTGACCTTCCTCCTCGTGGAAGTCACAATAGGGCAACGCCTACCCCTCCTCTCGGCCTCTGCCCCTCTATTCCTCCTCCTAGGACCGCCTCCTTCGGCCCTTGCTCCTATTCCTCCTCTTGCTCTCCCTTGCCCAACCGCCATCGCTCGCTGAGGAGGGTGAGGAGGTGGCCTCGGGCCCTGCCTCCACCCTAGCTGATGGGGTCTTCCTTGACCTCCTTGGAAGTTGCCCCTCCCTGGTGGAAACCCCTTCCCAGGCCTTGCCTCCCCCCTTCTTGCTGCCTCCACCCAACCTCTGGGGCCCTCTCCTATTCTCTTCTCCTTGCTTCTGGTTGCTTGACTTCCGGCTCGCTTAGCTGTGCCAACCTTTTCGTTAACTCGGGGTTGGCAGCCTCCCCTTCTATCTCCTCCGCAGCTCTCTCCATCAGTTTCTCGAAGGACAAGGGATCCCTCCTCTTGAGATCCTTCTTGAAGAACCCCTCCCGCAGCCCTACTATAAAGGCAAGCTGAATGGTGTACCCTGACACCTCCTGGATGAGGAGGAACTCCTCTTGGAACCGTCCACGTAATGGGCCAACGATGTTGAATTTTTGAAGTGTTAAGTAAAGGGTGCTGGGCGGCTAGCAATGGATAACCGTTGTAGCCGCTGAGACCAGGTGGTCTCGCGGTCTGTTCTGGCGACTAGCTAGTTCAGCTAGTCGTGTTCTTCACTTCTGCTCAGGTGCTTCCGGGGTGTTGCCGCGGGGTATGGCCTCTCGGACTGCGTGGCGGTTTGGTAATGTTGCCGTGAGGTTAAACTTGTTTAATCGCGCGGCTTGTTCTCTATCTTGACCGACAGTATTTGCTTCGGCTTAACTGTCCTGTCTTCTCAGTGATACCCGCTAGGCGGGCTCATGGTGTTTGTGCGCGGGCTATATATCTGTCTAGCCGCACGGTTTCTATTGGTGTCCACGCGAGTTCTCTATGCGGATACTGATGGTGGTAACTTGGTATTCATGCCTTAGTCGCGTGGTCTTCAAATTGGCATTCTGATGAATTCTTGTCTGGCTAGTCTGCGGTGCTCATTTTATGGCAGAGGTGCTAGCCGCGCGAGTTGCTCTAGTCGTGCGGTTTTGTGGTGGTGACCCTATCACATGGGCGGTGACTGGATCTTGTCCCGTGCCTATAAATAGGACCCCCTGGCACTGTTCATTAATCGAACCAACTGTAAGCAGTACTCATTTCTGGAAGCTGCGATTAACATCTTTGTAACCGGGCAGTCTTGCTGATAGATCTCATCTGTGTAGGTTTTGCGGGTTGTGCGGATTGCGACTTGCGGCTATTCTTCTAGTCGGTCTGGTAGCATTTCTGCGGGTAGCAGCTAGCAGTGTGCAGGAGGTCGGGAGATCAGAGGTCAAGTTCTGGAAGGCCGCGAGTTACTGTTGTTCGTGTTCGTGCTGTTCTGTTCGGGCAGACTTAGCTGATAGCCGGTTTCAGGTAAAGGCAGCAAGTCGCATCGGACAGGCGGTTAGGCAGTTTCGGTGGTCTTAATCCGGCTAACCACAAGTTATCTTTTCGGCAGACTGTTCGTGCGGTCTCCTCTTCTAGTCGCGCGAACACCCTTGTCGCGCGGTTTGGCGGTTTCTGTGTTCAGACCGCCAGTTATCTTTCTTCAGTATTGTATTTTTTCCTTTTGGTTTTGTGTACTGGCGAAATCATGTCTCGCCATGTATACCTCGCTCTGTAATGAAGATTCCTGCTGTTACCAATAAAGATTGCTTTGTTTTATGTGCTTCTGGTTGTTGGCTGTAACTTTAAGTTGTACGATTCCTGCTCACTCCATGATCTACGGAAAATTTCACAAACGATTCCCCCGGTCTCTGCTTGATGTTGAAGAGTGCCTCGGGGGTCTTCTTCCTCTTCTTCGAGGTTGAGAAGCGCAGCAGGAAGCTGGGACGTAGGTCCTCGAAAGCATAGATCGACCCAGAGGGTAACTGGTGGAACCAGTCCCTCGCTTTTTCTTTTAGGGCAGTGGCGAAGAGTCCGCACTTGAAGGCATCCGACATTGGTCTGATTGAGACTATGGCTTCGAACCACTGCAAGTGCTGAGTGGGGTCATCCTTGCCGGTATACAACTTCATGGACGACTCACTGAACCCCTCGGGGAGTGGTGCCGAGAGCACCAACTCACAGAAAGGGCTTCCCCCCTTCACGCACCTGACCTGCTCCACTCGCCCCGCGAGCTCCCTGAGTGAACTGGCTCCTTCCGATCTCGCACTCGCCGATGGAAGACTCATCGGGACCCCACAGTCTGGGATCCCTCCTCCCGGGATGGCGCTGGCCTGCACCACACCCACACTCGCCGGGCTGGGGAAAATCTCCCACCCCGCGAGGTCTCGCTCTGGCACTGGGGACATTGCCTCCTTCCCTGGCCTCTACCCCAAGGCGCTCTCGCCTACTTCAGCTGGAGGGGCCACCTGGGGCGCATGGGCTGTGAAAGTGCACAGTGTGCCTCTAAGATTCCTCTAGAGGGGGGGGGGGTGAATAGAGGTTTAAAATATTTCTATCCTAACTGTGTTTAGCAATAAATTACTCTAAGGAGTTATGCTTAACAAACCAGGCAGAATAAAGAATGCAGGAAATAAAGTGCAGAATAAAGAATGGACAGCACGAAAAATCACAGCACAGACACAATGAATTTTATAGAGGTTCCCCAAAATGTGGGTAGTCCTCTCTTCTACCACCTGGTAGGAATGCACCACTGTGCCTGAGTCTTTTGATAAGGAGACTCTTAGAACCAATGATCTTTTGATAAGGAGATCATGAACCACCAGATCTTTTGATAAGGAGATCTTGAACCACCAGATCTTTTGATAAGGAGATCTTGAAACACTGAATCCTTTGAAGAGGGATTAATAAAACTCTTTTACAGAATGAGAAAGAAGAAGGGAGAAGTGTTGGATCTTATGGCGCCCTTAGAGGGGGGGGGGGGTGAATAAGGGCACTTTAAACCTTTGATAATTTTTATAAAAAATGAAACAATATATGAATATAGAGACAAATAATTGAATTTTAAAACAAGATTTTATTTCATCAAAGATAATGAGTAGAAATGATTCACATAAAGCTTGGAATCAAAGGCTTACAATTAATAAAATCTCTTGTCTCTTTTCACCGGTCCTTCTCCTAAGGACCGGTTGGCTATAGCCTATATCTCCCAGATATAGACACTAGCCTCCCCCTAAATCAAATCTTGATCTAGACGCAGCACACACGGCGGCGATTTTCTCCCAAGCCACACAAGGACTTGACACCGCACACAAGACGATGATTTACCCTAGAGCACACAAGGATCTAACACCACACACAAGGTGATGATTTCCCCTAAGCCTCACACAGACTTAGACACCGCAAACACGGCGATGATTTCTACAACGATTACAAGATGAATGTAAATATAAATGAAATACAAAATAAAAACCCCCTTTAAAAATTCTGGACCAAAGCAGCGAAGAATCCTTGAGAAAATCTCCTTGGAACGCGTGTACAATCTTCGGCTTCGCTCTCTCTCTTCTTCTTCAAGGATGGGGATTTTCGTTCTCTGGGGCTCTCTGGACGATAACACTCAGGAAGAAGGCTTGAAAGTCTGAAGGCATGAAATCCACGAAGTTCTGAACCCTTTTAATAAAAGAGAGCTGTCGCCGTCCGTTAACTAGGTATCGCAAGAATCCGATATCTCCAGAAGCTGCCACGTGTCCCACAAATTCAAAGTTTCTGGGTGAAGTGGAGGTCGTGGTTGAGACTTGGGCTGTCGGATATCCGATAGCACTATCGGATATCCGTTAGCTTGCGTAACTGCTGCACATCTTGGAGTTACGAGAAGATCATGCACTGTCGGAAATCCGTTACTGTTGTCGGAAATCAGATAGCTCTAAACCGTCGAGTAGGGATCGGAAAACGGAAGAAATCATGCGATGTCGGAAATCCGATACTGCTGTCGGAAATCCGATAGCTCCAATTTCTGGAAAATCGTTATTTTGCTCCAATTGAAAACATGTTATTCTTGCACCTGTTATCTGCACACCATTAATCAAATATAGGATCAAATACATTCGGGATTTGTTATTCTCAAAGCGGACGAGTGCGGAACGCATGCTCCAAGACGAAGGTTGAAGGAATCCTGTTCTCAGAATTCTTGAAGATGGCTATATGAAGATCAACCTATGAGTTGTTCCAAAGGATCTGCTCTTGATTAGCCCCTGCTTTTGATAGTGATGATTTGCAGAAGCTTTGTATTGTCAGATCATTTATTCTTCTTCAGATTATGATCTGGCTGCTATGAGATTGTGATGAAGAGCAGCTTTCAGATCCTCTGTTCTATTTTATGAAGAACAGCAGAGCCTTCCTTTCCTTTTTGTTTTCTCTGTTAGAGTTTCTGAGAGAGGGAGAAGAAGAGGGAGCCCAAGAAAATGAAGGAGACGGATGATAGTGATTAATGCCTTGTCTGCCTCTGTCTCTTCTTGTCTTTTTATTCTACCTTCTTCAAATTCAAATATCTTTCCCTTTTTGATATCCTTGATAATGTAATCTGCTTATCACTTTCTATTTCTTTCCTCTTTAATTCTCGTCCCGTCTAGCTGAAAAGAATATGTTTCCAAGAAACCTTTTTGTCTTCTTCTTTAATGCTCCTTTCCATTTCATGCAATTATTGAGCCGTTGGGGAACGGTCTTGAAGGATGTGGGCCATGAAAGAAGGATCAGAAAGACAGCTGAAAAGATATACTTTACAGACTTTGTTCGACGTAACATCGAATTCATTTCTTATCTTATCGACGCAGCTTCGAGTTCTTATAGTGGCAACTTCGATTTCATCTCTACTTTGATTGAACTCTGCAAGTAGACACTGCGTTGACATCTTATCAACGTGTACGTTGAGTTAATCTCCCTGGCTCTGAACTATATCTTCTGCGTCGAGATGAAGTCGACGTTGCGTCGACTTTAGATGACTTCGACAAATAACCTCTTTTGTGTCGAGTTGTAGTAGAAGTTGCGTCGACTTCTCCAATTACTTCAATAGGTCCCTGACCTCTATGTCGATATCTATTCGACGTAGCGTCAACTTAAGTTACATCGACAGAAGGTTGGACCACTTGGACTTCTAGTCAGAGCAACGTCGATATGGACTCGATGTTACATCGAATTCTATTCGACGTAAATGTTAACTTAGCCCAATTTTGCTTCGCTTGATCTGGTCCTGATACCCTATGTTGAGTATGACATCCTAAGACATTTAATGACCATATTACCCTCACTATACAATGGGTAATTTAAATCCTAGTAGATAAAATCACTTTAAGTAATTTGTTAAGCTAAATAAAAAGGGGTTTTTCCAACAATCTCCCCCTATTTATCTTAACAAATTTTACAGATTTGAGTAAAGTGATTTTATACATTTCTTTGCATAATTAAACATACATGCAAGATAACATAAACATAGAGAGGAAACAACTGAAATTATAGACAACAGATTTCTATATCAAGAAATTGTGTAGCATTGTTTTTCCTACCAAATGTAATTCCAATAAATCATATGATACCTGAATTTCAGAGATCCTTCTCAGGAGTTCTTCTCTTCCTGGAGAAGACTTTTGGAGTTGTATACCTCTTGGAAATTCTCAATGGTGCATCTTCATCATCTTCAGGATCTTCAACATTGTCTTTGGGAAGCTCCCCCTGACTTTGTGCATTTGTTTCAGCTTCCTGGGCAGCATCCTCTATTATCTGAACAACTTTTTTCTAATGGATCTTTATCTTGAATACCATCTTGAGCTGCAGCTGTGCTTACAGCAGCCATCCCTGCATCTAGGTCCCTTTGGACATCTGGGGTAGGCTCCCCATGTTTTGCTGCATCAGTTTACTCAATATCCATCCTTCCTTCTTGGGGCTCCACTTCATCTGTCAGAACTTGCATGAGATCTGCCACATCTTTGTCACTTAACTCCCCCTGAACATATGCATCTGTTCCTTTATCATTCAATATTTCTGGAGCAAGCTCCCAATGATCTCCAGGCTCCCCCTAGATTTGTGCTTGTTGGATTATAGTAGTTTTGTCAGGAGCTTCATTGGCATCACCTTTATTTTGTCCACTCAACTCTAGAACAGGTCTTTCTTCCTCCAAAATGTTCTCCCCCTTATTAACCTTGCTGGCCAGGGAGGTTAAGAATTCCTTTGTGACCATGGAGGAAGAAATAAACTCTTTGAGGCTCTAAATTTTTTTGTGAAAACTTAATAACTCACCCTCTATCTCTGAGTATTTCTTGTCAAATTTCCTGTCCTGAGAGGCCACTTGATCTGCAAAAGTTGAGGAGGCAATGGTCACTGCTTTGGAAATGATCTGATCAAGATCAATTGTGGGTGATGGAGGGAACTCTTCTTGGACAGGGGAGAGAGGATGGTAGACCTCAGGAGAGAAGTGAGTTGATGGTGGTGGAGGTGGAGCATGTTGATGATATAGAATGAGATTGGATGGTAGTTGATAGGTTGGCTGAGGAGAGGGCTCAGGTGCTGAGAAGGATTGGATTGCTGTTGTTGTTGTTGTTGTGAATGGGGGGCTGGATTATCTTCTTGATGGGGCTCTGGAACAGTGTCCATTGAGAGAAGATCATCCCTTGGGGGATCTGGAATCTCCCTGTTTGACTCTAGAGGAGGAGGAGATGGAGGAGGAGATGCTGGAGCTTGACCAGGCTTTGAGATTTGCCTGGTCCACTTAGAGAATATCCCTATATTTATTCTCTTCCCTGGTGGAATTGGCACACCCTTTGACTTACACACACTGGGATAGTGGTGAAGCAGTATTTGACTCATGATTCTCATAAATGCATTTTCCTTATGAGCATACTTATGCCCAATCTTTCTTAGGAGGCATTTTCCCGAATTAATCCTCTTCTTTAGAACTAGATCACCCATTATCTGAAGTTGTTGCTTTGGAATAACATCATGTGCTGTATTTTACAGAGCAGAACTTTCCCTACAATATCTGCAAGGAATCTGTATTCTTCCCCAAGGTCAATCTTCTTCAGATTGATTGGTTTGTCCTTCTTGAACTGCATAATTTCCAGGGCCCTCTTGGTCTCATCCCCTGATAATTATTTTGACTCATTTCCTGGTAGAAGATCATAGGTTTGGTTCAATATGTCCTCTATTATCTGAATATCTGTATCAGAGATTTTTCCTGTAAGAGAGCCATCCTCTCCTATCTGAGCATTATCTTTGAACTCTGTCAGCTCGACATCCAGTATCTTGCATCTGGTTGAGATATGCTTGATTAGCCTGGCCTCCTGAAACAAGCCAAGGATGACTTTGAAGCTTTCTGCAGCAGCATTGAACGAGTCAATGTCCACATCAAATCCAGAGTTAACTTTAGGTGGAGCCATCAGAATAGTGATAAATGCAAACACAAAGAAAATGAGAGAGAGAGGCGCGGGAGAGCTCGAGAACAAGAGAGCAAGGGAGCAAAAGAGGCAAGGAGAGGAAAATTCGAAAGTGCAATTATTTCGACGCAGTAATTGCTTAAAAGCAGATGAATCGCCGTTGCTTAGGGTTTAGGTCGACGCACCATCGATAACACTTATTATTTGGCACGCAAAGTTGTGTCGAGATTTCTTCTAGAAGCAATTCTGCGCACACTGATATATCAACGTTGCGTCGACTAGTACTCGACGTAGCTTCGAGACTATTCATAGACCCTAAGTCGACGTAGTCCTGTTAACGTCACATCGATTTCCAATTGACGTGACATCGAATTTAATCAGCAATTATTAAGTCGACATATGCGTCGATAGGAACTTGACACTGCGTCAAATACTATTCGAATTATCTGCTCTGGGTGCTTCTTGATGATGGCGTCGAGTAGGTGTCAATGGTACGTCGACTTCTATTCGACGCACTTCTTAGTAAACATAACTATTTCTTTTAGAAAATCCTTGATATTTTTCCCAGCAATTTTACTTATTGAAAAGAGATGGTAATATGATGTAATAAATGTTAAGGAGAATTTAAGGTAGAGATTACTCCCTTGAATAGTTTTTGTTCCTTATTCATGACCTACATAATTCTCCCCACTCCATTTTCTCTTGAGTGAGACCCTACCTACACCTGCACAGGTAACTCAAACATTATAAGGGACCCAGGTTACTTTTGGCCCTCCGCTTTTACCATTGTAGGGTTCAATGAAAGAATAGAAGGGTCTTTCATGTATCCTTTGGGATGATAAGGAATGGGTCTCCCAAACCTATTATTTTGATACTTGAAATGAGAATAAAATGTATCAAAACATAATAAATCAACAGAATGTTTGATTATCCTATGTTTTGATTTATTCTTTTGGTTGTAGTTATTTGACCTTTCTAGATGACCCTTGCCTAGGGGTTTCTCCTTATTATTCAGATTTGCCCTTTTAGGTTTGTCTAGCCTGTCTGGATGATTGCTATCTTTGTCCTTAGATGGAGTACTCTTCTCACTGGGTAAATAGCTACTAGGTCTAACAAAGGCCACTGGATTTTTCTAGGCAGCCTTCCTTGGTTGGTCTGTGCTTGTGGAGGGCTCTACTCCTAATCCTAGATGATTAAACCTCATGGAGAGGTTTTTAGTGATGTCTTTGAGCTTTTGACTCCTCCCATTGAGTGAGTCCTCAAAGGCATTTGCCTCTGCTAACTCTTCTTTCACTCTTAACTTTTCTTTTCTAATTTCTATTAGTTCCAATTCTTTATTTTTAATTTCTTCTATTAGGCCTTGATTTCTTACATATACATCATCTTTCTTTATGTTTTCTAATTCTAACTTAACAGAGTCTAGTTCCTTTTATACCCTAAAGTGATCATTGCAGAAATTCTTAAAACATATTTTGAACTCTTCTGAATTGAAATCAAAATTATCAAATAAAGATACCTGCTCCTCTTCATCATCTGATGACATCCCCAGGGCCATCATGTAGGTTGCTTCAGCTTCTGCTTCATCTTCACTTTCAGATGAGAATGAGCTCTCCTCTGCTTCTGAATCACTCCAGGTTTCAGCAATGAAGCCCTTGGCTTTCTTCTTGTCCTTTCCTCTGTAGGACTTCTTCTTCTCCTCTCTATTGCTGCTTTTCATGTCCCTTTGCTCTTCTGGGCACTCAGTATCCATTTGGTTGGGTTGATAGCCTGCTGTGCAGTTTCAATAAAATGGAGGTTGGAGGAGAAGCAGTGTTTGCTTCGGCTTATTTCCAAATAGCGGGTTATTTGGATCCACAGTTTTCTATTACCTCCCAACTGCGCTCGAAAGCCCCGTCCAGCCGCAATCGTGCTTCCCTCCCGCTCCTGTGCTGCGCCATTCTTCCCTCCCGCTCCCGTGAAATTGCGATACCCTAGCGGCGATGATTCCTCCCCCTAGCGATAACACCGATTTTTCCCGCCGGCGTCCACCTGCTATAGCATCTTCCATCGATCCCGTGCCTCCTCTCATCTGCGATGCCTTATCCCATCGCCTATGTATGACATCCACATCCTCCCCTTCATGCGATCTTGGCCGGATAACTAGGTATTCTAATGGTTTTTTCTCCTTCTAGGTCACCTTGCATTTCCAGGTGCAGGCGGTTGCCTCACTGCTAATTTTGGTTCTCCAGGGTTGAACAACTACAGGGTTTACATTGCCCCATTCCAAGACTGAACGGCTGCAGGGTAATCCCTCCTTCTCTTCTTTTATTTGATTAGAGGCTGCAGTTTTTCATGTGTTTTGTGTGTGTATATGTGTTGGTGTGTGTATGTGTGTGTTTATTATGGTGTGTATGTATGTGTGTGTGTGTGTGTTTATTATGGTGTGTATGTATGTGTGTTTTTGTATGGTGTGTGTATTTGTTGGCGTGTGTATGTGTGTTGTGGTGTGTGTATGTATGTGTATGGTGTGTTTATTTGTATGGTGTATGTATTTGTGTGTTTGTATGGTGTGTGTTTATATGGTGTGTGTGTTTATATGGTGTGTGTGTTTATGTGTGCTGTGTGTATGTGTTGTGTGTGTATGTGTGTATGTTGTGGTGTGTGCTGTGTGTGTATGTTATGGTGTGTGTATTTATGTTGTGTTGTGTTTTGTGCATGTTGTGGTGTGTGTGTATGTTGTGGTGTGTGTGTTGTGGTGTGTGTGTGTATGTTGTGGTGTGTGTGTTGTGGTGTGTGTGTGTACGTTGTGGTGTGTGTATGTATGTGTATGTGTGTGTGTGTTTCTATGGTGTGTGTTTATTATGGTGTGTATGTATGTGTGTTTTTGTATGGTGTGTGTATTTGTTGGTGTGTGTATGTGTGTATGTATGTGTATGGTGTGTTTATTTGTATGGTGTATGTATTTATGTGTTTGTATGGTGTGTGTTTATATGGTGTGTGTGTGTGTGTTTATGTGTGCTGTGTGTATATGTTGTGTGTGTGTCTATGTTGTGGTGTGTGCTGTGTGTGTATGTTGTGGTGTGTGTATGTATGTTGTGTTGTGTTTTGTGTATGTTGTGGTGTGTGTGTGTATGTTGTGGTGTGTGTGTGTATGTTATGGTGTGTGTGTATATATGTTGTGGTGTGTGTTTATGTGTGTTGTGTGTATGTGTGTATGTTGTGGTGTGTGTGTATGTTGTGGTGTGTGTGTGTGTATGTTGGGGTGTGTGTGTATGTTTGTTGTGGTGTGTATGTATGTATGTTGTGGTGTGTGTTGTGTGTATGTTGTGGTGTGTGTATGTATGTTGTGTTGTGTTTTGTGTATGTTGTGGTGTGTGTGTATGTTGTGGTGTGTGTGTTGTGGTGTGTGTGTGTTGTGGTGTGTGTGTGTTGTGGTGTGTGTATGTGTATGTTGTGGTGTGTGTATGTGTATGTTGTGGTGTGTGTATATATGTTGTGGTGTGTGTTTATGTGTGCTGTGTGTATGTGTGTTGTGTGTGTGTGTGTGTGTGTATGTTGTGGTGTGTGTGTGTGTATGTTGTGGTGTGTGTGTGTATGTTGTGGTGTGTGTGTGTATGTATGTTGTGGTGTGTATGTATGTTGTGTTGTGTGTATGTTGTGGTGTGTGTATGTTGTGGTGTGTGTGTATTCTGTGTGTGTGTTTATGTTTGCTTTTGTTTGATATATTTGTTTATCTTGTTTAATTTTTTAAGGATGGTCAAAATAAAAGATGGCGGAGTGTCCGCTATGTGGGACAATAATGATGTGATGATCTTTTGTGATATCTGCATTAAAGAGATAGAACTAGGGAATCGACCAACCACGCATTTTAATAAACAAGGGTGGTTAGATGTGATGAAAAAATTTGAAACACAGACTGTGAAAAAGTATGATAAAGTACAACTTAAGAACAAATGGGATCATTTGTAGAAAGAGTGGGAATTATGGAAAGAGTTGAAACGTGGTGAGACCGGTTTGGGTTGGAATTCATCAAGAAAGACTATAGACACCTCAGAAGAGTGGCAGGACGAAAGATTGAAGGTATTTATTACTTAAAATCATTTGCAAAGAAATTTCATAACTTAAATTTCTCAATGTCTAATTTTAAAACCATTTATTTTTTAGGTTGTCCCGACGACAAAGAAATTCTGGTATGCCGGAAACCCCCCAGAGTTAGAGGATAAACTGAACTTGATGTTCAGTTCGGTTGTCGCTACAGGACATCATTCTTGCACCCCTCACACCAGGAATCTTGGTACGGAGTCTATCGATGAAAGAGAAATTTCAGAGGATCAACATGATGAAATTGAGGTTAGCGGAGCTCCTCAACCAGCTGAGACCACAAATATATCTGAAACAAGCAAAAAAAGGAAGAAAGGAAAGAAGAAAGCTGCTAGCTCGGTGTTAGAAGATCTGGCCGAGTCCTCGAAGATCATTAGTCGATGCATCCAGGAGCCATCCAAGAGTTCTTTTTGTTCTTTTACTATTGGAAATGCACTTGAAAAATTAGGCACGTACTCAGAAGTGCAGTCTGATGAAGACTTCTATGATTTTGCCATCACATATTTGATGGAAACAAAACATAGAGAGACTTTCATGTGCCTTCCAGAAGGCATGAACATCAAGTGGTTGAAAAATCGCTATACTCGTGGAGCATAGTAGGAGACATCTGTTTTACTTGCATTATGAGATGTATTTTGTTTTATTTTGTTATATTTTGATTATGAACATTATGGATGTAATATTTTGTTGTTAAGATGTGGACATTACGGACATTATGAGAAATGTGCGTGAGCTTGGTGATAATGTTAATTAATTTGTGATAATGTTATTTACTTGGTGATAATGTTAATTACTTTATTTTTTTTACAGAAAATGTCTAGTGATGAATCAGAGAATACCAGAGCAGAGCACGAGAATCACGCGATCATTAGAAGAAATTGTGCTATCGCCCATCATCAAAATTTGGTGGCAACTCTATGTTATATCTCCGAACACACCTCGCTGTTAAACCATCCAGTTCCATCCATGACTTCAAAGAAAACAGGCGATAAATGGGTCGGAGAGCTACTTCGTGGTACTCGAGTAAGATTTCATGACTCATTCATGACGAGTCAAGAAATTTTTATGGATCTGTTGCATGCTCTGGAAGAAAAGTGTGATTTTCAGGGAACAAGAAGAACTGCAACCAGAGAAGTCCTAACATTGACAGTATATATATTGTCTCATAATGAATCAATGAGAAAAATACGCGAACAATTTCTGTCACAACCCGCATTTTCTCCGAATTTAAGAATATCAGAGTAAGAGAAAATACACGTCATGATGCCACGTCATACAGGAGACAACTGTAGACGCTCAGGCGGGAACCTATTACTTAACTAAACAAACATGATTATATGATAAGTCATCATTTGAAATCATTTATTAGGGGTTTTGAGATAAGAACTGTGTCTCTCAGTTCGTGGATCAACTAGTCCACCGAGAAAGTATATATAATTGCAGCGGAAAATACTTGATTTAGTTTACTTAAAGTTTTACATGTATGCAAACGACGGAGCATGACGTAAGTGATATGCACATAACTAGGCATACTGTAAGAGTAGAAAATACCTTTAGACGACTTTAAAGTTAAGGGTTTTAGTTAGAAAGAATGCAATGAGGATGAAGAAAAACCATTTTATAACTATAATGCACCTAACATAAATCATTCCCAGAGGGTAAGATACTCAAGATCTAAAAGTAGTGGCATAATCTGGCAAATAAACTATAAATATAAAAAGGGGCACAATGGGCGTCAACAACATGACACTAACCCATTGGCACCAACTAGTATGTCTGAGCACAAGAAGTAACTAAAAACAACTACCTCGCAGCAGCTGGGTGAACAGCTACTAAAACTCTGAACTTCAGGCTACACCACTAGCCGTTACGGCTCTGAACCTGAGGCATTCAATAAAACAAAGAACGCCTCAGCAAGGGATTACAAGTGGCAGAAATCTAGCAGAAAAACAAGCAAGGCATAAGGGGTACCAACCCAAGCCAAATTTACCGAAAGAGAGCTCTGAACAAAGAACCAACAAGCATCAAGTGCACTAAATATCAAAAGAGGAACAACACGTTCATTTATTTAGTTTCATCAATTAAAGAGACTGATCAGCTCAAATTATACGGGAGCGATTAACTACCTCCGCTACCCAAAGCCCAAAACCAGGTGGGGGTACCACTAGACCCAACCACCCAAACACGACTACCGTGCAAGGCTATAACATTCCCCCACTATCCCCCAAACACGACTACCGTGCAAGGCTAAAGACAGTGGTTCTTAACAAATTTAATCTTTAATTAAAACACGGGGCGTAATCCGGAATAACAACACCATAACACTCTAAGAATAGGGTAATATATGAAGAAAATGGCCCAAAACTTCGATCAGAAGGTTCAGGGATTTCTTGAGTAAAAGTCTGTATTTCATGAGAGGAAGTCTGTAATTTCATGAGAGGAAGTCTGTAATTTCATGAGAGGAAGTCTGTAATTTCATGAGAGGAAGTCTGTAATTTCATGAGAGGAAGTCTGTAATTTCATGAGAGGAAGTCTGTAATTTCATGAGAGGAAGTCTGTAATTTCATGAGAGGAAGTCTGTAATTTCATGAGAGGAAGTCTGTAATTTCATGAGAGGAAGTCTGTAATTTCATGAGAGGAAGTCTGTAATTTCATGAGAGCCAGAGAGGATTTCTCGAGAGGCTGAATGATTTCTCGAGAGGCAGAATGATTTCTCGAGAGGCAGAAAGGATTTCTCGAGAGGCAGAAAGGATTTCTCGAGAGCCTGAAAGGATTTCTCGAGAGCCAGAAAGGATTTCTCGAGAGCCTGAAAGGATTTCTCGAGAGGCAGAAAGGATTTCTCGAGAGCCTGAAAGGATTTCTCGAGAGCCAGAAAGGATTTCTCGAGAGCCAGAAATGATTTCTCGAGAGCCTGAAAGGATTTCTCGAGAGGCAGAAAGGATTTCTCGAGAGCCTGAAAGGATTTCTCGAGAGCCAGAAAGGATTTCTCGAGAGCCAGAAAGGATTTCTCGAGAGCCAGAAATGATTTCTCGAGAGCCTGAAAGGATTTCTCGAGAGGCAGAAATGATTTCTCGAAAAATAGCAGAAACCGAAATTTTCGAGTAAAAACTGATGATTTTCTTGACAGCAATTTAATAGTTAAGTATATAGGAGGAAGTTTGATGAATCAGGGGAGAACAATAAGGAGGTTATAGGTTTTGCATGACAACAAATCAACACTCCAAGACTTAAGTTAAACCGTGCAACATGAAATCGACACAAGCGAAACAATGCTTCGAGAAACGAAAGAGAAGGAGGAGGAAGCCACTTGCCTTAAACCTTGCAAACTCGAAGATCTCCGCTCCGAAAGCTATGGATCGGCTAGGGAAACACATGAGCACAGATTCCTGAAACTTTTCGGGTCGAAAGAAGGGGTTAGGTCACTATCCTAACTCTAAAAATTCCACAAAACGGGAAAAGCTTACCGCTAGAACGAAGATCTCGCCGAGAGCTTTCCAAATCTTCTCTCCAAACACGATTCCGACTACTACAGCCCTAGAAATCGCCGATCGAACGCTCCTCGAAGCTCCGCACTCGCCCTTTCGCTCGGCGGCTGATTTGATCGAGGAAGAGGAAGAATAGGGAAAGGGGAAGGCTTTAGGCTTATATATAAACCTAAATTTGTTATTTAAATAATTAATTAATTCCCCAATTTACTTAAACTGCGAGGGCGACCAAAACACCTCGGATTTCTATGAAATTCGCACCCTAGCTGAAAAACGGCGCTACGAATCCAACGGCGAAGTCAGAATTCCATTCCGACGAGCCAAACCCCAGATAAAGCCTTCCAAAGCTAAAATCTTGATATCCACTCAAAATCTTCACTTTAACTCGAAACGACGCGAAATCTCGCACGCTTGACCTAAATCACAAGCTTTAACTAAGCTAAAACTCGAAACACTACCAGACGAGCTGACATAACGCCCTTACGCCAAAATTATGACATAGAGGGTACGTAAAATAATTAACGAAAATCAGGGGCGTTACAATTTCAGCACTCAACAGAGACAACTAGTAGATTTTCTGCTCGAGGTATTCGCGCTTTGTTGCAGTTAGCCGAGGAAGTGATACAACCGTCAGATAGGTCTTTCAGCTGCA
Organism: Dactylorhiza incarnata; assembly: GCA_033032865.1. NCBI lineage: Eukaryota > Viridiplantae > Streptophyta > Magnoliopsida > Asparagales > Orchidaceae > Dactylorhiza > Dactylorhiza incarnata. The sequence goes on along the minus strand of JAWHQI010000235.1, from coordinate 3,251,488 downwards.
CTTCCCCAGATATTATGTATGACAGACGTTATATGCCTTTTTTTAAAGATTGCGTTGGGGCAATAGATGGAACACATATTGACCCGTGCATACCAGTAGGAAGTCAAGTTCCATATATTGGAAGAAAAGGCAGACCGACACAAAATGTCATGGAGGCTTGTGATTTCAACATGTGCTTCACTTTCGTTATGGCAGGTTGGGAGGGATCTACGCACGACAGTCGTATTTTCAATTATGCCATAATTGATCCTCGCTATAAGTTCCCTCATCCACCTCAAGGTAAATAATAAAAATTCAGTTCATTTAATTATTACTTTAAATATTTTTCATTGTTACAAATTTTATAATATTTTTCAGGAAAATATTACTTGGTTGATTCTGGCTATCTTCTACAAAAAGGATATTTAAAACCATATCAAGATACAAGGTGTCATCTGCCAGACTTTGCCCATAGTGGACGTCGCGCAGAAGGACGTCGAGAGATGTCCAATCATGCGCACTCATCGCTTAGAAGTGTGATAGAACGATCGTTTGGCGCTTGGAAGAAGAAGTGGGCCATACTACGGGACATGCCAAGCTATCGCTTCGACAAACATGCAGATATTGTGATGGCCACGATTACTTTACATAATTTCATTCGTCAGCACCCTTCGTGTGTGGATTTTGATTTTAGTGAGTCCGAGCAGATGGGTGGAGATGATGGAGTGGCCACACAAGAGCGGCAAGATACATGCCCTGGCACTGCAGGTGGTGTAGAGGAGATGATCGCGCTGCGTGATAGTATAGCGAATCAGTTGTATGAATCTAGATCGTAGAAGGAGATATCATGACATATGGTTCATATGGACATTATTTTTTGGTGTTTGGTATTATATGATGGAAAAAATATATATTTTTTGATATTTGGTGAGAAAAAAAATTTGCTAAAAACTCCGTTTTGTTTCCAAACAACTTTTTCAAAACTCCATTTTATAAACTCCATTTCACCCAAATAGTTTTTTAACAAAACTCCATTTTCCAGAGTCAGCAATTTTCCTATCAGCAGCTTTTCATCAGCAGCTTTCCATCAGCAACAGTCTAACCAAATAGAGCCTCAGAAGTATAGTGCCCTGGTTTGTTGAAGGAGAAGCAGGTAACCTCCTTCTTTGGAGTCTTGTCATACTTGGGCTTTGAGCTCCAATCCCTTTTTCTCCTTGAATCTTCTGTCTTGACCCATTTCTGGAATCTCCTTGCTAGGAGATTGAACATCCCATCTTCTGGGGTAGAAGGATCCCCTTCAGAAACTTTCAGGGCAAGGCTTCTTTGGATGAGAGCTGGGGTCTTCTCCTCTTGTTCTGATTCAACCCTGTTCTTTAGGAGCATCTCATATGACTTGAGTTTTCCTAGCAAAGCTTCAGTAGAGATTTCTCTGTGGCATCTGGATTCTCTAATTGCCCAGATCCTTGAATCCCATGAGCTAGGGAAGCACATGAGAATCTTATCATTAATTTCAGTCAAGGATATTTCCTTGTCTAAGCCTCTGAGCTTATTAATGATAAGACTGAATCTGTCATACATATTGGCAATAGATTCTTCAGCCTTCTTTTGAAAGTTCTCATACTGGGATATGAGAAGGGACTTTTTGTCCTTCCTTTCATCAGCACTTCCCTCAACCATTGTGATGAGGGAATCCCAGATCTCTTTTGCTGATTGACATTCAGCAACCTTCTGGAAAATGTCATCTGACATTGTTGAAACCAGAATATTCATGGACTTAGCATCACATGCCTTAACCTTCTTCTCAGCCTCTATCCACTCCTTTCTTGGGACAGCCACAGTTGTTGAGGTTTCTCCTTCCTTTTGTCTGATTGGAGCAGGAGGACCTGTGAGAAGAACATTATATATGTCTTCATCAATTGAATTCATATAAAGTCTTAGTCTAGCCTTCCGGAGTGTGAACTTATTTAAGTTACTCACTGGAGGTCTTGTTGAAGCATAATCCTTAGTACTCATTTTTCTTTATAAAATTTTTTTTATAGAAAAGAAATGAGAGTAGGAGGTCTTTTTGATCAAGGTGTTAGCCTTTTATTGATCAACCTGGCTCTGATACCAATTGAAAGTACACATTGTGCCTCTGAGATTCCTCTAGAGGGGGGGGGGGGTGAATAGAGTTTTAAAATATTTCTATCCTAACTGTGTTTAACAATAAATTACTCTAAGGAGTTATGCTTAACAAACCAGGCATAACAAAGAATGCAGGAAATAAAGTGCAGAATAAAGGATGGACAACACAGAAAATCACAGCACAAACACAATGAATTTTATAGAGGTTCCCCAAAATGTGGGTAGTCCTCTCTTCTACCACCTGGTAGGAATGCACAACTGTGCCAGAGTATTTTGATAAGGAGACTCTTAGAACCAATGATTTTTTGATAAGGAGATCATGAACCACCAGATCTTTTGATAAGGAGATCTTGAACCACCTGATATTTTGATAAGGAGATCTTGAACCACTGAATCCTTTGAAGAGGGATTAATAAAACTCTTTTATAGAATGAGAAAGAAGAAGGGAGAAGGTTAAAGGAATTCTGTTCTCAGAATTCTTGAAGATGGCTGTATGAAGATCAACCTATGAGTTGTTCCAAAGGATGATCTGCTCTTGATTAGCCCCTGTTTTTGATAGTGATGATTTGTAGAAGCTTTGTATTGTCGGATCCTTTCTTTTTCTTCAGATTATGATCTGGATGCTATGAGATTGTGAGGAAGAGCAGCTTTCAGATCCTCTAGTCTATTTTATGAAGAACAACAGGGCCTTCCTTTCCTTTTTGTTTTCTCTGTTAGAGTTTCTGAGAGAGGGAGAAGAAGAGCGAGCCCTAGAAAATGAAGGAGACGGATGATAGTGATTAATGCCTTATCTTCCTCTGTCTACTCTTGTCTTTTTATTCTACCTTCTTCAAATTCAAATATATTTCCCTTTCTGATATCCTTGATAAGGTAATCTGCTTATCACTTTCCCTTTCTTTCCTCTTTAATTCTCGGCCCGTCCAGCTGGAAAGAATATGTTTCCAAGAAACCTTTTGTCTTCTTCTTTAATGCTCCTTTCTATTTCAGGCAATTATTGAGCCATTGGGGAACGGTCTTGAAGGGTGTGGGCCATGAAAGAAGGATCAGAAAGATAGCTGAAAAGATATACTTTTACAGACTGTATTCGACGTAATGTCGAATTCATTTCTTCTCTTATCGACGCAACTTCGAGTTCTTATAGAGGCATCTTCAATTTCATCTCTGCTTTGATTGAACTTTGCAAGCAGACGTTGTGTCGACATCTTATCGACGTGTACGTCAAGTTGATCTACCTTGCTCTGAATTATATCTTCTGCGTCGAGATGAAGTCGATGTTGCGTCGACTTTAGATGACTTCGACAGATAACCTCTTCTGCGTCGAGTTGATGTAGAAGCTGTGTCGACTTCTCCAATTTCTTCAACAGGTCCCTGACCTCTACGTCGATATCTATTCGACGTAGTGTTGACTTAATTTACTTCGACAGAAGGTTGGACCACTTGGACTTCTAGTCAGAGCAGTGCCGATAAGGACTCGATGTTACGTCGAATTCTATTCGGCGTAAATGTTAACTTAGCCCAATTTTGCTTCCATTGATCTGGTCCTGATACCCTATGTTGAGTATGACATCCTAAGAAATCTAATGACCGTATTAACCTCACTATACAATGGGTAATATAAATCCTAATAGATAAAATCACTTTTAAGTAATTTGTTAAGTTAAATCAAAAGGGGGTTTTCCCAACAGGTTGCGAGACCGCCAAGGGCCATGGCGAGAGCGCACAAGATAGCCCCGAGCTGGTCCCTCTTGAGGTCAGCCAACATCTCCACCATTGCTGGTGCGTCGGGTGGTGGTGAATCACCGAAGCCTGCCTCTCACTCATCGTCTCCCGCCATGTCCCTTCTTTAGATCTTTCTTGAACTAGCTGCACTCCACGCTCACCGCACCAAAAATGTTGAAACCAGAACTTGGTCTCTTGAGGAGCTCGGGCCCTCAACAAGTTGAGGGGCAGCTAGCACTTACTGGTTCCTCGAAAGGAACAGACCGGAGCCTTAGAACTAGACACAGACCTTTAGTCACAGCGAGGAGGTCCCACCACACACCCAGAAGATCTTTGAGCGCTTCCCCTCCCAAACCAAAGCTGAGACTGGGCACCTTATAGAGCCCGAGAGCTAAATCAAGATAACTTAGGGAGGAGGAAGCTCAGAATACTGAGATTGGAATCCTCTCCAAAGGTTCCCTTCAAGGTCTATATATAGTTTTTCTAGTCTGGTCTACTAATAGTGGTATTCCGCCTTACACTTTTGCTATATGCAGCCCAAAATGGTCTGCCAACAGCCAAACTCCGCTGTTTGGAGAGGCTAATTGCATACCACCAAGGGGTTTGAGGTAAAAACACCCCTGGACCCTTACTGGGCGAGCTGCTCACAAGGGCCTCTCTCGCGGACTGAGAGACCTGACTCACCCGCCTTTCCGCGGGCGATCGACGAGGGCCCAGCTCGCTCGCCTACCTGCGAGCAGTCGGCGAGACCCGACTCATGAGCCTTTCTATGAGCACCTGGCTCGCCATCTTGCGAGCACCCAGCTTGCCCTCTTTTTTATCCTTCAAGCCCATTGACTCCTTAGACTCTGCTCACCTCTTGGCGAATACCGGGATTGTACAGTGGGCTTGCATCCTGGCGACATCCTCTAACTCGTCATAGGCGAGCCAAGCTGCATGGAAAGAAGTAAAAATCACGAAGGCGAGATTGTAGTTCGCGAGTCTGAAGCGAGACAGACATTAAATATAAAACAAGCGATACGCGAGCACGGTTAGCTAAGTATAGAAATAATAAAAGGCGAGAGAAAAAGCCCGCGGGCGAGCGAGAATATACTTATTACAAATTTGCAAATTGTTCAAAACCCCTAAGGGAGGTAATAGGTGCGAGCGAGAGAAAATAGATAACAACGTTTAATAGTTAATCCACTTCCAGCGGCCGCGACCTCGCACTCCAGAACGCGGTGGAACCCTCGGGTAGTGGTACTCGCGAACTGACTGGACCTCGCACTACATCAGACACATCTGATCTTCAATTCACATGAGGTGCACCCCATGCGAGGTGACCTCACTGCGAGCGACCTACTATATCTCGGCAAGAAGGCGCGCGTTTGTATCCTCCATTGCGGCGAACCTTTCTTCGTAAGCAGTCCTGTCCACCCAATTCTGATCGTATAGATCTCGCAGCATGAGACCATATTTTTGAAACAGCTCGGTGACCGACCTCTTCATTTGCTCCGGATTGCAGGGGTCCCCCAGGAAGTCCGCGAACTAGTTCGGCGAGGGCAGAGGCGATATCTCCTCCTCTCCGTGCTCCGACTCGACAGGTGGGGTCGGGGGAACACCTGCGAGGAAGAAATTAGCAATGAGGGTGGGAAAGACGCATTCGATAGAGATCATTTAACCTGGCGAAATGAGGATGGTACGGTCTTGTGGATAAGAGGAGCTCGGCTAGCCTTTGAAGGCTTTAGTGAAGGCAGGGGTAATAGATTTCCCCAGGCCAGGGCGGTGCGTCGAGTCGTCCGCAACCCGGGGGAGTCGGCAAGTAACGACCCGCCCAGACTCCGTTGGCCTAGGGTGCCAAACCCCAGGGTGAGGATGGTCATTTTAGGTGGGACTGGAGAGCCCACCTGAGTCGGGGTTCACCTCTCCGGGGTCGCGAGGGGGGTCACTACACAAAAGGAACAACACGGGTTCAGCTAGGGAAGAACCGCGAGATAGCGAGGCGAATAACTCACCCGGTCGCGAGGATGGGGTCGCACGTTGGTGATTGCCTAATGAGATTTTCCCTAGCAGGAGGGTTCTGCGAGCAAAGAAACAAAGTCAACCATGTACATTATGGATTATAGAACTTTCTACAGTAGAACCTGCGAGTCGAGCTCGTGGCGGGGGGACGCAGATAGAGGTGATGACCCATCCTCCCCGGGCGGCCGTCAGATGATCTTTGCCTTTTTGGTCTGAGGCGGAGGTGGAGCAGGTTGTAGGGAAATCCAGGGGGCGAGCTCGGTAGCTTTGGCCTTTTGGATCGTCTGCGAGTCCTTGAGGCGAGCCAATATCTCCTCCTTCTTGGACACCTCGGTTGATATGGCGACGAGCAGCGAAAGAGAGGAGAGGGAGAAAAAGTTCATGCACCGGCCAGGGAGAATGGTATTTATAGCATTGGGCATGGGGCCCACCAAAAGATTCTCACCATGTCATCAAGGGGCCGACGAACACCAGGGGTTGGATGTTTCTTCATGAGCCTAAGGTATCCTCATGAAGAGCGTAGATTATGTACAACCCAGTGTTCGCCAAGAGGTGAACGAAGACTAATAGATCAAAGGGCGAGAAGAGTAGGAAGGAGGGCGAGCTAGGTTCTCAAAGGCCGCTCGCAGGAAGGCGGGCGAGCCAGGCTCTTATCTGCTGCTCGCAGGAAGGTGAGCGAGCCGTGCTCTCGCCCGCCGCTCATAAGAAGGAGGGTGAGCCTGGCCTCGCAGTTCGCGCGAGGAAGACCACCCAAGAGGAGCCCTTGTGGGCGGCTCACCCAATAGGGGTCCAGGGGTGTTTTTTACCTGGAAACCCTTGGTGGTCTGTAGTTAGCTTCTCCAAACAACAGAATTTGGTTGTTGGCAGACCATTTTGGGCTGTGCATAGCAAAAGTGTAAGGCGGAATCCCGTTATTAGCAGACCGTAAGTAAAAAACTATATATAGACCTTGAAGGGCACCTTTGGAGGGGATTCCAATCTCAGTACTCTAAGCTTCGTTCTCCCTAGGTTATCTTGGCTTAGCTCTCAGGCTCTCCAAAGTGCCCAGTCTTAGCTTTGGCTTGGGAGGGGAAGTGCTCTAAGATCTTTTGGGTGTGTGGTGGGACCTCCTCGCTGCGACCAAAGGTCTGTGTCTAGTTCTGAGACTTCGGTCTATTCCTTCCAAGGGATCAATAAGTGCTAGCTGCCCCTCATCTTTGAGGGACCGAGCTCCACAAGAGACCAAGTTCTGGTTTCAACACCTAATACAAATGCTGTTTTACTAACTGCACCTAGAACTCACAACGTATATGTAATTTCCTTTTATGATCTTTCCAAATCATCTATAAAATGTTTTATAACCAAAAATGGTGAGTTAGAACTATGACATTGACGTTTAGGTCACACTAGTACAAAGCTCATTTTAAAACTAGCCAAAAAGGAATTGATAGGAGGATTGCCTAGATTAAAGGAAAATTTATCTTCACTATGTTCTTCTTGTCAAAAAGGAAAATTCAAAATCTTTTTTTAAAAGCAAAAATGAAATTTCTACTACAAGACCTTTGCAATTAATTCATTTGGAACTCTTTAGCCCAGTTAGCACCGCAAGTCTTGGTGGCAGGATATATACTTTTGTTCTAATAGATGATTTCTCTAGATATAGTTGGACTTTATTTCTCTCTTCCAAATTTGATGCGTTTTGCGAATTTTCAAAATTGTGTACTTGTATTCAAAATGAACTAGATTTAAAAATAAAATGCTTTCGCTCAGATCATGGAGGAGAATTTGAAAATGAAAATTTTAACTCCTTTTGCGAAATGTTAGGTATTAAGAATGAGTTCTCTACTCCACGCGCACCTCAATAAAACGGTGTTGTAGAAAGAAAGAATACGACAATTCAAGAACTAGCACGTACTATGCTATCTGAGTATAAATTATCTATGTCTTTATGGGTCAAAGCCGTAAGCACATCATGTTATGTAATGAATAGAGTCATGTTCCATCCATATTTAAATCTCACACCGTATGAACTATATTATCAAAATAAACCTAACGTATCATATTTTTAAGTCTTTGGTTGTAAATGCTTTATTCTCAATACAAAAGATGCCTTAGGGAAGTTTGATGAAAAATGTGATGAAGGAATATTTCTTGGATACTCTTCAACTAGTAAAGCTCATAGAATATTTAATAAAAGAACGAGTTGTCACGACCCGCATTTTCTCAGGAATTAAGAATATCAGAGGAAGAGAAAATACGTGTCATGATGCCACGTCATGCAGGAGACAACTGCAGACGCTCAGGCGGTAACCTCTTACTTGATAGTTGAAAACATGATTTCACGATAATCATTATTTGAAATCATTTATTAGGGTTTAGAGTCAGAACTGTGTCTCTCAGTTCGTGGATCAACTAGTCCACAGAGAAAATTATATATGTCACTGCAGCGGAAAACACTTGATTTAGTTCATTTAAGGTCCTATATGCACGTGAAGGCAGGACATAAAGTAGATAATATGCACTTAACTAGGCGTAGTATAAGTATAGAAAATATCTTTAGGTGACTTTAAAACTAAGGGTTTTAGTTAAAAATGATGAGATGAAGATGAATGAAAAGCCATTTTATCACTATAATGCACCTAGTCATAAATCATTCCCAGAGAGTAAGGTATCAGATCTAAAAGCAGTGGCATAAATTGGTAAGTAAACTATAAAGTATCAAAGAGGCACAATGAGCGTCAATAAGCTGACACTAACCCATTGGCCCAAACTAGCATGTCTGAACACAAGGAAAAACAAACAACAACAACTACTACTACCTCGCAGCAGCGGGGTAAACAGCAGCTAAAAACTCCCGAAGACTTCGGGCTACTCCACTAACCGCTACGGCTCTGGACCTGAGGCATTCAATAAACAAGAACGCCTCAGCAAGGGAATTGCAAGTGGCAAGAAAATAAGGAAAAAGACAAGCAATAAAGGCGTACGGGGTACCAACCCAAGCCTGATTCACTGAAAAAGAAGCTCTGAAACAAGGAGCTAAGCAAAGCACAAAGTGCAACCAAATATCATAAGTAGGAGCAAGTATAAATTAATTATCTTGTAAATTTTGCATACGTGAGACTGATCAGCTCAAATAAACGGGTGCGGTTTCTTACCTCCGCAACCCAAGCCCAAATCCAGGTGGGGGTACGTCTAGACCCAACCACCCAAACACGGCCCACAGGAACACAGGCAACGCCTGCTGATCACGTCCTTGAAATGGCCACCGTGCAAGCTAAAAGCATATATTCATTTTAATTAAATCATTAAGACACGGGACGAAGCCCGAGAAATAATCAACAGGGATACCCTAAGAGATAGGGTCAAAGCAAGGCACACACCGATCAAGATGAATCACAAGTGAAACCAACGATTTGCAAGATCACATCAGGTTTAGAATTTTGATAGGAGGTAAACATGATCAAAGACGCAATGCAGTTATTAGCAACATCACCGCATACTGCTAACATCACAAATACTAGGAAGAAACACCCTAAGGATAGGGTCACCATGAGATAACTGCTAATCAAACGATTCATAAGGGGAGACTCGGAGTCATTGAACCAAAAAGGCAAAAGGGGTTCAAGATCGAGGGATTCACGATCAAGGACACCCAAGAGACTTGGGCAAAACTCCTTGTACCCTTGTAAGAGGCACAAGGTTTCAAAAAGGAGGAGGAGTAATCAGAGGCATAAATCATGACGAATCATAAGAGTAAACTCAAACGTTAACAGACCACAACGAGTAAAAGAATTCAAGCAAAAGGGATTCAAGATCAGGAGCACCGAAGGGATACTGGCAACATCCTTGTGCGCTTGAGAGGACACAAGATTTAAACATGAGAATCGCAACGAAATCACATGCGCTCCTGGCGGGGTTCCAAGGGGCCGCGCCCCTGGCGGGGTCTTAGGGGCAGAGCCCCTAACGGGGTCCAAGGGGCAGCGCCCCTGGCGGTGGTCTCTCGAGACATGAAAGGGACCTCTCGAGATATGAAGGGAAATTCTCGAGACAAGAGAAATCTCTCGAGACATGAAAGGTATCTCTCGAGACAAGAAAGGGCCAGAGACAGCTATGTCTCGAGACATCCCTTATGTCTCGAGACATCCAAAGCTGCAGAGACAGGTATGTCTCGAGACATCAGCTATGTCTCGAGACATCCCCAAGGACAGAGACAGTTATGTCTCGAGACATCCAAATCTGTCTCTCGAGCCACCGCAAGAACAAGGAAAAAAAAACTTGATATTTGGGTAAGATTGAGGAGGAGAAAATCAAGGGGAGGTTCTAGATCATAAGTTACTACACCAAACACACAAACTCTTGCTAAACAGCAAGACAAGAGCTCAAAACGAGCAAACCAACCATCAAAAGAATCAAGAGAGAAAGAGGAAGAAACCACTTGCCTTAACCTTGCAAAACTCGCCTAACTCCGCTCCGAAAGCCAAGGTAACTCCCGAGCACGAAGACCTGGAGCGCTAAGGACCGAAAGGAAGAGTTAGGTCATTTCCATAACTCCAAAACTTCCACGAAGAAGAACAAGCTTACCACTAAGACGAAGATCTCGCCGAGAGCTTTCCAAATCTTCAAACCAAACTCGATTCCGACTACTACAGCTCTAGAAATCACCGGTCGAAGGCTCCACGAAGCTCCGCTCTCGCCCTAACCTTCGGCGGCTGATTTGATCGAGGAAGAAGATGAATAGGGAAGGGAAGGATTTTAGGCTTATATATAAACCTAATTTATTATTTAAATAATTAATTAATCCTTCAAAATACTTAAAACTGCGAGGGCGACCAAAACACCTCGAATTTCTACGAAATTCGCACCCTAACTAAAACACGACGCTACGAATCCAACGGCGAAGTCAGAATTCAATTCCGACAAGCCAAACTCCGGATAAAGCCTCCTGAAGCTAAAATCTTGATAATTACTCCAAACCTTCACTGTAACTCGAAACGACGCGAAATCTCGCACGCTTGATCTGAATCACGAGCTCCAACTAAGCTAAGGCTCGAAACACTATCAAAAGAGCTGACGTAACGCCCTTACGCCAAAATTACGTCACAGAGGGTACGTAAAATAATTAACGAAAATCAGGGGCGTTACACGAGTAAGGTTGAAGAGTCTATTAATGTAAAATTTGATGAATTTATTCCTTGTGTAGAAAAACCTCCTACAGGTTCAAATGATGAATCCTTACCAACTTTGGAGCACAACGAAGAGGAACCTTCCAAAGAGGAGGAGGACGAGAAGGCCAAGGAAGATGAATATTTGCCTCCAAGCATCTTAAACTTCTCAAAGAATCATCCAAAGGAGATAGTTATTGGGGAACCATCTATTGGGGTAAGAACTCGATCTTCTCTTCATGAAACATTTTTGAATATTTGCTTTGTTTCTGAAATTGAACCGAAAAATGTTTCAACCGCTTTAAATGATGAATTTTAGTTCTTGGCTATGAATGAAGAGTTAGATCAATTTGAAAGAAATAAAGTCTGGAAACTAGTAGAACGTCCATCTAATCATCCAGTTGTTGGCATAAAATAGATTTTTAAAAATAAATTAGATGGTGAATCTAGAATTAAAAGGAATAAAGCTCGCATAGTCGCTCAAGGTTTTTCTCAAATCGAGGGGGTAGATTTTGATGAAACTTTTGCACCCGTTGCTCGCTTAGAATCTATCTGAATTTTTTTGGCCTTTGCGAGTTTTAAAAGAATAAAATTATTTCAAATGGATGTTAAAAGTGCTTTTCTAAACGGTTTATAAAAGAAGAAGTTTATGTAGAATAACCCCCCAGTTTTATAAATAAAAATATTCCAAATCATGTTTATAAATTAGAAAAAGCGCTTTATGGTTTAAAATAAGTGCCCCGTGCATGGTATGAAAGACTTACATTGTTTTTGTTAAAGCACGGTTATGTCATGGGAAGTGTCGACAACACACTCTTCATTAAGCATGATAATAATGATTTAATTATTTTACAAATTTATGTTGATGATATAATTTTTGGAGACACTAATGAAGTGTTGTGTAATGAAGTAATCTTAGTAATGAAAAATGAATTTGAAATGAGCCTTGCAGGAGAACTCTCTTATTTTCTTGATTTTTAAATTTCACAATAAAATGATTGTATTTTTATTTGCCAAACAAATTATGTTCATGATATGCTTAAACGGGTTGGATTTGAAAATCTTAAACAAGCTTCTACACCTATGTGTGCTTCATTAAAACTAGGAAAAGATGAATCTCGAATTTCTATCGATCAAACATTATATAGATGTATGATTGGATCTCTTCTTTACTTAAGTGCATCTAGACTAGATATAATGTTTGCCGTATGTTTATGTGCTCGCTTTCAATCCAATCCAAAAGAATCTCATTTCAAAGTGGTAAAACGTATTTTTAGATACCTTTTAGGGTCATCTAGATTAGGTTTTTGGAACTCGCACAATGATTCATTTACACTACACGACTATTCTGATTTGATTACCCTGGATGTTCACTAGATCGAAAAAGTACTAGCGGTAATTGCCACTTTTTAGGACCCTCATTAGTTGCATGGTCTAGTAGGAAACAATCTTCGGTTGCACTCTCCACCATGGAGGCCGAATACATCGCTCTATGTAGTTGTTGTGCATAAGCTTTATGGATGAGCCAAGCTCTAGAGGATTTTGGTTTTCATCTCAAAAATATTGATCTCAAATGTGACAACAAAAGTTTCATAGATCTTATAAATAATCCAGTACATCACTCTAGATCCAAACACATAGACGCTCGCCATCACTTAATTAGGGATCATATTAAGAAAGAGCATGTAAAAGTAAGTTTCATCGGTATAGACTCCCAACTTGCTGACATATTCACTAAACCTCTTCCCGAAGCAAAATTTTGATTGCTAAGACTAGAATTATGTGTCCTAGATCTCTCTGGTTAAGTCACATTCAAAAATGCAATCGTTTCATGCATTTTTACTATCTAGACATCTCCAAACCTTCTGAAATTTCTGCATGAAACTAATATTTAAACACTTAATCAAGATAAAAAAATAGAATTTTTAAAATCTTAAAAATTATCTCACTGTTTGTCACGCTAGCGCTAGCGCCGGCGCTAGCTCGACTATCAATTTTTCTGTATTTTTAAAATTTTGCAAAATCTCTAAAAATATGTTCTTTTATATGTACTACTTATTTTTGCATTTCTACCATTAATTGATTTTTGAAAAATTAAAATAAAAAATTACAAAAGCCAAATTGCAAAACATATTTTATTCTCTTCCTTTCTTTATTTATTTGTTTGATTTCTACCTCGATATGCAGAAAATCAAAAAAGACTTACCAAAAAATTATTTTTGTACTTAACTTTTTCTATTTACATGTATCTTGCGAAAGTGGGATTTGGGATGTCACCCCATCACATCTCCTAGTACCGGTGCGAACCCTTCACAGTGTAGACCTCGGGAAGCTTAAGATCAATTATATGAGTTCAAATCTTAATCATTTTTAACAACAAAATTCTTTTTCAAAATATAAAAAAAACTGTATGGACTTTCTTGTTAATATCAAGCATGGTTTAATCTATCATTTAAACCTTCTACAATGTTGAAATTCATCTTTTCAAACTACTTTGAACATTGTTTTACTTCCTATCATGCTTTGATATATCTAAACACAGGTGCATCAATTGTATTGAAAAAGTATGTGTAGAACCAAGCTTAACATGCCTCTAAGTATGAGTAAATATTTTATGATTGATAATGATATTTCTTCACTCACTTATTTTGGCAAGTCTACATGTGCTTTTAATCTATGAATGCTTGCTTGTGTATTGTAATTGTATAATGAATTAAAATTGAACAAGTATCATACCTACACTACATTTATTTGCACTCTTATAAATTAAGAAAAGTGGTTATGCTTTCAATATTAAATTGGTTTGCAAAATGAGTGTATTCGGAGAACTTTGTACAAATAAAAAAAATCATGAAATAAATTGACAAAGATAACTCCACCAAGCATTACTACTTGAACCTCCTGATAAGTCGTAATAAGCATTGTGAGGTTGAGCACATTGGAAAGGATAGTAAAGTGTCTTTTGCAAACTTTAGTTTCTTTTTACACCACTTATTATTCTTAAGTGCACCGGATCACAAAAATATCAATATTGAAAAATAAAGTGTGTGATCCCCCAAGCACTACTTTGCACCCTGATAAGTCTTAATGAGCAATGTGTATGCAGAGCATCTGGGTTGTTGTACATTTTTTTATGTGCATTGAAGTGTGTGGAAGTAAAATTATTTATGTTTTATTGTGCACTTTACTCTACATATGTCTTGTATTCTTTTTGATTATATCATTTGGTTACTCTCTTCAAAATACACTTATGTGCACATCATTATCTTCTATAACACTTCTTCTCGTGAGTATTGGATCCTAATGCTTATTTTATGCTACTTTTTATATATAAATGCACTAGATAACCTTGCATGCTCTCTATAATGTTTGGTATGTCTTGAATTTATGAATTAAAATAACATTGTAGTAGTCTCTTTGTGATATCTTTATTTCATGCTTGGTTACTTTATTGTAAACCTTAAAGATTTTAAATGAAAAAAGATTTACAAAAACATCTTCTTATTTTGGAATTTAACTCATATTTGTTCTTATGAATCGTCATGATTACAAAAAAGATGTTTCATGTATTTCTTTAAGTCTTCCGCAACATTACCATATAATTTTTACCTTGCGCTTTCATTCTTATTTCATGTCTTAAAAACTCAAAGTTCATTTTTCTTCAACAAGTGGTAGACTTGCTTGGTAGAATTTCTATTGGTTAACTAGCTTATTATCTTTATGATAAATACTCTGATCTATTTTTTTGAAAGGTTTTATGCTAAAAACTCCTTATCCTTACATCTCTCATAGAAGCTCGATCATGCCTATTTTTTCATCATACTCCTTATGTTTCTTGCTTCCTAACCCACTTTTGCTAATAACAAAAGGGGGAGAACTAACATGACAAATAATAACCGCTATCAAATGGGGGAGAGCTAACATGATTAATTCTTAAGAAGATAGCTTACATATAAGGTGAGCATTCAAATAGGGGGAGCATGCATTTAGGGGGAGCACTTCTAAATACCAAAATTGACAATTATCCTAAGTCATCTCATATACACACACACAAGTAGGATTCATCATGCTTTATGTATTAATGCTCTAATTTATCATCAATGGATTTGTTATTATCAAATGGGAGTTTGTTGGAACATGGTTTTCCGCATCTCTTAGGTTTGAGAATAACAAATCCTATGTGTATTTGATCTTGTGTGTTTAAGTGTGCAGGAAATAATGTCATATGACTTAAGGATAACATAAGAAGGTTGTGCCCAAGTTTGAAGCCAAAACTCCAACATGACCACTAGCGTTGGCGGTAGTGGCTAGCGCAGGCGCTAGACTTGATTAGAGCAATTCTAGGAAGCAGTTATAGAATGCGCCAGCGTAGGCGGTAGCTCAATGCACAATAGGAATTTCGGTCGTGTTTCCTTAGAATGAAAGATACGAACGCGCAGAATATTTCCTAATTCAACCTAGCGCCGACGGTAGCAATACCATAGGTGCTAGCTCTCTCTCCTATAAAAGGAGCTCTCTTCTCTCGTTTTCAACACACATGGTAGAGAGAGGTTGAGTGCCTAAATTCCAGAGCCCTATTCTGTAGAGAGTTGATCTCCCACCAAAAGTTCTGAGAGTTTCTGAAGGAGGACTTCTTCACGCCGCATCTGACCCATGATCATTTCAACCATGCTTATTCTACAATGATCTCTCGTCCCTAACTTCAGAAGTTCCTTAGAGGGATTTTTTTTATATTGTTGTTGTTTATTTTCATCTCTTTACTCTTGTAATCCCGTAGTGAATTTGACTCGTATTGACGACTAGGTCTGGGTAGGACTTAGGGAGGAATTCGCCTCGTGTTGGCGACTAGATCTAGAGTTGGTCTAGGGGGTGCTCGAGGTTGTATCCGAGGGAGGATTGGCTAGAGCAGATTGAGGTCGCATCCAAGGAGGATAGGCAAAAGCCACCGATTCGTGGGGATACGAGTCAGGATAGAAAATAAAAAGTCATTTTACTTTTCGCCTTCGATTTCTAGCGTCATAAGAAATCAAGTTTTGTAATCTTCTATTTCAAGTTAATAAAATCATGTAAAGAGAAAGGGCGTTTGTTAATGAGAAATTAATTTTTTGTAAGTTTCGATTTGGCCATTCAACAAGAGTGTTTGGAACAAAGGTGTTTTTATTTTGATCTCTTAGTTTTGTAAGTCATTCAAAATATAATAAATGTTTTTAAACCCTTATTCACCCCCCTCTAAGGGCACCTACAGATCCAACAATCCATTCTTATTAGTACTTGAGCAAGTCCAGACCAACACATAGCAACCTTGTGTCATATTTGTTCAATCTTGCATACTAAAAACATAATGGCAAACTAGATCAAATACAAATAGGATTTGTTATTCTCAAACCAAAGGGATATGGAAAACTGTGATCCAACAATCTCCCCCTTTTGATAATTTCAAATCCAATTAAGATAAATCATATTTCAAAAGGTAAATGATGTGTTTTTTAAAAGAGATATTGTTTCTTAGAGATTGTTATGACAAATATTCTTTTTATAGAAATGTGATCTCCCTATTTAAATGCTCTCCTTTAGTGTATGCTCTCATAGAATAGATTTATGCTCCACCTTAATCTAGTGAATCCTACTCATTAATCATTTAAGATTTATCATTTTATTCTCCCCCATTTGTTATTAGCAAAAGTGGGTGGAGTGAAACAAAAAAAAGACTAAAACAAGGTAAAAAAAGTGAAAGTTGGGACACCAAGAGAGGGTTAAGAGTTTTGTTGTACAATAGAGGAAGTAATCATCGAGCATAGAGGGATTTAATGCAGCGGAAAAATATATGATAAGCATGTAAGTAACAAAAATCCCTTGTACTTTACCAAACAAGTCTACCACTTGTTGAAAAAATGAAAAATAGTTTTAAACTACAAGTGATGAAAGTACCTCAAATTTAAGACTTGAAATAAGCATGATAAAGCATGGTAAAAAATACACGATCAAATCAATAGTGCGGAAAAACAAAGTAACCAAGATAATCATTTTAATTATTAAAGAAATCTTCTTGATTTTTAGTTTTGGATTTTGAAAATAAAATGCAAACAATTTTTCTATAATTGTCACATGTAATGAGCATTAACCTTAAAATTTTTTCAACAACTAAAGGCAAGCATGATTAGACATATTCGAAGAGATAATATCTACAATGTAACTAATATGTACTTCAAGTAAAGAAAACATTGTAGATCATGCATTGCAATCTAGTGCTTTTACTTAAGGTTTTTAGAGAATTATGTAGATGTGGATTAGGATCCAATTCTCGTGAGCAGTAACTTTATGAATGATAACGATGTGTGCAAATGGTGTTTTGATAAGGGTATACAAGTGATATAATCAAAACACATGACATATGTAATGAAGTAGTAAAACAATATTAAGAAAGTAGCCTTAGAATTACTTCCACACATCAATTCTAAAATTATATTTCAAAGTACATAAAAGGGTACAACTACCAAGGTACTTCGCCCAGACAATACATATTAAGACTTATTAGGGAGTGAAGTATTGGTTGAGTGATCACATACGCATTTGATATATATTTTTTGAGTGATCTGGTGTATAAATAGAAGTGATAAAAACTATGTGTTTGCACAAGACACTTTACAATTCTTTCCAAGGTGCTCAACCTCACAATGCTCATTAAGACTTATCAGGAGGCTAAGTAGTGCTTGATGGAGTTATCTTTGTCATTTTATTCACATATGTTTTTATTTGGACAAAGGTCTCCGAATTCACTTTTTTTTGCAAACATTTAATTTTTTTGAAAAAACATCACTTTTATATGTGCAACAAATTTATGTTTGAAAAGGTGTAGGTAATTTAGACATACAACTTAACATGGGTCTCCATTCATATCTTTGAAAAACTTTATTTCTATTTTTCAAATTTCCATAATTATTTACTTGAGTCTTTGGATAAACATGGCTTTTGTATTTATTATTTAAATGAAATTTATTAACATTCAAGTTTATGTTGGGAGAAGATTGGTGTTGTAAATGATAATGATGAAAGTATTTTGGAATTCCATTTACAAGCTTTTTGTGTTTTTCATTCTCTTTGTTTGTCTTAGTCAAGGTGTAGAAATTCATATCAACTTGCTTTTAGATTTCGCAAGATATTGTGGATTTATGTGCTGTGAATTTTTCCTTATAATTTCCTCAAGCAAGTTGACTTTAATTTTCAATTCCTTATTCTTAATTCTTAGACTATGTCTAGCTTTATTATAAGAGATTGGGCTATTTTTAAGAGTTGTAACAATATAATCAATGAGATTTATAATCATTTCTTAGTTATTCAAATGTTTCATCAATCTCCTTAATTTCAATATTATAATTTTTGCACATAGCACAATCAGCTTTCAAAGATGAATTTTGTAAACATAATCTTTCATTTTATTCTATTACACAAATAACTTCCTTTTCAACTTCCTTGTAATTTTCTTTTAATTTATTATAATCAATACAAGGTTTGGCAATCTTAAGTAAAGAGCAAGAAGAAGAACTAGATTCATCTAAATTTGATTCTACTTAAGTTTTTGCTTTTAAACTTTTATTTTCTAAACGTAATTTATAGTTAGCATTTTTTCAATTTCTTAATTTTACGTTTAGCAATATTGAGCATATGCAATGTAAAAATCAAAGTTGTAGCAAAGAAAGAATTTTTGCTCACTATGTTCTCGGATGTGGCAAGATTTAAACCTATCGGTCCTTTGATATCTTCATCTTGTTCTTCCATGAAAGTGTTTTCATCTTCCCTTCGTCTTGATTTGCACTCTATGGGTTCATCAAAAGTGCAGTCTTCTTGAATACATAAGCATGCTTGCAAATTCTCCAAATCTTGCACTTACTCCAACCTACACGAGGAAGACTATAAATCTCTTCAAGAAATTTCCAAATTTTGTTTGCAGTAGAAAAATAATAAACCCATTTGAAAATATCTTGTGACATTGCACAAAATAAACTATTCATAGCATTTGCATTTAAATGACATTCCTTTTTATTTAGATTATCTGGTGTTTTGTTTATTGTGATATTCCAAACTTCGATATCGAAGTTCTTAAGAAAATTTTCCATCAGAATTTTCCACCCTTTATTATTTTTCCCTTCAAATAAAGGTGGTTCTAATGATTTTTCATTTATATAAAATTTCTCCCCACTAGTAGAAGTAAGATCATGATCTTGAAGCACCACTTGTTAGATCTTAAGGCGCCCTTAAGGGGGATGTATAAGGGTTTTAGAAACTTTAAGGTGTAATGGAAAGCTTTTGATATTTTATTTGAAATAAAAAGTAAAGTGCTAGAAATTGAAAACTAAATCAATTTTATTGAACAAGAAAAGACATGATTGTCATTTTTAAAATTGATTACAAAATTGGACATCTATGACGCTAGAAATCAAAGCAAAAATATCATAAACTCTTTTTGTTTTCTATACCGACTCTTCTATCAAGAAGCGGTTGGCTTTAGCCGATCTTTCCACAGATACGACCTCAAGCCGCTCTAGCCTCTCAATCCCCAGAAAAGCCTCGAGCACCCCCTAGATATAATCCCTAGACCTAGTCTCCTTGTGGTGAATTATCCCTAAGCCACACACGGACCTAGTCGCCAACAACTGCGGCGAATTCACTAACCGAACATAAAGATAAAAGTAATACAAATATGAAATACAAATTTAAAACTCCCTATGAAGAAATCTGAAGGAGATGATGAAGAGCCGCTGAAGATCATTGAAGTCAAAGTGTGCGTTCTTCATGTTGAGTTAGTGTTGATTTAAGCCTCCTTCGATTCCTTCTCTTGAGATTGTGTGGGAGATCTTTTGTGGTCTGGAAATACGGCCCCAGAAAATTCAGAGTTCTGGAATAGGGCTCCTTGAGTTGTGTCACCTTGAATAGAAATGAATGCCACCTATTTATAGGAGATCAAGCTAATGGCTGACATTGACTATGTATAGAAATGTTTTGATGGCTCCAATCCACATTCCAAGGAAGGAGATATTGTATCTTTGGAAACATTTTTAGGCAACCCTAACACTGGCGTTAGGGCTAACGCTGGCGTTAGGTCAAATCATTCCAAAGATGCATCTTCAATCACGACAGCTTCCCTCCATACCATTTTCATGCTGGTGAGATGGAGGGTCAACGCCTGCGTTAGCTCTAAGGCCTGGTATTAGACCACATCCTTTCTTTTCAGAACTTGAGCAAGCCTAGACCAACACATAACATCCTTGTGTCATATTTGTTCAATCCTGCATACTAAAAACACAATGGAAAACTAGATCAAATACTAGTAGGATTTGTTATTCTCAAACCAAAGGGATGTGGAAAATCGTGTTCCAACAGAAGGAACCGCACCCGAACCATTGTTGTTTACGGATCCAAAATTCAAACCAGAACCAAATATTTTGTGAACGGTTTGATTCTATACGATTTCGATTTGGTTCCAATTTGGTTCACAGTTTTCGGTTCTAAGTGGCAGCTCTAAATACTAAGGGTTTATCTTCTCCATTGAGAGTGTAGAATGGTAGAATCCGTCGATGTATTCACCATTAACAAGTTAAACCAAATTGATTCAAGATAATTTTGATCTTGCTAATAACCTAAAATACCATGTCATCTGAACACATAATCACTAATCTCATTTCTCTAATATAGCAACTTCAAGCAAACTCTTTCATGTAATAATGATAATGAAAATAAGAGTGTTTCACAAATTAACAGTAGAAAACACTGTGGAATATAAATTCGTTACCATAAAAGAGAGTGAAACAAGAATTCACCTTGATGTAGAAAGAGAATCTCTTCCATGGAAGTGGGGATAGGAATATAGGTTGTCAATCCACCTAACCAAGCACTCCTTGGCTATCATTCAGGGTAAGCAAGATGATGTCACCACCATATATTGGCCCGCCTTTTCTCTAAGTTCATCCACTTCGGAGCAAACGTCTTGCTCACTAGCTTTTCAAAGGAGAAACTGAGCTTCCTCCACCAAATGCCTTGAAATCCTTGAGAAAAGGTTGATGGAGGCCTTAAGAAAACCTAGATTGGTAGGAGGAAGAAAGGGTAGCAATGTAACATTCTTGGTCTACAAATTGAATATAGCATGGGTCCGGCCCCACAACATACAAACTCCACAAACCTAAAATGTTATTAATTGATAACAAGAAAACTAAATAACTTAAGAGTTCAAAACTGCAATAGAAACTCAAGAAAGCCCAAACAAGAGGGGCCTGAATGTCCATAACCAAAAGGAATAAAGTACTGAATGTAAAGTACACCCCCTTATGATACATGGCTTTCAAATAAAAATATAGACATACTCAAAAGGTAGCTCAAAATATGGGAGAGAAGGATCTCTAGTTCCTCAGCAACACATGGGTTGCGACCCACTATGCTCCGCTATGAACTATGCCACCTGAAACCAAGAACAAACAGGTGGCACCAAAACATGCAAAGTGATCCTAGCAAACTCCAGGGTGATTACATCGCTCTCCTACAAGTACACACGAAACACCAAAGCATGCAAAACGAAGAACAAAGGGACATACTAAGCATCACCTTCCAAACTATCATGTACGCATCGTGGATGCACCAAAATCGCATGATCTAAGATCTAAAGATAAGCATAACAATACAACTGTGATACGAGGCAAGAGATCGCCTTTTGTTAACAATCGAAGTGATAGGAGGGACAAATCTCACAATTGCCTTACAAGGAGAGACAACAGTCTTGTTTACCCTATGCTCTCAAGCGTAGCGATAGGAGTGTCAAACCTACAACCATTAGAGCAAACGTGACAGGGGGCCAACTTGACCTATGCATCGAACATAGTGACAGAGTGGGACTCATAATTCCATGCCCTCCAACGTAATAATGAAGGGGGACTCATCACCCACGCCTTCCAAAATACATCTTTTAGTATCCAGGATATGTCCCCTACAGAATCCACCAGAGGTGTGTTAGTTGGAATCCACCAGACATATCCTTCCAAAGTAACAATGAATGGGGGACTCATCACCCACGCCTTCCAAAGTACACCTTTTAGTAACGATCCAGGACAAGCCCACTCCGGAATTCACTAGAGGTTTGTCAGTCGGAATTCACCTGGCCTAGCCTTCCAAAGTGTACCTTTTAGTAATGATCCAGGAAAGGCCCACTCCGGAATCCATCGAAGGCGTGTCAGTCAAAATTCACCGGACTTAACCTTCCAAAGTAATAACGAAAGGGGAACTCATCACCCATGCCTTCCAACATAGATTCCAAGCGTAGCCTTACACAACTCTAAATTACATGGACAATGTGTTGAAATCTTAGAAAGCTCGTAAACACAACTATAAGGGGATGAAAAATGCGACCATTCTCCGAAAACCCTTAAAACTCGTCGTTTTACCGGGCCTAACGCAGACCCTCCTAGGAATGGTGACTCTATAAAAAATGCCCACAGATTCCCGCAAACACTATGATGAACAGCACGTGACATTCTCGTTACTGAAGCTAGGGCTAATCACATTGCACATCACATAACATCACCGATCCGAGCTTATCTCCACTGGTAGGTATCACACAACATGCTTAAATCCAGATTCACACATCGAATCACTAATGCACATTTATGCCGAGGACAGACATAATCGACCCGGAGGTTCACAATGAATGAAGGGAAACACACACAACATCTAATTGGAGGTGGCTGGCCCTCCTAAGCAAAGTAAAAGAAGAAAGCTACACCGGGGTCGTAATCCCATGCCATGGCGGAGTCCCTGCTCTCCACTGCGTAGCGAGAGAGGGAATCTACGTGCAATTCACACCAAACATATGCCAGGGTTGCAATCCCATGCCATGATAGAGTCCCTGTTCTCAACCAAAATGGCTTGAGGGGGACTCTCATTGGAAGGAAAATAATCACATGCACAAAAATACAGAAAATATGGTCCTAATACTGGGGAGAGAGATCATTAACCTTGGATCGTGCTGCGGAGCCATGAAAATGATCATAGTGGTTCCCTCTTTGTGGATCTGTACTTCTCCTGACAAGTCAAGCTTCAAATTGACTCTCTCGCAATGATTCCTTGCAAGGTCACGACTACAGTTTCTCCAAAGCTCCACTTGGCAAGGAGATCTCTTCTCGATGAATCCTTAGATCTCAGTAATAAAGGGAAAACCTGAAATTAGACCCCCAAGAAGGTCCTCAACAGGGAAGATGTTTGGCCAAGATAATGAGAGTTTCTTCTTCTGGTTAGCACATGTAAACAATGGTAGAAGAAAAGGGGGCAGCTAGGTTTCACGGCTCGGAGCTGCTTGGTAGAGGCTTTCCACCCTTCTCTTAGCCAGCATGTGCAGGGAGAGCAGTAGCAGATCACAACAACCACCTCTCTCTCAGTCGGCAGTAACCAACAGACTACCAGCTCGGCTCTCCCTTCATCGGTGCCGGTGAGGATGGAAGAAATGGTAGCCCTCTTCTCCTTCAAGCTCGATCGGCGGTTCATGGCAGCGGGGTGGCGACAAAAAGGAGGTGTGATCTTCATGTCCCTTGATATAGATTTTCGCGGTTTTGAAATTTTAGTGAAGGGTTGAGATTTTTTCCAAAACTATATCCGATAAAGGCAAGTGTACCTTATCGTCTATAGTATAGGATATTAAGAAATACCAAGGTCGTATTCCACGGGGCGCGTTGATTACTTCTACTTTGAGGAAAGTCACTATTATCTTATCTAATGATATTTTGGGGTTTTGGTTCTTAGCTAAAAAAAAGAGAAATTGCAAGCTAAATTAAGGGTTTAGATGATGATAAAAGAGGCTAGTACTCAATCAAAAGTCACCTTGGAGTGAGAAAAGACAAGTAAAAAGAAATTAAATC
The DNA here is from genome assembly GCA_033032865.1 of Dactylorhiza incarnata. Classification (NCBI taxonomy): domain Eukaryota; kingdom Viridiplantae; phylum Streptophyta; class Magnoliopsida; order Asparagales; family Orchidaceae; genus Dactylorhiza; species Dactylorhiza incarnata. The sequence continues at coordinate 3,227,631 of JAWHQI010000235.1, read as the reverse complement.
TAATTCCGTTTAAATTGAACTACTTGACCGTGGAGGTTCCCGAATCTCGAACATGCCTCTCTCGAGGTTAATGCCCAACTAAGATTAGGAAAAATCAACCGGACTCTCGTCCTATAATCGATTACCTAAAACTTGCTTTACGAGGTGAACCCCACTATTGGATTTGACTCCAATCCGGGAGATTTACGTCATCCTCTCTCGAGGGGTGCGTGCAACTCTCTTTACCCTTGAGTGATCGATTCATACTTTGAGCCTCTCGACTAACTAAATATGAAAACTTAAGCGAAAACCATATATCGAAAGTATGGCCTCACTAATTAAAAATCAAGGATAATTCAAGTGTTTATAAAAACGGAAAAAGAAAACTTTAGAAAATCATAACTTGTCTAACTCATCCTCGGATCATTTTGATCGAGTACTAATGAGGATTAGTTAATCATGGTGGAGGGGGAAGAGGAAGAAAAATAAAAATGCATATTAAGAAATTTTAGCTAAGGAGGAGACAAAATAAAGAGAACAAACTATTTTTTATTTAAATGAAAAACTATTACAAGACTTAAGAAAGGAAATTGCAAGCTAGGAAAAACAAGATTACAAGCTTAAACTAGACTATTGCACTAAAGGAAAGCTAATACATTGCATTAGAAAAGGAAGAGAGCATGAAAATAAAGAGACATGAACATAAACATGAAAAAGGAAAACTACTCAAGATTGGCTCCAGCAGCACCTTCCCCACTCCAAAATTCTGAACCCTGGACTCAAGGAGAGCCTCTGAATTTATAGGCAAAATTTTCAAGTTACACGCCCTCGGTCACGGGCGTGTCCAAGGGCGTGTAATCACTGTAACATTGGATCCGGCAGCGGCGTGGGCTTGGCGTGACGGCGGGAGAAAATCGGACATGTCACGGGCGTGACATATGGGTCACGGGCGTGACTTAGGACGGCTTCATTTAATGCGGCATGGGCTAGGCAGACCGCGCGGCGGCGTGCTTGGATCACGCGGGAAGGTCACGGGCGTGACTTTGGTTCACGGGCGTGACTTTGGGTCACGGGCGTGACTTTGGGCGACTTCTCAATGGCAACTTCTCGTCTCGACGGCAGCTCCACGCGGCAGATTCTAATATTACACGCCCATGGTCACGGGCGTGACTTTGGGTCACGGGCGTGACCTGGGGCGTGACTGGGTGTGGACTAGCTCAACAGCACGGCATCGACCTGGACTGGTCTTCAGGTTACACGCCCTTGGTCACGGGCGTGACCGAGGGCGTGACATGTGATTTTTCTCGATTTGTCCCAGAAATCTGCAAATATTAAAATTAGGCTAAGTTAGAATCAAAATTACAAAAAGAACTACTTATAACCTAAAATTGACATAAAAAGGAAAATTCATATTAAATAATTACAAAATTTTCTATTAAAAACTTATATAAAAACTACTTTATCAAATACCCCCATACTTGAGGTTTTGCTATTCCAGAGCAAAAGTGTGAGACATAATTTATAAGACATCCTTAAAAAAAAATTTTTAATTTAAAACTAAAATTTCATTTAACCAAAAGTTAAGTTAAGAGTAAATTCAAGGGGGAGTTAAGTCCTAAATTATGATGATGATTTGAAAAGAGGGAAAAATGTTTAGGCAATAACTTCTCAAGAAAATTAAGTAGTTTGACAAAATTGTAGAGATTATAAAACTAAATTAAATTAAAATTATAAGAACTCTATCTTAAAAGAATCTTAAGGAAAAGTAAATTACTAAATATTGCTCTCTCCATAATTTTCAACTAAAACTAGAACAATGATAATTGGCTAAGGGTGATTTCATAGAATTTGGCATAAGAAGAGAAATTTTTGAATGGAGGAAATGGAATTTATCATGAAATTTCCCTTTTTTTTTTTCTTTTCTCTTTTTTTTTTGTTTTTTTTTTCTTCTAATAAAAACCCAAAATGTATATGGTTTAGGAGTAATGAATTTTATCCTCTTACTCCATGCCATATAATCTTTTCAAATATTTTGGGTGCATATGTTTTAGGGAATAATGAATTTTATCCTCTTATTCCCATGACATATGATCTTTTAATACACATTTTTTTTTTATGCCATCAAAGGGGGTAGGGTAGAGGAAAAATAAATCTAGCTAGTTTTAAATCATATTGAGAGCAAATTCTAGTAAAATTAAAATTCCTAAGATCTAAGAAGTTAGAAGAAAGTATAATTGAAATCTAAAGAGGTTTAGGAAATTTACTACAAAATGAAGCCATTTAAAAATAAAAAGAGAAGTCATGCTAACAAAATTCTCTAATCAATTTAAAATCATAAGATGATTCTTAAATCAAGATTACCTCAAATTTAAAATTAACAAACTATGATAAGCAAAATTTTAGCCAATTAAAAACTTAAACATGCTTATAAACATTCTCAACTAGATTTCTAAGAAATCACAAAAACAACAAGGAGGGAAATAAGAATTTTTTGAATTTTTGATATTATCTTTTTTTTTTGAATTTTTCTCATTAAAAACTATTTACAAAGAAAGGAAACTAGATTTAAAACTTAACAAATTTTTTTGCAAGTCTTGGACTTCCCAAGGGCTACCCGGTGAAGGGTTCGCAAGGTACTAGGAGGTGTGATGGGATAAAATCCCAAACGTCCCTTTCCAAGATTTAAATTTTTCTGTTTTCTATTTTTTTTTTGAGTTTTGGGTTTTACAAGTGCTAAAATAGAAGAAAAACATAAGAAAATATATATATATATTTTTTTTGAAAATTTTCTAATTTAACAACTATTTACAAGAATTTACAAAGGGCTATTTACACCCCCATACTTAAAGTTAAACATTGTCCCCAATGTTTAAAAATAAGTATGAAGTAGGAAAAGATAAAAAAAAAAATGCAAAAACGAAAGAAGAGAAGGAAAAAGGGCTTCCCTGATTTTTTTGAAGCTTTTGTGGGGAAGCCGCGATTACCTGCAAAAGTTGTTAAAGCAGAAAAGAAGAGACAAGAGAAAATAACAAAAGATAACTTTGGGGTGCCTCCCAAAAGCGCTTTGTTTAAGGTCGCGTAGCTTGACCCACTTGCCGATTATGTTATATGATGAAGAAAAATCGCATCACTTTTGTCATTAGGTACGTCTCCCGGAAGATACAATTTAAGGCGGTGCCCGTTAACTTTGAAGGAGCCTTTTTCCGGGTGGGAAATTAGGATTGTCCCATAGGACCAAACCTCTTTAACAATAAAGGGTCCGGACCATCGGGATTTTAATTTTCCCGGAAAAAGGCGAAGGCGAGAATTATAAAGGAGGACGAGATCGCCCGGCGAAAAAGTTTTCGGAAATTTTATATGTTTATCGTGATAAAACTTTGTTCGCTCCTTATATAATTTATTGCTCTCATACGCATTCGCTCGCCATTCATCTAACTCGTTTATTTGAAACTTCCTTTGTTCACCCGCTAAAGTGGAATCGAGATTTAAAAATTTAAGCGCCCAAAATGCGCGGTGTTCTAATTCGACCGGAAGGTGGCAAGCCTTGCCATAGACCATTCGATATGGTGTACAACCGATAGCGGTCTTGTACGCCGTACGATAGGCCCAAAGCGCGTCATCGAGCTTTATTGCCCAATCCTTCCGATTAATAGAAACCGTTTTCTCTAAAATTCGCTTTAATTCTCGATTAACCACTTCGACTTGGCCGCTCGTTTGTGGGTGATATGCAGTGGATAGTTTGTGCGTGACACCATATTTTGCTAAAGTTTTTGTGAATTGAGTATTGCAAAAATGGGTGCCCCGATCACTCACAATAGCGCGCGGAGTGCCAAATCGAGAAAATAATTTTTTTAAAAAGTTAACGACGACTCGCGCATCGTTGGTGGGGAGAGCTTGCGCTTCCGCCCACCTTGACACGTAGTCGACCGCCACTAGAATATACTTATTTGAAAATGAAGGAGGGAGAGGACCAACGAAATCAATGCCCCAAAGATCGAAAATCTCGCATTCTAAGAAAATATTTTGGGGCATCTCATCCCGGCGAGAGATGTTGCCCGACCGCTGGCAGCTGTCGCAAGTACTCACAAGGGTGTGAGCATCTTTGAAGAGCGTGGGCCAATAAAAGCCTGCCTCCAACGCCTTCCTCGCGGTTCGGTTCGAATGATAATGACCACCGGATGGTCCCTCGTGACAATGTCGTAAAATTTTAAGACCCTCCTCACTCGAGACGCATCGTCTCACCACTTGGTCTGCGCATACACGGAATAAAAAGGGGTCCTCCCAAAAGTAATTCTTTAAATCAGAAAAGAATTTCTTCTTTTTCTGACTCGAGAATTCTTTTGGCAAGACCCGGGCTACTAAATAGTTAGCCAGATCTGCAAACCAGGGGGTAGACGACGTATTAATATCTTCGAGAGCGAGGAGGCGCTCTTCGGTAAATTTATCATCGATGTCAGATTCTATCAAAACTTCCGAGGCGGGGTTTTCTAAACGGGAGAGATGATCGGCCGCCAAGTTTTCGGCTCCTCTTTTGTCCCGGATCTCTAAGTCAAACTCCTGCAAGAGGAGGATCCATCGCAAAAGACGAGGCTTGGCGTCCGATTTGCTTAAAAGATACCTAAGTGCGGAGTGATCCGTGAAGACAATAACTTTTGAGAGGGTGATATATGACCTAAACTTATCGAAGGCAAAAACGATCGCTAGAAGCTCCTTTTCGGTTGTGGTGTAATTCGCTTGTGCCGACGTGAGTGTTTTGCTCGCATAATAAATAGGGTGGAAATACTTACTCACCCGTTGGCCTAAAACGGCACCAACCGCAATGTCACTCGCGTCGCACATGATTTCAAAAGGAAGCGACCAATCCGGCGCGACTAGAATCGGGGAGTTTATAAGTTTCTCTTTGATGAGTTTAAAAGCCAAATGGCATTCATCGCTAAAAATAAACGAGGATTCTTTTTCAAGAAGGTGGGTTAACGGCTTTGTGATTTTTGAAAAATTCTGTATAAAGCGCCGATAAAACCCCGCGTGGCCTAGGAAACTACGAATAGCTTTTACGTTTGTTGGAGGGGGAAGTTTTTCAATCACTTCGATCTTGGCCTTATCGACCTCGATCCCCATGCCCGAAATTTTATGACCAAGGACTAGCCCTTCCTTGACCATAAAATGGCATTTCTCCCAATTAAGTGCTAAATTCGTTTCCTCGCATCGCTGCAACACGCGCTCAAGATTTTTTAAACAATTTTTAAATGAATTTCCGAACACGGAAAAGTCGTCCATAAACACTTCCATCACCTCCTCTACTAACTCGTCAAATATTGCCAGCATACATCTTTGGAATGTAGCTGGCGCATTACAAAGACCAAATGGCATCCTTCGATAAGCGAAGGTGCCAAAGGGACAAGTGAAAGTGGTTTTCTCTTGGTCCTCGGGCGAAATCGGTATTTGAAAATATCCCGACAAACCATCGAGAAAACAGTAGTAGGAGTGACCTGAAAGGCGCTCTAAAATTTGATCGATGAATGGTAGGGGGAAGTGATCCTTACGGGTGGCATCATTTAGTTTTCGGTAATCGATGCACATCCGCCAACCCGTAACAGTACGGGTTGGGATCAACTCGTTATTCTCATTAGCTACTACCGTAATGCCACCTTTCTTTGGTACGACTTGTACTGGGCTAACCCAAGTACTATCCGATATCGGGTAGATAATTCCCGCGTCCAATAGTTTGATCACTTCGGCCTTAACGACTTCTTTCATGTTAGGGTTTAGCCGTCGTTGAGGCTGGACCGAATTTCGGGAATTATCTTCGAGGAAAATTTTATGAGTGCAGAAGGAAGGGTTTATACCCTTTATATCCGAAATTTGCCACGCAATTGCGTGGCGGTGCTTTCTTAAGACAATAGCCAACTCGGAAATTTCTGAGTTGCTAAGTTCGGATGAAACGATGACGGGTAGCTTCGACTCTTTTTCTAAAAATAAATACTTAAGGTGAGGGGGAAGTTGCTTTAGTTCCAAAACGGGTGGCTCTTCATAAGATGTTTTGATTTTTAATTTTTCTAAAAATAGTGGTTCGGGTGGTGTGAAACGAGTGACTTCTTCTTCTTCCAGACAAAAGAGCTCGGCGAACTCGGACTCGTGACTCGAGGTGGAGACTAACTCGGGAGGGGAATCGAATTCCCAACACTCTTCCAGGTAAAAACATGAATCGTCGTTTTCTAATGTGTTCCGCATCGAGGAATTTATGCCGAAAGAAACTTCATCATCTCCAACCCGAAGGAGGAGCTTTCCGTTACTTACGTCAATAATGGCGCGGGAGGTGGCAAGGAAGGGGCGGCCGAGTATGAGGGGTGCTTCGGCATCCTCTTCGATGTCAAGAATGACAAAGTCCACCGGGAAAATGAACTTGTCGACCTTGACGAGCACGTCCTCCACTATTCCTACCGGATATTTTAAAGAGCGATCCGCTAATTGAATACTCATTCGAGTGGGGCTTGGATTTCCTAGACCTAGTTTCTTAAATAATGAAAAAGGCATGAGATTGATACTTGCTCCCAGATCCGCTAAAGCGTGTTTTACTAACGAATTGCCAAATAAACACGGGATGGAAAACCGTCCCGGGTCATTCACTTTTGTAGGCAATTTGTTGAGTACAACCGCGGAGCATTCTGCGTTCAAAGAAATATGCGAAATATCTTCTAATTTTTTCTTATTGGAGAGCAACTCCTTAAGATATTTCGCATATTTAGGCATTTGAGAGATAGCCTCGCAGAAGGGTACATTAATGTGGATTTGCTTTAAAATATCTAAAAACTTTTTATAATTCTTTTCGGCGCTCTCGCTTTTAAACTTAGATGGATACGGAACATTAGAAGTAGAAGCGCGCGGAGCTAACGTAGTAGGTAAAATTGAAGATAAAATAGGAGGAAGAGGAGGAGAGGAAGTTACCATGGGTTCGTCCTGCTTAGAAGCCACCTCCTTCCCGCTTCGGAGTGTAATCGCGTTTGCGCTCTCCCTTGGGTTGGGCTCCGTGTTTCCCGGAAGGGCTCCTTGCGGTCGCTCGGAGATTATCTTTGCTAGCTGGCCCACTTGGTTCTCTAAATTTTTGATCGATCCGGTGAGGTTCCGGATGTTCGCTTCAGTTGTAGCAACATATTTTGCAAAAACCTCTTCAAGCGGAGAGGGTTTCTGCTGTTGCGGTGGAAAACCGGGTGGATTAAAATTTTGAGGGGGAGTTAAATTGAGAAGTTGATTTGGAGGTTGATTTAAATTTAAGGGACGCTGAGCATTTCCTTGATTGCTCCATGAGAAGTTCGGATGATTCCTATAACCCGCATTGTAGGTGTTATTATACGGAGCGGTGTTCGGGTTATAGGAAGGCCGAGGTGGATTTCCCATGTAATCAACTTGCTCTTCAAGTAAAATATTATTAGCCCAAGGAGGAGTGGCGGAGGAAGCAGACATCTCCGCCACTTGCTTTGTTAAGCGCTCAACTTGTAAAGCCAAATTTGCGTTAGCGTCTATTTCAAAAATTCCGGCCGGCTTATTAGGCCGCGCTCGGGGCATGTTCCATTGATACGCATTTGTGGCCATCTCTTCGAAAAGCTCTTGAGCGGCGATCGGGGTTTTGTTATTTAATGTCCCCCCGGCGGCCGCATCAATCATTTGCCTCGTTTGGAGATTTAAGCCATTATAAAATATTTGCACTTGTTGCCAAGTGGCAAGTGCGTGGTGAGGGCATCGACGCAAAAGCTCCTTGAAGCGCTCCCATGTATCATAGAGAGTCTCCGAGTCGATTTGCATGAACGATGCAATATCCGTGCGTAATTTAGCGGTCTTTGAAGGCGGGAAATATTTATTAAGAAATTTTTCCGCCATTTCGGCCCATGTAGTGATGGATCCCCTTGGTAGGGAGCCCAGCCACTGCTTGGCCTTAGACCGCAGAGAGAAAGGAAAAAGACGTAATCGAATGGCATCATCGGTGACGCCATTGATCTTAAAAGTGTCGCAAATTTCAAGAAAGTAAGAGATATGTGAATTTGGATCCTCGTCCGGTTGACCATCAAAGGTCACCGATTGTTGCACCATTTGTATGATGCTGGACTTGATCTCAAAATTATTGTTCGCCACCGCGGGGCGAACAATACTCGATTGTGTGCCTTCCAAATTCGGCCGCGCATAATAGGACATGGTCCGTTGCGCGTCCTCATTAGGGTTTGGCTCGTTAAGATTAGGAGGATTAAGATTATGATCCATATTTGCTGCGTTAGTGTCCCCGATTGACTCTTCAGATTCTACTTGATTTCCTTGATCACGAGAACGGCGGTGCCTCAAAAGGGTTCGCTCGATTTCCGGATCAAAAGGAAGAATCGAAGTGCTACCACGGGTCATACACTAAAAAGAGAAGGAAAGAAGAAGAAAAAGAGAGAATATTTTTTTGTTCTTTTTAGGCGGATTAAGTTAGTCTTGGACTTCCCAAGATCTACCCGGTGAAGGGTTTGCAAGGTACTAGAGGCTGTGATGGGAATTCAAGCCCAAAGCGTCCTTTCCAAGAATTTTAATTTCACCCTTAAGATTTTCAAAAATAGAAAAACTAAAATAAAAACAACATGATAAAATTAATAGCTATCCTTGTTTCAAAATATCTACGCAAAAGTCCCCGGCAACGGCGCCAAAAACTTGATATAGATTTTCGCGGTTTTGAAATTTTAGTGAAGGGTTGAGATTTTTTCCAAAACTATATCCGATAAAGGCAAGTGTACCTTATCGTCTATAGTATAGGATATTAAGAAATACCAAGGTCGTATTCCACGGGGCGCGTTGATTACTTCTACTTTGAGGAAAGTCACTATTATCTTATCTAATGATATTTTGGGGTTTTGGTTCTTAGCTAAAAAAAAGAGAAATTGCAAGCTAAATTAAGGGTTTAGATGATGATAAAAGAGGCTAGTACTCAATCAAAAGTCACCTTGGAGTGAGAAAAGACAAGTAAAAAGAAATTAAATCTAATTCCGTTTAAATTGAACTACTTGACCGTGGAGGTTCCCGAAGCTCGAACATGCCTCTCTCGAGGTTAATGCCCAACTAAGATTAGGAAAAATCAACCGGACTCTCGTCCTATAATCGATTACCTAAAACTTGCTTTACGAGGTGAACCCCACTATTGGATTTGACTCCAATCCGGGAGATTTACGTCATCCTCTCTCGAGGGGTGCGTGCAACTCTCTTTACCCTTGAGTGATCGATTCATACTTTGAGCCTCTCGGCTAACTAAATATGAAAACTTAAGCGAAAACCATATATCGAAAGTATGGCCTCACTAATTAAAAATCAAGGATAATTCAAGTGTTTATAAAAATGGAAAAAGAAAACTTTAGAAAATCATAACTTGTCTAACTCATCCTCGGATCATTTTGATCGAGTACTAATGAGGATTAGTTAATCATGGTGGAGGGGGAAGAGGAAGAAAAATAAAAATGCATATTAAGAAATTTTAGCTAAGGAGGAGACAAAATAAAGAGAACAAACTATTTTTTATTTAAATGAAAAACTATTACAAGACTTAAGAAAGGAAATTGCAAGCTAGGAAAAACAAGATTACAAGCTTAAACTAGACTATTGCACTAAAGGAAAGCTAATACATTGCATTAGAAAAGGAAGAGAGCATGAAAATAAAGAGACATGAACATAAACATGAAAAAGGAAAACTACTCAAGATTGGCTCCAGCAGCACCTTCCCCACTCCAAAATTCTGAACCCTGGACTCAAGGAGAGCCTCTGAATTTATAGGCAAAATTTTCAAGTTACACGCCCTCGGTCACGGGCGTGTCCAAGGGCGTGTAATCACTGTAACATTGGATCCGGCAGCGGCGTGGGCTTGGCGTGACGGCGGGAGAAAATCGGACATGTCACGGGCGTGACATATGGGTCACGGGCGTGACTTAGGACGGCTTCATTTAATGCGGCATGGGCTAGGCAGACCGCGCGGCGGCGTGCTTGGATCACGCGGGAAGGTCACGGGCGTGACTTTGGTTCACGGGCGTGACTTTGGGTCACGGGCGTGACTTTGGGCGACTTCTCAACGGCAACTTCTCGTCTCGACGGCAGCTCCACGCGGCAGATTCTAATATTACACGCCCATGGTCACGGGCGTGACTTTGGGTCACGGGCGTAACCTGGGGCGTGACTGGGTGTGGACTAGCTCAACAGCACGGCATCGACCTGGACTGGTCTTCAGGTTACACGCCCTTGGTCACGGGCGTGACCGAGGGCGTGACATGTGATTTTTCCCGATTTGTCCCAGAAATCTGCAAATATTAAAATTAGGCTAAGTTAGAATCAAAATTACAAAAAGAACTACTTATAACCTAAAATTGACATAAAAAGGAAAATTCATATTAAATAATTACAAAATTTTCTATTAAAAACTTATATAAAAACTACTTTATCATCCCTCTCCCTTGATGGTGCGCGCGACTGGGCACGCAAAAGGGCGGAGGGGAGGGTTTTCTGATTGGGTGTTGGAGGCTTAGGTTTTAAGTTCTTAACCTAGTAAATCTATTAATAGCACACCCACTCCACTAAACGCACATTACCATTGATTTTATTAAATCTTTTAACTTTTGGGGGTGTTACAATTCTCTCCCCCTTAAAGAAATTTCATCCCAAAATTTACTCTCAACCTCAAATGCAAGAGATACAAAACATCAAATTTCAAAATGGCATGTGGGTCATGGACCCCCCACGCTTTCGCTGCACTACTCTGATTTACACCTTCACATGAAAACTAAATGCTCTTAACCGCAATAAAGTACCAAATTAGGAGGTCACATATATCATTTGCATGGCTTTTCAAAACTCGGGAGATCGGCTTAGATTCGGACATACGTCAATGAATCCTCATGTACATTCTAACACATAGATTCTTCCATCACTTAGGACATAACCAAAAGAGCCTTACGAATTCTCATTTTTGTCGCTCCATAGCCTTTTCACTATGTCGGGAAGGGTTACACTCTTCCCAAAATGAGAAACTTTGACCTCTCATAGGAGAATCAAATCACTACATTGATTCCAATTCCTTGCGTGCTCACTTACAACTCCAAACACATCAAGTCTACAATGGTCCCGGGAGTTTATAATTGGTGGTAATCAAACTAGAATATAACCTTTAATCAACATGCATAAACAATGTAATTAACTACCACTCAGATTTTGTACACACATACACAAAAGAGAAATCTTCATCCGAGAAATAGAAATCTCGATGAGACGTTTTACTTGGGTTCAAAGGTGTACGAATCTTTTTATGAGTGTTATTTATATATCATCGTGCCAACAACGTTTTGAACGAAACACTTTCAAACTATCTCGTGGTAGACTAATGATCCTTCGCGTTGTTATTTACGAAGTGACACAAATATCAATTTCCATCATCAACATGTTACTAAATCAAACTCATATTGGTTCACCACTGCATAGCCATGCAATAACAAAATGCGACTCTACCTCTAGAATCATCTTTCAATCTAAGTACATGATTCTTACAATGAATCCAAGCATTGCACGTGATAAACACGCAGTATGCTACCAACAATTTCAATTCTCATTTATCAACCCAAAACCTCAAATGAAAGATTTCAGTATTTCGTCATCACTCTTTCATAGGTCGAAGCAATAACTTCAACAGAGTCACATTCATCATGATTCGTAACGACCAATTGATCTCATACATATGCAAATCACCAAACTAACATGGGTCATAACCCATGCTATCAAACTATAAGTAGCGCTTACATGTTGCTCTTTCTAGTGCCACCACATACAGCATTCATGAGTAATGATGCTCACACACATTCCACCGTTATCCAACACTTAATTCAAATTTTCACTAAGTAGTTACTTCAAATTTAAAACTACAGTAAGAGGAAAAAAATGCGAAAATCACAAATTTTACCAATCCTTCCCCCCACACAATTCAACATCTAATTTATCCGTAGTGTACATATTGCGACGTCATTTACATGTTGATATGTAGCGACATACTCGTTAATTCACAATATGGCTTGTTTATTCCGCAAGTCATCCAAGGTTTTTCCTACTCCAAGAATCTCCTTTTCACTGAAGTATCTTATCTTAGATCTCATGCTTTCAAACCTCATCACGGTTCTACAAAAAATTTGGCAACAAGTCTGAAGTCATGTCACATCAACATTTTTCTCCTACTTCAAGGTTCTAATTCGAATGAGGCCTCCAGTTAGCCACTCTCTTACTAATAAAACCATCACAATTCTCCATTTTAGTAATCAATACCCTCGTAATCAAAAATGTGTTATGGACACCACCACAATTTAAAATGAGAAGTCTCTTTTTACAAACCACGAGTCATTCTACCAATTGAGCTCAACCATGCAAACCAATTTGCTTGTGAGTATAGCCTCCCCTGCCTTACCACTTGGCCATGCCGCCAAATTTCTCATCATTTCCGATGTATCACTTTTCAAAATGGTAAATTAAACTCAGCATACATGCGTAAGTTGTAACCATTATAAACTGTAAGCAAACAATCAGTACGCGGACACTCAGGTCCTCAGTCACATGATTCTATATATGACTGCTACAATGGTCTTAAGAAAATACTCTACAAGTGACACATTGGCAGTAACAGGGCTCAACACACCACTGTTAAAATGACACCAAAACTAGTCACTCAGCACGTAATCCTTCGTACGTCATACACAACAGTGTAAAATGAACAAGTCAACTGCTAGACATGAGCCAAACATAGTGCTCTCATGACACTCACCACATAGGGTCTATAAAACCCTGCAAGCACACCTGAGCATTTACTTGTCCGGACAACCACGCCAGACTCTCGGATACCCAAGTCATAGAGTTTACAAACTCAAGGCCTAACTATGGCTCAAAACACAGGCATGGTGCATGCAAAGCACCCAAACTAAAACTATGAGTACACAACTTCCAAGTTCATTAAACCTCTTACCGGTCTGGACTCTTAATCCAGACTCACAGTCTATCTCATGGTTTAGCACACAAAATGGGAAATAGATTTTGCATCTAACTAAAAGAGTGTGACAGTGGGGAACAAACCGCAACTGTCCAAAAGAGCACGACATGTGAAAAATAATCTACAACCGTCAAAAGGAGTGCGAGAAGGAAAAAATAGTCCACAACTGTCAAAAGAGCGTGACAGAGGGAACAATAGTCTGCAACTATCCAACAGAGCACAACAGGGAAAAAATAGACTATAACTATCCAAACGAGGGCAATAGGGGAAAAACAGACCACAACTATTAAAAGGAGTGCGATAGGGAAAAAATAGTCGACAACTATCAAAAGAGCGTGACAGGGGGAAAAATAGCACACGATTGTCCAAAAGAGTGTGACAGGGGAAAATAGACCACAACTGTCCAAAAGAGCGCAATAGGGGGAAAATAGTTCGTAACTATCCAAAAGAACGCGACAGGGGGTAAATAATCTGCAATTGTCCAAAAGAGCACGCCAGAGAGTGTAGCATTACTCACGGTCCTAGAATGTCGTGACGGAAGGCACGAACTCATCTCCGGTCTTTAAACAATATTTTCCCAACATAGCTTGAAGAGGCTCTAAACCGTGCGGGTGATGTGACATTGACTAATAGGTCTATAAACACAACTACAACATGACGGGGAATCCACCCGTTTTATCATTACACTTCATAATTCATGAATCATAATTCATCGCCGCCATTGGCATATCATGTCATTCCCTAATCATCACTCTTAAGTGTGAACTTCTGTGCTCTCTTGCGCACATCAGGGACATACAACCAAGCATAAGGGTAACCAAATTGATCGGATGCCTCTTTTGATATATCACACTTAAAGAGGTATGAGTGATCTAACGATTTCAACTAATAGGTCATCAAAGATTTGACACCATCTACAACCATTCACTACAGTATCAGGCGAATCACTGCAACAAATCTCATCTTACAGACCATGACTTTTTGTTCCATAAGTCATGTTCGCATAAGGGTATCCAGGCTGACAACACTTATCAAAATACCATGGTGGTCAACATCTAAGTTATGGTAACTCCCAAATCGTAGCGGCAATTCGCCTGACATTCGTATTCTTTTACGAGTAACCGCTAATTCCATTTTCCCATAATGTTTTATTTGGAGAAATGAAGGAAAAAAGCACTTTAGTCAATGATTATTAATGCTTGCACATGTGAAACACATGGTCTAGCAATCATAGATGGGGAAAATCACTATGCGTGGAACGCTCAAGTTCCCAAATGTGCATGGAACACAATGATTTTGGTCATTCCTAAGTGAACATTCTGCTTAACTTTAGTCATTTAGGCTCTTCCACAACATATGCTCACCACCCATTAAATAGGATTTGTCCCGAAACATAAAGACTATCAGATCGTGAAACCTAAAGTTCGATACCAATCGTAACATCCTGGTCTGCAAATATAATATAACATGGGTCTGCTCGGAGACCCACGACATACAAAATCGACAAACCTAAAATGCTATTAATTGATAACAAGAAATTAAATAACTCAGAGTTCAAAACTGCAATGGAAGCTCAGAAAAGCCCAAACAAGAGGGGCACGATAGTCCATAACTAAAAGGAATAAAGTACTAAAAGTAAAGTACAGGGCCTTAGGGCCTTACATGGCTTTCAAATAGAAACATAGACATACTAAAAGGGAGCTCAAAATAGGGGAGAGAAGGATCTCTAGCTCCTCAGCAACACATGGGTTGTGGCCCACTACGGACCGCTACGAACTACATCACATGAAACCAAGAACAAAAGGGTGAAAAACAAAGGTTAGCATGGGGTTGGCCAACACAACATAATGACCCCCCTGACCATCCCAGCGGACTCCAGGGTGAGTACATCGCTCTCCTACAAGTATAGACAAAACACCAAAACATGCAAAGCGAAGAACAAAAGGGACACACTAAGCATCACCTTTCAAACTATCATGCATGCATCATGGACGCACCAAAATTGCACAATCTAAGCTCTAAAGAAAAGCATAAAAGTACAACCACGATACGAGGTAAGAGAGCTCCTTTCGTCAACAATCGAAGTGATAAGAGGGACAAATATCACAACTTCCCTACAAGGAGTGACAACGGTTTAGTTTAATCCATGCTCTCAAGCGTAGCAACATGAGGGTCAATCATACAACCATCAGAGCAAACGCGACAGGGGGCCAACTTGACCTGCGTCCCTGAACATAGTGATAGAGGGGGACTCATAATTCCACACCCTCCAACATAATAATGAAGGGTGGACTCATCCACCACGGCTTCAAAATTACACCTTTTAGTAATGATCCAGGGCAAGCCCACTCCGGAATCCATCGGAGGTGTGTCAGTCAGAATCCACCAGACCTAGCCTTCCAAAGTAACAATAAAGGGGGGACTCATCACCCACGCCTACCAAATTGCACCTTTTAGTAACAATCCAGGACATGCTCACTCTGGAATCCAACGATGGTGTGTCAGTCAAAATTCACCAGACCTAGCCTTCCAAAGTGCACCTTTTAGTATCGATCCAGGACAAGCCCACTCCGAAATCCACCATAGGTGTTTCAGTCAGAATTCATCATACCTAGCCTTCCAAAGTAACAATGAAGGGGGGCTTATCACCCACACCTTCCAACAAAGATTCCAAGCATATCCTTACATGTCTCTAAATTAAATGGGCAACACATTGAAAGATTAGAAAGCTTGTAAATGCAACTACAAGGGGACTAAAAACTCACATGTTCTCTGAAAACCCTCAAAACTCATCATTCTACCGGGCCCAATGCAGACTCTCCTTGAAACACTACGATGAATAGCATGGGACATTCCCGTTAGCGCAGCTAGGGCTAATTGCAATACACACCACATAACATCACCCATACGGGCTTATCACCATGGGTAGGCTTCATATATCATGCCTAAATCTAGACTCGCATGTCAGATCACTAATACACATTTTTGCTGGGGACATCCCACGCCCTAGAGGAGTCCTTGTCCTCAACCAAAATGGCGTGAGGGGACTCCCATTGCACAAAAAATAATCACATGCACAAAAATACATAAAATATAATCCTAAGACTGGGAAAAAGATCGTTACCCTTGGTTCACATTGCGAAGCCATGAAAACAATCTTAGTGGTTCCCTATTTGTGGATCCGTACTCCTCTTGATGAATCAAGCTTCGAATCGACTCTCTCACAATGATTCCTTGCAAGGTGACAACTAGCCAAAGCTCCACTCGGCAAGGAGATATCTTCGCGGCAAAACCCTAGATCCCAGTAACAGAGAGGATAACCTGAAATTGGACCCCAAGAAGGTCCTCGATAGGGAAGATGTGTTGGAGCATGTGTTCCATATCTCTTGGTTTGAGAATTACAAATTCCTATGTGTAATTGATCATGCTTGCATGTGTTTTTAGTATGCAGGAACTACTAGAACAATATCCCTATATGTAGAATGTTGAATGCAGCCAAATCTCACAAGAAAGATAATGCCTAGCGGTAAAGTTACCGCCAATGGTAGCTTATCGTCGAGAATCTATGTCGATGAGAAGAAATATCTTTGTGATTGGAATATCGATGAGAAGAAATATCTCCGAGACTCTAACGCCTGGTGTTAACGCTAACATGAGTGGTAGCATTCGTCGAGAAGATATGTTGATAAGAAGGGATTTCATCGTGAAGGGAATGTCATCGAGATGACATGTGCACATCGATCTAACACGGAGTGTTAGTACTACCACAGCGCGACAGGGTTATGTTCTGTCATGATCAGCCACGACCTCCACGACATCAACCATGTTTCTGCATGAACGCTAACACTAGTGGTAGCTTTACCACTTGCGGTAGTTTTCAAACCATTTAAAAAGGATGGATCTCCTTGTTCTATGTTACATGCTTTCAAGCCACAACTCCAACCTTTTGTTAGAGCCTTCATCCTTGAGTTCCAGAGCACTCCCAACTCCATTTTTGAAGATTAAGAGTGAGAAGGAGATTTCCAAATGGTCAAACTACAAGTAGGATGCACGCTTCAACTCCGATGATGCTCATGGCGTTTCTTCATCATCTCCTTCCGAGCTTTTCATTATTTGGAGTTTTTATTTCTTAATTTACTTTGTATTCTTCTATTTTCTTTTGTAATGGTAGTGAATTCGCCGTGGTTGTTGGCGACTAGGCCTTGCGAGGTTTAGAGGGAATTCGATGTGGTGTGTGCGGTGACTAGGTCTAGGTGTAGATCTAGGGGAGTCTAGAGGCCATATTTGGGGTAAGATAGGCTATAGCCAGCCGGTTCTTGGGAGACGGACCGGTGAAGAATCAAAAAGTGATTTTTTTCTTATCGCCAGATTTTCAAGCGTTACTGAAATCATAATTTTTGTAATTATCTTTTGAAATAAAATTAGTTTCCATCTTCTCTGAATTACAAGGATTTTATTTCATTTAAGATTTTTAAGAAGAATCACTTTGGCGCATTTTCCGAAAGTATTATATTTTTGAAGTGCTAATGTCGAGCGTTAACTACTAACGTCAGCAGTAGTAACATAAATAATTCTCAAAAAAATTACAAGTTTTATTTAAAATTTAAAAATCCCTTATTCACCCCCCCTCTAAGGGCATCATAAGATCCAACACTTGGTATCAGAGGTAGGTTATTCCAAAATAGTTTCACAATTGGGAATAATGGCGCACAATGATCATGCTTTTCATGAGAGTCAAGGGATTAGTAGACTTACTCTATTCACCGGTATGATTACAATTATTGGAAAACTAGAATGCATTGTTTTTTAATTGCCTTAGATAATGATGTTTGCGGTATGGTAGAAGAATGCTACTCTCCACCAACATTTGTTGTTGGAGAAGTTTCTATGGAAAAACCAAAGGACAAATGGGATTATAACGATAAGCTGAGATGTAAGAATAACATTAAAGCTATGAATGCTTTATTTTGTGCTTTGGATAGAATGTAATTTAATCGAACTTGTGCTTGTAAAACTGCTTACGATATTTGGAATTTATAAGAAGTTACTCATGAAGGTACTTCATAGGTCAATGATTCAAAGTTTTTCCAACTAGAATCTGAGCACAAAAAATTTTGGATTGAGGCGAATAAAGACATAGATTCAATGTACACAAGGTTTACTAAGAACGTCAATGACTCAAAAGTGCTTGGAAATATGTTCTCCAATGACGACTTGGTGAGAAAAATTCTTAGGTCTATCCCTAAAAAGTTCAATCCAAAGGTGACGGCCATCTCGGAGTCGCATGATCTAAAGAAGCTCCAAATCGAGAGTCTCATTGGGAATATCAAAACCCAAGAGGTTGAACTAAAAATTCAACAATAAGAGTACAACATGGAGCCAAAGAAGAAGGCATTGGCATTGAAATCAAAGAAGGAGGCCGACGGAGATGATGATGATGAAGAGGATGAGCAGAGCTTTTTTGTGAAAAAATTCAAAAGATTGAGGAAAAATCCGGAAAGGAAAAACACCTTGCAGAAATATTTAATCAAGATGGGATCTTCATCAAAGAAAGGAAAAGGTAGCAATGATGACGATGATGAGCGGCCACCATCGGAGTGCTACCATTGAAGAAAGACCGGACGCATCCGGAGCCAGTGCCCGAAATATCTGAAAGAGCAAAAAGAAAAATGGCACAAGGGCAAGGAGAAAAAGAAGGTACTAAAGGTAGCTACTTGGGACTCCTCCTCCTCCGAGAAATCAGGCATCTCATCCTCCAATGATGAAGAAAAGCCAACATTTTCCTCATGGCAAAGAGCAACCCGCCATCCGATGATGAATGTAGTGTCCAAAGAGACATTGAGGTACCTCATCCCACTCTTGATGATTTATATACTCAGTATTTACAAACTTGCAAATATTTTGATAAAAGTTTAAAACATATAGATCTCTTAAAATCTAAAAATAAACTTTTATTAAGAGAAAATAAAAAAGTATCTAAAGAGGTAAAACTAGTAGGGAAAGAGAGGGTATCCTACCAAGAGTGCAATCACTACTTGGCAATGGTAAAAGAACTTGAACAAGCTCTTGTTATGTCTCACTCCACTATCGAATCTCTCACTAAGGAATAAGGGGACTTAGAAAGAACTTTAAAGACCTCTCTTTCTCAAATAGAAGAAAGAAAGAAAGAAAACTTTTGCGAATCGATGTGTTATGTTAGTAACAGAAAACATCGCTCTTAAAGCCCGAATTCATGATATAAACATGGCCATTACAAAATTCAAAGTTGGTCAAAGGTCACTTGACATGATCTTGGAAACCAATTCCATGATAGTGCAAAATATAGGCTTGATTATGGTTTTGGGAGCTATCGCCCAATGTTAACTCTTAACATCGGCGGTAGAACTAAACCTAGAAAAGATAATTCTTATGATAAAAATTTAATTCACAAGTCTGTTGTTACCACATCTTCCTGTAAGATTTTATACAGAACTCTGAAAATGGTCTCAACCCCTTTATATCATGTGCCAAATGTCATATATTTGGACACACCATGAACTTTTATAGGAAGAAGGGACGAAGTACTTTAAAGCAAATTTGGATGCCTAAAGTTTTCACCTATTCTATGGGAGGAACCTCTTGGGAATCCAGATCATTACTCTCATCTCCCTTTTAGGTATGTTGGCAGGCTAAGGACAAAGAAGATGTCTGGTATTTGGACTCGGGATGCTCCAAGTACATGACAGACAACAAAACTAAATTCCTTAGCCTTGTGATGAAGAAAGGAGGGATGGTGACTATTAGAGATAACGGAAAAGGAAGGATCATGGGCATCGACGTAGTGGGTAACAAATCATTTTCTATTTCTAACGTATTGTTTATAGAAGGTTTAAAACATAATCTAATTTCAATTAGCCAATTATGTGATAAAGGTTTAAATGTTTTATTTGAATCTTCTATAAATGTTTGTAAAATTATAAATTCTAAAACAACTGATGTTGTTCTCATTGCACATAGAATGCATAATGCTTATATGATTGCCTTTAATGATCTTTCCCATTCTTCTTTAAAATATTTTATTTCTAAAAAAGCAGAATTAGAACTTTGGCATAGGCGTCTTGGTCACACTAGCACCAAGCTAATTTTAAAACTATCAAAAGATAAATTAATTAGACGATTACCAATACTTAGTAGAAATTTATCTTCACTTTACTCGCCTTGCCAAAAAGGAAAATTTTCAAAATCTTCTTTTAAAAGCAAAACTGTTATTTCTACTACTAGACCACTTCAATTGATTCACATGGATTTATTTGGACTGGTTAGCACTTCTAGTCTTGGTGTTAGAAAATACACTTTTGTATTAATTGATGATTATTCTAGATATTGTTGGACTATATTTCTTTCATTTAAATCTGATGCTTTCTTTGAATTTACTAAACTATGCATTCATATTCAAAATGAACTTGATTTAAAAATAAAATGCGTACGCTCGGATTATGGAGGAGAATTTGAAAATGATAAATTTACTACTTTTTGTAATGATTTAAGAATTAAACATAAATTTTCTGCACACACGCGCCACAACAAAATGATGTAGTGGAGAGGAAAAATAGAACACTTCAAGAACTTGCACATACTATTCCTTCCGAATATAGGATATCTAGATCATTTTTGGTCGAAGCTGTTAATACTTCATGTTATGTAATTAATCGTGTCATACTTCACCCATTTTAAAATTAACTCATGAATTATATTTCCAAAAGAAACCTAATGTATCTTACTTTCGTGTTTTTGGTTGTAAATGCTTTATATTGAACAATAAAGATACCTTAGGAAAGTTTGATGAAAAATATGATGAGGGAATTTTTATTGGGTATTCTTCAACTAGTAAGGCTTATAGAATATATAATTAAAGGACTAAAATAGTTGAAGAGTCTATTTATGTTAGATTTGATGAAATTGTTCCTTGTGTTGATACTAATCCTACATGAAATGAAGAGGAACCCCTTCCCACTTTGGTGCATGAGGATGTTGAATCACTTGGTGAAAAAGAGAGAGAGAGGAGAATGTAGAAGAGAAATAAGAATATGTACCTCCAAGTAAGCTCAAATTTTTAAAGGATCATCCAAGGGAACTTATTATTGGAGAACCATCAAAATGGGTAACTACTCGATCTTCTTTACATGAGTCATTTTCAAACCTTTCTTTTGTATCTGAAATAAAACCAAAAATTGTTTCAACCGCTTTAAATGATGAATTTTGGTTTTATCCATGAATGAAGAACTTAATCAATTTGAATGTAATAAGGTTTGGAACCTTATAGAGAGGCCATCTATCATCCGGTTGTTGGTCTTAAATAGATTTATAAAAATAAATTAGACGGTGACTCTAGGATTACAAGGAATAAAGGTATATTAGTTGCACAAGATTATTCACAACTCGAGTGGGTAGATTTTGATAAAACTTTTGCACTCATTGCTCGCCTAGAATCTATTAGAATTTTTCTTGCATTTGCGAGTTTTAAAAGGTTTAAATTATTTCAAATGGATGTTAAAAGCGCATTTTAAATGAGATTATAAAAGAAGAAGTATATGTTGAACAACCCCCCGGTTTTATTAATAAAAAAATTCCTAATCATGTGTATAAATTAGAAAAGGCACTTTATGGTTTGAAACAAGAGTCACGTGCTTGGTATGAAAGATTAACATCATTTTTGTTAAAGCATGGATATACTATGAGAAGTGCAGATAACACACACTTCATTAAGCATTGTAATAATGATCAGATAATTTTGCAAATTTATGTTGATGATATTATTTTTGGAGCCACTAATGAAGAGTTGTGTAATGAAGTAGTTTTAGTGATAAAAATGAATTTTAAATGAGCTTGGTAGGAGAGCTCATATATTTTCTAGGATTTCAAATCACACAAAGTCATAATGGTATTTTTATTTGTCAATCTAAATATATTAATGATATACTCAAATGATTTGGATTTGAAAACCTATAACAACCTAATATTCCAATGACAGCATCACTAAAGTTAGGAAAAGATGAAGTCGGCATTTCTATTGATCAAACATTATATAGAGGAATGATAGGATCATTATTTTATTTAAGTGCATCTAGACCCGATCTTATGTTTGTCGTTCGTTTATGTGTTAGATTTTAAGCTAACCCCAAAAAATCACATTTAAAAGCAGTTAAACTAATTTTTAGATGTCTAATCAAAACATCTAAATTAGGCTTATGGTATTCACATAATGATTCATTTATTTTATATGGCTTTTCTGATTCAGACTATGCGGGATGTTCATTAGATCGTAAGAATACTAGTGGCATGTGTCATTTCATAGGCCCTTCACTTGTATCACATAAGCATTCTCATCTTCGTAACTCCCATTTTTGCTCATGTACACTATTCACTGCCCAATACTCAGAACCGTAGAGCATTTTTGGTCTAATTGCAGTACAATGAAACTTGCCTTTTAGTTTAAATGGTACATAACGATAACATAAGATCCCAAACGCGCCTCTCCACTTCAACCAACTTGCTTGGATTCCATGTATCACATCTTTATCTACACCTCCTTCGTTTTGAATTGTCGATCCCAGATATTTAAAGCACTCACCGCGCAAAATATCTTGGTCACCTAATTTAATAACGGAGTCATCCGACCTTATTGCACTAATAAATTTAAGCTATATGTACTCCATCTTTGTCTTGCTCAACCTAAAACCCTTCTTTTCTAAAGTGTCTCGCCAAAATTCAAGTTTCGCATTTGGACCATCACGTGTCTTATCGACCAAAACAATATCATTTGCAAATAATAAACACCAAGTTATTGCTTGTTGGATATGTGTTGTGAGCTCATATAAGATAATGGTAATGAGATAAGGGCTTGAAGCTGACCCTTGATGTAAGCCAACAGTGATAGGGAATTCTTGTGTTAATCCTCCAAATGTCCTCACCCTAGTCACTGAATTTGCATGCATATCTTCGATTACGTCAATGTATGATACATTTACACCTTTCTTTTCTAATACTCTCCATGAGACCTCTCTTGGAACCCTATCATAAGCCTTCTCCAGGTCAATAAAAAGCATATGCAAATCTTTTTGACTTTCCCTACAATTGTCAATGAGTCTCCTCAGGAGATGTATAGCTTCCATGGTTTACCTCCCTAGCATGAATCCAAATTAATTCTCTGAGATGCTAGTATCTCGTCTAACTCTTCTCTATATTACTCATTCCCATAGTTTCAGAGTACAACTCATTAATTTAATTCCCTTGTAATTGACAAAATTTTGTATATCTATTTTGTTCTTATATAAAGGTACCAAAATACTTTCTCTCCATTGGTTTGACATCCTCCTTGTCTTCAGTATCCTATTGATGAAACTTGTAGGCAAAAAATTCCCTCCCTCCCTAAGGATTTGCATGCATATCTTCGAAACTTGTGGTCCAACCGCCTTTCCATTTTTCATCTTCTTTAGAGCATCATCCTCTGATGCTTGAATTTTACGATAAAAAGTTATGTTTCTATACTCCTCTGATTTACTTAACTCTTCCAAGTTCAGTTCATTGTCTTTTCCATCATTGTATAGTTGATAAAAGTATCTTTTCCATCTCTCCTTAATAACCACATCATCCGTAAAAACCATATCTGCTTCATCTCTTATGTATTTAACTTGGCTTAAATCTCTTGTCTTCCTCTCTCTAGCTCGAGCAATTTTACATATATCACGCTCTCTATCTTTGGTATCTAGTCGTTTGTAAAATTCATCATAAGCTTGACTTCTTGCTTTACTTACTGCATTTTAGCTCCTTTCTTGGCGAATTTATACTTTGTCAAGTTTTCACTATTCCTACAAGCATATACTATTTTGTAGCTGACCCTCTTTGCCCTCACTTTATCTTGAACTTTCTTTTCCCACCAACAAGATTCTTTTTGTGGGGGCGCATGATCATTTGACTCCCCAAGTACGTTCTTTCCACTTATCTTTAAATGATAAGACATAACTTCCCATGTGACACTGAGATCAACATAAGCATCATCAACTAGTTATTTTATAACCGCTGCCTTGAAAGCAACCTATTTTTCCTTCTTCAAGTTCCACCACCAAATTTTTGGCAACACTTTTGTCTTTCTCTTAATGTTAGTATATTTAATTTGCACATCCAACACAACTAGTCTATGCTTCGTTTTCAAAATTTCTCCTGGCATGACTCTGCAATTCTTACAAATCTTTTTATCTATTTTGGGAGTAATAAAATAGTCAAAGTGTGACTTATTTTGTCCGCTCTTGAATGTAATTAAGTGTTCTTCCCTCTTCATGTAGAACGTATTTGTCACAATTAGCTCATGTGCTATGATAAAATCTAGAATGGTTCTTACTTCTTCATTTCTTTCTCCACACCCAAATCCTCCATGAACATTTGTATAATTTGTATTTTTCTTCCATACATGTCCACTTAAGTCTCCTCCAATACAAATGTTCTCCCTTCGTGGGATTTCTCTTACCAAATCATCTAAGTCTTCCCAAAATTATACTTTAATAGCTTCACTTAATCCTACTTGTGACGCATAAGCACTAATTACATTGATAGTTTCCTTTCCTATGATTAATTTAAGAGTTAAGATTCTATCACCTTTTCTACTCACCCAAACAACTCCATCCCTCCAAGTAGTATTTATAATAATGATGCCTACTCCATTGCTTGTTTTATTTTTTTTTTCTATGTACCATAATTTAAAAATTGAATTATCTAATAATTTGGCTTTCTCACACACCCATTTAGTCATAATGACAAATCATATTCAAGAAATACTGCCGAACTGGCCGCCGCTTGTAGAGCAGAGCGGACAGATCGATGTTTTGGCTTTTCCTTCTTTATTGCCTATAATTTTGAGTTA
Source organism: Dactylorhiza incarnata (assembly GCA_033032865.1). NCBI lineage: Eukaryota > Viridiplantae > Streptophyta > Magnoliopsida > Asparagales > Orchidaceae > Dactylorhiza > Dactylorhiza incarnata. Next base: position 3,202,732 of record JAWHQI010000235.1, on the reverse strand, counting down.
CGTGAAGATGTGGCGTTCCTTTAGAGTCAACCTTAAATAGTGTCGAACTGGTTTCCGCATGTAGAGCAGAGTAGACAGATCGATGTTTTGGCTTTTCCTTCTATATTGCCCATAATTTAGAGTTGACGTGAAGATGGGGTGTCACAACCCGCATTTTCCCAAGAATATAAAACATATTATCAGAGCAAGGGGAAAATACGCGTCGTGATGCCACGCCTGCAGGAGACGACTACAGACGCTCAGGAAAACACTTCTTACGATAATCTTATAAAAGACATATATGTGTTTGGGTTAAAAGAGAAATTTTTCACTTTAGCTTAAGACCGCGTCCCTCGGTCTGGTGGATCATCTAGTCCACAAGTAGGAAACTATACATACGTAGCTGAAAAAACGTTTGTTTTTAGCCTACATGAGCATGGAAATAAACATCCCAGAAATGATACGCATATATCTATGTTTAGTATAGTAAGAAAGGATTTTCTACGATTTTCAAAATATGTGACATTTATTAAAAGTCATGATATGCGAGGATGACATTTTTATATCAATAAAGTAACTAATGCACCCTAGCATAAAACTTCCCAGTGAGCAAGTAAGTAAACAACCTGAAAGTAACAGCAATACTACTAGCAAGTAATCTAAAGATAAAAGCCATACGGGCGCCAACAACTGACACGAACCCGCAGGGAAGAAGGAAAAACAACCAAAAGAACGGCCCCTTACCTACAAGAGAGGAAGGGCCGACAGGACGACTGCACGACGCCGCTCTAACTCCCGCGATAGCTAAAAACCTGGACCTGAGACATTCATAAGAAAAAAATGCCTCAGCCCAAAAGGGTGCAAGAAAACCAAGCTTTAGCAATAAGAGAAATAAGAGAGTGTAGAAAAGAAAGCTAAGCAGGTAAACATCTCTAATCTTACAACAACCCGAGCCAGCTCAAATGAGTGCACTCGGTAAGAAGAAAAGCCTGCACCAGAAGGTAATAGTCAACACAATCAAGCCCACCACGTGTCCGCCATTGCGGCTCAGATGTGATAGTCATACATATACTATCATAATACACATATATCAGCATAAGTGCTTAAGAACTTGAGACTAATCAGCTCAAAAGAAAACAGGGTGGTCCACTGCCACTCAAAAAGCCAAAACAGGGTGGTCCACTGCCACCCAAAAGGCCAAAACAGGGTGGTCCACTGCCACCCAAAAGGCCAAAACAGGGTGGTCCACTGCCACCCAAAAAGCCAAAACAGGGTGGTCCACTGCCACCCAAAAGCCAAAATAGGGTATAATCATATACATAAGTATATGGATATATATATAAGTATACAACGATACCACGGTGCAGTTTACTAGAGAATACACAGAACATCTAAACAACGAAGGTCATAGAGATCAAGAACCACCCACCAAAACTATCCCGGGTAATTAGTCAACATAGCATACATAGCTCATAAATCCAACATAGCAAATAGAGGAGTGTCAGGTGGGGGAAATGGAATTTCAGATAGTTGTAACCACAACTCAAGACGAGAGGATTAGCCAGCCCCAGGTTCAGCAATTAATCAATAGATTAACATTTAACTTACAACAAGGTCGAAGAGTTTAACAACACGACACCATGCAAGGCTTGGTGTTGGAAGAAAACGAAGGTAAACTTAACACAAAGGCCAAACACCAGAACAACACTCAAAGGTCAAAGAAAACACTTGGTGAGTCCAACCTTGACTCCCAACGAACTTCTCGTAACAGTACGATGAATAAGGCACGACAAGACACCGTAAAAGATCACTTTTCTGAAAGGATGAAATTGTCCATGATTGGAACGGGTGAAAAGCACGAATCCAAAAATGCAACTAAAAGACATTCCTCAATAACAAATAATGGTTTCATTGAATCATCGAGCACTAGCAATGGAAATTCCCAGGGAGTTTAGGATCTAATTCCCCGTACCCGCCGGGAATTAGGAAACAAAATCCCAAGGAATTTAACCGACTAGACCATCAGAACATAGCCAACAAATCCATCCAAATCTCACTCGAGACGGCAATGTGATTTAATACAAGAGCAAAAAGATGACCACAACAGCTAGCCGACCCACAACTAATATGGAAGCCACTAAACAAAATGAATCTTATATTTGATACGGGGAAATAAACTTTAGAATTTGCACTAAAAGTGCGCAGTCGCTTAATAGCAATTGATAGAGTTACTAAAAGAATGAAGCTGCCCTTAAGTGAAATGGATATAGGGCTCGAACAAAACAAAGCATCCATATTTTATCCAAGTACATATAAATCAGGAATTAAAATGATTCAGAGTTGAGCCATGCAGTTATAATCAGGAAATAAGCTATCTAGGGTTTTGCCATAGAATTAAAATCGGAATCAAGCTATCCAGATGTTAGCCGAGTAGTTATAAACAAAACAAAGCTATCGTTACCATCCAGAATCAGACCAGGATCGGGACAAGCATTTAAGGCTTAGCCAAGAAATTATAAGGGATAAGCAGAGTTAAACACGCAAACACCATTTGCGTTAAGCATAAACAATCCCAAGGGGTATCCCCCCATAAAACAGCCCTCATAACAGCAATCCCCTTTCAAGAAAAGTAGCAACATCCCCAATCCAACAAGGAACAACCCTCACAACCAAGGGCCAAAAGAGACAGCCCCATCTAAAACCAACAACAGCAACCCAACCAAGGCCAACAACAGCAGCCCCCTAAAAGAAGACAAGTAGGGAAGCCCTTAATAAAAACAACAGCAACCAAAACAACAGCAACAGCACAACAACCGCAAACAACAGCAACAGGTACATCAGCAGCAGAACAACAGCAGCAGCACAACAGCCGCAATAATAGCAACAGGTACATCAACAGCAGAATAACAGCAGCAGAACAACTCAACAAGGAAAGGAGCCCCCAAAGCAAAGCATAACAGCACTCTAATTAAACAAGGAAAGGAGCAGCCCCATTGCAAAGAAAGCAAAGAAAGGAGCAGCCCCAAAGCAAAGCATAACAACACTCTAATTAAACAAGGAAAGGAGCAGCCCCATGGCAAAGAAAGCAAAGAAAGGAGCAGCCCCAAAGCAAAGCATAACAGCACTCTAATTAAACAAGGAAAGGAGCATCCCAAAGCAAAACAGCCCGAAAAGCGAAACAGCCCCCTGTCAACAAGGGAGCAAAGCCCCACTTAAATAAAGGCAGCAGGGATGACATCAGCACGAATATGGCAGCTAGGATAGAGAGAAACAAACCCCAATGAAGTTGTAAGTCTAGCCCAAGCACAAGTATGGCAGCATGGGTAAAACAAAACTCCCAGATTTATCTAAATCCACACGTATAACAGCACATGTATGGCAGCAAGGATAGATCAAAAACCCACGATTAGAAAATCTAGCCCCAAGCACAAGTATGGCAGCAGGGGTAAATCAAAACCCCAATATTTGTAAACCTATCCCAAGCACAACATCCATATAAGAACCAGATGAATAAAAGCTGAGGTAAGAAAGCAGTAGAAGAAGGAGAAGGGGGAGATGAAGAAGTTTTCTTGCCTTAAAAGCCACCGGCAACCCTGCCAAATCGCGAAAATCACCGCCAAGGCCGACTGCAAATCCAGCCCGGCGACGAAGAAAGGACCCGGCAAGCTCCCAACACTTTCCCGACGGCCGAAACCTCCGTCTTCCGGCGACCCCCGGTGAAGCCCTAGCTCCCTCTCTCTCTCTCGGACCGCTCGAGTTCGCACAGGAATTAAAGAAAGGAAATGAAATCGGGAAAAGAATGAGGCTGCCTCCACCCCCTTATCATCCACCGACCATAACCTTTATGCACAGATTTATACATTTACCCAAGAGATTTACACATATAACCAAGAGTGTATACATCTTTTTTTTGATATATATATACATAAATTTTATTCTGCACTCTTCCAACACACTTGCATCCCAAAAGAAATTATACACCATAATTTTTATATATATAATCCACTAAAACAAAATATATATAAGCATGTATATACATCTTTATATACACGACGTAACATTTAATATAACGCCAACGAGACGAAGGGCAACGCTCCCGCAACGGTAACGCCCCCTTCGCCTCGACGCTCTGAACGGATATCTCGATTTCAATGATTATTATTAATTCCTTATGTTTTATTAAAATAATTATAAGAAAAACCTGGGGCGTTACAGCCACCCCTCCTAACAAAAAGTTTCGCCCTGAAACTTTGCAACAGCGATACCGAACAAGGGAACACAAGAGGAGAAGACTTACCAGGGATACTAGCCGAGAAGATGAGGATAGGACGCCTTCACCATAGGGATAGACTTTCTTCACAACTCCCGCACTTGCTTCTCCAAGATACGAACAGGCTGGTCTACCTAGGACAGACTTGGTTGCAACACTGGCACAGAATCTAGAACAAGGCGAGAGCACTCCAGGGCGAAGAACTAGGCCAGATAAAGCCACACTGCAACCACTCACCTAACTGAGTGTGCAACTCTTCCATCTCACACGGGGCCAAAGGGTACGCTGCCCTAGCAATGAGATGGGTACCTAGCTCAAGGTCAGAAACAAACTCCTCAACTCACACAGGCAGAAAACCAGGGAGACTAACGGCGAAGACATCAGCGAACTCTCGCACCACAGGAAAAATCTTTGATACACAACAAACCGAAAATGGTTTCTAACGTAGAAACAAGATAAGCAACACCATTGGAAACTAAAGGCTCCTGGCACACGCCGCGGAAATAATCGCGAAAAACATAGCGCGGAAAGCCAAACACACTCGAGGGTTGACCGATGTCCAGCTTAAAGACCAAATGCTTTACCTTGCGTTGGATAACCCATCAAACCTGGACAAACCGCCCAAACCCAAGAAACCCCAATGAAAACTCCAGGTCTAGCGCCTTTAGATTAACAAAAGTTACGAAACCACCTAAGAGGACATGACAACTCTGAAAGCCCTGATTCGACACCACAGAAACAACAAAAGGGAAACTTAACACTAAGGGAAACACTAACCCGACTAAGGGTCAAACCACGACGCTCCACTAAAGACCTAGCCACACACAAGAGGGTAGCACCAGAATCGAGAAGGAACGCTCGCCTAAAGGTTATATACCTTAAACTTTCCTATAAGGTCGGATACGCAACTAAACGAGCGAAAATAAACTAGAACCAAAGCTGAAGGTTGAGGATTAGATTAGAATCTAACCTGGAATCACCTGGGGGAAATACTTCTCAACAATCGATAACCTAACGACGACCGCCTGCGAAGCTCTATAGCCAAAACATCGAATAAAACTCAAATCAAAAAGAAGGCACACTCAACATCCTCAACCTTAACTCGCATAGTATTGAGATAACAAAATCCAAATCCACACTCGCAAGCCAACGAATAAACTAGGTCAAAACATTAATCCTGAAAACACCTGGGCAGAAAAACTGCGCTTGTTTCACAACCATTTGCCTCGACAACGCCTCGTTACTCTGACGCAACTCTTCAATTACCGCTTCACTGCACGCACCCAAAGGCTCACCCTCTGACTGGGGAGCCGACTTCGACGCACGACGCTCTGGAGTCATCGACTGTAATTATGAAGGAACACCTCAATACACCTAACTTAAGACGCAACAGCTAGGAACTAGAATTTCCTAACTCGATACAGATCGGAAAAGAGTAGATACTTGCTCTTGCTGTTACCTTGCTCTGGGAATTTACGAAATGATGTTATGCTTAACCTCGGATGATATATCATCATCCTATTAACTTTTGTGCAAATCATATGAATGCATAAATGCTAAAATTTTATTTCAAATCATGTGTGTACGAGCGTCATCATGTATGTCTTTAGCTTGGCACGTGTGCAATGCTATGTTATGATGCATATGCAGTGCTATGCAATCTAAAAGGGCCTTAATGCATGCTATGAGTGGCGTACACATGCGATCTTATGCATCCCATACTACATATTATCGCATGCAACGAAAAAGAAAAACGAGCTAATGGACATCCATGGGACTGGCGTTATGCATCCCATACTACATAACTGTCGCATGTTGTCACCTATGAGGATCCATATACAAACACATATTATGCATCCCATACTACATAATATGCCCCGTATACTTCTAATCATGCTATGAGTGCAGTGTTCATGCTTCAGCCAAGACATACTGATGACCCTTCGGTGTGTGTTTGCGATGAATGACGATTCTCACCGGGCGGTTAACTGGGCCAACCAGACAATTCTTAGCAACCCGGCTAACCTAGCTCTGATACCAACTGTCAAAACCCGCATTTTCCCAAGAATATAAAACATATTATCAGAGTAAGGGGAAAATACGCGTCGTGATGCCACGCCTGCAGGAGACGACTACATACGCTCAGGCAAACACTCCTTACGATAATCTTATAAAAGACATATATGTGTTTGGGTTAAAAGAGAAATTTTTCACTTTAGCTTAAGACCGCGTCCCTCGGTCTGGTGGCTCATCTAGTCCACAAGTAGGAAACTATACATACGTAGCAGAAAAATAGGTTTGTTTTTAGCCTACATGAGCATGAAAATAAACATCCCAGAAATGATACGCACATATCTAAGTTTAGCATAGTAAGAAAGGATTTTCTACGATTTTCAAAATATGTGACATTTATTAAAAGTCATGATATGCGAGGATGACATTTTTATATCAATAAAGTAACTAATGCACCCTAGCATAAAGCTTCCTAGAGAGCAAGTAAGTAAACAACCTGAAAGTAACAGCAATACTACTAGCAAGTAATCTAAAGATAAAATCCATACGGGCGCCAACAACTGACACGAACCCGCAGGGAAGAAGGAAAAACAACCAAAAGAACGGCCCCTTACCTACAAGAGAGGAAGGGCCGACAGGACAATTGAACGACGCCGCTCTAACTCCTGTGACAGCTAAAAACCTGGACCTGAGACATTCATAAGAAAAGAATGCCTCAGCCCAAAAGGGTGCAAGAAAACCAAGATTTAGCAATAAGAGAAATAATAGAGTGCAGAAAAGAAAGCTAAGCAGGTAAACATCTCTAATCTTACAACAACCCGAGCCAGCTCAAATGAGTGCACTCGGTAAGAAGAAAAGCCTGCACCAGAAGGTAATAGTCAACACAATCAAGCCCACCATGTGTCCTCTATTGCGGCTCAGATGTGATAATACATATACTATCATAATACACATATATAAGCATATGTGCTTAAGAACTTGAGACTAATCAACTCAAAAGAAAACAGGGTGGTCCACTGCCACTCAAAAAGCCAAAACAGGGTGGTCCACTACCACCCAAAAGGCCAAAACAGGGTGGTCCACTGCCACCCAAATGGCCAAAACAGGGTGGTCCACTGCCACCCAAAAAGCCAAAACAGGGTGGTCCACTGCCACCCAAAAAGCCAAAACAGGGTATAATCATATACATAAGTATATGGATATATATATATATATAAAAGTATACAACTATACCACGGTGCAGTTTACCAGAGAATACACAGAACATCTAAACAACGAAGGTCATAGAGATCAAGAACCACCCACCAAAACTATCCCGGGGAATTAGTCAACATTGCATACATAGCGCATAAATCCAACATAGCAAACAGAGGAGTGTCAGGTGGGGGAAACGGAATTTCAGGTAGTTGTAACCACAACTCAAGATGAGAGGATTAGCCAGCCCCAGGTTCAGCAATTAATCAATAGATTAACATTTAACTTACAACAAGGTCGAAGAGTTTAACAACACGACACCATGCAAGGCTTGGTGTTGGAACAAGACGAAGGTAAACTTAACACAAAGGCCAAACACCAGAACAACACTCAAAGGTCAAAGAAAACACTTGGTGAGTCCAACCTTGACTCCCAACGAACTTCTCGTAACAGTACGATGAATAAGGCACGATAAGACACCATAAAAGATCACTTTTCTGAAAGGATGAAATTGTCCATGATTGGAACGGGTGAAAAGCTCGAATCCAATAATGCAACTACAAGACATTCCTCAATAGCAAATAATGGTTTCGTTGAATCATCGAGCACTAGCAATGGAAATTCCCAGGGAGTTTAGGATCTAATTCCCCGTACCCATCGGGAATTAGGAAACAAAATCCCAGGGAATTTAACCGGCTAGACCATCAGAACATAGCCAACAAATCCATCCAGATCTCACTCGAGGCGGCAATGTGGTTCAATACAAGAGCAAAAAGATGACCACAACAGCTAGCCGACCCACAACTAATATGGCAGCCACTAAACAAATGAATCTTATATTTGATACGGGGAAATAAACTTTAGCATTTGCACTAAAAGTGCGCAGTCGCTTAATAGCAATTGATAGAGTTACTAAAAGAATGAAGCTGAGCTTAAGTGAAATGGATATAGGGCTCAAACAAAACAAAGCATCCATATTTTAGCCAAGTACATATAAATCAGGAATTAAAATGATTCAGAGTTGAGCCATGCGGTTATAATCAGGAAATAAGCTATCTAGGGTTTAGCCATGGAATTAAAATCGGAATCAAGCTATCCAGATGTTAGCCGAGTAGTTATAAACAAAACAAAGCTATCCAGATGTTACCATCCAGAATCAGCCCAGGATCGGGACAAGCATTTAAGGCTTAGCCAAGAAATTATAAGGGATAAGCAGAGTTAAACACGCAAACACCATTTGGGTTAAGCATAAACAATCCCAAGGGGTATCCCCCCATAAAACATCCCTCATAACAGCAATCCCCTTTCAAGAAAAGTAGCAACATCCCCAATCCAACAAGGAACAACCCCCACAACCAAGGGCCAAAAGAGACAGCCCCATCTAAAACCAACAACAACAACCCAACCAAGGCCAACAACAGCAGCCCCATAAAAGAAGACAAGTAGGGAAGCCCTTAATTAAAACAACAGCAACCAAAACAACAGCAGCAGCACAACAGCCGCAAACAACAACAACAGGCATATCAGCAGCAGAACAACAGCAGCAGCACAACAGCCGCAACAACAGCAACAGAATAACAGCAGCAGAACAACTCAACAAGGAAAGGAGCCCCCAAAGCAAAGCATAACAACACTCTAATTAAACAAGGAAAGGAGCATCCCCATTGCATAGAAAGCAAAGAAAGGAGCAGCCCCAAAGCAAAGCATAACAGCACTCTAATTAAACAAGGAAAGGAGCAGCCCCATGGCAAAGAAAGCAAAGAAAGGAGCAGCCCCAAAGCAAAGCATAACAGCACTCTAATTAAACAAGGAAAGGAGCAGCCCAAAGCAAAACAGCCCCAAAAGCGAAACAGCCCCTGTCAACAATGGAGCAAAGCCCCACTTAAATAAAGGCAGCAGGGATGACAGCAGCAGGAATATGGCAGCTAGGATAGAGAGAAACAAACCCCAATGAAGTTGTAAGTCTAGCCCAAGCACAAGTATGGCAGCAGGGGTAAAAGAAAACCCCCAGATTTATCTAAATCCACACGTATAACAACACATGTATGGCAGCAAGGATAGATCAAAAACCACACGATTAGAAAATCTAGCCCCAAGCACAAGTATGGCAGCAGGGGTAAAACAAAACCCCAATATTTGTAAACCTAGCCCAAGCACAACCTCCATATAAGAACCAGATGAATAAAAGCTGAGGTAAGAAAGCGGTAGAAGAAGGAGAAGGGGGAGATGAAGAAGTTTTCTTGCCTTCAAAGCCACCGGCAACCCTGCCAAATCGCAAAAATCACCGCCAAGGCCGACTGCAAATCCAGCCCGGAGACGAAGAAAAGACCCGGCAAGCTCCCAACACTTTCCCGACGGTCGAAACCTCCGTCTTCCGGCGACCCCCGGTGAAGCCCTAGCTCCCTCTCTCTCTCGGACCGCTCGAGTTCGCACAGGAAATAAAGAAAGGAAATGAAATCGAGAAAAGAATGAGGCTGCCTCCACCCCCTTATCATCCACCGACCATAACCTTTATGCACAGATTTATTCATTTACCCAAGAGATTTACACATACAACCAAGAGTGTATACATCTTTTTTTTTATATATATATATACATAAATTTTATTTTGCACTCTTCCAACACACTTGCATCCCAAAAGAAATTATACACCATAATTTTATATATATAATCCACTAAAACAAAATATATATATGATGAGTCCTCATCATATACACTTTTATGGACTCATCTGGGCCGTTTAGTTAGTCATTTCACTGCACTTTAGCCCTGTTTTAGTTCATATTTGTTAATCCATGCTAGGTGCACCTTTTGGCCCATTTTGGTGTGATTTCATGTTGATTTTCATTAGTAGTTTTCATGCATTGTTCGGTGCCACTTTTAGTGGCCGGATTGGTGGTTGTACGCTAGAACAGGAGTCGTGCAGGTGTTTCCGGTGCAATTCTGCACAGGAACACTGCGCACGATCACTGGTTCTATTGCGCACGACCACTGGTCGTGCGCCACTGATCGTGTGCACTTAACGCTTTTTTCATAAGTTCTGTTTGGTGTAATGCGCACGATCATCAACTCCAGCGCGCACGACCACCGGTCGTGCGCCACTGCTCGTGCGCACTGACCATCAATTTTTAAGTTCTGTTTCATCTATTGCGCACGACCACTGACGCTAGTGCGCACGACCATCGGTCGTGCGCCACTGGTCGTGCGAACATGTTATTTTGTAATTTCTGTCTTTGCAGGTTCTGTCCAGGCAGAGCGCACGATCACAGGATTCCAGTGCGCACGACCAATGGTCGTGCGCCACTGACCGTGCGCACTGTTTAATTCCAGCGCCTATAAATTCCCTGCTCGCGATTTTAGGTCATCACCCCGATTTTCAGCGCCGTTTTCCGCCCGGTTCCGCCCGATTTCGCTCCTCCACCGTCGCCCACCATATAGAGGTGCTCCGGGCTTGCTCTTCACGCCTATCTTGAGCCGGAGTTTCCTCTCGGCCTCCTCCTTCATCCAAGAGCTCCAAAGGAAGACCTAGCCGCTATCTCCATCGAGCAAGAGGAAGTTGGCAACCTCCATCGGATCGTGACACGAAGAAGACGGGTCCATTGGAGAGTCGTGACAGCTCTCTCTACCCCGGACGTAGTTGCGGACCGAGCTTGGACGCGGATTGACAACCCGGCGATTCCAACCGTGAATCTCCAACGAGCCTTCGGATTCGGTCGATTTCTTGCCTTGTTCTCTTCTTATTGATGTGTATGTAGCTAGATCTAACATTATGATGAAGCGTGCTTGATTATTAGCATTTTTACTTGATTATGTCTATGTGATTTGAGTATTCTTGCTTATTATTTTGAGGTGTGCCTTGTGGTGTGGATTGTTGGTTGTGTTGTGCCGCCCTAACAATTGTTAGTGGTGTGCTCATCGAAGAGGTGCGTGCGACCCTCATTCCGTTAGCCTACTCGTCCACCCGCCTACCGAAGCGTGGCATCGCGGCCCGTATTCCATCCCGCCTAACGAAGCAGCGCGCTCAAGGCCTGCATAGTTCGATCCGCTTGCCCACTCGTCCATCCGCCCTTGCGACGCAGCGCGCTCAAGGCCTGCCTAGTCTCCATCCCGCCAAGCGAAGCTTTGCATAGCGGCATTGCATAGGAGTAGTTGATAGCTTTTCTTTTATTTTCCAAAAGCCCAATCACCCCGTTTCCGCATTCCATCCGACTCAAGGACTTCGATCTCAAGTCCTTCCTCGAACGTTAACTCCACCTTACTGTGTTCCTTGAGAAATTCGATACTCGGGGATTACTCCTCGTTTTATATTACTTGAACGATCGGTACACTGCCGTTTCGTGTCGCAGTCGAGCTACCGCCTATAGCGGTGTGTGAGATTTGCGCCATCAAGTTTTTGGCGCCGTTGCCGGGGAACACAGTCGTGTGAGTTTTCTGGAGAGGGAGAATTTGAGAGAAAAGCCCTTCCATTTGTAAATTGCATCCTTTATTTTACTTCTGTTCTTTTTATTCCTTTTTCCTGTTTTAATTAGGTTGCTTTAGTAATTTTTGTTAGGTGTAGTATTTTGCAATAGCACTTTTATTTTGAATCGTATTATCTTCGCACTATGTGGGCACATCTCAATTTCCGTTGTCGTTGGTGTGGAGCTACCTCCCACTCTAGTGATGAATGCCCTACGGAGAATAGTAGGCATAATTCTTATAGCCCAGCATATGGAGCACCGACATCGTCTGGTACTCCATATGGTGCGCGTAAGTCTTATGGCTACTCTGCTGAGCCTTTACCGTCATACTTCTTTTCGGCTCCAGCCCCCGCTGTGCCAAAGAAGCCCGTTAGGCAGTGCCAGTTTTGTCCGAGCACAGATCATGCCCTGAAGGATTGTGCTGCTTTTCGTCGCCAATTGGATGAGGATGACGAGCCGGATATCCGGATCGTCCCGAATCCTAACTCTGGCGGCACACCTTCAACATCCGGTTTTGTGTCTTTGCCACCTTCACATCTTGAAGGGTATGGCGTTGACACAGTCACCAGATGTGTGGCTGATCTGGGCACCGATATTGCTGAGCCCATTCTCCCAGTGCATCCACCACCTCTAGTGGATTCGATTCTTTGTGAGGAATCGGTGCTCGACTTTTATCCGAGCACTATTCCTCTCCCTGTTGTGCATACTACACTCGTCTCAGACGACATTGTTGATGATGTGTCGCAGGAGGAGGCGGTTGATCTGAGTGTTGTGCCTATTCCTATGGAGGAGGACAACCTTCTAGGTGAAGAGGAATTTTCCTCAACACCGGTGGAGGAAGTCCAAATCCTAAGCCTGGCCACCGTTGATCCCGCCGAATCTTGTAGCATTGATGACAATGCAAACATTATTTTACTTCCCCAACCTGATGGGAGTGAGACCGGGACCACTCCCCCGATTGATGTTTATTTATGTCCTTCGTCTTCTTTATTTCTTGACCCCCCTTCTTCATCCGAGCTTGTGCAGGTTGAGTCCTCACAGGTTCCCCAGGAGGACTTGGAGCTTCTTGCCCGAGTCAACGATGATTGCATCCTTATATGCGAGGAGGTTGACCCCTCCTCCATTAAGGAAGCCTCATTCGTTGCCTTCTCCTCCTGCGGACCTGCTGTGGACGATACCTTGCTAGGCAAGGATATTTTTGGTGAGTTGAGTGAGGACCAGGCCTCCTCCTCTTCTTACTTTCTTTTCCCTCTACCTGTGATGGGCAGGTTTTATCTTTATGCAGGTAGAGGGGTGACTGTTCTATCACCGTATCGGTACCCGCTACCGACACGGATATTAGGCCAGTTACCTGTCCACTTCTCCTTCCATAGGCCCATTAGCTAGAACCTTTAAGATTTTGAATAAGTCGTGCTGGGATGACAATAACCCCAGTAGTTATCTTCCTTTTCTGCATTTCTATTTTTATCTAATCATGTTTAGTTAGTAGTATTTTCTTTTCAATTTTCTTTTGTCTTTTGTTTTTGCGGAGCTGACCCTTGCAGGTATCTTTCTCTGGATGGCGGACGCTGCAGCTTAGTCCAGGTTTTCACGCCAATCTTCTGGTGTGCTCATTTCTGAGCACTGGGTACCCTCTTTCCCTAGCATTATTCTGAATTTCATAGCTACATTTTGCGCATATTGTTTAGTTTAAGTCTGGGGGGGGAGTGTACCGAGTGTTCACTACACGTGTACACGTTTTTGCATATCAGAAGTGTATTTTTATTATTGCATACACCACAACACCCACTTGAGCGCGTACTCATCTGTTTGTTCGCTCTGCTGTGAATTTAATTCTTCCGCTTATTTGCGAAAATCTAGGTGATGGTTTAGAATTATGTAGCAGAGTAAAATGTTGACTCTAGTAGTGCTCCTAGTCGAGTGCTCGGTTGCATAGAAATTTGTGTAGATTAGACTTCTTTTTATGCTTATGGTTTTATATTTTTCTATTAGTGTAAATGTTGTTTACTCTACTCAAATGGTGAATCCGGTGTGAATCAAACGGTAGCATAGGGATGTGTGTAAACGATCGCTAGATTCGTATTGCTTGAGTCGGGAGAAAGGAGAATCTTTCTCGGTGGCTAGAACTTGCCCCAAGCGATTCTTGAAGCATGGGTATACGGTTAGTCAATTGCGTGAATGTGATATAGGCCATCATTTTGGCCCGGTTGAGCTTTTGTGCCTATCCCTACCGCTTTATCCTCGCTAGCCCAGTTGTGCCTACCCGTTCTTTGATTCAGCCCCACTTTCATTTCACCAAAGCCTAAATGCCAATCCTAGTCGCACACCCAAATATGAGCTGTAGCTGTTTATTATTTTCATGAGTTGGTGGTGTTGATTGTGGTAGTATTTTGTGAAGATGTGGATGCGTCCTATTGGTTATTTGCTGAAAATGATAAGAAAAAGAAAAAAATTGAGAAAAAGAAAAGAAGTAAAAAGAAAGGAAAGAGAAGTAAAGTTTCATTGAAAATCTTTTTATATCGATTTATATTTGGGAATAGGCGGTGCACACACCCATGTTGTTAAGTTCAAGTCTGGGGGTGTTGTGTACCCGCGTGTTTGTGTGGCGAATGAGGATAGTTTCCTGCATCAGCTCATTTGGGTTTAGTGCTTGAGCCGTCGATTTTATCTTTGTTTATCCTCACCTAAACCCAAGCCCCATTTAAAACCTAAAGTCCTATTGATTCACGCATTTGAGTCAAACCAGTGCCGTGGAGAGAATGTGACCGGGCAAGCTTATGGTCACCGACACTGATGGATTTCAGTGGAGTTTTTCCCGCATCCCGATCTTGAGCAATGCTCGTCTCAGCGTTCAGTTTACTTTCTCCGTATGCACGACCGAATGATTCACCGTTGTTCACCATTTTGAGTAGTTGTAATATGCTTTTACTCTTTTAGAAATATATAGACTGTTTATATAATCAGTAGTCTTTTCTACTAATTTTCTTATGCACATGAGCATGCGACTTCGCATGGTACTCTGCATTGTAATGTTAAGCCATCTACTTTTCTTTCCCTGTTCGCTTAGAATTCGTTTGCTCGGGACGCGCAAACAGTTAAGTCTGGGGGTGTGATGAGTCCTCATCATATACACTTTTATGGACTCATCTGGGCCGTTTAGTTAGTCATTTCACTGCACTTTAGCCCTGTTTTAGTTCATATTTGTTAATCCATGCTAGGTGCACCTTTTGGCCCATTTTGGTGTGATTTCATGTTGATTTTCATTAGTAGTTTTCATGCATTGTTCGGTGCCACTTTTAGTGGCCGGATTGGTGGTTGTACGCTAGAACAGGAGTCGTGCAGGTGTTTCCGGTGCAATTCTGCACAGGAACACTGCGCACGATCACTGGTTCTATTGCGCACGACCACTGGTCGTGCGCCACTGATCGTGTGCACTTAACGCTTTTTTCATAAGTTCTGTTTGGTGTAATGCGCACGATCATCAACTCCAGCGCGCACGACCACCGGTCGTGCGCCACTGCTCGTGCGCACTGACCATCAATTTTTAAGTTCTGTTTCATCTATTGCGCACGACCACTGACGCTAGTGCGCACGACCATCGGTCGTGCGCCACTGGTCGTGCGAACATGTTATTTTGTAATTTCTGTCTTTGCAGGTTCTGTCCAGGCAGAGCGCACGATCACAGGATTCCAGTGCGCACGACCAATGGTCGTGCGCCACTGACCGTGCGCACTGTTTAATTCCAGCGCCTATAAATTCCCTGCTCGCGATTTTAGGTCATCACCCCGATTTTCAGCGCCGTTTTCCGCCCGGTTCCGCCCGATTTCGCTCCTCCACCGTCGCCCACCATATAGAGGTGCTCCGGGCTTGCTCTTCACGCCTATCTTGAGCCGGAGTTTCCTCTCGGCCTCCTCCTTCATCCAAGAGCTCCAAAGGAAGACCTAGCCGCTATCTCCATCGAGCAAGAGGAAGTTGGCAACCTCCATCGGATCGTGACACGAAGAAGACGGGTCCATTGGAGAGTCGTGACAGCTCTCTCTACCCCGGACGTAGTTGCGGACCGAGCTTGGACGCGGATTGACAACCCGGCGATTCCAACCGTGAATCTCCAACGAGCCTTCGGATTCGGTCGATTTCTTGCCTTGTTCTCTTCTTATTGATGTGTATGTAGCTAGATCTAACATTATGATGAAGCGTGCTTGATTATTAGCATTTTTACTTGATTATGTCTATGTGATTTGAGTATTCTTGCTTATTATTTTGAGGTGTGCCTTGTGGTGTGGATTGTTGGTTGTGTTGTGCCGCCCTAACAATTGTTAGTGGTGTGCTCATCGAAGAGGTGCGTGCGACCCTAATTCCGTTAGCCTACTCGTCCACCCGCCTACCGAAGCGTGGCATTGCGGCCCGTATTCCATCCCGCCTAACGAAGCAGCGCGCTCAAGGCCTGCATAGTTCGATCCGCTTGCCCACTCGTCCATCCGCCCTTGCGACGCAGCGCGCTCAAGGCCTGCCTAGTCTCCATCCCGCCAAGCGAAGCTTTGCATAGCGGCATTGCATAGGAGTAGTTGATAGCTTTTCTTTTATTTTCCAAAAGCCCAATCACCCCGTTTCCGCATTCCATCCGACTCAAGGACTTCGATCTCAAGTCCTTCCTCGAACGTTAACTCCACCTTACTGTGTTCCTTGAGAGATTCGATACTCGGGGATTACTCCTCGTTTTATATTACTTGAACGATCGGTACACTGCCGTTTCGTGTCGCAGTCGAGCTACCGCCTATAGCGGTGTGTGAGATTTGCGCCATCAATATAAGCATGTATATACATCTTTATATACACGACGGAACATTTAATATAACGCCAACGAGATGAACGGAGACGCTCCCGCAACGGTAACACCCCCTTCGCCTCGACGCTCTGAACCGATATCTCGATTTCAATGATTATTATTAATTCCTTATGTTTTATTAAAGTAATTATAAGAAAAACCCGGGGCGTTACATGGGGCATTCCTTCTGAGTCAACCCTAAATAGTGCAGAACTGGCCGCCGCTTGTAGAGCAGAGCGAATAGATCGATGTTTTTTGCTTTTCCTTCTATATTGCCTATAATTTAGAGTTGACGTTCCTTCAGAGTCAACACTAAATAGTGTCGAACTGGCCGCCGCTTGTAGACTAGAGTGGACAAATCGATGTTTTGGCTTTTCCTTCTTTATTGCCAATAATTTAGAGTTCACGTGAAGATGGGTCGTTCCTTCAGAGTAAACCCTAAATAGTGTCGAACTGGCCACCGCTTGTAGAGCAAAGCGTACAGATCGATGTCTTGGCTTTTCCTTCATTATTGCCGATAATTTAGAGCTGATGTGAAGAAGGGGCGTTCCATCAGAGTCAACCCTAAAAAGTGTCGAACTAGCCGCCGCTTGTAGAGCAGAGCGGACAGATCGATATTTTAGCTTCTCCTTCTTTATTGCCTATAATTTTAGAGTTGACGTGAAGATGGGGCCTTCCATCAGAGTCAACCTAAATAATGTCGAACTGTCTGCCGCTTGTAGAGTGTCACAACCCGCATTTTTCCCAAAATATAATACGTAATATCAGAGCAAGGGAAAAATACGCGTCGTGATGCCACGCCTGCAGGAGACGACTACAGACGCTCAGGCAAACACTCTTTACGATAATTTTATAAAAAAAAACATATATGTGATTGGATTAAAAGAGAAATTTTCATTTTAGCTTAAGACCACGTCCCTTGGTCTGGTGGATCATCTAGTCCACAAGTAGAAAACTCTATTTACGCAGCGGAAAAAAAATAGGTTTGCTTTTAGCCTACATGAGCAAGAAAATAAGCATTTCCAGAAATGATATGCACATATCTATGTTTAGTATAGTAGGAAAAGATTTTTCTTCGATTTTCAAAATATGTGACATCTGTTAAAAATCATGATGTGCAAGGATGATATTTTTATATCAATAAAGTAACTACTACATCTTAGCAAAAAGCTTCCCAGAGAGCAAGTAGGTAAAGTACCCAAAAGTAACAGCAAAGCAAACAGTAAGTAATCTAAACAAAAAGCCATGCGGGCGCCAACAGCTGACACGAACCCGCAGGGAAGGAGGAAAAATGGCTAAAGGAGAGACAACAACTAAGCAACTGCCCCTTACCTAAGAGGGGAAGGGCCTCGACAGGAACACTGAACGACGTCGCTCTAACTCCTGCAGCGGCTAAGAACCTGAACCTGAGACATTCATAAGAAAAGAATGCCTCAGCCCAAGAGGGTGCAAGAAAACCAAGATTAGCAATAAGAGAAATAAGAGAGTGCAGAAAGGAAAACTAAGCAGGTAAACATCTATAAGCTTACAACAACCCGAGCCAGCTCAAACGAGTGCACTCGGTAAGAAGAAAAGCCTGCACCAGAAGGTAATAGTCAACACAATCAAAGCCCACCACGTGTCCGCCATTGCGGCTCAGAGGTGATGGTCATACATATAATATCATAATACACATATATAAGTATATATGTTTAAGAACTTGAGACTGATCAGCTCGAGGGAAAAGCGTCCCCCAAAAGAAGGCACTGCGACAGTGGTATCTCCACTAACGCCCGCAGCCCAAAACCGGGTCGTGGTCCTTTATCCACTGCCACCCAAAACTACCCACCGTGCAAGGCTTAAGACAAAGGTTCTAAATAATCAACTTAAGTTTCAATTAAGACACGGGACGTAACCCGAGATATCAGCACCATAACACCCTAAGGATAGGTCACAAAGAAATAAACTCTACTCAACGATTCATTTGAAAACACTTGGTGAGTCCAAACATGACTCCCAACAAACCTCTCGAAACCGTGCAATGAATTGGGCACGACAAGACATCACAGATGATCACTTTTCTGTAAGAATGAAAGTTTCAATAATTGGAACGGGTGAAGAGCTTGAAACCCAACAGGCAACCACACAACTATCCACCTTAGCAATAAATGATTTCGTTGTATCATCGAGAACTAGCAAAAGAAATTCCCAGGGAGTTTAGCATCTAATTCCCCGTACCCGTCGGGAATTAGGAAACAAAATCCCAGGGAATTTAACCAGCTAGACCATCAGAACATAGCCAACAAAAGAACAGTGCAGGATTTGGAGATTTACCGAGCAAGACCACTTATGCTTAACTAAACAGATAAGTCCAAGATTTAACCAATAACATAAAGACCAAGGAGACACCCCGCATAAACTAAGAGCTGACAGGCTCAAACTCTCCCAATAGAACGAAATCTCTAGCATATAGCCTAGGAAATTTAACTTTGCATAAACCTAAGTAAATACCTAGCCCTCAAACTGATACCCAGAAAATTTACGAATCGGTAATTTACTTAAGTTTATACCAAGAAAATTTCCTAGTGTATAGGCGCAGAGGTTTATATATCAAGTGTTTATTATCATAAACCATAGGGATTTACAAGAACTTCCAACATAATCAACATAACAGCAGCCCCCTTATTAGACAAAGGCAAGAGCAGCCCCCAACATGATAGTATGAAAACAGCCCCCAGATAATAATAATACAGCAGCCCTTAGTTGGACAAGGAAGAAAACAGAAATAGATGCAGCCCTCTAAAAAGAATCCCAACTGGTTTGCACCCAGCAGCCCCAATTAGAGTACAGGCACAAGTATATAAGGCAGCCCCCAATTTAATGTATAAACAGCAACCCCCTCTATTTAAATACAGCAGCAGCCTCCTCTTTTTAGAGTATAAAACAACAGCCCCCAATAGATGGTTTGCAAATCCAAACTAAAACAAAACATAGCAGCCCCCAAACTGATAGTTTGTAAATCCAAACCAAAACAAAATATAGCAGCCCCCAATTTAGACAAGAAGTATATAAGCAGCCCCCATCAAAATGCATGAAAACAGCCCCTAATTTAAAGGTAAATAAGGTAGAGCTCCCCCCAACAGAACTACCTAGCAGCAGCCCCACTAAATGAGAAAGACAGCAGCAGCCCCGCTAGGTAAGAAAGCATAATAGCAGCAACCCTATAAGGAAATGCAAAACAGCGGCCATACTGAAAGAGGAGGACAGCAGCAGTTCAATACTAGCAGCCCCCTCCAATTAAACATGAAAATAAGGTAGCCCAACCAAACAATGATATGAGAAGCAGCCCCCCCTCAAGATGCATAGCAGCAGCCCAATAGTCTAAGAAATGTATAAGCAGCCCCGCTCAAATTAACTAATAAGAAACTACCCCCACATTTATTTCATAATAGCAGCCCCTTTATTAACAAGGATAAGGAGCAGCCCCCCAACTAAGTAGCATGAAAAGCAGCCCCCCAAATACAGATCTCTAAAAGAGGCAGCCCCAACATTTAGGCAAGGGTGTAGGTATAACAACCCCCCTCAAAAAGGAAAGGAGAATTATATAGATAGAGCAGCTCCCTGATAATTCCAATTAGAACATTTGTATACAGCAGCCCTAAATAATTCCCATTGGAATATTTGTATACAGCAACCCCCTCCAATTAAAATCCGACTGGATACTAAATAGCAGCCCCCAACCAAAAATTTCAGAACTTTGCTAACCAAGATAGGGAAAATTGCCATAAATAAGAACAAAAGAAAAAGAAAATATAGGGAACCTTGCTAACAACCAAGAGGAAACACCACAAACAGCCCAAAATTTTGCCAACAAAAAACAAAAAAAAAACTAGAGGATCAACCCCTGATAATCCAAAACCATTGTCAACAAAATTAGGGGTTCAACCACTAGAAGACCCAGGATACTACCAAGCAAGGAAAATGAGTCCAGAAAAGAGATGGAGAGGAGGTAAGGGAAGGGTTTTCTTGCCTCAAACAACGATGCCCTGCCGAATCGCGACGAGCGAGGAAGAAGCCTCCCGGATCCTCAACCCCGGCGACGAAGACAGCCCCGGCAACCAAGATCCTTCCACCTCCGACAGCTCCGACGCTGCTCGACACCGACCCGACGCAGCCCTTACCCTCAACGACTCGTCGGCGCTCCACGGGACAGGGAGGAGAAGAAAAGAATCGGCTCTTTAATATTTTTTTTCCTAATCTGCTAAAGGAACGCAGATATAAATCCCTCCCCCTTCTCTTTTTTTTATTTAACTTATATATATAAGCTTTTATATATATATACCCTTTATATACATGCATCTATATACATAATTGTATAAATATAGCACCCTCCACAAAACCACCCTATAAAAATTTCATGCATGCATACACATATGAATATATGTATTTATAATTTTGTATACATTTGTAATAGTATGTTTATATATAAATTTTTTTTATACATGCTTATAATTACATATATATACATACATACGTATATATATACACATTTACATACCTCTATCCGCAATTACGCCCCCATCTAGAATTAAATCGCCGGACAACGACGACTACGTGCCGAAACAGTAACGCCCCTACACCTCGACGCCCTGAATTAATATTTCGTTTTAAATTATTATAATTACCCCCATTTAAAATAAATATAAGAAAATCTGGGGCGTTACATAGAGCAGCGTGGCAAATCAATATTTTGAGATTTTATTCCTGTGTTGACCATAATTTAGATTTGATGGGAATATATTGTGCCTTCGAGAAATAATCCTACGGGAATATATTGTGCCTTCGAGAAATATTCCTACGGGAATATATTGTTCCTTCGAGAAATATTCCTACGGGAATATATTGTGCCTTCGAGAAATATTCCTACGGGAATATATTGTGCCTTCGAGAAATATTCCTACGGGAATATATTGTGCCTTCGAGAAATATTCCTACGGGAATATATTGTGCCTTCGAGAAATATTCCTACGGGAATATATTGTGCCTTCAAGAAATATTCCTATGGGAATATATTGTGCCTTCGAGAAATATTCCTACGGGAATATATTGTGCCTTCAAGAAATATTCCTACGGGAATATAAATGTGCCTTCGGAAAATGTGCCTTGGGAGAATGTCGGATGGCCAATGAGTTTTACTCTAAGTCAAACCGCACGACGGACGGTCTGGGAGGGCAACCCGTGCGAAACTCATGGAACTACGTGGGTCTGAGACCGTATGCATGATGATACGGAGTACGTAGGCGGTGGTCGTGAGAAGACTACCTCGGCCAAATATGAGTCCAGATATCTCCTCCCCTATAAATGATATATTATGTTTGATATTAGTAGGGGCTGGATTCTGTTTGTGGTTCTAATAACTTATCTTTTGCATAGGTGATATGTGCAGATGAGAGACAATACTCATGTGTGGACGAATCCGCGGAGCAGGCTACGTCAGGTACAAGTTGATAAGTCACATCCTCTTTTGTTGTGCCCTACCTTATTGTATCTATATATTGGCAATGAATCATTGATAGATAGGATTTAATGCAGCGGAGATATGGAAATTATTTATACAGGTCTTGAGTTTGAGATTTCTGTGATAATTAATCTTCCGCTATAATACTACGTCTTCCGCTAAGTGCTATAAAGTGCACTCTTTGATGATGTCTTCCGCTAGAATACTGCTTCCCTACTCTATTGGCGTGTAGTGACTTTCGCTTAACACCACCCTAGGCGTGACAACAGAGTGTTCAAGGAAGGGAGTTGGAGAAGCTAGTACCTTCACCCTTCGGGATCGATTCAATGTCATGCTCAAATGGTGGTGTGCGATAAGATCCCCGGGTCGGACCACCGATTAGGGAGGGGGGGGGGGTCTTACAAATGGATCAGAGCACAAACGATCTTTTCGACCAAAAGTGATCACAGAAACAACTCTTTCTCCACCGGTCGATATTGCGTGGATCGGGACAATCCACTGCAGCGGAAGCGGTGGTGGACCTTAAAGGTAAAAGTTGACAGCAAACATGGCATATATGTGGATCAACAGTTAAATATCATTTACCATATCTAATTTCAAACGATGATTTACTTTGCCCCCATAAAACATTTCCGTTATACCCTACAAACAACCACTTCAAATTCTAAACCTCGGATTTAGGCCTATTTGTTTTATTGGGATTAAATTTTCATTTTCAAAATTCCATTCGAGGTAAACTAATCAAATGGAATTTTGTGTGCAATGAGAGGATTCTATTAATAATTTTAACCCCAAGTTTAAGCCTCTTTGTTTTATTGGGATGAAATTCTCATTTTCAAAATTCCATTCGAGGTAACCTAAACAAATGGAATTTTGTGTGCAATGTGAGGATTCTATTAATAATTTTAACCCTAAGTTTAATCCTCTTTGTTTTATTGGGATTAAAATCCTCGTTTTCAAAATTACATTTGAGGTAAGCTAATCAAATGAAATTTTGTGAATATATTGAGAATTACTCTAACTATTGCAAATATGAAATATGCTTTGACTTGATATTATGTTTATCAATTTGACGATCTGCTTAAAATAAAGTCGTGCAATTGTGGAAGAACTATGATGAAAATGTCAGTCTTGTCAATAACGTCAATATTTCAGGAAATAACTACTGAGGCATGTGCTGGATTGAAGTAAGTTTGTGGCAAATTTAGAAAAGCTAAAGCAAGAAAAAATGTTTATGCACCCCATCCCAGAAGTACATGGTTAGCATTCATGGGACTTGCGATATTTGCATACTCGGCCAGCTAGAAAGCCTCGTTAAAAAGGGTAAGCACTGCGGACCCGAATATCCTAGTTACCTATTTTATTCATTGCTTTTATTGTAAATTGCTTACGGTGGGAAAAGTGGCGGGTCGGTGATGAGTCCAATATTTATACGATTTTATGGACTCATCCGGGCTAGTTTTCACTCTTGTGCACGTCCTATTTGAGCTATAATTTCTTGTATTTCTCTTAAAATCATTTCCGCCCTATGTGCACTATTTAGGCCCGTCTTGGTATGCTTTTGTGCTTCTTGTTGTTGGGGGTAAGAACATGTTGCTCCCTAACCTTTTATTTTGTATTTGTATTGAGCTGGAAGGGTATTCCCAGCTATGTTGATGTTTATGCAGGTGGATGGATCATCTTATTTTACCCAGAATTGATGTCTGCATATATCACACGGTCGTGCGTTTTCCTTGACGCACGGACGGTTGCTGTCGTGCGCCCTCATCTGGGGTAGAAATCGATGTTCTGTCTTTGATCATGCATTTTTACGCATGGGCAGTTGCGCGTGCGCGAAGGAAATGCACGATCGTTTGTTAAGCCTGGTTTTTAGGCCATCTGAAATTGGTCGTGTATTTTTACGCACGGGCGGCTTCGACTGTGCGTGAGTAAAATGCACGGGCGCTGCTGCTTCTTCCGAAAGGCATTTCTTTTTCGTTAATAATGCACGGTCTACACACGGTCATGCATTCGACCATGCGTGACTTAATTTCTGCTGTCTTAGCATATAAGCCAGGAAATCTGCTGGCTTGATGAGGATCTGGAAAAAGACTCTAGAGCCCTCCATTTCTGCTCCAATTCGCGCATTTTGCCTCTCCACCACCATTTGACCTAGGAGAAGCTCCGGCAACCATTTTCTTGCAAATCTTCCGCCAAAGCTTCCTCCTCGGCCTCCTCCATCATCCACGAGCTCAAGAACGCCATCGACGGAAAGTCTCTGCTGCATTCAAGGTGTGTCCAACAAGAGTTAGCTTAAGCTAAACCACGAAGAAGACGGGTAAAGTAGAGGAAGGTGATAGCTCCTCTGGACCCCAGATGGCAACTGAAGACCGAACAGGAACGAGGCTTGACAAACCTATGATTCCGACCGAGAACCTTCAGCAAAGTCTTCGAGCTTCGGTTACCTCTTTCCCCTTGTGTATGGCTTAAGGTTTTTCCATTGCATGTGTATTATTTTGGATGATGTTCATAAACCATTTGTTTAAGCTAATATAATTTCATGCTTATGAGATTTGTTGTGGTTTATGTGAGTTGAGGAGCGCCCCATTCCACCATCCACTCCATCGCTCCGTTGTGCGTCGCACTAGCAATTGCTAGTTGCATGTTTCGTGATGAGGTGCCTATGACGCTCACTCCGTTGGTTATGAATCATCCATCGACTAGACTTCTCATCCACCCGCTTACCGAAGCACGACATTACGGCCTGCATTCCATCCCGCCAAGCGAAGCGGTGCTTTAGGCCCGCTTTTTCTTTCATTGTTGTTAGTTTAGGAAACCCAAGATCAAACCCCCCTTTTATTATTAGCATAACAATCTGTATAATCAATTTCCTTGACGAGAAATCTTACACCCCAACTTGCAATCCTCTGAGAACGATATTCGAGGAGTCTCTCCCAACTTTTGTTACTTGTACGACCGGTGCACTTGCCGTAAGCATCGCAAGTTTTTGGCACCGTTGACGGGGAATGCAAGCGTTGTATAAGTTTTTCTTCCAGGAAGCTTTTATAAAGGTTCTTTGTTGTTTTTGATTTTTCTTTTTGTTGTGTGTAAGTTTATGCAGGGGCAAGGCCCTGAAGAGTTAGTAGAGTACGACCCTGAGATAGAGAGGATGCTGCGCACGTGTCGTCGTGCTGCTGCCACCATGGATCTCAATATCAACAGAAATGAAATTAACCCCGGGGGTGAGAATGCACCCACTACTGGTGTTGGGAAAATGATTTCTCTTAACACCTGAAAATGAGTTGAATATGAATTCTAAGAAAGGAAAATGAAGGTTAAGTAAATATGCGTCGAATAGTATTCGACGCAACGTCGAAGTAGTATCGACGTTTCTTTCAGAATGAGTCGAAGTACCTTTAAGAAGAATTCGACGTATCCTATGTCGACGTAGCTCTGACTTCTAGTCGACACATCTTGAGAAGTCGACGCACCTTAGTCGACGCACCTTCCTTATTCTCCTCTTGACGTTCTGCCAGGACGAATTCGACGCTTACGTCGAATAGTAATCGACGCACGTCGATTTCTATGATTAATTCAAAAATCGCCAGATCTCTTTCCTTCTTTCATAGATCTGATTTATATGGAATCAAATTATTCTTTATAGCCGTTCTGAATTATTCTTTCCTCTAATGAATTCTTGGCTAATTTGATTAAATCCATTATGGACACTATTTGAAATCAGAATGAATACTTTCCTTCTATGGATATAACTGTTATGGAAATTTCTCCTTCTTTCTAGTACTCTGCCTGCTAATTGATTACTCTCCTATAGTGTTATTTTAATGAACAGAGCTATAAATAACAAGGTGGTCGGCAGAGAGCAAGACAAGTGATCCACCATTTTACATTTGAAAAAGAGGAAGAGCTCCCAAGTGAAAAGAGATAGAATTGAGAAATAATTCTGCAGCAACCATCAAGCTTCCATCTTCTCCTGCTTCTGAAGCCACTCTGCTGCATACTCTGATAGCTCTCACAAAAGAGAGAAAAGACCTACAATCTCCTTCTCACTATAGAAGAGAGATTTCATTCACTACTTCTTGTGCTTCCAATCTTCTTGCTAGGAAGAAGATTCTTTCTTGTCTTAAATACTTCTTCTCCTTTTTTTCTTATTTCACTTTCAAATACTGTAAAAGAGTTTTTAGAATCTCTCTTCAAAAAATTCAGTTGTACTGGTTCTAAGAGTCTCCTTTTCAAAAGACTCAGTTGGTTCTAAGAGTCTCCTTATCAAAAGACTCAGGGTGGTTCTAAGAGTCTCCTTATCAAAAGACTGAGTGCAAGATAGTGAATTTCCTACCAAGGGGGTAGAAGAGTGGACTACCCAAACTTTGGGGAACCACTATATTTCATTGTGTTGTGCTGTGATTTCTTTTCTTGCATTTACTTTCTTTACTTACTTAATTCTTGTTGGTGTGTGGGAAGCCTTAATCTGTGATCACCACATATAAATATATATAATTGCACAAAATATTTTAAATCTCTATTCACCCCCCTCTAGAGAATTCTAGTGAGGTTAACTGTGCACTTTCAATTGGTATCAGAGGGAGGTTGATCTAAAAAGGATAACTCCTTGATCAAAAATATCCTACCTCTTATATATATATATATATATATTTCTGAAAAATATTAATTTTCACATGGCACAAATCAAAGATTATGCTTCCACCAGACCACCAATGTGCAATCTTGAAAAGTTTGCAGTTTGGAAAACAAGAATTATGATTTATATGAATTCAATTGATGAAGATTTATTTAATGATATCTTGACAGGTCCTCCCAAGCCTTATAGAAAAGACTCAAGTGGTGAAGTGACTCAAACACTTGTCCCAAAGGCTGAGTGGACAGTTGAAGAGAAAAAGGCAGGAACATGTGATGCAAAAGCTGTAAATATTCTGGTCTCAACCCTCTCTGATGAAATCTTTCAAAGGGTTGTTGATTGTGAATCAGCCAAAGAAATTTGGGAGGCTCTCATAAAGATGGTAGAAGGAAGTGCTGATGAAAGAAAAGATAGGAAGGCTCTATTGATCTCTCAATATGAGAACTTCCAAAAGAAGAATGAAGAAAGCATCTCTGAGATGTATGACAGATTCAGTCTGATCATCAATCAACTAAGGGACTTGGATAGAGAAATCTCTCTCACAGAGATCAATGACAAATTGCTGATGAGTCTCCCAAGTTCATGGGACTCAAGGATATGGGCAATACGAGACACAAGAGGACAAAGGGAACTTTCAACAGATGCTCTCTTAGGAAAACTCAGATCCTATGAGCAACTGCTGAAAACCAGAGAAGAGAAAACACTCCAACTTCTTCAAAAGACAGGAACATTGCATTAAAAGCAACAGAAGAAGGAAGCTCTATCACTGAAGAAGAACTATTCAGTTTCCTAGCCAGAAAATTCAAGAAATAGGTCAGGACAGATGGATCAAGAAGGAGAGAGTCAAAACCAAGGTATGACAAAACTCCTACTAAAGAAATTATTTGTTATTCTTGCAGGAAACATGGACATATTGCCCCAGAATGTCCAGAAAATGATGAGACAAAGAAAGATCTGAAAAAGAAACATCTCAAGAAAAAGGGGAAGAAGAAAGAAAGAGGCTTTATAGCAGAAGCCTGGAGTGATACAGACTCTGAGGATAGCTCCTCTTCTAAGAGTGACAATGAAGAGCCTAAGCAAGAAGATCTATGCTTAATCGCCCTTGAAGGCTCAAAGAATGATGATGGTGCTAAATCATGGAGTGAGACAGGATCAGAAGAAAGCATATCTTCTGAAGATAAAAAAGAAGATAGCCTTATTCTCATAGAGGAATCTGACGATAAGGATGAGGTAAGCATTTTTGATGAAATAGATTTTCAAAGTGATAATTTCAGATATAATTTTATGGGAATGTGTCTATATCAACTAAAAGCTACACAAGAAATTAAAGATCTAAAAGAACAAATCAATGTGGCTAAAAACCAGAGAAATAGAGAAGTTAAATGCTCTAAAAATTATGAATTAAGGGCTAACATCATAGAAAAGGAGGTAGAAAGGGCTAGAATAGAAAACCAGCTCCTTAAGGATAAGGTATCCCAGGCAAAAGCTTTTGAAGAATCAATAAAAATGAGAAGCCAAACTCTCAAGGAAATCACTGAACAACAAACAAAGAGACATAAAAATCTTGCTCTAGGGGCTGATCCCTCAACCAACCAAGTTCCATCCAACAAACCTGCTTGGATGATCCCTGTAAAATTCACAAAACCCATCAAATCAAACCAAGAAAAAGACTCACTAAATAAGGAAGAAGACTCCCTCAAGGAAATAAAACAATTTGATGATACATCATATTATTTAGCTGATGACTCTCAAACTTCTTCTGAAGAAGCAACTAAGCCAAATGAAACAATACATAAAAGAACAAAATTAGAAAAAGGGAAAAGAAAATGTATGAAGATACAGTTGCGTCGAATTTATATCGACGCATGAATGATAGTGCGTCGACTTTTACTCAACGCAACCTCTTAGATGCCTCGACCTCTACTCGACGCTTGAATAAAAGTACGTCGACTTCCAATCGACGTAACCTTTTCCATGCGTCGATATCAGATCAACGCTATCGGGAGAAAGCGCCGAATATAAATCGAAGCAACTATCAACATGCGTCGAATAGATATCGACGCACAAAAATTCAGAGCAACTTAAATGCCTATCCTCCAAAAACCTTCTATAATTCCCATTCAGGATCCATTCATCCTAACCATGATTTCCATCCTAATCAACGCCTATATCCTAACCAAAATTTCTACCCTAAACCTGGTAACCAAAATTCCCATCCTAATCAAACTTTCTATCCTAATCAACCCTTCTATACTTCTCTAAACTCAAATTATCATAAGAATAAGATAATCAAGTGCCATATATGTAACAAAACTGGCCACCTTGCCAAACAATGTTGGCACAACCAATCTAACTATCTGTAAAAATTAGTCCAAAACTGACTTAGAACTAGGAAGAGATAAAAAGAAATAAACACCTAAAATTCTTCAGGAAGATCAAAAGTCACGTCGACTTCTAATCGACACACCGTCAATTACTCAACTCAATAAGTGAAATCGACGCATACGTCGACTCCAATCGTCTCATACGTCAATAGGAAACTCTATCATCCCAAATCAGACTACATCGACGCTCACGTCGAACTCCACTCATCATAACGTCGACTTCATAAAAACGAGCGGCAATACTAAATATTTTCGGTCACATCCACTAAAATACCGAATAAGCCTCGAATTGAGTCCCGTTTCGACGCTTTACCTAACTTAAAAAGACTCTTCAGTTAGAAACCTTCACTACTCTGCATCCTTCATCCTTCTTTCTCCTTAGTCCAGCCATTTCCTCCTCTCTTTCACTAACCTAAAATGGCTCCCAAGATAAACTCTGGTTTCGACATTGACATCGACTCCTTCCAAGCCGCTGCAGAAAATTATAAGAACATCATAGCTCTCTTCACTGAAGCTGGATTGGACAAACTCATCTCCACAAGATGCAAGCTCCTTGAAACAGAGCTCACAGAGCTGATGACTCATGTTCAGATATCTGAACAAGGAGAAATCCAGGGAACAATCTATGAGACATCAGTCTCAATCTCTGCAGAACATATTAAGACCACCTTTGATCTTCCATCGGGTATATCCTAATATTATCTTTGTTCAAATAAAATAGGGAAAGGAAATCAATTTCTATAGAGTAACCTCATAAGTCTTCATCATTCCCCTATTAGGTGATGAATCTATAAACCTCACACCTGATGAAATCAAGCATCTGCTAACCACCATGAAGTTTTCAAAGGATAAACCAATCCATCTAAAGAAAATAGACTTTTCTGAGGAGTACAGACTGCTAGCAGATATAGTAGGAAAGATACTACTATGTAAAATTTCAGCCCATGATGCAGTACCCAAACAGCAACTGAACATCATGGGGGCCCTTGTGCTGAAGAAGAAGGTGGATTGGGCCACATGCTTGCTCAAGATGATAGGCTCCAAATACTCACACAAAGAAAATGCATATATGAGGATTATGAGTCATGTACTCTTCCACTCCTTCCCTGACCTCTGTAGTTCAAAAGGAATCCTCATTCCTCCAGGAAAAAGAATGTCAATAGCTCTATTCTCCAAGTGGACTAGGCAAATCCCTAAGCCTGGTTCCATTCCTGAAAGGACTCCCTCTCCTCCTAACTCTCCTGTTCATCCATCTCCTCCTCCTCCTCCTCCTCCTCAAAGAGACAATCCTTCTCTACCACCATCATCCACTCCAATAGTCTCTACCACCCTCACAACTCCTACTCTACCTACCTCTTCTCAAACACCTGCTCCTCAAACAACAGTTTCTCCATCTCCTCCTCCTCATACTTTCTCATACTCTTCACCTCCATTATCACTAATACCTCATACATCAACTAACCTTTCTCCACCCTCATCACCACCTCCACCACTCTCTCCTCATCACCAACCACAACATGAACCATCTGCATCCACTGAAGCCCTCCTTACTCAGTGCATTGCATCAACAGCTCAAACATTCCAAGCAATGTTGGATGAGCACTTTTCCCAGATTCATTCCTCCATCCTTCACATGCACACCCAAATAGATGGGGTCAGTGTCTCTGTGCAAAATCTGAAGACCTCTCTCTCTTCCTCTAGAGTAACCAGGTCTTTCTTAACCTCCCTAGCCAGGAAGGTCAAGAAGGGGGAGAATCTAGATGAAGAGCAGCTCTCCAATCCTAAATCTCTCTCTCACAAGTCCCCTCCTTCCTCAAAAGATGATAGTCTTGCACTTCTCAAGACAATTGGAAATGAAGTTGTACCTGAGCTACACTATGAAGAACAAACAATAGAGGTACTTAATATAGCAAGAGAGGCTGCAAATCAAGTGGTACTATTACAAGGGGAGGTAAGCAGAGCAGACAATGAAGCTGAAAAGGAAAATGTGGCAGATGGTAAGAAAAATAAAGAAACTGAAACTCAGGGGGAGCTGGATACTGTTATGAATGAAGCTGAAAATGAAAAAGGACAGCCAGATGCTGTGTTGGCTGAAGTAGGAGCTAAGGAATCAGATATAGCTGGAGCTGAAGATGATAAAGAAATTGAAGAAGTAGATGGATCAAAGGAAGTTCCATCCCAGGGGGAGCAATCTGCTCAGGGGGAGCTAGGTGAACTTCCTGCAACTGAGAAGGAGAAACCCCCCTCTCCTAAAACAGTAGTATTCAAGAGAAAGAGAAAGACTCCTCCTACCCCTCCTGAGTAATGTTTGAAAATAATACTGATATACTTTACCCTATAATTAAATACTAATTGGTATGAACATGAAGTCTGTTTATATAATTCTGGAAAATTTGGTTATATGATCTCTCTTTCCAATTTCTTTTCTGCTTGATTGACATATTTCTTTTCTCTACAAATGCTGTGATTTTCCTCTAAATAGGGTTAAGACAAATAGGGGGAGATTGTTGGGAAAATGATTTCTCTTAACCCCTGAAAATGAGTTGAATATGAATTCTAAGAAAGGAAAATCAAGGTTAAGTAAATATGCGTCGAATAGTATTCGACGCAACGTCGAAGTAGTATCGACGTTTCTTTCAGAATGAGTCGAAGTACCTTTAAGAAGAATTCGACGTATCCTATGTCGACGTAGCTCTGACTTCTAGTCGACGCATCTTGAGAAGTTGACGCACCTTAGTCGACGCACCTTCCTTATTCTCCTCTCGACGTTCTGCCAGGACGAATTCGACGCTTACGTCGAATAGTAATCGACGCACGTCGATTTCTATGATTAATTCAAAAATCGCCAGATCTCTTTCCTTCTTTCATAGATCTGATTTATATGGAATCAAATTATTCTTTATAGTCATTCTGAATTATTCTTTCCTCTAATGAATTCTTGGCTAATTTGATTAAATCCATTATGGACACTATTTGAAATCAGAATGAATACTTTCCTTCTATGGATATAATTGTTATGGAAATTTCTCCTTCTTTTTAGTACTCTTCCTGCTAATTGATTACTCTCCTATAGTGTAATTTTAATGAACAGAGCTATAAATAACAAGGTGTTCGGCAGAGAGCAAGACAAGTGATCCACCATTTTACATTTGAAAAAGAGGAAGAGCTTCCAAGTGAAAAGAGAGAGAATTGAGAAATAATTCTGCAGCAACCATCAAGCTTCCATCTTCTCCTGCTTCTGAAGCCACTCTGCTGCATACTCTGATAGCTCTCACAAAAGAGAGAAAAGGCCTACAATCTCCTTCTCACTATAGAAGAGAGATTTCATTCACTACTTCTTGTGCTTCCAATCTTCTTGCTAGGAAGAAGATTCTTTCTTGTCTTAAATGCTTCTTCTCCTTTTTTTCTTATTTCACTTTCAAATACTGTAAAAGAGTTTTTAGAATCTCTCTTCAAAAAATTCAGTTGTACTGGTTCTAAGAGTCTCCTTTTCAAAAGACTCAGTTGGTTCTAAGAGTCTCCTTATCAAAAGACTCAGGGTGGTTCTAAGAGTCTCCTTATCAAAAGACTCAGTGCAAGATAGTGAATTTCCTACCAAAGGGGTAGAAGAGTGGACTACCCAAAGTTTGGGGAACCACTATATTTCCTTGTGTTGTGCTGTGATTTCTTTTCTTGCATTTACTTTCTTTACTTACTTAATTCTTGTTGGTGTGTGGGAGGCCTTAATCTGTGATCACCACATATAAATATATATAATTGCACAAAATATTTTAAATCACTATTCACCCCCCTCTAGAGAATTCTAGTGAGGTTAACTGTGCACTTTCAACTGGTCATGTGGCCGATGAGAACGAGGTGGCCCGGGCGAGGCCCAGAATGATGTGAGATTACACCACTCACATAGTGGGGAGTGTGTACCCTAGTTTTGGCCCAGCCATCATGAACAACCAGTTCGAGATCAAGCCGGTGATCCTAAACATCATCCGCAATAATGCGCAGTTCTCTGGGATGGCAAGTGAAGATCCCCATTCACTTGGCAGAGTTCTCAGAAATCCGCGGAACGTTCCGATACGCTGGTATAGCAGACGACATGGTGAAATTAAGATTATTCCCATTCTCCCTCCATGATAAAGCCAAAGTGTGGCTCCATACGATCCCACCGGGCACAGCAACCACATAGGAGCTTCTTTCCTCCAAATTTTTAGAGAAGTTCCACCCTGTGGACAAAATGGTGAAACTAAGGAGAGAGATTGCTACCTTCCAGCAGCATGTTCAGGAGACCCTCGTGGAAGCTTGGGAGAGATTTATGGAACTCCTCCGGAAGTGTCCTCACCATGAGCTGCAACCCTGGATCCTTGTGGAGTATTTCTACTTCGTAACAGAACCAAATTACATGGACATGATTGATGTTGCCGCCGGCGGACCCCTTTTAAATCATACTCCCGTTGAAGCTTTGCGAATTTTGCAGGATACCGCAACTCATAGTTCTTTTTGGACTGAAGGGAGGAACACCCCACGGAATGCAAGAGGATTATTAGAAGTCAACACCTCTGGTCCAGCTCCATCACCATATGAGAACATAGCGTTGTTGAAGAGGCCTGCCTCTTCTCCGGCTCCGGTGATGCCTATATCTTGTCAAGCATGCGGGAACTCCGGTCATCATACTTATGAATGCCCCACAGGTGAAATCTCCTCTGAATTCTATAATCTCAATATAGAAGAAAATGTTAATTTTGTTCAAAATCAAAATCGCACTGCACAATTTTCAAATACATATAATCCGGGTGTGAGAAATCACCCAAATTTCTCATGGAATCAAAACACTGCGGGCCAACGTTGGCAGCCAGGCCAGCATTGATTTGATGCTCAAGCGTCCGAAAGCCAACAAAGGCCACCTCAACCTAGATATAATCAAGGCGCTCTGGTGCAGCGCAAGAGCGCGTTAGAAGAGATGATGGAAAAATTTGTTGATGTGGCCCAAGCAAATATGCCCAATCAAATGGCCTCGACGAGGAACTTGGAAATGCAACTGGGTCAATTGACTCAAGTTCTTTCTGAGTGAACTCAAGGTGCTATCCCGAGCACGACAGAAAAAAATCCGCGTGAGCAGGGAAAGAGCATAATCGATATGGATGTATGCCATGAGGGCGATCTGATTATGAAATGTGAAATTAATAACGTTGAAACCACCGCTCTGTACAACACTATATCATCGCGCAATGTTCTTGCATTGAAGACGTTGAAAATCTAAACCTAAAAATCAGTGCTGATGATCGGACGTCGCTTGTCCTTGCCAATGGCATGGTGGTAGAAATGGAAGGAGAAATTAAGGATGTCGAGGTAATTATAGATGGAACTTCGGTTATCACGAACTTCCAAGTTTTGGGTCCCATGGAAAACAACTTCATGCCTATTTTGGGTGTCCCATTCTTGAAGAAGAGTGGTGCCACCATTCACATTTCCAGTGGGTGTATCACCTTGTCACCCAAAGTGACACACCACACTCACCCTTCTATAATAAACAATGACATCAGTTTTATGCCCATTATTTCTGATGAGCTTGCTAGTGAATCGAATGCAGTTGTGGAGGAAAAAAGAAATAAGACAATTGTTGAGAACGAGAAGGAAGGAGATGATATACAAAGGAAATACACGTTGAGGAAGGAGGATGATGACAAATAAGGCGGCGAGTCTGAGAAGTTTTAAGTCACCATGGCTAACTTGGCCACAAACTCTTTAAGTACTTCTATTAAAACATGAGTCTATTATAAACACTTAAAACAGGTTAGTTGGGCGGATCTATCAACCATAGGGGGTGAAGAAATGAAGCCCTTGGCTTCTCTGAAACTGCTAGACAAAGATTTTGATCGAGCTCTTATTGCTCGTTGGCGCTCTCCTACTGTGGAGAGATTGAAGCAGAATGAGTTATTACGCGCAACGCGCTTTACTGCCCTCCGGCATGAGAAGGAAGAGGTTAGGAGCAAGGGAGAGAAATCTCCTTTGTTCCCTAAAGCCTTCACCTCCTTCCCATCTCATGTGGCTGGGGAGAATCATCACAAATCAGCCTACAGCTGAGTCGTGATGGAGTCTCTGGGCCTATGTTTCTGTAGTTTTATTTTGTTTAAATTCTATTTCTTTAACTTTTCTTGTGAAGTTATCTTGGTAATGGTTTAGACAATTTCTAGAAGTGTGCTTGAACTCTATTGCTATAAGGTTAGTACAGTTATTTGGTCCACCTTAAGGACGGTAAACAAAAGGGCTTATGGGAGACAACCCAATTTTGCGGTGTTGCTTGTGTTTCTGCAGTTTTTTGTTTAGTGAAGCAATTTTTGTAGGTATGGCAACGTTGATTGCGGACGCGGTGAGCTAATTTACAGTTTAACGCCAAACTTCTGGTATGCTCATTTCTGAGCATGGGGTAACCTCTCCTCCAACGTCATTTTATGAATAGAGTATTATATTCTGTGATGTTTAGATTCAAGTCTGGGGGAGAGTAGCTTGTCGTTACCCACTTGCATGTGCACATAAGCACATCATACTAGAAGTTACAATCTTATTTTTATTTTCATTATCATAGCACACCACAACACCCACTAGAGAGCGCACTTAATCGTAGGCGCGTGACGAGTCTAGATCATTTCTTTTGTAGGATTGGGAAAATTGTTGTGCTGACTTAGGGTTGTAAGACAGAGTAAAATGTTGACTCCCGTAGTGCTCTAGTCGAGTACTCACATCTTGCATAGAATTGTGTGTAGAATAAGTTTTTCTTTATGCTTATAGTTTTGTAATTTTGTCTATTTGCGTAATAATTGTTTATTCTACTCAAATGTGGTAAATCTGGTGTGAATCTGACGGTAACGTGGGAATGTGTGTAGATAGTTTCTAGGTTTGTATTGCTCGAGTTGGGAGGAGGAATTATCTTTCTCGGTGGCTAAGAACTTTCCCCAAGCGACTTTCGAAGCATTGGCATAACTTAGTTCAAAGCGTGTGCATGATGTAGGCCTTTGTTTTGGCCAGGTTGAGCTTTGTATACCGACCCTATCATAATACTCGCTAGCCCCGTTGTGACTACCCCGTTCTTTGATTCACCTCCACTTATATTTCACCAAAGCCTATAAGCTAATCCTAGTCGCACACCCAATCCGAGCTCTAGTGTTTTATTATCTTCAATTGAGGGTGTTGATGCGGTGTAAATTTTGTGAAAGTGTGGTTTGTGCTTCCTCAGTTTATTCGCTGAATAAAGTGCGAGAATAAAAATAAAAATAAAAAGAAAAAGAAAAGAGAAAAAATGTGGTCAAGAAAAGAGTTTAATTGAAAATCTTTTTGAGATGTATATTGGGAGTAGGCGGTGCACGCACTCATGTTTTCAAGTTCAAGTCTGGGGGTGTGGTGCACCCGTGTTTTTATTGTGATGCTTGGATAATTTCCTTAACGAGAGCTCTTGTGGGTTAGGTGCGAAACCTTCATGTTTATCATTGTAAACCCTACCGAATCCCAATCCCCTTATTTATCCTAAAGTCATATTGACTCACGCAATGAATCAAAGTAGTGTCATGGATAGAGTGTGACCGGGTGAGCTTATGGTCACCGACATTGATGGATTTCAATGGAGGTTGTTCCGAGCACCGATCTTGAGCAATACTAGCCTCAGCGATTAGTTTACTTTCTTCATACGCGAGACCGGACGATTCATCGAGATTCAACTTTTGAGTAGAAATAATATATAATTACACTCTTAGATTATTACAAAGCATTTGTATAATTAAAAATTTCGTCTATTGCATTTCTATGCGTGCGAGAATGCGACTTCGCTTGGTACTCCGCATTTACAATTGTTAAGCCAACTAATCCTTTTTCCCGTCCACATAAGGTACGATTTTCTCGGGACGAGCAAATGGTTAAGTCTGGGGGTGTGATGAGTCCAATATTTATACGATTTATTGACTCATCCGGGCTAGTTTTCACTCTTGTGCACATCATATTCGAGCTATAATTTCTTGTATTTCTCTTATAATGACTTCCGCGCTATGTGCACTATTTAGGCCCGTCTTGGTATGCTTTTGTGCTTCTTGTTGTTGGGGGTAAGCACATGGTGCTCCCTAAACTTTTATTCTTTATTTGTACTGAGCTGGAACGGTATTCCCAGCTGTGTTGATGTTTATGCAGGTGGATGGATCATCCTATTTTACGCAAAATTCATGTCCGCATATATCGTACGGTTGTGCGTTTTCCATGATGCACGGACGACTGCGGTCATGCGCCCTCATCTGGGGTAGAAATCGATGTTCTGTCTTTGATTGTGCATTTTTACGCACGGGCAGTTGCCCGTGCGCGAAGGAAACGCACGATCGCCCGTTAAGCCTGGTTTTTAGGCCATTTGGAATTGGTTGTGCATTTTTACGCATGGGCGCCTTCGACCATGCGTGAGTAAAACACACGGGCGCTGCTGCTTCTTCCTCAAGGCATTTCTTTTTCGTTAATAATGCACGGTCTACGCATGGTCATGCATTCGACCGTGCGTGACTTAATTTATGTTGTTTTAGTATATAAGCCAGGAAACGTGCTGGCTTGAGGAGGATCCGGAAAAAGACTCTAGAGCCCGCCATTTCCGCTCCAGTCCGCGCATTTCGCCTCTCCACCACCGTTCGACCTAGGAGAAGCTCTGACAACCATTTTCTTGCAAATCTTTTGCCAAAGCTTCCTCTTCGGCCTCCTCCATCATCCATGAGCTCATGAATGCCATCGACATAAAGTCTCCACTGCATTCAAGGTGTGTCCAACAAGAGTTAGCTTGAGCTAAACCACAAAGAAGACGGGTAAAGTAGAGGAAGGTGACAGCTCCTCTGGACCCCGGATGGCAACTGAAGACCGAACACGGACGAGGCTTGACAAACCTACGATTTCGACCAAGAACCTTCAGCAAAGTCTTCGAGCTTCGGTTACCTCTTTCCCCTTAGGTATGGCTTAAGGTTTTTCCATTGATGTGTGTTATTTTGGATGATGTTCATAAACCTTTTATTTAAGCTAATATAATTTCATGCTTAAGAGATTTGTTGTGGTTTTTGTGAGTTGAGGAGCGCCCCATTCCACCATCCACTCCACCGCTCCATTGTGCGCCGCACTAGCAATTGCTGAATGTGTGTTCTGTGACAAGTGCCTACGACCCTCACTCCGCCAGTTATGAATCATCCATCCGCTAGCCTTCTAGTCCACCCGCTTTCCGAAGCACGGCATTGCGGCCTGCATTCCATCCCGCCAAGCGAAGCGGTGCTTTAGGCCTGCATTTTCTTTCATTGTTATTAATTTTAGAAACCCAAGATCAAACCCCCCTTTTTATTATTAGCATAGCAATCTTTATAATCAATTACCTTGACGAGAAATCATACACCCCAACTTGCAATCCTCTGAGACAAATATTCGGGAAGTCTCTCCCAACTTTTATTACTTGTACGACTGGTGCACTTGTCGTAAGCGTGTCAGTCGGTCATGCCCGTAGACTGTACGTACAGTTGCGGGAAGGTTGATGACTCTAGGAGATTGGGAGATGTGCACCCCAGGAGCTCGCCTGTATCTTATATGCCCCGCTGGGTAGCTCCGCTGGTTGGCCAAATTCAATTATTGTCGGGCATCTCCTACGTCCGAGAGTACACGGGGTTATACGTTAGGGTCTGGGTAGTGTGGTACATCCACACCCAGAAGTGGTAGGGCCGGCCACTGTCTCTGACGGCCACATCGGTGAGGCCCGCGGGGTTCACTACCCTGCTGGAAAAGAGGCGGTCAAGCTATGTTAACATAAGGTGCAAACTAGTAAACTATTGTATATGATTACTGTGGTGGGTCGATCATGCCCGCATACCATTCGTACCAATGCGGGAGGGTTGACGACTCATGGCGATAAGGAGATGTGCACCGCGGGTTATCACAACTTCGAACCCGCTGATTTGCCTCCACTGGTTGGCCTAAATTTCGGAATCGCCGGATGTCACTCACATACAAGAGTACAGGGAGTTATACGTTTGGGCCTGGGTA
This sequence comes from Dactylorhiza incarnata, assembly GCA_033032865.1. Taxonomy (NCBI): domain Eukaryota; kingdom Viridiplantae; phylum Streptophyta; class Magnoliopsida; order Asparagales; family Orchidaceae; genus Dactylorhiza; species Dactylorhiza incarnata. The sequence continues at coordinate 3,163,448 of JAWHQI010000235.1, read as the reverse complement.
GTGCGGTACATCAACACCTAGAAGTGGAAGGACCGGCCACTGTCACCGACAGCCACATCGGTGAGGCCCGCGGGGGTCGCGACCCTGCTGGAAGAAAATTGGTCAGACTGTATCATCGTAGGGAATTGTGATGAGTCTTGAGTACTCATTGTGCATGACTTGCATACGCATCATTTGCATCAAAACATAAATATTTACATGTACCATTAACATATAACCTTTGTATGAGAGTTAGTTATATGTTCTTGGATTTACACTACTTACTTGCATTTCTTTTATCTGTTCTACTAACATATAACCTCCGTATGGGAGTTGATTATATGCTGATAGGTTTATACTGCTTATCTTCAGGATACAACTGATAAAATTCTACGTGCACACTTTGGTAGGATTCGGTTATGCTTGAACTACTTGCTCAAAATAATTACCTACGGTTGGTAGTTCATTGTACGTACAACTTGCCCGCGTGAAATGTACTCCCGAACAAAGTATATCAGAGTTACTGCAGAATAAGCATATCCACGGTAAAGTTATCATCTGTTCCACTTAAGCTACTTATTAAACTGCACGACAGAAGCAATCGATACATCTCATTAGATAGGGCCAAATCTATAGACCCTTAAAATTTTTGGACCGTTCGACATTTATTGTCGTCTACAACATGTTCCGTTTGAAATCCTCATGAACCACTCACATTTTTGGGGACGAAAATTTTCTTTGTTTTATTGGTTTGTAACATCCCAACTTTAAAATAAGGCTTAACCAGTTCGGTTGAACCCTTGGAGGAGCTTAGGCCAGGTCAGAGAAAAACCACGACCCGACCTTCGCCACAGAAACGGTGGATTCAACAACACCGTAGTGGAATATTGACCATACGCACTCCAAATTGACTTCTGTCAGTTCCGTTAGACTCGTAGGGTCAATACGAATGCAACAGAATTCATTTCATCCCGATCCGAGGTAGTTTGGAGAAAACGACCATTTTGAGTATAGTAGTGCGTCACAATAAAGTCGTTGGGGTATAGTGATCATACGTACTCCGAATTGAATTCTGTCCATTGCATTAGACTCGAATAGCTGATACGAGTGCAACAAAATTTGTTTCGCTCGATTCTAACGTCGTTTAGTCAAGTAAATAAAATTAAATGCTCGTTAAATTAAATGAAACCTCAAGTTATGTGAATGCCGGATTTCAATCCCGTCACATCAATGACGACCCGACACATGACGACTCAGACCCATATTGACCTTGACCACATGGAGGACCCACTTGTAGTTGACATTGGTCAACCCTCCTCAAAAAGAGTGGTTTTAATAATTCTTAAACCCTCTCCACACCAAGCCCACCCCTTCATCTTATATGGCACTAATGGGATGAGATATTTGTTGGCTTGGGTCCTAAGCTCTCTCCCTCCCTTCCTAACCTAATACTAAGACAAGTCCAAGCCTAAACCGAAACCTAGGATAACTCCAAACTTATTGGTGGGTTTAGATATTTTTAAACCCAACCTCAACCATGGGTCTCCTTAAGCTTACCCCTAACCCCAGCAGGTACACCTCCCCTCCAACGGATGGCTGCCAGCTCCACCCCCACCCAAACCAGGGTGCCAGCAGACAAAACCCAACCACCCTCGGGTAGAAAGAAGAGAGGGAGGGGTTGGTCTAGGGTGGGCTATAAAATAAGCCTCAAACCTACTTCTGAGGGGGGACTCCTCTAGAACTCCTCCCTAGGTATTTTTGAAATCAGCCCTGCCGCCACACGTGCTCGCCGGAGCCGGAGAAGACAAACCGCACCACCTCAAGCCACCCCGCCACCTTTCCTTTCCACCATGCATGGAAGGCTCCTGAGCCTTCTTGGCCCTCAAGCGGGTGGCATACCTCGCCAGAGAATGGTCGGCGACCTTCTCTGGGGGGATGGGGCCTCAGGCGAGGGCACCCCTGGGGAAAAACTGCTCCGACGGGTCCGAGGGCCGAGCCCTCTTCGATCCCCCTTCCGACGGCCGGTGGCGGCGCTACGCCACCGGATCACCGCCGGGCGGTGCGCCTACCTCCGGCAAACCGGCCGGATAAGGTGGCATGCCGGTTCAATGACTGGTTGGCGGTGGCGAGAGCTCATAAGCTCTCAGCCACCGCAAGGTGCAGATGCCGTTGGATCTTAATGCAAAGATCCAACGACATCATTATTCTGGGCAATGATTGGCCGCTCCATAGCAGATCCGTGCCAGATCCGCTGCGGGGCCACTGTCCCCTTCCCTATGGCGCCATCTCAGCCGCAACAAACTCCTCAAGATCTGTGCGGGCTTATTTAATGATAACAGATGGTTTTTATTTTTTTGAGTCTAAACTAGAGGCCAAATGGAAAAGTTTTGAACATGAAAGGTCTTCATCTTGGCAAGGGCTATTCCAAGTAAAAATTTCATAATTTTTGAGGGTCACTAAGTATTTTTAGTAATTATTTTACAGTGATTTTTTGTGTTTTTGATTTAATAGAGACCCTAACAATTATGGCAAAATTCTGAGAAAATTTAAGTAATTGTATAGAGTCGAAATACACCTTCTGTAATTATTTTGGAAATTTTTTATAGGTTTACTATTTCTAGAAGCTTAAAACCTATGTTATAAATTAATAGAGAATTATTCTTTCTTCCAAAATATCTCCAAAAATTATGGTCAGTGAGAGGGCAAGTTTCACACCCTTTGGAAAAGTTTGCGGATTTTTAAAGTACTCTTGCTATATTTGGGAAATTATTTGGCGGTTATAAGAGCCTAAATAAATTAGCAAAGACCGTTTATACCTCAAAAAGCCTTGCAAAACTTATGATAACTCTTTAAGGATGTCATCAGCCTAGGATAAAAGTTGGGTGATTATCGAGTATGGTTTACTATTTTAATGATTTTAAAATAGAATAATAACTTAGGCTCGAAGCGACGTGAGGCCTTATGATTCACTGAGCTGCGTTTAAAGTAATTTCCGGATATTGGAAATTGTCTGTGGAGAATTTAAGGAACTCATGATATAGTTCCTCAAGTCCGCTTAAGCCATGTTTAAAAGGAGCAATTAAAACCTATGATCGGACTGTAATTAAAGAAACAGAAGTTGGAAAAGACTCCTGTGAACGGAGTTGCCTCCTTGGAATAGATAAGCCTCCTAGGAACGGAGATGGAACAGAACTTTCCTCCTATGAACGGAGATGGAATTGAAGCCTCCTGATTATGGAGTGATGGACTACTAACCTTTTTATTCTATTGCATTTTCTTTTACTCCAGTCTCGTACTGGTCCCGCTCCTTTCAATTCCAGTACCTTTCATTTAGTTTCTTTTCAGTACCACTCCAGTCTCATACTGGTCCAGTTCATTTCTGTACTTTATTTCTTTATTGCCTATAATTTAGAGTTGACTTGAAGGCGTGGCGTTCCTTCAGAGTCAACCCTAAATAGTGTCGAACTGGCCGCCGCTTGTAGAGCAGAGCGGATAGATCGATGTTTTGGCTCTTCCTTCTTTATTTCCCATAATTTAGAATTGACGTGAAGATGGGGCATTCCTTTAGAGTCAACCCTAAATAGTGCCGAACTGGCCGCCACTTGTAGAGCAGAGCGGACAGATCGATGTTTTGGCTCTTCCTTCTTTATTGCCCATAATTTAGAGTTGACGTTAAGATGGGGCATTCCTTCAAATTCAACCCTAAATAGTGCCGAACTGGTCGTCGCTTGTAGAGCAGAGCAGGCAGATCAATGTTTTGGCTTTTCCTTCTTTATTGCCCATAATTTTGAGTTGACGTGAAGATGGGATATTCCTTCAGAGTCAACCCTAAATAGTGCCGAACTGGCCGCCGCTTGTAGAGCAGAGCAGACAGATCGATGTTTTGGCTTTTCCTTCTTTATTGCCTATAATTTAGAGTTGATGTTCCTTCAGAGTCAACCCCAAATAGTGCCGAACTGGCCGCCGCTTGTAGAGCAGAGTGGACAGATCGATGTTTTGGCTTTTCCTTCTTTATTTCCTATAATTTTAAGTTACGTGAAGATATGGCGTTCCTATAGAGTCAACCTTAAATAGCGTCGAACTGGTTGCCGCATGTAGAGCAGAGCAGACAGATTGATGGTTTGGCTTTTCCTTCTTTATTGCCCATAATTTAGAGTTGACGTGAAGATGGGGCATTCCTTCAGAGTCAACCCTAAATAGCGCAGAATTGGCCGCTGCTTGTAGAGCAGAGCGGACAGATTGATTTTTTTACTTTTCCTTCTTTATTACCTATAATTTAGAGTTGACGTTCCTTTAGAGTCAACCCTAAATAGTGTTGAACTGGCCGCCGCTTGTAGACCAGAGCAGACAAATCGATGTTTTGTCTTTTCCTTCTTTATTACCAATAAGTTAGAGTTGACGTGAAGATGGGGCGTTCCTTCAGAGTAAACCCTAAATAGTGTCAAACTGGCTACCGCTTCTAGAGCAGAGCAGACAGATCGATGTCTTGGCTTTTCCTTCATTATTACCTATAATTTAGAGCTGATGTGAAGATGGGGCATTCCTTCAGAGTCAACCCTAAATAGTGTTGAACTAGCCGCCGCTTGTAGAGCAGAGCGGACAGTTTGATGATTTAGCTTCTCCTTCTTTATTGCCTATAATTTTAGAGTTGACGTGAAGATGGGGCCTTCCATCAGAGTCAACCTAAATAATGTTGAACTGTCCGCCGCTTGTAGAGCAGCATGGTGAATCAATATTTTGAGATTTTATTCCTGTGTTGACCGTAATTTAGATTTGATGGGAATATATTGTGCCTTTGAGAAATATTCCTACGGGAATATATTGTGCCTTCGAAAAATATTCCTATGGGAATATATTGTTCCTTTGAGAAATATTCCTACGGAAATATGTTGTGCCTTCGAGAAATATTCCTACGAGAATATATTGTGCCTTCGAGAAATATTCCTACGGGAATATATTGTGCCTTCGAGAAATATTCCTACGGGAATATATTGTGCCTTCGAGAAATATTCCTAAGGGAATATATTGTGCCTTCGAGAAATATTCTTACGGTAATATAAATGTGCCTTCGGAAAATGTGCCTTGGGAGAATGTCGGATGGCCGATGAGTTTTACTTTAAGGCAACCTGCACGATGGACGGTCTGGGAGGGCAGGCCGTGCGAAACTCATAGAAATACATGGGTCTGAGACCGTATGCAGGATGATAAAGAGTGCGTAGGCGGTGGTCATGAGAATACTACCTCGGCCCAATAAGAGTACAGATATCCCCTCCCCTATAAATGATATATTATGTCTGATATTAGTAGGGGCTGAATCCTATTCGTGGTTCTAATAACTTATCTTTAGCACAGGTGACAGGTGCGGATGAGAGACAACACCCATGCATGGATGAAGCCACGGAGCAGGCCACATCAGGTACAAGTTGATAAGTCGCGTCCTTTTTTGTTGTGCCCTACCTCACGGTATCTATATATTGGCAATGAATTTTTGATAGATAGGATTTAATGCGGCGGAGTTAAGGAAATTATTTATACAGGTCTTGAGTTTGAGGTTTCTGTAATAATTAATCTTCTACTATAATACTACGTCTTCCGCTAAGTACTATAAAGTGCACTCTTTGATGATGTCTTCCGCTAGAATACTGCTTCCCTGCTCTGTTGGGGTGTAGTGACTTTCGCTTAACACCACCCCTAGGCATGACAACAGTGTGTTCAAGGAAGGGGGTTGGAGAAGCTAGTACCTTCACCCTTCGGAATCACTTCAGCGTCGTGCTCAAAGGGCGGTGTGAAATAAGAACCCCCAGTCAGACGTCGATTAGGGAGGGGGTCTTACAAGGTCACTCCTACTGATAACCCGGACGAATTGATATTCAACTCTGCGGTCAGCACAACTGTTAGCGATATCCTCAAGGATATAGATGCCCTGCAGAGGCAAGACAAGCTTCTTGACTCCCATGCAACCACGAGCGAAGCAGACCATCCCGATAAGGATGCGGCTAAACCTCAGGAAACTGTGCCGAGAAAGGAGGATTTTGAAGAAAGCGGGATGAAGCTAATGAAGATAAAGGCAGAGGAGCTGAGGCGGTCTCTTGACAAGCCACGGCCGTCAGACCCCCTGGCAAAAGGCAAACATGATGAGGGTTATCATCCTGTCCGCTTCTTTAGAATGCGGCCTTGAAAAAAGCAGAATGATTTGATGCTGAATCCGCTACCGAGCTATTTCCCATCCCCGATTGAATCTTTTGTCGCTAGACGAAGGCAGAATGAACAATTTTGGTGAGATCATCGCCGAAGAATGGACCCCGAGCAATCGAGGCGGCCTGTGCATTCAGGCATTAATCTTGCAGTATTTGTGTTGGGTTATTTTCTTCTGACAGTGTTAACCACACTTTCTTTATTGCAGATAACCCGAATCAAGCCATGAAGCTGGGCGACCTGATAGCTAGCCTCCCTCCACTACTTCCACCAGCACCTAGCTTCTCACTAAACTTAACTTCTGGAGAGGAGGAGCTGGCCGATTTCAAGGGTCTTCTTATTACCTTGAAAGAAAGGGTAAAAGACCTTGAAGATCAGGTGGAGATCGCGCTGGCTGCGCTGGAGGCCGAGAAGAAGGAGCGGTTGGAAAAAGAGAAGATGCTTCAGGAGCGGAATGTCGCACTGACCGCGTGACTTAACAAGGAGAAGAAAGTAGTTTTGAAGGTTGAGTACGATTGCAAGTACTACGGAGAGTACTTACATCTGACTAAGGAAGTCGGCCGGAGTCGGCGACCCGTGAACACGAGTGATGAGAGGTTGCGGACGTCGAGCTGCCCAACTATTGGGGAGACCTCAAATCCCCCACCGTTCAGGGAGGCCGATCCGATGGTTACAATTGAAGAGGCCGGCGCGGCACTACCTGCTCGTATGATTCCTGCTGTAAGGGTAGAGCGGGATGCCGCGCGGCTTCATAGTACAATCAAACACCTTCATCATAGTGTAAGTCAGATGTACACACTTTTTCTCCAAACCGGTGACCAGGTCGCATGCCTTCATCGTGAAGATCCTTCCCCCAAGCACCGCCAGCCATGAGCGGTTTTAATTTGAAGACAATGTGTTTGTAATATTATTTATTTGGTCCTTTGGACAATCTGGACGTTGGATGCTCGTTTGACGATATTCTATTCTTTGATGCCTTTGGATATTTGTATAATCCGTTCGGCTTGTGTTAAATGCTTGTGGTCTCTGCTTTTTGAATTCCTAGAATATTTTTTGATGTCTTTGAACTGTTCTGCAAGTTGTGCGACTTGTGTTGTATGCTTGCGGTTTTTCTGTTATAAAATATTACGAATATGCAGGTTGCTGGCCGTGTAGTTTAAGATAGTTAGCTACGACCCGATTTTGCTATTTGCTGGTCATTGAAATCTATAAGTAGCAGACTCTTCGGAGGCATTCCTGTTGAAATTTCTAATAAGCGAAAAGTAGGAACAAGGCCGCAGGAACACTCTCAACCATTCCAAGCACCAGAAACTAGAAACAATGAAGGAACAAGAAAAACTTGTATCAACTATCTTCTGTACATTTTGAGACATACATTGCGAGACATGATTTATCAGTACACACAATGATGAGGAGAGAAGAAAACCGACTACAAGAAGCTGGCAGTTACAACTAGAACTCGCCAAACTGCCCGACTAACAAAGCTATCCGCGCAAACCGCCAAGTCGCCAAACCGCAACTCAACATGCGGACTACCCATTAATCCAATGCTCACTCTGTCCGCCCAAGAAAGGCCGCCCGACCACAGTCACTTGGCCGCTTCTAACCGCGAACAAGCTGCTGAAGAACTGAACAAAAGTAACAGACCGGCAAAGGCAAACCGCCTAACCGCCGCATGTACAACCCCGATATTCGCCAGGCGAAGAGGCCCGGTTTAAGAAGGCAACAGGATGAAAGAAGTAATAAGAGGTTTCAGGCCTTAGGGCCAAAGACCTCGCGAGGGAGACCTTGGAGAAGTCTCTCTCGAAGGGCTCGCTGAGAGGCGAGCGAGAAGGGTCGGTGAGACAAACGCTCGCAGGCAGTTTGAGGAAGTTTTTTGAGTTCGACGAAAGGGGAACTGCGTTCGACGAACTCTCCCGTGTTCGTCGAGCTCACCTGACTTTGTCGAGCTCACCCCTGTTCGTAGAAATCATCGGAAGTCGACGAAGTGTTCTATGCTCATTAAAGCCAAAGGGACAATCTCGCAATAGGAGTTGCGAGATCCAGACCTCGGCAGATATTTTCAGAAGACTGGGCCAAGCGAGGGCCGACAAACCAATGCCTCGCAGGCCACTGGCAGAAGAGACCTTTGTTCAGTAAAGTGGTGTTCAGCGAAACGTGTTCAGTGCACGACAAAGTTAGTAGGCGATCCCGCAGGAGGGATCGCGAGTTTAGAGCCTCAGCGTCCAGCGAGCTCAATTTTGCGTTCGACAAATGTCGAACGGAGCTCGACATTCGTCGGACGGTGCCCGACGAACAAAATATGTTCTATAGAAGCGGTCGACGAACCGCCCGTCTCAGCGGTCGGCGAATAACTTGACGTTCTGTATTTCGTCAACCTCGTCCGTGTTCGGCGAGGTGACCTGCATTCGGCGAAAGGCTTGTTGAGCTCGACGAAGTCCAGAGGCGGTCTCGCAGGAAGGCTCGCGAGATCGGACCTCGGCAGATATCGGCAGAATTGGCCGGCGAGGTCCTCGCAGGGTGATCGCCTAGGAGAGGCACTACGAGCAGGGCTCGCGGGAAGGCCCGCGAGAGCTTCGCCAGTAAGGTTCTCGCAGTTCCTTGCCCATAGGTTGATAGGGCCAAGTTACCCTTTTACCCTTGGTGGTCTGCCCTTAGCCTCTCCAAACAGCGGAGTTTGGCTGTTAGCAGACCCATTTGGGGTGCGGATAGTAAAATCAAAAGGCGGAATCCTGCTATTCGCAGGCCAGACTAAAAACCTATAAATAAGACCTCAAGGGCACCTTTGGAGAGGACTCCACTTCAGCTTCTCTCTCCTCAGGCTTTCTTTGGTTAGCATTTCCAGAGCTCTCCAAGGTGCCCGAGTCTCAGCATTGGCTTGGGAGGGGAAGCGCTCAATGATCTTCCGGGTTAGTGGAGGGACCTCCTCGCTGTGACTAAGGTCTTAGTCATTTTTCTAGTCTTCGGTCTACCCTCTCCGAGGGATCGGTAAGGGCTAGCCGCCCCTCATTTCGGTGAGGGCCCCGAGCTCCACAAGAGGCCGAGAAATCGGTTTCAACATTTTGGTGCGGTGAGCGTGGAGCGTGGCTGGTCAAAGAAAGTTCCAAGGAGCAGATATGACAGGAGGCGAGGATCAAGGAGAGGGATTCAGCGAGTCACCGCAGGTGGTGACGCCGAGGATGTTCGCAGATTTTAGGAGGGAGGTGCTTAACACTTTCGGGCTCACGGTCGCGGCGCTGCGGAGTGAGTTTGCGACCCCAGCACCTCAGGCGACCCTTCCCCCAGTAGCGGTTGGCGAGAACTCTCCGGGGGGAAGGGCCGGAAAGGAAGTCGCAGGGAGTTCAGTTCAAGACTTAGAAGGGCGAGTGTTGTTCGCCAGCCCGGCGAGCTCTGTACCGGCGAGCGCGGCGCAGGCGAGCGAGCGCCCGAAAGACATGGCGACTGTGGGAGTGGTCCAGGCGAATACCATTCTCGCGAGCGCAGTCCCCGCGAGCCCGAGTCTGGCGAGAGAGCTTGGGGGTTGTGTGGAGCGAGAGAGGGTAGCAGAAGGGGGATGTCCCTTCTGCGAGTTGATACTTTCTGCACCTGTCCCGGCAGGGTTTGTCGAGTGGGACAGGGTGTACTACAACGGCATGGATGACCCTGTCAAACATCTCCAGTCATTTGAGGACTCGGTCTCTAGCAGGCCGATGTCAGATGCTTTCAAGTGTCGGCTCTTCGCCGTCACCCTTAAGGAAAAGGCCAGGGACTGGTTCCATCAACTCCCTACAGGGTCGATCTACGCTTTCGAGGATTTGCGTCGGAGCTTCTTGTTGCGATTCTCAAATTCAAAGAAGAGGAAGAAGGACGCTGAGTCCCTCTTCAAAGTGAAACAAGATCCAAAGGAGTCATTGGCTCGCTACGCAGATCGGTTCCAGGAAGAAGTGCTACTCACTCAGGAGATGCCTGGGTTTGCACTCCAGCTCGCCTTCATGGTCGGGCTGAGGGAAAGTTTCTTTAAGATGTCTTTGAAGAGGAAAGCCCTCGTCTCCTACGAGGAGTTGATGGAGAGGGTAGCGGAGGAGATTGAGAGTGAAGAGGCCAACCCGGAGCTTACCAAGAGGCTAGCAAAGCTCAGTGAGCCAGAGGTCAGGCAGCAGGAAGTAAGGAGAAGGGAAGAGCCCAGGGCCCCGGAGGGGGAGTGGAGACAACGTGCCGAAGGAATGCAAGGTCAGGGAAGGGGTTACGGCCCGGGAAGGGGTAATTTCTATGGAGGACAAGGAAGACCCCACCAATTGGGATGGAGGCAGGGTCCGAGGCAATTGCCTCCCCCACCTCAACAAGCCATGGCGATCAGGCGGGGAAGAGGAGGAAGAGGAAGGCGAGAAGAGGCAAGAGAAGAAGCGGGAGCAAGAAGGAGGAGGAATAGGATGGCGGAAGGCGAAACAGGGGAGGTGACGCTGCTGTATTGTGACTTCCATGATGATGAAGGCCACGCGACGGCCACTTGCCCAGAGTTCCTAGAAACAAAAAGGGGTCGAGTGCCCGCGCAGAGGAAACAGCAGCAGGTGAGAATCGAGGAGGTCGAGCCTCGAAGGGAGGAGGAAGAAAGGTGCGAAGACAGAGTTGATGTGGGGAGTAGAGGAGGGATCAGGGTGATCCATGGGGGGTAGGGGTGGAGGCAACCCACAAGGCTAGCCTCCATACCATCAATCGGCGGAGCGTGGCCTCAACATCCACTGCTCCACCCCCGGCGGAGAAAATTACTTTATCCCAGAAGGACATGCCAGGACATGAAGATCCGTTTTGCGATGCACTGGTCATCCAGACCGCCATCGAGAACTTCACTGTCTCACGGATTTTAGTAGATAACGGGAGTTTGGTCAACATCATCATCAAGAAGGCGTTTGACGAGATGAAGGTGGAGGCCCAGAGGGTGTTGGCCTCGGATGGTCCCCTATTTGGTTTTTCGGGAGAAAGGAAGGAAGTATAGGGTGGAGTGGGGCTCCATGTGACCCTCGGAGGATAGTCCCGGAACTGCCGCTTCGTGATAGTGGATTCCCCAAGCAGCTACAGCGCCATCTTCGGACGGCCTCTCATCAGCACGTTTCGATGCGTCCCTTCCACTTTCCACTAGTGCCTCAAGTTCAACATGGGTGGAATCCAGGTCCGGGTCCGGGGAGACCCCAAAGTTGCGAGACAATGCTATGTGACGGCTGTCAACACCATAGCCTGGATGGGAGAAGTGGAGGAGTGGGACAAAGTGATGGAGGAAGCGGCAGAGGCCACAGGCGAGGAAGAAGAAGAGGAGAGGATGGAAGAAGAGGAGAGGATGGAGGAAGAGGAAATTCATGCCCAGGAAGGGGTCGCTGAAGGACCCAGTGCGGAGAGAGGAGGAGAAGAGGTGAAAGAAGAGGGTACCCAGGAAGGAGGAGTGGAGGAGTTGATGATGGTAGGGGAGGAAGAGACGAAGGAAGGAGCCCAAGCGCTCGCTTGCGGCGGAGAGAAGGAAAGTGCTTGGGGAGAGCAATCCAGGATGGAGGCCGTGGATGAGGTTGTGGAGCTTGAGGTCACCACTCGGCTTGGGGTGGTGGAGAAGGTCCGAGTCAGCATGGAGCTCAGTTCGGAGGAGCGGGCTGAGATCCTAGCCTACGTGCAGAAGAATGTGGATGTCTTCGCTTGGAGCGCCGCAGCGATGCCCGGGATCGATGTGGATGTGGCTTGCCACCGCCTCAACCTCGACCCCGGCACCCGCTCCATCCGCCAAAAGAAGAGGGCCATGGCGGACAAGCTGGAGGGACCAATCCGCGAGGAGGTGAAAAAGCTCATACAAGCAGGTTTTGTGTCGGAGATCCAGTATCCAGGCTGGGTCTCCAATGTGGTCATGGTAAAAAAGGGGGGAGGTAAGTGGCGCATGTGTATCGACTTTTTACTTCTTAATAAATCATGCCCGAAAGATTGCTACCCCCTGCCTAGAATCGACGCGCTGGGTGACTCAGCCGTTGGTTTCTCTATAATGTCTTTCTTAGATGCCTTTTCAGGTTATCATCAAATCCGCATGCACCCCCCGGACATCAAAGATGTCTCCTTCATCACGGGGGACAGATGCTACTGTTATAAGATGATGCCCTTTTGGCTCAAGAATGCAGGTGCCACATATCAAAGGATGATGGATCGGGTCTTTCGCGAACAAAGGGGAAGAAACTTGGAGGTCTATGTTGATGATCTCATGGTAAAGAGACGGGACCTTGGTTCACACCTCCGAGACCTTGAGGAGACATTTGTGACCCTACAGAAGTATAAGATGAAACTCAACCCCTTGAAGTGTGTCTTCGGGGCTAGCCGAGGGAAGTTCCTAGGACACTTGCTCACCCCGACAGGGGTGGAAACTAACCCAGACAAGGTCAAGGCGATAATGGAGTTGGGGTCACTGAGAAGCCTGAAGGAGGTTCAAAGCCTCACGGGGAAGCTGGCCGGACTTAGCAGGTTCCTCTCCAAGGCGGGAGATATGTGTGCGCCCTTCTTCAAGGTGCTGAGAGGCAATTAAAAGTTCGAATGGAACCCGGAGTGTGAGGACGCTTTTCAGGCTTTGAAAGGGCAACTCACCCAAACCCCCCTACTTCAAGGGCCGAGGAAGGAAGAAAGCAGTTCCCTATCTACTATGTCAGCCGAGTGCTGAAGAAGGCGGAGCTCCGGTACCCAATCTTGGAGAAGTTGGCTTTCGCATTGGTGGTTGCGGCTCGGAGGCTCCGGCCCTACTTCCATGCACATTCAATCAAAGTGGTAACAGATCACCCACTTCGCAAAGTCATGGACGGGGTGGAACACTCGGGAAGATTGGCAAAATGGTCCGTAGAGTTGAGTGAGTTCAACATTACGTTTGTCCCTAGGGCGTCAATCAAGGCCCAGGCAGTGGAAGACTTCATGGCTGACTACACATCCGAAGTAGGGGAACATGAACCACCTCCCCCAGTGGCGTGGAAGATGTTGGTAGATGGTGCCTCAGGAAGACACTCCTATGGAGGGGGAATCATCTTGGTTAGCCCCCAAGGGACCAAGATCGAGCAAGCTTTGAACATCCACTTCCCGATTACCAACAACCAAGCGGAGTACGAGGCGGTGATAGCGGGCCTGCGGTTGGCTCGGGAATTGGGTGTGCAAGATGTGGAGGTCTCGACGGACTCCATGGTGGTAGCATGCCAAGTCAGGGGGAGTTTGAGGAGAAGGACTCGACTCTCCTACGTTACTTAGAAAAGGTCAAGGGGGTCATCAGGCATTTCCGCACTTTCTCCATCAAGCACGTGCCAAGGGAAGAGAGAACCCCCGCAGACCTCTTGGCCAGATTCGGTCCCCGAGCAGGGGGAACAGTTTAAGAGCTCTTCCGACCCACCATCGAGGAAGGAGAGTTGATGGAGGTGGATCAGTGGGTCTCATGGATGGATCCTTTCGTCACTTTCCTATCATCAGGGAAGTTCCCTAAAGGAGACATAGACAGACGACGCTTCAGGTATAAGTCAGCTTATTACTCCTTGCATGCAGGAGGGCTATATAGGAAGACGCTTTCGGGATTCCTGGCCCGTTGTGTCTCCGAGGAGGAGGTCCCGAGACTCCTGGAAGAAATCCACTCCGGGGAGTGTGGCAGTCATTCCGGGAGCCGGACCTGGAGGGGAGAGTGTTAAGGCAAGGCTATTTCTGGCCACCCCTCAGCAAAGATGCGGCGGAGTTCGTAAGGAGGTGTTCAAAGTGCCAACTCTATGCCCCACTCCAACTCCTCCCAGCCCAAAGACTTCGGACCATCATAGCTCCCTGGCCCTTCGCCATATTGGGTTGGACCTAGTTGTCCCTTTCCCTCAAGCTAGTGGCCAAAGAAGATTCTTACTGGTCATGATCGACTACTTCTCCAAATGGGTGGAAGTAAAGGCCCTAGCCAAGGTAACATCTCTGGTCGTGAGGAATTTTGTGTGGGGGGAAATAATTTGCAGGCACGGCCTCACCCTGGCTATAGTGACAGACAATGGGCCACAATTTGCTAGCGAGGAATTTGTTAGCTTCTGCACCCAGCTTGGCATCTATCTCAGGTTCGCATCGGTTCACCACCCGAGAAGCAACGGCCAGGTGGAGGCAGCAAACAAAGTAATCATCAACCTACTAAAGAAGAAGGTGGAGAACCTCCGGGGGAACTGGGTAGAGCAGCTACCATCCGTTCTCTGGGCCCTGAGGACTACCCCTAACACCGCCACTGGAGAGACCCCGTTTAGACTTTCTCATGGGTCCGAAGCTGTCCTTCCCATAGAATTCGAAGTAAAGACCCCCAGGGTGGTCGTCGCAGGTGAAGGGAATGAAGAGTGGCTAGTGGCCAATGACGAGGAACAAAGGCTATCCTTGGACCTGGTGGAGGAACTCCGGGACCAGGCCACCATCAGGCAGGAAGAAATCAAGCGGCGAATGGCCCGATATTTTGACAAGCACATCTGAGTAAAACATTTTCAGAAAGGAGATCTGGTCGTGAAAAAGGTCGACGCGGCCGGAAGAGGGGCCTCGGTAGGTAAGCTAAACCCCAATTGGGAGGGTCCATACATTGTAAGCGAAGTGCTCAAGTCGGGGTGGGGGGGGGGGGGTATCACCTCTAAGATGTGGAAGCGGTACCTCTTGGCCGAGCCAGAAGTGGATACGATTTGAAGCGATTCTACCCATGAAAGTTTTATTACGATGATAGTTGAATACTCCACTTCTTCACTTGAAAGTTATAATTGTTATGTGAAGGCTGGCAAGGTGACAAATTTTTATGCTGGAATGCCCCAGATCGATTTCGCTCCCGGGCTCTCACTAGACGGGCGGTTTCAGGTTGATCTCTGGAGAGGCTGGCAAGGCGACAAGTTTTTATGCTGGAATGCCCCATATTGATTCCGCTCCCGGGCTCTCACTAGACGGGGGGGTTTCAGGTTGATCTCTGGAGAGGCTGGCAAGGTGACAAGTTTTTATGCTGGAATGCCCCAGATCGATTCCGCTCCCGGGCTCTCACTAGACGGGGGGTTTCAGGTTGATCTCTGGAGAGGTTGGCAAGGTGACAAGTTTTTATGTTGGAATGTCCCAGATCGATTCTGCTCCCAGGCTCTCACTAGATGGGGGTTTCAGGTTGATCTCTGGAGAGGCTGGCAAGGTGACAAGTTTTTATGCTGGAATGCCCCAGATCGATTCCGCTCCCGGGCTCTCACTAGACGGGGGGTTTCAGGTTGATCTCTGGAGAGGCTGGCAAGGTGACAAGTTTTAATGCTGGAATACCCCAGATCAATTCCGCTCCCGGGCTCTCACTAGACGGGGGGTTTCAGGTTGATCTCTGGAGAGGCTAGCAAGGTGACAAGTTTTTATATTGGAATGCCCCAGATCGATTCCGCTCCCGGGCTCTCACTAGACGGGGGGTTTCAAGTTGATCACTGGGGAAATTGGCAACGAGGTGAGTTCTTTATAAGGTCGGGATGAAATGCATCAGGTTAGCGAGCCTTCTCGCTCGGCGGGCCTGCTCGCTCGGTGAGGAGAAAGATTTTGCACGATAGTATGCGAGTGACGAGAATCAACCCTATGCACTTCGGCGTATCCGGTGCTCGGCAGAAAGGTCGCCGGCACAGGGTAAGAGGCGAGCTCTTGTCGAGGAGGAAAGTACCTCGCGAGACCTAGAGAAAAACGCATACCTAAAGGATAATAATCCTAAGGCAAATAACGAAAGGCTAGAGCAGCCAAAAAGGTCCTATGCTTGTCTATTCAATAACGTAAGATGCGAGAACGATCATCGCGGGAATAGCCTACATAAAAATGAACATCGAGATAAGCGAGAGCGAGTTCCCATCAAAAAAGACAAAATAGCAGAAAGGGCGAACACAATACAAGGCTAAAAATATGCATCCATGCATTTCGCAGTTTAAATTACAGAAGGTGGCGATCTCGGCAGCCCAAAACAAAATAGAAAAGGAAATAAAAAACTATTAAGCATCATGAATCGCTCGCGGACCCTTCCTCGTCATCGCTGCTCTTCACTGGCGGAAGTGGGATAAAGAGCTCTGGGACGATGTCCTCCAGGGTCATATCGGCCGCGTCGGCGGCTAGGAGGTCGGCCGCCTTCATCGTCTGGAAGATGTAGCGGACCGACTCGGTAGACTCCAAGCGGACTTCCTCGTCTCGCGCTCGCCGTTCTTCCTTCAGATGACGGGGAGAAGGGGGAACGACGGCACGGGTGAGGTGGGTGTTTAGGGCTTTCAGCCCGGCCACCTCGCTCTCCAATTCCTGAATGCGAGCGTCGGCTCTTCCATCGGTCTCGGCATCCTGCAAATAAAATAAGTTAGAGGAACGAAATGGCCAAAGGAGAGGAGGGTGGCGAGGTCTAGGTAACTTACCACACTACCCTCTGCGGCGAGCAACTTCTCCTTCAGCTGTGCGTTCTCGGCAAGAAGCCCCTGATAGGCCCTCGCGAGCTCCACGTTCTGAAGCTCCAGCTGTAAGAAGCGCCTCCCCGTCATATGGGCGAGCTCGGCAGAACGCAACTGAGATCTCGCACTCTCGAAAGCGAGAGTTCTCGCAGTCTCGTCTTTATAAGACCCCACGTCCTCGCGTCCATAAAGGACGAATGAGAAATCAAAAGTGTGGCCGCTAACGGTCTCCTTCACCACCCAGGTAGGGAGGATGGTGGAGATGTCCGCCCGGTTCATCTCTGGCTTCCAGTTCACCAAGAGCTCGCCGGTCTCATATCGGCGCCTCTGGCCGAGGCCAAAGTTGTAGTGGTTGATGGGGATGGGCGGAGCGGAGGTTCTGGCGGCCTCCTGGATGGGCTCGTCGTCCTCACCTCCCGCGGAGAGGCCGGTGAGGTCGAACTAATCGAAAGCGACCTCGCGAGGCTCCTTCCCCTTTGAGGAGGCGAGCGAGACCCTGCTCTTTTTGCTCTTTTTCTTCGGCGGAGATTTCAAGGGAAGGGCATGGCTGCTAGAAGCCCCAGTCTCTTGCGAGAGGAGGCCTCACCTGGTGCGACGGCGTCTCGGCAAGCCTCTGCCCCCATGGTC
Source organism: Dactylorhiza incarnata (assembly GCA_033032865.1). Lineage (NCBI taxonomy): Eukaryota > Viridiplantae > Streptophyta > Magnoliopsida > Asparagales > Orchidaceae > Dactylorhiza > Dactylorhiza incarnata. Next base: position 3,146,247 of record JAWHQI010000235.1, on the reverse strand, counting down.
GCGAGAGCCAGGGTGGCGTCGGTCTTCCGATTGCTCGCATAGGGGGGATGGATGGGAAGATCCCGCTCGCCTGTAAAAGGATTGAAATTTCAATAAATAGTTACGAAAAAAAAGTGGTAGTGATAGAGCGAGATCTTTACCTTCCCCAGCGAGCACTGGAAGCAGCTTGTCGAGGTTGCGGCGAAGATGAACAACCTCAAAGTTCTTCTTTTAGAAGAACTGATTGAGGAGGGCATCATGTCCTCCGAGGGTAGTGGGCCGGTAGGTGGTCTCGCCGTGCTGTACTGGCGAGATCGGGATATTACCGAAGTTCCCCTTGACGAAGAGGAACTTCTGGGCCCAGAAGTGGGCTTTGTTGACGGTCTCGTCAACCTTAGGACCCGAGCCCACGAAGTAGGCAGTCCCGTCCTTGTAGGCGTGGAATGAGAAGAGTTTCCGAAAGGCCGGAAGGCTGAACTCGATGCGCTCCTCGCGCAGGTAGCAGGCGAAAGCGGTGACCACCGCCATAGCGTTGGGGGTGAGCTGACTGATGCGTGTCGGCAAGTGCACCGGTCGCTGTCAAGTAATAAATGTGGAGAGTGGACTCACCGAATGTCGGTCTCTTGAGGAATGCAGGTTGGGTGAACGAAACGCGTAGCGTGACTCTTGTTACACAAGCAAAACACACATGAAAAAAGGGGGGTTCTTGGTTGGGTTTCCTAATCTTAACAACAACAAAAAGAGATGCGGGTCGAAAACACCGCTTCGCAAGGTGAGATGGATGCAACGGCCGCGATGCCGTGCTTCGTGAGGCGGAATGGAGTGTGTTCTAGCGCGAAAAGGGTGAGGGTCGTAAACACCTCTTCACAACCGTCGTTAGCTCTTGCTAACACGGAACAACCACCTTGCGTGCGTGTGCGAGTGAGTGAGTGGGAACGGAGTGGATCACAAATAAACCATGAAGAACAACAAGGAAACATTCCTTTCAACAAACATCATCATAATATTCGAGTTTACATGGTTCAACGAGTACAATGGGGGAAAGAGGAAAGAAATAACCGATGGTGAAGACTAGCGGCCGTTCACGGCCGGAATGGTAGGTTGTCGGGCTACCTCCGGACTCAGGCGGACTATGCTTCCGGCGTAGAGAGCTGTCACGATCTCCCTAAGTAGCTCCGTCGTCTTCGACTTCAGGTTTCTTCTTCTTCTCACCGGGCGGAGTGAGAGAATGGTTGCTTGGAGGCTTGCGGACGATGGAGAACACTCACGGACAATGGAGGAAGTCTTGGAATGGATGGAGGAGGCTTCCCCTTGCGTAGAAGATGAAGTGGAGGCCTCCCACGGTGGAGGTCGGCGGCGTGCGGAATAGGAATCCCGCTCCCGGCGGCCGATAATGCCCTAAAAATTGCAACAGGCGTTTAAATAGGCGCTGGAATAAATACTGCGCACGGTCATTGGCGCACGACCAGTGGTCGTGCGCACCGGAATTCTGCGATCGTGCGCACTGCCTGGACGGAACCTGCAAAGACAGAAATTATGAAATAACATGTTCGCACGACCAGTGGCGCACGACCGGTGGTCGTGCGCACTAGCGTTGATGGTCGTGCGCAATACAGCAAACAGAACTCAGAATTTTAATGATAAGTGCGCACGAGCAGTGGCGCACGACCGGTGGTCGTGCGCACTGGCATTGGTGGTCGTGCGCACTGCACCAAACAGAACTCGTGAAAAAGGGTTAAGTGCACACGATCAGTGGCGCACGACCAGTGGTCGTGCGCAATAGAACCAGCGATCGTGCGCAGTGTTCCTGTGCAGAATTGCACCAGGAACACTTGCACGACTCCTATTCCAGGCACAACCACAAATCTAGCCACTGAAAGTGGCACTTGACAGCACATGAATACTACTAATGACAATAAGCACGAAAATCACACCAAAGTGGGCCTAGATGTGCACCTAGCATGGATTATCAAATATAAGCTATAACAAGGCTATAGTGCGGTGAATTGACTAAATAACGGCCCGGATGAGTCCATAAATGTGTATATGATCAGGACTCATCACACCCCCAGACTTAACTGTTTGCGCGTCCCGAGCAAACGAATCCGGCGGAGTGTTAAAACGATAGTTAACATAGAGAATTACACAAGGGAGTACGGTGCGAAGTAACATACGCATGCGAGTAGAGATTCTAGCAGAAGGAGATTCTAACTGTGCTAACTAATTTACATGAGTATTAAAGTGTAAGTAAAGATTTAGTTATACTCAGTTGGAGAATTATGAAGAATTTGACGATCATGCCCGGTGTGAAAGTGACGAGACACTGAGGCGGGTGTTGCAAAAGATCGGGGCTTAGGAATAACTCCGCTGAAATCCATCAACGTCGTGAACCATACGCTTGCCCGGTCACACTCTCTCCACGGCGCTAGCACTCTCGCAAGTCAAATCAGTAGGGCTTTTAGGAATAAAACGGGGCTTAGGTTACGGTATGATATTCAAAGTTAAACACGATGGCTACGCAACCCAAGTGAGCTAAAGAACGCTGCACCACTCAAGACCAACAAACAATGCTTGTGTGACACACCCCCAGACTCATCATGAAAACTAGGTGTGCACACGGCCTACTTCACAAATACCAACAGATTGTCTTTTTTAGCTCGGAAGGATTTTTTTTTTCAAAATACTCTCTTTTTTTTTTCTTTTAACATATTTTACTTCTTTTATGTATCCTCCGGTTGGTTCAAAATCAGCAGATAGACTTTATTTCCCTTCATGACACAATGATTCCACACACCACACAAGTTGAGACTTATGAGCGCAGTTTAAAACAATTTGGTTGCGGGTGTAGGATAGGCTTCAGGCTTTGGTTGATGAAGAGGAGCTGAACAAAGGATTGGTAGGCACAAATTTGGCTTGCAACGGTGAACGAAATGGACATGGAATAACAAAGCTCAAACTAGCCAAAGGGTGGCCTACATCATGTTTAACTCGACGAGTCGCTCTCACCCATGCTTCGAGAGTCGCTTGGGGCAAGTTCATAGCCCACGAGAAAGGTAAACCTTCCTCCCGACTCGAGCAACACACGACTAGTAATCGCACACACACAACACCGGGTTATCGTCAATTTCATTCAAATTCACCAATTAAGTATAATAAATCTAAATTTACGCAGAAATACTAAACTTAAATTAGATGCATAAAGAAAATCTAGTTCTACTCAAATTCTACCATAGCATGCGAAGTGACTAGAACACTACATGAGTCAACATCGCACTCCAAATAATAATTCCTACGTTAACAATCTATTTCACATTCCGACCAAAATAGTTTAAACGGAACAACGACAAAAAGATAAGCACGCACTCAAGTGGGTGAAGTGGTGTGTGAAGCATGAAAACAATGATAATGACTGGAATAAATAAGAAACAACCTTCTAGTATGCAGTGCACTCGTGCACAGTGGATAACAACAACCGCTCCCCCAGACTTAAGCTAAACAATATATCTAGAAATTTGAAGCTAAAAGAGGGGAGGAAGCGTTACCCCATGCTCAGAAATGAGCATACCAGACGATCGGCGTTTATGATCAAGAATAGTCCGCAGCATACGCACCATCAAACACAAAACCTGCAAGCACAAACTCAAAACAACACAAGCAAATGCAAAAGCTGAACTAAAAGAAGTTAGATAAGGAGAAATACGAAATCAGGAAATCTGGGTTGTCTCCCAGTAGCGCTTTCATTTAACGTCCTTAAGCTCGACCAAATACCTGTATTAGCAGTGTTTAAAGAGTGCAAGAATTGAAAGAGAGGAGTTCTCAAAAATAGAGTTTCGCAAAAATAAGAAACAAGAAGGGAAAATCAGCTGCCGGTGCTTGTATGATGTCCATCTCCCAATGTCAGCAACTGACACTCCTTGTTTATAGTGGCGCCATCGTATAACTTCAGCCGATGCCCATTGACCTTAAACTTGTCCCCCTTATCTCCAGATATTTCTATGGCACCGAAGGGGGAGACATCGGTCACGGAGAAAGGACCACTCCACCTCGATTTTAACTTCCCTGGGAAGAGGCGGAGACGAGAGTTGTAGAGCAGCACTTGGTCCCCAATTTTGAACACCTTAGGAATGATATGCCGATCGTGCCATTTCTTCGTTTTCTCCTTGTAGATACGAGCGTTTTCATAAGCGAAATGACGGAGCTCCTCTAACTCGTTGAGTTGGGAACGACGCACCTCGGCCGCGGCTCCAATGTCCATGTTCAACAGTTTGGTTGCCCATAATGCTTTATGCTCCAGCTCCACAGGGAGGTGGCATGCCTTGCCATAGACCAATTGGAACGGAGTCATGCCGATGGGTGTTTTGAACGCAGTCCGGTAAGCCCATAATGCATCGTCGACCTTTTTAGCCCACTCCTTCCTATTTGAGTGTATTGATTTCTCAATTATTCGCTTGAGCTCGCGGTTGGAAACTTCGACTTGCCCGCATGTTTGGGGGTGGTATGCCAAAGAAATCTTATGATGGACCCCAAACTTTTTCATTAGCTGCACAAACTGCTTATTGCAAAAATGACTACCGCCGTCGCTGATGATAGTTCTCGGCGTCCCAAGCCTGGAGAAGATATTCTTGTGGATAAAATGTAGCACTGTGTTGGCATCATTCGTGGCAACCGCCTCAGCTTCCACCCATTTTGAGACATAATCAACTGCCACAATAATGTAATGCTTACCATGAGACATCGGGAAGGGACCCATGAAGTCTATTCCCCAGACATCAAAGGGTTCGCAGACCAGCATGTTATTAAGGGGCATCTCGTCACGCCGGGAAATATTTCCGGTCCTCTGGCATTCGTTGCACTTGGTAACATAGGCATGGGCGTCCCGGAAGAGGGTCGGCCAAAACAATCCACATTGCAGGATTTTTCGTGCTGTTCGAACGGCCCCGAAGTGCCCGCCAGCTTCTCTGTCATGGCAGTGCTGTAATATAGAATGAAACTCAGCTTCCGGAATGCAACGCCTAATAATCCCATCGCTGCACGTGTGGAATAAGAGCGGATCTTCCCAAAAATAGTATTTTGAGTCAGAGGCAAGCTTCCATCTTTGCTGAGGAGACAGACTCGGGGAGAACGTTTTGCAAGCCAAGTAATTAGCAATATCTGTGTACCAAGGTGCGGTTGGGGGGGACGTAGTAATTGCGAATAACTTTTCATCCGGGAAATAGTCGTCCGTTTCCTCCACAACGCTGTTGGGAGTGTCGTACTCCAAACGCGAGAGATGATCAGCAATCACATTCTCCACCCCCTTCTTGTCTTTGATTTCCAGATTGTATTCCTGCAAAAGTAAAATCCAACGAATCAGACGCGATTTGAATTCTTTCTTACTGAAAAGATACCTGAGAGCGGCGTGGTCCGTGTACACGATCACTTCGGAAAGTACCAAATATGAGTGAAACTTTTCAAAGGCGAAGACCACGGCTAGCATTTCTTTCTCCGTGGTGGTATAATTTGCTTGTGCGCTGTTGAGAGTTCGACTGGCATACGCAATAGTGTGAAAGGTCTTATCTTTCTTTTGACCGAGCACAGCACCTACGGCCACATCACTTGCGTCGCACATGATAATAAAAGGTAAAGTCCAGTCGGGTGCCACCAAAATTGGGGCTGAGATGAGTTGTCCCCGTAAAGTTTTGAAGGCTTGCATGCATGCTTCGTCGAAGTGGAAGGGGACGTCCTTAACCAGCAGGCGAGATAAGGGCTTTGAAATGGAGGAAAAGTCCTTGATGAACCTTCGATAGAAGCCCACATGACCAAGAAAACTTCGAATGCCTTTCACTGACATGGGTGGAGGGAGGTTTCTGATGACACTTACCTTCGCTTGATCTACTTCGAGCCCTTTGCGGGAAACTTTATGCCCCAACACAATTCCTTCGCGCACCATAAAGTGGCATTTCTCCCAGTTCAAGACAAGATTGGTGTCTTCACACCGCTTCAAGGTCTTGGCCAAATTCGCCAGGCAAATGTCGAAGCTACTGCCAAATAGAGTAAAATCATGAAGACTTCGAGGAAGTCCCCCACCATGTCAGCAAAAATAGCGAGCATACAACGTTGGAAGGTTGCGGGGGCATTACACAGTCCGAATGGCATTCTTTTGAACGCGAAGGTACCGGAGGGACATGTGAATGTCGTCTTGTCTTGATCAGATGGGTCAATTAAAATCTGATTGTACCCAGAGTACCCATCCAAAAAATAGTAGTAATCCTGCCCCGCTAACTTTTCTAGCATCTGATCAATAAAGGGGAGCGGAAAATGGTCCTTGCGCGTCGCATCGTTCAGCTTGCGATAGTCGATGCAGACTCTCCACCCGGTGATCATTCGGGTCGGTAGCAGCTCGTTCTTTTCATTGGCAACGACAGTAATCCCTCCCTTCTTCGGTACCACCTGGACTGGACTGACCCATTTGCTATCGCTGATTGGGTAAATGATGCCAGCGTCTAAAAGCTTTATCACTTCAGCCTTTACTACCTCTTACATTTTCGGGTTCAGCCGCCTTTGGGGCTGTGCTGTCGGTTTGTACTGATCTTCAAGGAGGATCTTATGCATGCAGACCGTGGGGCTGATTCCCTTAATGTCAGCAAGAGAACGTCCGAAGACCTTGTGGTACCTTCTCAGCACGCCCACTAATGCAGTTTCGTTGGCGGCGGACAGGGCTGCAGAGATAATCACCGGATGTGTGTTTTTTTTCCAAGAAACACGTACTTTAGAGAATCCGGAAGTTGTTTGAGAGCCGGACATGGGTTTGGATTAGCCGAATCGTTGGAGGGCTCTCCGCTTGAATGTGACAAATTAGGGTGATTTGAGTGTGCACCCCCTTCTTCCTCGTCTTCGTGCTGCCAGCACACCTCGCGGTCATCCAACTCCACATCGTTCTGACCATCGAATTCTTCAAGCGCCTCTGCTGGTTCACACTCTTTAATTTCAAAGAGTTGCGATGGGCTGTGGACGTTGAAAGATATAGCATCCTCCCCCAGTCTTAGTGTGAGCTCCCCCTGCTCCACATTAATAATAGCACGAGCAGTAGCGAGAAAGGGCCGCGTCAAGATAATGGGAACATTTGTATCGACCTTCATGTCGAGAATGAAAAAATCAGCTGGAAAGGTGAGACCGTTTACAACTATTGTGAGGTCCTCGACGATTCCCGACGGCTTCTTGATCGATCGATCAGCAAGCTGCAGCATTACCTGCGTTGGCTTCAAGATCCCAGCACCAAGTTCACGAAAGATAGAGAGCGGCATCAAGTTGATTGATGCCCCCAAATCACAGAGTGCCTGGCTGAAACGGTGATGGCCGATCCTGCAGGGAATCGTAAAACTGCCCGGATCCTTGCACTTAGTGGGCATATTGGAAATGATGGCGAAGCACGCCTCGGTGAGGTCGATAGTTTTGAGACCCTCCAACTGCTTCCGCTTTGAGATCAAATCTTTCAAAAATTTGGAGTAGCCCGGCATTTGAGAGATAGCTTCAATCAGTGGTATGCTCACTTGCACTCCTTTCATTATTTCCAAAAATCTGCGGAATTGCTTCTCGGATTTCTCGTTTCGCAGCCTGTGGGGGAATGGGGGGTGAACAGCACTTTTCGAGGTTTGTGCCTCGCTCACGGGATGCGGCTCAATATGAATCTGAGTCAGCTTCTCGCGAGTGTCTTCATTATGCTTGTCAGTGGAACACGCAAGAGGTTCCTGTCGAGGAGGATTGTCTACACTTCTCCCACTTCTCAATCGCATGGTGTTCACTGACTCAGGATGCTGACTTGCAAGCCCAGAAACGACATCGGACAGAGTCCCTATAGTAGAGCGAAGCTGTTGGATTGCGGCCGATTGGTCATTCATTTTGTTCAATACCCCGACCACCAAAGTTGCTAACTGTTCTGGTTGCTCTGGCGGCGAAAAATCCGCTGCTCCTTTGAATGTCACGGCATTAACTACAGTAGTACTTGGGGAGCGAATGATATGACTCCAGTGCTGACTGGTGTGAGCAACATTCACGACCACTTCCCACGCGTCTTTCCCCGATTTATTAAACAGGGCCCCTCCAGCTGCCATATCAAATAGAAGACGGAAATTATCCCGCACTCCGAAATAAAAAATCTGAATTAAGAAAGCTTCTGAAAGATCTTCACGGTAGCATCCCCTATGCAAGGATTGGAAACGCTCCCAAGCATCAACTAACGTCTCCTCCTTCCCCTGTCCAAAGGTTACAAGTTCCCTGTACTTGTCCAAGGCTTGGGTACGATGTTGAAACTCTTGCAAAAATCTCCCTTCGAATTGTTTCCATGTGATCACCTCTCTTTTCCGGATATCCCAATACCAGCTTTTGGCTTTTTTATGCAAGGAGAATGAAAATGCCAGAATCTTTTGCAGGTCGTTTTCAACTCCACAGAATACACATGTGTAATAGATTGCTAAAAAGTCCTGCATGTGTTGCACCGCGTCTTCATGCTCATCCCCGCTGAACTTGCAGTTCCCAGACATGTACTCAATGACGTCGGGGGAGATCCCGAAGTCATGATTGTTTCTTTCTGCTTGATCCCATAAATCATTTAAGCTTCCCTGATAGATGCATTCCTGAATGGAGGTCATGCTGCGACTACTTGCAAACAAAACGATTAGCGAACGATGGAAAAGGCAAAAGTAATCAGAAGCGCGAATCGAAAAGAAACGGAGAGACCAGGGGTGAACAAGAGAGGTGAAAGAAAAGAAAATTCTCGTGCAATAAATCTTCACGCAGACGAATTCATCACGTCTGCATTCCCCGGCAACGACGCCAAAAACTTGATGCGTGTCGGCAAGTGCACCGGTCGCTGTCAAGTAATAAATGTGGAGAGTGGACTCCCCGAATGTCGGTCTCTTGAGGAATGCAGGTTGGGTGAACGAAACGCGTAGCGTGACTCTTGTTACACAAGCAAAACACACATGAAAAAAAGGGGGGTTCTTGGTTGGGTTTCCTAATCTTAACAACAACAAAAAGAGATGCGGGTCGAAAACACCGCTTCGCAAGGTGAGATGGATGCAACGGCCGCGATGCCGTGCTTCGTGAGGCGTAATGGAGTGTGTTCTAGCGCGAAAAGGGTGAGGGTCGTAAACACCTCTTCACAACCGTCGTTAGCTCTTGCTAACACGGAACAACCACCTTGCGTGCGTGTGCGAGTGAGTGAGTGGGAACGGAGTGGATCACAAATAAACCATGAAGAACAACAAGGAAACATTCCTTTCAACAAACATCATCATAATATTCGAGTTTACACAGTTCAACGAGTACAATGGGGGAAAGAGGAAAGAAATAACCGATGGTGAAGACTAGCGGCCGTTCACGGCCGGAATGGTAGGTTGTCGGGCTACCTCCGGACTCGGGCGGACTATGCTTCCGGCGTAGAGAGCTGTCACGATCTCCCTAAGTAGCTCCGTCGTCTTCGACTTCAGGTTTCTTCTTCTTCTCACCGGGCGGAGTGAGAGAATGGTTGCTTGGAGGCTTGCGGACGATGGAGAACACTCACGGACAATGGAGAAAGTCTTGGAATGGATGGAGGAGGCTTCCCCTTGCGTAGAAGATGAAGTGGAGGCCTCCCACGGTGGAGGTCGGCGGCGTGCGGAATAGGAATCCCGCTCCCGGCGGCTGATAATGCCCTAAAAATCGCAACAGGCGTTTAAATAGGCGCTGGAATTAATACTGCGCACGGTCATTGGCGCACGACCAGTGGTCGTGCGCACCGGAATTCTGCGATCGTGTGCACTGCCTGGACGGAACCTGCAAAGACAGAAATTATGAAATAACATGTTCGCACGACCAGTGGCGCACGACCGGTGGTCGACCAGTGGCGCACGACCGGTGGTCGTGCGCACTAGCGTTGATGGTCGTGCGCAATACATCAAACAGAACTCAGAATTTTAATGATAAGTGCGCACGAGCAGTGGCGCACGACCGGTGGTCGTGCGCACTGGCGTTGGTGGTCGTGCGCACTGCACCAAACAGAACTCGTGAAAAAGGGTTAAGTGCACACGATCAGTGGCGCACGACCAGTGGTCGTGCGCAATAGAACCGGCGATCGTGCGCAGTGTTCCTGTGCAGAATTGCACCGGGAACACTTGCACGACTCCTATTCCAGGCACAACCACAAATCTAGCCACTGAAAGTGGCACTTGACAGCACATGAATACTACTAATGACAATAAGCACGAAAATCACACCAAAGTGGGCCTAGATGTGCACCTAGCATGGATTATCAAATATAAGCTATAACAAGGCTATAGTGCGGTGAATTGACTAAATAACGGCCCGGATGAGTCCATAAATGTGTATATGATCAGGACTCATCACTGACCCGGAACAACACCGTAAAGCTTGAGCACCTGGCGAGCGACAAGAAAACCAGTGTTATCTCATGTGATGAGCGAGACCTAACCTGCGAAGAATAATAAACGAGCGAGAACAGTTAGTACCTGGCGGACTTCCGGCCACAAGGGGAGGCACAGGCCGACCGCGAAGTGAGTGGTGGGGATGGCTAGCTCGTCGATAAGCGGCGCGTTGATCACGTCGTTCTTGCTTGGACGGCGTGCCTCGAACGGGGGGGGGGGGGGGGGGGGTGACGTAGTCAGCGACCGCGCTGAAGTACTCCTTATCCGTCAGATTGCAATGGAAGAAGCTGTGCTCGGCGAAAGCTTTGGCGATCTTTCGCCGACCCTCCGACTCATTAGCGTCGCCGCCCATTTCAATAACCTGCGAGAAAGAAAGTGGAGAGAGAACGGGAAGGAGTGAGAGCTATGAAGCGGAGGAAGAAGAAGGATAACAGTAAATGCGGTGGTTGACTCAGTTATGGCCGCCTATTTATAGCAAAAGTAAAATGGCGTGAAGAAGCCCAAGCGCCGGTGGGTGCGATTAACCAAAACATTACATCACAGCCGCGGGCGAGAAAGACCTCCGGGGATAGTACAAGCAACATTTTTGCGAGTTACACTTAGCGAGAACAGAGGGTCCTCGCGAGCACTACACAACGTGAGAATGAAATGGACATATTAGCAGCAAGCGAGAGCTAATAAAAAGCTAGTAATTATTATCAGAGGAGATAAAACTAGTATATAAGTCGAAGACCATTGCGAGATCGTCTAAAATAAAAGCGCTCATTAACAGGTAATAATTGTTTGCGACAACGTAAGAGTTAGCGAGAGTCGTGGGGCAACCATTTCCACGTACCCCCACCTCACGACCCGGAATGTGGCGGTACCCTAAAATTATAATAATCCTCGACCGCGCGGCCCTCCCGGTCAATGAGGAACGCGTAATCCCTCATTCTCTCTATATGCGCCTCCGGCGTCGTGACGTTCTCATCATGATCGCGTTGTCTCGCGGCCCGGAGACTCGCACATTCTTCCATCAAAATGGCATGCCTGTCCTTGGCGGCTTCTCTGTCCCGTCTCGCCTGCATGTTAAGGTCCATCAGCATCTGACCATATTTTCTCAGCAACTCCGCGGCTCGTTGTTTCATCATCTCCGTATCTCTCGGATCACCTAAGAAGTATTCCACTTGGTCAGGAAGTGGGGACATCTCGTCGTCGCCCAACTCGGAATCGGTAGGAGGAATTTCATTATTCTCTATGAAATATTACGGAAAGGTCAGATAACGAACTTGAGCTCGCGCAGGGCAGGGGGCCATCGGAACGCATACCCAGAGGGGGGAGAGAAGTCTCAGGGCGGCCCTGGAAGAGGTTACCGTAGTGGGGGTAGAGAGATTTACCCAGGCCAGGAGGGTAGGTCGCGCTATTGGTTGGAGGGTTCTTTGGCGGCACAGAGCCGCCGGTCTCCTCGCTCGTCAGGAGTCGGAACCCTGTCCTATCTATAGTCTTATCGAGAGGAGGCAGAGACAGAGGCCGCGATGCCCGGCGAGCAGGGGACTTCTGGGGTGAGACTGTAAGAAGCAGGGTATGAAGGTCAGATGGTTGATAAAAGGAGGGCTGGCATGCGAGATTAAGGGCACACCTGTGACATTTTCCCAGCAAGATTTGTATCCACCGGCGGACTTTTGCGAGACCCACCAGCAGGTTCGCCAGCATCCTCGTTCGGCAAAGCATCCTCCGAGCAGGCATGAATCACGGGCAAACTTGTTTACTTAAAGATGGAGGGGTAGCTCACACCTTCTCATAGGTACGGTTATCCGGGGAGGAGTCCAGCAGCACGGATCCGTCCCCGGTTCGGCAAACCGCCTTCACCTTCTTGGTCTTCGGCGACTGAGCGGGAGGCGGCCGGTTCATCCTGGCAGGGACCCTGGTCATGGAGGGTAACCCGCCGGCCCTCACCGCCCTCAGGCGAGGCTCATCTTCTTCGGATAGAGGCATCTACAGGCAGCTACAATAAGGGGAAAAAGAAAAGGAAAGGAAGTGGCGGTGCGCGCCACTAAGGACTCGGGACGATATTTATAGCCCTCGGGGTGGGCGCCACCAAAGATTACTGACAGATCATCTAGGGGCTGGCGAATACCAGGGGTTGGATGTTTCTTCGCGAGCATAAATATCCTCGCAAAGAGCGGGGATTGTGTACAACCCCGATATTCGCCAGGCGAAGAGGCCCAGTTTAAGAAGGCAACATGATGAAATAAGTAATAAGAGGTTTCAGGCCTTAGGGCCAAAGACCTCGCGAGGGAGACCTTGGAGAAGTCTCTCTCGAAGGGCTCGCTGAGAGGCGAGCGAGAAGGGTCGGCGAGACAAACCCTCGCAGGCAGTTTGAGGATGTTTTTTGAGTTCGACGAAAGGGGTACTGCGTTCGATGAACTCTCCCGTGTTCGTCGAGCTCACCTGACTTCGTCGAGCTCACCCCTGTTCGGCGAAATCATCGGAGGTCGACGAAGTGTTCTATGCTCATTAAATACAAAGGGACGGTCTCGCAATATGAGTTGTGAGATCCAGACCTCGGCAGATATTTTTAGGAGACTGGGCCAAGCGAGGGCCGACAAACCAATGCCTTGCAGGCCACTCCAGAAGAGATCTTTGTTTAGTAAAGAGGTGTTCAGCGAAACGTGTTCAGTGCGAGGCACAGTTAGTAGGCAATCCCGTAGGAGGGCTCGCGAGTTTAGAGCCTCAGCGTCCAGCGAGCTCAATTCTGCATTCGACAAATGTCGAACGGAGCTCAGCATTCGTCGGACGGCGCCCGATGAACAAAATATGTTCTATAGCAGCGGTCGACGAACCGCCCGTCTCAGCGGTCGGCAAATAACTTGACGTTCTGTATTTTGTCAACCTCGTCCGTGTTCGGCGAGGTGACCTACGTTCGGCGAAAGGCGTGTTGAGCTCGACGAAGTCCAGAGGAGGTCTCGCAGGAAGGCTCGTGAGATCGGACCTCGGCAGATATCGCCAGAATTGGCCGGCGAGGTCCTCGCAGGGTGATCGCCTAGGAGAGGCACTACGAGCAGGGCTCGCAGGAAGGCCCGCGAGAGCTTCGCCAATAAGGTTCTCGCAGTTCCTTGCCCATAGGTTGATAGGGCCAAGTTACCCTTTTACCCTTGGTGGTCTGCCCTTAGCCTCTCCAAACAGCGGAGTTTGGCTGTTAGCAGACCCATTTGGGGTGCGGATAGTAAAATAAAAAGGTCGAATCCTGCTATTCGCAGGCCAGACTAAAAAACCTATAAATAAGACCTCAAGAGCACCTTTGGAGAGGACTCCACTTCAGCTTCTCTCTCCCCAGGCTTTCTTTGGTTAGCGTTCCCAGAGCTCTCCAAGGTTCCCGAGTCTCATCTTTGGCTTGGGAGGGGAAGCGCTCAACGATCTTCCGGGTTAGTGGATGGGCCTCCTCGTTGTGACTAAGGTCTTAGTCATTTTTCTAGTCTTCGGTCTACTCTCTCCGAGGGATCGGTAAGGGCTAGCCGCCCCTCATTTCGGTGAGGGCCCCGAGCTCCACAAGAGGCCAAGAAATTGGTTTCAACATCGTAGTCTGAACTTTTTTGAAAGCTGGAAACGATCTAAAGAGAAACTGCCTTGTCGCTAACCGCGACCTCCTACTGTTACCCGCCGTTGACTGCTTCCGACTTATCTGCTACGGTCTCCTCTGATCAAATCAGAACCACAAGCAAGCCACACAACCTGCTAACACAGCAAAGGTAAGTCTGAAACTGTGCAAACAGAAAGTTCTATCCACACCACAAACTCGCAAGCTCTTACTTACTGTTCACGTCTTATTCTTAGCTCCAGTGGAGGTCCATTTATAGGCACAAGAAGGAGTGTTGTCACCGTCTATAGCGATAGGATAACCGTCCACCAACAATAGCGGGTAGAAAAATAACTCACGCGGCTTGGTGAGTCCATGTAGAACAGTTCGCCAGCTTAATAATAAGCCGCGTGGACTACTCGCAAACTCCTGCAACCCCAGCAGAAACCTTCCAATCCGTGAGCAAAGAACCGGCCAGAGTACTTATACCTCGATGTAACCGTGAATGCTAACCGCCCGATTACAACCAAATAACTAACCTCAGAAGGTTAAAGGATCAAGGGCATCTGCCACTGGCTAACTGTCAGTCCATAGTGGGAAGACAACCCGCGCGGTCTTCATTCCAGACCTCCCGACTTTTGCGGTTTACCAGACTGCCCAGTCTGATGCTCAGACCGCCCGACCTCCACTTACCCTTTAAAATTCAACACTCCCCCTTGAAGTGGGAAGTGGAAGTCAGCCCAAGCAAACCTCGTAACCGAGTAAATGGTCCCTTCGCTAGCAGCTTCGTGAAGATGTCAGCGACATTGTCCTCACTCCACATATGCTCAACCATCAGAGATCCCTCCAGCACCTTATCCCGAATGAAATGATGCTTGATATCGATGTGCTTGGACCGTGCATGACAGACTAGATTATTAACTAGTTTGAGAGCACTCTCATTGTCACCACGCAACAGAGTAGGACCTCAAACCTCCTTATGGGTGTCCTCCACCAATCTCCTAAGCCAGATGGCTTCCTGAGCTGCCAAAGCCGAAGCCTTGTGCTCCGCTTCAGTGGTAGAGACAGACACAGAATCCTGCTTCTTGCTGAACCATGAAATAGCCGCCGATCCGCATAAGAAAACATAACCAGACGTCGACTTCCGATCATCTGAATCTCCCCCATAATCGGCATCCATGTATCCATGCAAATGATGCACAAATTCGCAACACCGCTATAGGCGGTAGCAAGACTGCGACACGAAACGGTAGGGTACCGATTGTTCAAGTAATATAAAATGGGAGTGAATCCCCAAGTATCGATCTCAAAGGAATGCGGTAAGGTGGAGTTATCTATCGAGGAAGGACTTGAGATTGAAGTCCTTTAGGTCGGATGGATTGCGGAAAAAGGGTTGATTTGGATTGTGGAAAATAAAAGAAAAGAACTAAACTACTCCTATGCAGTCCTTGAGCGCACTGCTTCGCTAGGCGGGATGGAAACTACGTTGGCCTTGAACGCACTACTTCGCAAGGGCGGATGGACGAGTAGGCAAGAGGATGGAATGGGTCGCACCGACGGAATTGAGGGTCGCAAGCACCTCGTCACAAAGCACGCCACTAGCAATTGCTAGTGCGGCACACGAACATGATGGCAGGATGGAGGATGGGATGGGGCGCTTCTCACTTGCATAAACCACACATAATAATTTCACATAGACATGAAATACTAAAAAACATAACTAGGTTTAGCAATCATTGTTCATACACACAAATAATAAAGGAAAATAGTACTACAATATGAAGGGGGTGAGATTACAACCAAAGTGGCTTCGTGAAGATGTGAACGACATTTTACTCACTCCGCACATGCTCAACCATCAGAGATCCCTCCAGCACCTTCTCTCGAATGAAATGATGCTCAATATCGATGTGCTTTGTCTGTGCATGACAGACTGGATTATTAACCAGTTTGAGAGCACTCTCATTGTCACCACGCAGCAGAGTAGGACCTTGAACCTCCTTATGGACGTGCTCCACCAATTTCCTAGGCCAGATGGATTCATGAGCTGCCAAGGCCGAAGCCTTGTACTCCGCTTCAGTGGTAGAGACGGACACAAAATCCTGCTTCTTACTAAACCATGAAATAACCGCCGATCCGCATAAGAAAACATAACTAGACGTCGACTTCCGATCATCTAAATCTCCCCCATAATCGACATCCATGTATTCATGCAAACAAAATCCCGTGTCTCTCCTATAAAGAAGACCCATGTTTTAGGTCGACTTCACGTACTTCAAAATACTCTTTGCCGCTATCAGATGAGATTTACGTGATTCTGCCATATATTGACTCACCCTGCAAACTGCATATGCAATATCTGGCCTAGTAATCGTCAGATATATCAGATCCCAACAAGAGCCCGAAACACCAATGGATCAGGAAGAGTCCTCCCCTCATCCCGCCGAAGTTGTAGACCAACCTCTAGTGGAGTAGAGCTGCTCTTACCATCCTGCATGCCAAATCGCTTAACGATCCGCTCTGCATAACCTTTCTTGGAAACAAGTAACCACTCTCTTTCCTCTCCACCTCGAGTTCAAGGAAATGGTGAAGCTCCCCCAGATCCTTCATCTCGAACCTGATAGCTAATTCAGCTCGAAGCATAGTTACCACATCCTCTGAGTTCCCCATGATGATCATGTCATCAATGTACAATAACACAAAGTCTTGCAGCTCCCCGATCTTCTTTACGAACAGACTAGAGTCTGAATCTGAAGCAAAATATCCGCAAAACTGGAGGTATTCTGCGATCTTCCCATACCACGCCCGAGGTGCTTGCTTCAGACCATAAAGAGCCTTCTTGAGCTTGCAGACGTGTCCTGGATGAACTTTCGATACATATCCTAGTGGATGAACCATGAAGATATCCTTGTCAATCTCGTCGTACAAGAAGGCAGTCTTTATGTCGAGTTGCCAAATCTGCCACCCTTGGCAAGCTGCCAAATGCAATCACCACCAGTACCGAATTCATCTTGGCTACCGGACTGAACATCTCTTCATAGTCTTCTCCATACTGTTGAGAGAACCCTTGAGCCAAAAGGCGAGCCTTATACCGCTCGATACTCCTGTTAGCTTTCTTCATCAGCTTATAAACCCACTTGCATGTTACAGGAGTAATGCCATCAACCTTCGGCATAAGGTCCCAGGTCTCATTCTTCTTGAGGGAAGCCATCTCCTCATTCATGGCATCTTCCCACTCCTTGACTCCATCGGCGTCTTCAAAGCATGACGACTCTTTCTCATCCAAGGGACCAGCAAAGAAACAAGAGACGAAGCTCACCTGGTTTCCCCTGTATACTGAGCTGGTGGAATAATAGTCCTCTTGGACCTCCTCAGAGTTTTACTCTGATCCACCTTTACCACTACAATTTCTGGGCTAGCTCTTCTCTCGAGCACACTTGGAGCATCGCTTCCCCTGCTTCTAGAACCTGAAGCACCTGACCCAGAGCTAGAAGCAACTAGAGCACCTAGAGAAACAGGAAACTCCACCAGAACATCCCTTGCAGCTTCTCTTGGTCCACCATCTACCCTACTTTCTTGTAGCTCAACAAAAGAGCTACCCTGGTATGATGTCAATTCATCAAATACCACATCCCTTGAGACCACGGCTCTCCGTGTCTCTGGATCCATGCATCTCCAACTGAAAAGTAGTTTTTATATAACTTTTTAATAGAAAATTTTGCAAATATTTAATATGTCTTTTTCTTTTTCATGTCAACTTTAGGTCATAAGTAGTTATTTTGTAAATTTGTTTCTAACTTAGCTTAATTTCACTTTTTGCAGAATTGTGGGTAAAATTGGAGAAAATCACAAGTCACGCCCTCAGTCACACCCGTGACCAAGAGAGTGTGACCTAAAGATCTGCGTTTGACAAAAACTGAGCTGCGTTCGACGAAACTCGAGCTGCGTTCGACGAACGCTCTCTACCCAGGCTTTCAACGAAAACCGAGTTGCGTTCGATGAAACTCGAGCTGCGTTCGACGAACAGTCTCTGCCCAGGCATTCGATGAAAACCGAGCTGCGTTCGATGAAAGCTGAGCTGCGTTCGATGAAATCTGTCTACCCAGGCGTTCGATGAAACCTGAGCCGCGTTCGACGAAATCTCTCTGCCTTCGACGAAACCCGAGCTGCGTTCGACGAACTCTCTATCCAGGCGGGCGTGTAATCTAAGAAACTTCCCAGTGGGTGACCGTCGAGACGGGGAGCAGCCATCGAGAAGTTGACCCAAGTCACGCCCGTGACCCATAGGTCACGCCCGTGACTTTCGCGCATGATTCCTGCTCGTTGCCACGCTGAATTAAAGCCCATGCTAAATTGATTGTAGCCACCCATGTACACGCCCGTTACCCAAGTTACACTGGCATGTAATGTCCAACTTTCTCCAGCCATCACGCAAGCTCCACGCCGCCGTCCAGCCGATGCAGAACAGTGATTACACGCCCTAGGGGCATGCTCGTGACCGAGGGCGTGTAACCCCAAAATTTCTCCTATAAATTCTGAAGCTCATTTCCAGCAAACGCCTCTCCCTTCCCCCCTGCCCATTTGGGCTGTTCTTGTATAGTTTTCCTTATTTTCCATATTTTAGTTAGTTTTTAATTAATGCAATTTCCTTTCTTAAGCTTAGTTTAATTTTTGTATTTTCATTTCATGCAAGCTAGTTTAGATTTCCTTCATGCAATGTAATGTAGTTTTCACTTTAGGTAATCTCTTTTATTTATGAAATGAATTTTTAATCTCTTTTCCATTATGAAAATCTCTTCCCTTCTTCTCTTTCTCTTTCTTTATTTTTCTATTTAGTAAATTTGTAGTTCTTGAATTTTAGCAAGCTTTGAATCGAAATTATCTTTTCCTTATTATGATTTCTTCTCCCCTTAGATTTATTCTCGAAATATAACGATATCGAGTTCATATTCTGGTTATGAATTTCGGTATTTGTTTTCATATTCTAGTTAGCCGAGAGGCCGTGCGTACAAATCGATCACTCGAGAATAAAAAGAGTTGAACGCACCCCTCGAGAGAGGATGATGTAAATCTTCCGGATAGGAGTCAAATCCTATAGTGGGATTCATCAGCGTAAAGCAAGTCTTAGGTAATCAATTATAGGACGAGAGTCCGGTTAATTTTTCCTAAGCTTAGTTGGGCATTAACCTCGAGAGAGGCATGTTCGAGCTTCAGGAATCCCCACGGTCAAGACATAGAGTTGAATGATAGTATTTATCTTTTTATTTCATTTCAAAGCAAGTTCTATCATGTTTTGTTTTTGTTTTATTTTCTTTTGGTTCTCTTTTATTTAGTTTTAATTATTACTCCTTTTTAATATTATTCTCGATAAAATAATAGTTAGCTTTCTCGAAGTAGAAGTACTCGACAGACCCGAGTTTAATACGACCTTGATAATTTTCTAAAAATATCATATACTATACGCGATAAGGTATACTTGCCTTTATCGAATGAGTAGTTTGGATAAACGATACAAAAACTCCGCAGGAAGGTTTTCCTCTCCAATTTCTTAATTTTTTTATACAGTTTTTGGCACCGCCGCCGCGGCGTAATCATCGATATTCCAAAAGAATGAAAGACCATTACTTCTATTCATCGAAGTAGGATAATGGTTAGTTTTTTCAAAGTAGGAGTACTCGCGAGACGCCTCGAAAGCGCCCGCCGAATTCTATCCTCATCAACAAAAGCTTTTCCTGCGGCGAATAATCTCCTAATCTAATTCATCAAGTTTTTGGCGCCGTTGCCGGAGATTATTTTTGTCGATATTTTGAAACGAGAGAGCGCTATTACTTTTATCCTTTTTCTTGTTCTTTTTTTTGTTTATCTAAAAGAAAAAAAAATAGTTTCCTTTCTTTTCTCCCTTTCTTTAGTAATTTTCAAAAAAACAAAAAAAAATTCTTTAGAAAAAAAAAATTCTTTAGAAAAAAAAAATTTGAAAACACAAAAACATTATAAAACTAATCAAAACCAAAAAAAATAATAAGTAGCTTTTATGTTTCATTTCTTTTTATTTTGTGTTTTGTTTTATTGTTGTAAAAGTAATTTTGCAGGTAATCGTGGTGATCGTCCGTCTCCAAATCAGGAACGTCCTTCTTTCTCCCCCTCCTTGTTATTTTTCTTTCATTAATCTTATGCTTGTATTTTTATTTTATTGTTCTCCATACTTAGCGCTTTCAACATTGGGGACAATGTTGAATTTTAAGTATGGGGGTGTATTTCTCTTTCCTTTAAATTATAAAATCGTAGAAAATTTCCAAAAAAAATTTCTTATGTTTTCTTCTATTTAAGCACTTGTAAAACCCAAAAACTCGAAAAAAAAATTAGAAAATCGAAAATTTAAATCTTGGAAAGGGACGTTTGGGATATCATCCCATCACACCTCCTAGTACCGTGAGAACCCTTCACGGGGTATACCGCGGGAAATCCAGGAATTAACAAAAATTGTTAGGTTTAAAATTAGTTTCCTTTCTTATATTATCAAAAATTCAAAAAAAAAAAGATAATATCAAAATTCAAAAAAATTCAAAAAAAAATATGAAAAATTTTAAATACAAAAATATATAAAAATCTTATACCTCTCCTATTTGTTGTTTTTGTGAGTTCTTAGAAATCTAGTTGAGAATGGTTATAAGCATGTTTAGGTTTTTAATTAGCTAAAATTTTGCTTATCATAGTTTGTTAACTTTAAATTTGAGGTAATCTTGCTTTAAGAATCATCTTATGATTTTAACTTGATTAGAGAATTTATTAAGCATGACTTCTCTTTTTATTTCTAAATGGCTTCATTTTGTAGTGAATTTGCTAAACCTCTTTAGATTTCAATTATATTTTGTTCTAACTTTTTAGATTTATTTTCTTTCCCTACTCACTTTGTTGGCATAAAAAATGAATTTTAAAAGATCATATGTCATGAGAATAAGAGAATAAAAATCATTATTCCCTAAACATATACACCCAAAATGATTTAAAAGATTATATGGCAGGGAGTAAGAGGATAAAATTCATTACTCTTAAACATATACATTTTGGGTTTTTATTAGAAGAGAATTTAAAAAAATATTCATGATGAGAGGATAATATCCATCACCTCCATTCAAAAATAAAAAAATTCTCTTCTTTTGCCAAATTTTATGAAATCCCCCTTAGCCAATTATCATTGTTTTAGATTTAGTTTAAGATTATGGAGAGAGCAATATTTAGTAAGTTACTTTTCCTTAAGTTTCTTTTAAGATAGAGTTCTTATAATTTTAATTTAAACTAGTTTTATAATTTCTATAATTTTGTTAAACTAATTCATTTTCTTGAGAAGTCTTTGCCTAAACATTTTTCCCTTTTTTCAAATCATCATCATAATTTAGGACTTAGCTCCTCCTTGAATTTACTCTTAACTTAACTTTTGGTTTAAATGAAATTTTAGTTTAAGATTAAATTTTTTAAGAATGTCTTATAAATTATGTCTCATACTTTTGCTTTGGAATAGCAAAATCTCAAGTATGGGGGTATTTGAAAAGTAGTTTTTATATATCTTTTTATTAAAAAAATTTGTAAATATTTAATATATATTTTTCTTTTTCATGTCAATTTTAGGTCATAAGTAGTTATTTTGCAATTTTGTTTCTAACTTAGCTTAATTTCAATTTTTGCAGAATTTTGGGAAAAATTAGAGAAAATCATAAGTCACGCCACGCCCTCATTCACGCCCGTGACCAAGCCGTGTGACCTAATGATCTGAATTCGACGAAAACTGAGCTGCGTTCGACGAAACTCGAGTTGCATTCGACAAATGATCTCTGCCCAGGCGTTCGATGAAAAACGAGTTGCGTTCAACGAAACCCGAGCTGCGTTCGATGAAATCTCTCTGCCCAGGCGTTCGATGAAACCCGAGCTGCGTTCGACGAAATTTCTCTGCCTTCAATGAAACCCGAGCTGCGTTCGTCAAACTCTCTATCCAGGCGGGCGTGTAATCTTGGAAACTTCCCAGCGGGTAGCCGTCGAGATGAGGAGCAGCCGTCGAGAAGTTGACCCAAGTCACGCCCGTGACCCATAGGTCACGCCCGTAACTTTCGCGCATGATTCCTTGTTGAAAATGCTGAAGTGGAAGTTGTCGGTCTGGGAGGAGGTCGCACGGTCTCGCTAACCGCGCGGTCTTGCGGTATCCTTCTGCGGTCTGACCTATTCGGTCTAGCTGCATATCTATTCGGCCTGACCGTTGTTCTTCTGTCCAAGGCTACTGTGGTGAGGCCGCGCGTTCTGGTTCGTGTGACCGCATGGCAAGTTGTTTCTGAACTTTTCGGGTTAAGTTGTTGACCGCACAGGGTTGTTATTCGGCCGGTCTTCCAGTCTGGTGGCTGTCCGGGTTCTTGTGGTGCACGCCGACTAAGGTCTTTTTAGTGCGCGGTCTCCTCTTTCATGTTCGCATAAGCTGGTCCCTTGGTGATCTGCTGGTGTATGCGGACACTGGTGTTGGTCGACTTGGCGGGTTCTTGCCTTGGTCGACTTGGCTGTGTTCGCGGTCTCCGGAGGAGGTCGTGTTGCGAACACAGGTGGTGGGCGTCATGACCGTGTGAGTTATCATGGTCGCGCGGCATCTTGAAGGAGTGGCGATCTCCGGTCAGGTTTGAAGTCGGCGAGCTCACGGCGCAGAGCGATCTGCTGACCGCGCGGGTTGACCGGTCTTGGTCGCGCGGTCAGGGCGGTGACTCTATCTCATAGGGTGGTGACTGGATCAGGTCCCGCGCCTATAAATAGTAGTCACTGTAGCAGCAAAATTAATCGCACCAAGTGTAAGCTGAGCTCGCGCCTAATTCTTGCGGTCTCATTTTTTGTGACTGGCCAATTAGCTGATTGAACTTTCCTTGTGCAGCTTCTACGGATTGTGCGGACAACAGCGGTCACCTCATCTTCTAAGGTGTTCGGGCGGTCTCGTGGCTTGTAGAGAGGGTTGCTGGAGTTCGGGAGAATCAGTGGAGTTTGGAAGGTTGCAGAGTTCTCGGTTGGTGTTGTTCAAGTCGCAGGCAGGCTGTTCGGGCGATCTCGTTTTCTAGTCGCGCAAACTCCCAGGTCGTGCAGTCAGGCGGTCTCGAGCTTTAGACCACTGGTTATCTTTTCTTCAGCACTGTATTTTCTTCTTGGTTTTGTGTACTGACGAAATCATGTCTCGCCATGTATACCTCGCACTGTAATGAAGATTTATGCTATTATCAATAAAGATTATGTTGCTTCATGTGCTTCTGGTTGTTGGCTATAAATTTAAGTTGTACAATTCCTGCTCACTCCTAGAACTACAGAAAAAATTTCACATGGTATCAGAGGTTGGTTGGAGTGGATAGAGCAGTGAACAACTTAAAGTTGCCATCGCCTTTGTGAAGAAGGAACCAGTGGTAGAGCCATGGAAGCAAGAGATCTTGGAATTGAGATGCTCAACTCGACTAACTTCAAGAAGTGGAAGTCGTGTATGCAGAGTTATCTTCTAGGCGAGGACCTTTGGGAGGTTGTTGGAGGAGACAGTATGGAGGAAGTTGTCCCAGTTGGGGACAATGTTCATGAGGTGAGGAACTGGAGAAGGATTAATTTGAAAGCAGAGTTCACTCTAAAGAGGGCAATATCACCTGACCTATTCGATCACATCTTGGGGTGTGGATCAGCTGCGGAGATCTCGAGAGCCCTGGATGGGGTGTTTAACAAGAAGAATGTAGCGAGGCTACAATTCCTGGAAAATGAGCTGGCTAGGTTGGCTCAGGGAGAACTTTCTCTCTCTACATTTTTCCTGAAGATGAAGAACTTGTGCGTTGAGATTTCAGCACTGGATCCTGATGAGCCAATTTCTGAGGCGAAGCTGGATCCTGATGAGCCAATTTCTGAGGCGAAGCTGAAGAGGCACATCATCCACGGCTTGCGAAAGGAGTATGTGGCCTTTGTGACGTCGGTGCAGGGTTGGGCAAATCAGCCATCTCTACTGGAGCTGGAGAATCTGCTTGCGTCACAAGAGAGCCTGGCAAGGCAGATGGCAGGGGTGTCAGTGTCTGGGGGAGAAGGCGAGGTTCACTTCACAGGGAAGAAGAAGAAATGGGATAAGAAGAAGAAGACCGCTGGAGGCAATGGGCCTTCAACTTCTGGACAGCAGGAGAGGGGCTATGTTCCCAAGGGTGAAGGGAAGAAGAAGGGAGAAGGACCCAAGTGCTTTAGATATGAAAAGCTTAGTCACATCAGGAAGGATTGTCGGGTGAATCTTCAGCCGGGGCATGCTGCTGCAGGGAAGGAGGAAGCTGAGGTCAGGCAAAATGATGGAGGATGGGGAGGAGCCTTCTAGGCTTCTGTCAGAGTTGTGGCTCCTATCAACTATCAGGAGGACTGGATCGTGGACTCGGTGTGTGGTCATCACCTCACCGGGGACGAGTCAATGCTTACTTTAGCGCAGCCTTACTCAGGTAATGATGCCATCATAACTGCTGATAATACTGTGCATAGTGTCGAGAAGGTGGGGGTTGTTTCCTTGGGCAGTGATAAGGGGCCTCTAACTTTGAAGAGTGTCTATCATGTGCCCGGAATAAGGAAAAACCTCTTCTCTTAGCCAACGTTGTAGACGCTAGGTATCACGTTCTGTTCGACCCAACAGAAGTGAGGTTTCTTCTAACGTTGATGTGGTTAAGGCCAAGGTCGTTCATGTCGGGAGAAGGGCAAAAGACTTGTTTGTTTTATGGACATGTTCTTATGTCGACAAGATGAGGACAAATGATAGTGTCGTTATATGGCACGAGAGGTTGGGGCATGTAGGATGGATAAGTGATGAGTCCTGATCATATACACTTTTATGGACTCATCTGGGCCATCTATTTAGTCTTTTCACTGCACTTTAGCCCTATTTTTGCTCATATTGGTCATTCTATGCTAGGTGCACTTATAGGCCCTATTTGGTGTAAATTCGTATCTTTCTTCGTTATTAGTTTTCTTGTGCTGATTAAGTTCCACTTTCAGTAGATAGACTGGTGTCGGATGCTGGAACAGGAGTCGTGCAGGTATTCCCGGTACAATTCTGTACAGGAACACTGCGCACGATCACTGGTTCTATTGCGCACGACCACTGGTCGTGCGCCGCTGATCGTGTGCGCTTAACCTTATTTTTCTGAGTTCTGTTTCGAGCAGTGCGCACGACCATCTACGATAGTGCGCACGACCACCGGTCGTGCGCCACTGTTCGTGCGCACTTATCATCAATTTTATGAGTTCTGTTTCGGCTAGTGCGCACGACCACCTACGATAGTGCGCACGACCATCGGTCGTGCGCCACTGGTCGTGCGAACATGTTATTTTATAATTTCTGCCTTTGCAGGTTCCGTCCAGGCAGAGCGCACGATCACCGAATTCTAGTGCGCACGACCACTGGTCGTGCGCCAATGACCGTGCGCACTGTTTACTCCAGCGCCTATAAAACGACCTGCTCGCGAATTAGGTCGGGATCCCGATTTTCTTCCGCCGTTTTCTCGCTCCAGGGCTCCGATTTCGCCCCTCCACCGCCGCCCACCATATGGAGGTGCTCCGGGCTTGTTCTTCACGCCAATCTTGAGCCGGAGCTTCCTCTCGGCCTCCTCCTTCATCCAAGTGCTCCAAGGAAGGTTTAGCCGCCATCGCCATCAAGCAAGAGGAAGTTTGCAACCTCTACCGGATCGTGACACGAAGAAGACGGGCTCATTGGAGAGTAGTGACAGCTCTCTCGACCCCGGACGTAGTTGCGGACCGAGCTTGGACACGGATTGACAACCCGGCGATTCCAACCGTGAATCTACAACGAGACTTCGGATTCGGTCGATTTCTTGCCTTATTCTTCTCTTATTGATGTGTATGTAGCTAGAACCAACATTTTGATGAAGTATATTTTTACTTGTTAACATTAGTATGAAATCATGTCTATGTGATTGAGTAATCTTGTTATATTTTCATTTGAGGTGTGCCCCATGGTGTGGATTGTTCGTTGTGTTGTGCCGCCCTAACAATTGTTAGTGGTGTGCTTTGCGAAGAGGCGCTTACAACCCTCATTCCGTTAGCCTACTCGCCCATCCGCCTACCGAAGCGTGGCATCGCGGCCCGTACTCCATCCCGCCTAACGAAGCAGCGCGCTCAAGTCCTGCATAGTTCGATCCGCTTGCCTACTCGTCCATCCGCCCTTACGAAGTAGCGCGTTCAAGGCCTACGTAGTCTTCTATCCCGCCGAGCGAAGCATTGCATAGCGGCATTGCATAGGAGTAGTTGTAGCTTTTTCTCTTTATTTTCCACAAACCAAATCAACCACCGTGTCCGCAATTCATCCGACCCAAAGGACTTCGATCTCAAGTCCTTCCTCGAACGTTAACTCCACCTTACTGTGTTCCTTGAGAGATTCGATACTTGGGGATTTACTTCCTCATATTATTACTTGACAACGACCGGTTCACTGCCGTTCGGATCGCAGTCTCGCTACCGCCTATAGCGGTGTACAGGATTTGCGCATCAATAAGCTGAAGGCTTTGGTGATGAAAGGTCTGGTCAAGGGCCTGCCTAGTATATCTTCCTGTGGTGACGGTTATGTATGCGTGGTTTGTCAGTTCGGCAAGTCTCATATACTGCTGTTTGATAAGCCGCAGAAAAGAAGTAGTGTGCCGTTGGAGTGTATCCACGGTGACTTGATGGGACCGACTACTACCCAATCCTCGGAGGCAGCAGGTATATGTTGGTGTTGATCGACGATTACACCAGATATGTCTGGGTGTATTTTCTGAAGGAGAAGGCGGAGGAATTTGCCAAGTTTGTGGAGTTCAAGGAGCTAGTGGAGGGTCGGCTAGGCCTGCGGGTAAAGAAGCTGAGAACTGACAATGTGGGGGAGTTCACCTCTGGTGAATTCTCTAGTTTTTGCAGGAAGGCAGGCATCTGGAGGGAGATTACTTGTGCGCATACTCCACAACAAAACGGAGTTGCATGCCAAGAGTATCCCAATGTCCTTCTGGGCGGAGGGAATGTCTTGTGCTGCCAACATCATCAACAGGATGTCTCTCAGTCCCATCAACATGTTGACCCCGCATGAGATGATGTTCAAAGAAAAGCCAAGTGTGGTGCACCTTCGGGTGTTTGGTTCCACATGCTATGTGCATGTTCCAGATGCGCTATGGACGAAGCTAGATGCGAAAGAAAGGAAGCTAGTCTTCGTGGGATATGATGATCGGAAGAAGGGCTGGAAGTGCATGGACCCGGAGACGCAGAGATTTGTTGTATCTTGCGACGTTGTGTTTGACAAGGTGACATCTTACAAGGGAAGTTCTGGTGTTGTGTTACCAGAAAGCAGGGTGGAGGAGCAGGAGAGAGCTGTGGAAAATCTTCAGGTGGAGCTGCCTTTGTCACCAGGTGGTCCATCCATCTCTAGTTCTGAGACGGAGGCTTCTGGATCAGGAAGCAGGGGGAGCGATGCTCCTAGTATGTCTGGAAGGGGAGCTAGGGAAGAAGCAGTTGAGGATAATGCGAGTCAGGAGAAGGTGTTGCGGAGATCGAAGCGAATGATCATTGCTCCTGATCGTTAAACAGGAGGAAACATGGTGAGCTTTGTCTCATGTTTCTTTGCTGGTCCCCTGGATGAGCGGGAACCAGTGAGCTTTGAGAAGGCCAAAGGCGTGAAGCAGTAGGATTTGGCAATGGAAGAAGAGATGGCAGCTCTTGAGGAGAATGAGACTTGGTCTCTGGTGCCCAGGCCCAAGGGCATTACCACTGTGACATGCAAGTGGGTCTACAAGCTCAAGAAGAAGACAGACGGCAGTATCGAGCGATACATGGCTCGCCTTGTGGCTCGTGGATTCTCACACCAATACGGTGAAGACTATGAAGAGATATTTAGTTCGCTGGCAAAGAATACTTCAGTTCGGTTTGTGATTGCCTTGACGGCGTTTTGGGGGTGGGAGATTTGGCAACTCGACGTAAAGAATGCCTTCTTGTACGGAGAGATTGACAAGGATATCTTTATGATCCAGCCGCCAGGCTTCGTATCTGAAGATTTTCCTGACTATGTCTGTAAGCTGAAGAAGGCCCTGTATGGGTTGAAGCAAGCGCCGAGGGCGTGGTACGTGAAGATTGCATATTATCTCTTATTCTGTGGATTCGGTGCTTCAGACTCTGACTCAAGCTTGTTTGTCAAGAAGAGCGGGGAGCTTCAAGTCATCGTGCTGCTTTACGTCGACGATATGATCGTGACGGGGAATTCGAAAGAGGAGGTAGCAAAGCTTCGGGCTGAGCTATCTATCAGATTTGAGATGAAGGACTTGGGTGAACTCCACCATTTCCTTGGACTCGAAGTGCAAAGGAAGGAAAGTGGAGTGCTGGTGTCCCAGGCTGGATATGCGGAGAGAATCGTGGAGCGATTCGGCATGAAGGAAGGGAAGTGCATTTCTACACCTCTGGAGAAGGCCATGAAACATCGGAAGGATGAGGGGAGGATTCTGGAAAATCCGATTGTGTTCCGAGCTCTGGTTAGGAGCTTTATTTATCTGACGATCACTAGGCCGGATATTCCGTATGCAGTTGGCAGGGTGAGTCGTTATATGGCGGAACCACGGATGCCTCATCTACTAGCGGCCAAGAATATTTTGAAGTATGTCAAGGCGACTTCGGATATGGGTCTCCTATACAGGAGAGATGCGGGCTTCGAGGTGCATGGGTACATGGATGTTGATTACGGGGGAGAATAGGATGATCGGAAGTCGACGTCTGGATTCATCTTTTTGGCGGGCCCTACGACTCTATCATGGTGCAGCAAGAAGCAGGATTCCGTGTTTGTCTCTACCACGGAAGCAGAATACAAGGCTTCAGACTTAGCCGTTCAAGAAGCCATCTGGCTTAGGAGGTTGGTGGGAGATGTCCATAAGGAGGTTTGGGGTCCAACTCTGCTCCACGGCGACAATGAGAGTGCACTCAAACTGGTTACTAATCCAGTGTGTCACGCGAGGACCAAGTATATCGAGATCGAGCATCATTTCATTCGTGAGAAGGTGATGGAGGGATCTCTTTCAGTCGAGCATGTTCAGAGTCAGGACAACGTTGCTGACATATTCACAAAGGCGCTGGCGAAGGGGCCGTTCACTCGGCTGAGGAGTTTACTTGGGCTGTTTTCAACTTCCCACTTCAAGGGGGAGTGTTGAAAATATTGAAGTGGAAGTTGGGGGTCTGGGAGGAGGTCGTGCGGTCTGGCTAACCACGCGGTCTTGCGGTCTCCTTTTGTGGTCTTACCTATTCGGTCTAGCTGCAGGTCTATTCGGCCTGACCGCCATTCTTCTGTCCAAGGCTGCTCTGGTGAGGCCGCGCGGTCTGGTTCGTGTTACCGCGTGGCGAGTTGTTTCTGAACTGTGCGGGTTAAGTTGTTGACCGCACAGGGTTGTTATTCGGGCGGTCTTCCTGTCTGGTGGCTGTCTGGGTTCTTGTGGTGCGCGCCGACTAAGGTCTTCTTAGTCGCGCGGTCTCCTCTTTCGTGTTCGCATAAGCTGGTCCCTTGGCGATCTGCTGGTGTATCCGGACACTGGTGTTGGTCGACTTGATGGGTTCTTGCCTAGGTCGACTTGGCTGTGTTCGCGGTTTCTGGAGGAGGTCGTGTTGCGAACACAGGTGGTGGGCGTCATGACCGTGCGAGTTGTCATGGTCGCGCGGCTTCTTAAAGGAGTGGCGATTCCGGTCAGGTTTGAAGTCGGCGAGCTCATGATGCAGAGCGATCTGCTGACCGTGTGGGTTGACCGGTCTTGGTCGCGCGATCAGGGCGGTGACTCTATCTCATTGGGTGGTGACTGGATCAGGTCCCGCGCCTATAAATAGGAGTCACTGTAGCTGCAAAATTAATCGCACCAAGTGTAAGCTGAGCTCACGCCTAATTCTTGCGGTCTCATTTTTTGTGACCAACTGGTTAGCTGATTGAACTTTCCTTGTGCAGCTTCTGCGGATTGTGCGGACAGTAGTGGTCACCTCATCTTCTAAGGTGTTCGGGCGGTCTCGCGGCTTACAGTGCGGGTTGCTGGAGTTCGGGAGAATTAGTGGAGTTTGGAAGGTTGCGGAGTTCTCGGTTGGTGTTGTTCAAGTCGCAGGCAGGCTATTCGTGCGGTCTCATTTTCTAGTCGCGTGAACTCCCATGTCGTGCGGTCAGGCGTTCTTGAGTTTCAGATCGCTGGTTATCTTTTCTTCAGCACTGTATTTTCTTCTTGGTTTTCTGTACTGGCGAAATCATGTCTCGCCATGTATACCCCGCACTGTAATGAAGATTTCTGCTATTATCAATAAAGATTGTGTTGCTTCATGTGCTTCTGGTTGTTGGCTATAACTTTAAGTTGTACAATTCCTGCTCACTCCTAGATCTACGGAAAAAATTTCACATTCCTGCTCGCTGCCGCGCAAAATTTAAGCCCATGCTGCATTGATTGCAGCCACCCAGGTACACGCCCGTGACCCAAGTTACACGGGCGTGTAATGTCCGACTTTCTCCCGCCGTCACGCAAGCTCC
Source organism: Dactylorhiza incarnata (assembly GCA_033032865.1). Lineage (NCBI taxonomy): Eukaryota > Viridiplantae > Streptophyta > Magnoliopsida > Asparagales > Orchidaceae > Dactylorhiza > Dactylorhiza incarnata. The sequence goes on along the minus strand of JAWHQI010000235.1, from coordinate 3,115,778 downwards.
ACGCTGCCGACCCACCCGATGCAGAACAGTGATTACACGCCCCAGGGTCACGCCCGTGACCGAGGGCTTGTAACCCCAAAATTTCTCCTATAAATTCTGAAGCTCATTTCCAGCAAACCCCTCTCCCTTCCCCCTGCCCATTTGGGCTGTTCTTGTATATTTTTCCTTATTTTTCATGTTTTAGTTAGTTTTTAATTAATGCAATTTCCTTTCTTAAGCTTAGTTTAATTTTTTTATTTTCATTTCATGCAAGCTAGTTTAGATTTCCTTCATGCAATGTAATGTAGTTTTCACTTTAGGTAATCTCTTTTATTTATGAAATGAATTTTTAATCTCTTTTCCTTTATGAAAATCTCTTCCCTTCTTCTTTTTCTCTTTCTTTATTTTTCTATTTATCAAATTTGTAGTTCTTGAATTTTAGAAAGCTTTGAATCGAAATTATCTATTCATTATTATCATTTCTTCTCCCCTTGGATTTATTCTCTAAATATAAAGATATCGAGATCATATTCCGGTTATGAATTTCGGTATTTGTTTTTGTATTCTAGTTAGTCGAGAGGTCGTGCGTACGAATCTATCACTCGAGAATAAAAAGAGTTGCACGCACCCCTCGAGAGAGGATGACGTAAATCTTCTGGATATGAGTCAAATCCTATAGTGGGATTCATCGGCGTAAAGCAAGTCTTAGGTAATCAATTATAGGATGAGAGTCCGGTTGATTTTTCCTAAGCTTTGTTGGGCATTAACCTCGAAAGAGGCATGTTCGAGCTTCAGGAATCCCCACGGTCAAGGCATGGAGTTGAATGATAGTATTTATCTTTTTATTTCATTTCAAAGCAAGTTCTAATCAAATTTTGTTTTTGTTTTATTTTCTTTTGGTTCTCTTTTATTTAGTTTTAATTATTACTCCTTTTTAATATTATTCCCGATAAAATAATAGTTAGCTTTCTCGAAGTAGAAGTACTCGACAGACCCGAGTTTAATACGACCTTGATAATTTTCTACAAATATCCCATACTATACGCGATAAGGTATAATTGCCTTTATCGAATGAGTAGTTTGGATAAACGATACAAAAACTCCGCAGGAAGCTTTTCCTCTCCAATTTCTTATTTTCTTTTTTTATACAGTTTTCGGCGTCGCCGCCGCGGCGTAATCGTCGATATTCCGAAAGAATGAAAGACCATTACTTCTATTCATCGAAGTAAGATAATGGTTAGTTCTTTCAAAGTAGGAGTACTCGCGAGACGCCTCAAAAGCGCCCGCCGAATTCTATCCTCATCAACAAAAGCTTTTCCTACGGCGAATAATATCCTAATCTAATTCATCACCAACCCTTCTTCCAGTCATCATAACCGACGAAGACTAGCTTCCTTGCTTTCGCATCTAGCTTCATTTTGAGGGCATTAGGAACATGCACATAGCAGGTAGATCCGAATACTCAAAGGTGTTCCACTGTAGGCATTATCTTGAACATCAGTTCATGTGGGGTCTTCATGTTGATTGGACTAAGAGGCATCCGATTGATGACATAAGTTGCACAAGACATTCCCTCTGCCCAGAAGGACTTTGGGATACTCTTGGCATGAAGCCAACATTTGTAGGTCTCCATCAGATGACGGATCTTCCGCTCTGCAACTCCGTTCTGTTGTGGAGTGTGAGCACAAAAGAGCTCTCTCCGGATGCCATGCTTCCTGCAGAAGTTAAAGAACGCATTTGAGGCGGACTCCCCTCCATTGTCGGTTCTGAACTTCTTGATCCGCAGGTTAAACCGACCTTCCACTAGCTCCTTGAACTCCATAAACTTCCCGAATGCTTCAGACTTCTCCTTCATAAAGTATACCCAAGTATACCTAGTGAAGTCATCAATCAAGACCAGCATATACCTACTGCCTCCAAGACTGGCTGTTGTGGTAGGTCTAAATAGATCACCATGAATACACTCCAATGGTGCCTTGCATCTGCTTTGTGACTTGTTGAATGGAAGGCGTTGAGCCTTGCCATATTGACAACCTGCACAAACATGACCTTCACCAAAAGATGACAGACTAGGCAAGCCTCTTACAAGGCTTCTTCCCGACATAGCCTTCAGCTTATCCATCCCAACATGCCCAAGTCTTTAATGTCAGATAGCAGCGCTATCATTAGTCCTCATCTTATCAACATACAAACTTATAGATAACACAAACAAGTCCTTTACCATTCTACCAACATGAGTGACTTCAGCCTCCACCGCTGACACATTCTGAAGAAACTTCACTTCTGTTGGACCAAACAGAACGTGATAGCTAGCATCAACAGTGTTGGTCACTGAGAAGAGGTTTTTCTTCATCCCCGAAACAGGATAGACACTCTTGAATGAGAGTGGACCTCTATCTCTGTTCTGAGAAACTACACCTTCCTTCTCAACTACATGTATATTATCATCAGTAGTAATGATAGCATCATTACCTGTGTATGTCTGCAAAGAATAGAAGTTGGATTCATCCCCGGTGAGGTGATGACCACATCCAGAATCAACTATCCAATCATCCTGATAGTTGATAGAATCCATAGCCCGAACTCAAATGCCCATCATAAAAGCTCCATCACCCCAACTACCATTAGCATTGGAACCAGCCTCCTCCTTTCCTACAGCATGCCCTGGCTGAAGATTGACTATGCAGACCTTCTTGAAGTGACCAAGCTTGTTGCACCTGAAGCATCTTCGTCCTTCCTTATTTTTCCCATCACGCTTAGGAGATTGCTCCTCTCCTGCTGATATAAAGTAGATGGACCATCATCTCCAGATGACTTCTTCTTCATGTCTCAACGCTTGTTCTTCCCTGAATATAAAACCTCACTTTCTCCCCGAGAAATAGACATCCCCGCCATCTGCATAACCAAACTCTCTTGCAAAGCAAGCAAGTTTTCCAACTCCAGCAACGATGGCTGATTGGCCCATCCTTGAACAGAAGTAACAAAGGCCACATACTCCCTCCACAACCCGCGGATTATGTGCCTCTTCAGCTTAGCTTCCGAGATAGGCTCATCCGGGTCCAATGTCGAAATCTCTGCACAGAGGTTCTTCATCTTCAGGAAGAACGTTGATTTGGACAAGTCTCCTTGAGTCGCCTTGGCCAACTCATTCTCCAAGAACTGTAGCTGAGCTACATTCTTCTTATTGAACAAGACATCCAAGGCTGTTCAAATCTCAGCAGTTGATCGACATCCAATGATGTGATCAAACAACTCTGATGAGATAGCCCGCTTGAGAGTAAACTCCGCCTTAGCATTAGTTCTCCTCTAAGCTCTCACCAGATGATCATTTTCACTAGCAACAACCACTTCTTGAGTTTCTTCTCCACCAACAACCTCCCAGAGGTCCTCTCCCAGAAGATAGCTCTTCATGCAAGACTTCCACTTCTTAAAGTTAGTCTACGTTAGGAGCTAAATACCAAGACCTCTTGCTATTCCTCCTTCCATTGCTATACCTGTGATAACTGTGCTTCCAGAAATCCAAGCAAGAAAACTGCGGCTGAATCACTGCTCAAACCTCAACCTCCCTTTGATACCATTTTGAAATTTCTAATAAGCGAAAAAATGAGAACAAGGTCACAGGAACACTCTTAACCATACCAAGCACCAGAAACAAGAAACAATGAAGGAACAAGAAAAAACTTGTATCTACTATCTTCTGTACATTTCGAGACATGATTTATCAATACACACAATGATGAGGAGAGAAGAAAACCAACTACAAGAAGCTGGCGGTTATAACTAGAACTCGCCAAACCACCCGGCTAACAAAGCCGTCCGTGCAAACCGCCAAGTCGCCAAACTGCTACTCAACATGTGTCATTAATCCAATGCTCACTCAGTCCACCCAATCAAGGCCGCCTGACCGCAGTCACTTGGCCGCTTCTAACCGCGAACAAGCTGCTGAAGAACTGAACAGAAGTAAACAACCGACAAAGGAAACTGCCTAACTGCCGTGGTCTGAACTTTATTGAAAGTTGGAAACGAACTGAAGAGAAACTGCCTTGTCGCTAACCGCGACATCCTACTACTACCCACCACTGACTGCTACCAACTTATCCGACGCGGACTCCTCTGATCAAATCAGAACAACAAGCAAGTCGCACAACCTGCGAACACAGCAAAGGTAAGTCACAAACTGCGCGAATAGAAAGTTCTATCTGCACCACAAATTTGCGATCTCTCACTTAATGTTCACATCTTATTCTTAGCTCCAGTGGAGGTCCTATTTATAGGTGTGAGAAGGAGTGTCATCACCGCCTATAGCGATAGGATAACCGCCCACCAATAATAGAGGGTAGAAAAATAACTCGCGCGACTTGTTGAGTTAACCCTGCAGAACAGTTCGGCAGCTTAATAACAAGCCACACAGACTACTCACAAACTCTAGCAACCGCAGCAGAAACCTGCCAATCCGCGAGCAAATAACCAGCCAGAGTACTAACACCTGGATGTAACCGTGAATGCTAACTGCCCGATTACAACTAGATAACTGACCTCAGATGGTTGAAGGATCATGGCCATCTGCCACTTGCTAACCGCCAGTCCACAGCGGGAAGACAACCCGCGCGGTCTTCATACAAGACCGCCTGACTTCCACGGTTTACTAGTGTTGGGAAATATGCCCTGCAATGTTTCTGATTTAAAGAAGCACTCAACTCAAAGATAAAAGCATTATGTATTTGATGTTATGTCTAGTTCATGCTTATAGAGATTAGACAATATGTCCAGTACTTCAATAACTTGCCCAAGTACAATATCATCGAAAAGGACCGGACATATCATCGATAAGTATATGCATGTCGTTGAAATGATGTGCAGAGCAAAGCAGAGTGAGCATATCAGTTATCGTCGAGACAACATACGTATGATGATATCGTTGTGATAGCAACACTACAACACCTCACAACGATATCAGAAAGCCTAGATGAAGAAAGAAGACTCAAGCACAAACACAAGGCAGAATGTCGATGACATCGTTGTAAAGAAGCCTTGATGTCGATAAGGGTAAGTCAGAATAAATGTCGTCGTAAAAGAGCAATGTCGCGGAAAAGGCTAAGTAAGACTGATGTCAACAATATCGTCATAAAGAAGGACTGACATCAAAAAGACCAGGGAAGATCGAACAAAGACGGGCAGTTGCAAAAGAATTGTTTGTCGACGTAATATCGATTATGTCGTCGACAAGATAAGGTGGTGATGAGTAATTTATTTACTCATCTTTTAGTTTAGGTTTATTATGTTTTTTTATATAAAATTATGTTATTTTTAGGAATTTTATCATATAAATCCTTCCATTGTTATTTCATAAGCTAACTTAAGTTTGTTTTGTGTTTTCAGGTTTTCTGGGCTGTTTCGATCAAAAAGTTAAAATTACACGCCCCAGGTCATGGGCGTGACCATGGGCGTGTAACCTACGAAATACTCCAGACCTGCTTCTGCCACTCCGGGGACGCTCCGAGAAGTTTTCGCCAAGTACACGCCCCAGGTCACGGGCGTGACCAAGGGCGTGACCCAATGTCACGGCCACGACCCGCCACAAGCATCCGGAGCACGCCTCCACGTCAATTAAAATTACACGCCCTCGGTCACGGGCGTGACCTAGGGCGTGACATCCAGCACACGGGCGTGACTTTTCCCGCGCCAATTTCCCGCCGAAGCTTCCTGCCAGCAGCACTTAATTGAGATTACACGCCCTAGGTCACGGGCGTGACCTAGGGCGTGACACGTCCGTAATGCGTGCATTGAAGCCAGACGGCGCCTTCTCCGCTCACAGCAAATCACGCCCCTTACACGCCCTTGGTTACGGGCGTGACCAAGGGCGCGTAACACCAAAAATTCAGCTATTTAAAGGGAGCTTTTCCAGATGTTTGGGGACGAAAGTTTTGGAGTTCCAGCCTATTTTCTTGCACTGATTTTAATCTTGTATGTCCTTTTCTTCTTGCACTTTCATTTCAAAAGCTTGTAACTCTAAATTTTCTAGTTGTAATTTCTTTTGCTAAGTAATAAAATAGTTCTTTCCCTCTTACTTGTCTTCTTATTTTCATTATGCACTTCTTCAATCTCATCATTTCCTCCACCTCTATGAGTAGCTAAACTCTATTACTACTTGGCCGAGATGATCCAAGGGAAATATAATTCTTGATTTAAATTTTATCTTCTCTTTCTTCCGTAGAATAATCTTGATTTATTCTTGAACTATTTTTGGATTGAGATTATATTATCGATATATAATTCTTGAACTGAGAGGTTTCGATTCGAATCGATCATTTCAAGAATAAGAGAGTTGAATGCACCCCTCAAGCGAGGATGACATAATTCTCCCGGATTGGAGTCAAACTACGATAAGGCGACTTTTAGATCTTGATTCTAGAACGAAAGTTCGTTGATCAACTAAACTCAGTTGAGCGTATCCTCGAGAGAGGTGCGTTCATAAATCGGGAACCTCCACGGTCAAGTATTTTCATGAGAGATTTAGAAGTTGTTCTTTTTTATATTTTATTTTCCCGAGGTGATTCAAGGTTGAGTACTAACCTTTAACTCATTAATTTAATTAAGCTATTTCTTTTTCTCGCAACCAACCAACCACAAGTTTTATTCGATAAAATAATAGAGATTTTCCGAAGTAAGAGTATTCAACCGCCCCGAGTCTAATACGACCTTGTTTTAACAACCTATACTACATTCGATACGGTACACTTGCCGTTATCGTTTGCAAGCATAGTTTTGTCCATCAAATTTTTGGCGCCGTTGCCGGGGAAAACGGTTGATATTTCGAAAACCGAAATATCTATTAATTTTATCTTTTTTTTCCTTTTTCTTAATTTTAGGGTGCAACTAAATTCCTGGAAAGGACGCTTTGGGTTTGAATTCCCATCATATCCTCTAGTACCTTGCAAACCATTCACCGGGTAGATCTTGGGAAGTCCAGGACTAATTTTAATTCACCTAATAATAATAAAAAAAATAAAAATCTAAAAAATATAATAAAATAAAAATAAATTTATTTATCTAAAAATCTTATTTTTCCCTTTTTCTTTTTCCGTTTCTTTTCTTTTCTTTTGGTTTATGACTCGAGGAAACTCTTCAATTGATTTTGAATTTGGTTTTGATCCGGAAATCGAGCGCACCTTGCGGCTACGTCTCCGATTTAGTGATCTACCAATAATTCATGAAGAGTCAGTCGGAGAGACTAACGAAGATATAATGGGTGACCCCGACCATAATGAGGCTCCGCTACGGACTATGTCCTATTATGCGAGGCCAAATTGGGAGGGAACACAATCAAGTATTATTCGCCCGACAGTGGCAAATAATAATTTTGAAATCAAAATGAGTATCATTCAAATGGTACAGAAAACCGTCATCTTTGACGGGTTACCAGATGAAGATCCAAATTTACATTTATTGAATTTTTTGGAAATTTGCGACACGTTTAAAATTAATGGCGTCACCGATGACGCCATTCGTTTGCGTTTATTTCCATTTTCTTTGCGGACTAAGGCCAAGCAATGGTTGGGATCTCTTCCTAGAGGTTCCATCACTACATGGGCCGAAATGACGGAGAAATTTTTAACTAAATATTTTCCTCCGGCGAAATCTGCTAAATTACGTACAGACATTCTCTCGTTTACGCAAATAGACTCGGAGTCTCTCTATGACACATGGGAGCGCTTCAAGGAATTATTGCGGAGATGTCCTCACCATGCCCTGCCTTTATTGCAACAAGTTCAAACATTCTACAATGGTTTGAATCTCCAAACGAGGCAAATGATTGATGCAGCAGCTGGGGGAACTCTAAATAACAAAACCCCAGATGCCGCTCAAGAGCTTTTTGAGGAGATGGCCATGAATGCTTATCAGTGGAATGCGCCACGGTCGCGTCCTAACAAACCGACCGGACTCTTTGAAGTCGAGGCCACACCGAATTTAGCACATCAAGTAGAATGGCTTACTAAGCAAATGGCGGAGATGTCTGCTTCCTCCGCCATTAACGGGGCTAATAATAATAATAATTATAATAATAATTATAATCAAGAACAAGTAGATTATATGGGGAACTCCTATCGTCCTCCTTATAACTAAAATAATAATATTCCTAATAGCTATAATCCGGGTTTAAGGAACCACCCAAATTTTTCATGGAGCAACCCCAATAATGCTCAACGCCCCCACAAGTGAATCCCCCCGGATTCGCTCCACCACAACCACCAAAGTCCCCTTCTCTTGAAGAGGTCTTCACCAAATACGTTGCCACTACTGACTCCAATATCTGGAACCTTTCCGAATCTATTAAAAGTCTAGAAAATCAAATTGGACAGCTCGCCAAGATGTTCTCCGAATGCCAGCAGGGAGCTCTATCGGGCAATACTGAGCCCAATCCACGGGAGAGCGCCAACGCTATAACCCTCAGCAGCAGAAAGGAGGTAAAAAGTTCAAATTTGGTCGAGCCTAAGGTAAACGTTCCAACTTCATCTCCGCAAGTTATTTCTTCTCCTACTCCACCTCCTTCTGCTTTAGCTCCGCGTATTCTTAAAAATCCTTCTATTCCTTATCCTTCACAATTTAAAGATGAACGCAATGAGTAGCAATATAGAAAATTTACTGAAATCTTTAAACAAATTCAAATTAACGTGCCATTTTTCGAAGCAATCGCCCAAATGCCCAAATACGCAAAATATCTAAAAGATCTACTTTCCAATAAAAATAAACTTGAAAATTTTTCGCGTATATCTTTAAATGCTGAATGCTCGGCAATTTTATTAAATAAATTACGCAAAAATTAAACGATCTAGGACGGTTTTCCATCCCGTGCTTGTTCGGTAATTTCTTAATAAAACACGCCTTGGCAGATTTGGGCGCTAGTATAAATTTGATGCCATTTTCATTATTTAAAAAGCATAGTTTGGGCACTCCAAGCCCAACCAATATTAGCATCCAACTAGCGGACAGATCTATTAAATACCCGATAGGGGTAATTGAGGACGTGCTTGTCAAGGTTGACAAATTTATCTTCCCGGTAGATTTTGTCATCCTAGACATTGAGGAAGACGCCGAAGTCCCAATTATACTCGGACGTCCTTTCCTCGCCACCTCTCGGGAAATCATAGATGTTAGTAATGGCAAACTTCTCCTACGAGTTGGGGATGAAGAAGTAACTTTTAGCATTAACAACTCTATGAGAAATTCGTTTTCTAATGACGACTCTTGCTTCACTTTAGAATCAAATTTTGAAGAAGAAATAACGTCATTTTCTGAATTAATTTCACCCTTATTTGAAAATCCGGAAATTGAAAACTTATTTTGTCTAAAAGAAATAACTCGACCGCTCAAATTTGAAGAAGTAAAATTAAATATTTCTAAAATAAAAACATCTTTCGAGGAGCCACCGAGTTTGGAATTGAAACAACTGCCGGAACATTTAAGATATGTTTTTTTAGAAAAAAATTGAAAATTGCCTGTGCTTATATCTTCCGCGCTTAACGATTCGGAGATTTCCGAATTAATAAAAATATTAAATAATCACCGCCATGCAATTGCATGGCAAATTTCTGACATCAAGGGGATTAACCCCGCCTTTTGCACGCACAAAATTAATTTAGAAAATAATTCTCGCAGTACTATTCAGCCTCAACGACCGCTTAATCCAAATATGAAGGACGTCGTTAAGGCCGAAATAATAAAATTATTAGATGCGGGAATTATTTACCCAATCTCTGATAGCACTTGGGTTAGCCCAGTGCAAGTCGTGCCTAAAAAGGGTGGAATAACGGTAGTTACAAATGAAAATAATGAGTTGATCCCAACCCGTCCTGTTACGGGTTGGCGAGTATGCATCGATTATAGAAAATTAAATGATTCTACCCGCAAAGATCACTTTCTGTTACCCTTTATTGAACAAATTTTAGAACGCTTATCCGGTCACTCACACTACTGTTTTCTCGATGGTCTTTCGGGATATTTTCAAATCCCAATTGCGCCCGAAGACCAAGAGAAAACCACATTCACCTGTCCGTTCGACACCTTCACATATCGAAGAATGTCGTTTGGTCTTTGCAACGCGCCGGCTACATTTCAACGATGTATGCTGGCAATTTTTAATGAACTTGTAGAAGACGTCATGGAAATTTTCATGGACGATTTTTCTGTTTTTGGCGATTCATTTAAAAATTGTTTAAATAATCTTGATCGTGTTCTTCAACGCTGCGAAGACACGAATTTGGCACTCAACTGAGAGAAGTGCCACTTTATGGTCCAAGAGGGATTAGTCCTTGGGCATAAAATTTCCAATAAGGGGACCGAGGTCGATAGGGCCAAGATCGAGGTCATAGAAAAACTTCCCCTCCTACCAATATAAAATCTATTAGAAGTTTTCTAGGACATGCGGGTTTTTATAGACGGTTTATAAAAGATTTCTCAAAAATTTCGAAACCGCTAACTTATCTTTTGGAAAAAGAATCTGCGTTTAATTTCGATGACGAGTGTTTGAAAGCGTTTAACAAAATCAAAAATGAACTAATAAATTCCCCTATTTTAATCGCGCCAAATTGGTCTCTTCCGTTTGAAATAATGTGCGATGCGAGCGATTTTGCTGTAGGTGCAGTTTTAGGCCAACGGGTGAATAAACATTTTCACCCAATCTATTACGTAAGCAAAACGCTAACATCCGCACAAGCAAATTATACAACAACGGAGAAAGAATTTTTGGCAATAATTTTTGCGTTTGACAAATTTAGATCATATTTAACGCTTTCAAAAGTTATTGTTTTTACAGATCACTCCGCTCTCCGGTATTTACTACAAAAAGGAGATGTAAAGCCTCGACTGCTAAGGTGGATCCTCCTACTACAAGAATTCGATTTGGAGATTCAAGACAAAAGGGGAGCGGAGAATGTTGCGGCCGACCACCTCTCACGGTTGGAGAATCCGGCGGCAGGAGCACCAGTGGAGGCCGAAATTGATGACAAATTCCCTGAAGAGCGCCTCCTCGCCATCGTAAAGGTAACAACTTCTTTCACCCCTTGGTACGCGGATTTGGCCAATTATTTGGTGGGCCGGGTCCTACCGAAAGATTTTTCAAGTCAGCAAAAGAAGAAATTCTTTTCAGATTTGAAAAATTATTTTTGGGAGGACCCCTTTTTATTTCGTGTCTGCGCGGACCAAGTGGTAAGAAGGTGTATTGCGAGCGAGGAAGGCATCAAAATCTTACGGCACTGCAACGAGGGACCAACCGGTGGTCACTATCAAGCGAACCGGACCGCAAGGAAGGTACTAGAGGCGGGCTTCTATTGGCCCTCCTTATTCAAAGACGCTCACAATTTTGTGAGAAATTGCGATCGGTGCCAACGGTCAGGTAACATTAGTAACCGGGACGAAATGCCCCAAAATATTTTTCTAGAATGCGAAATTTTTGATTTGTGGGGAATTGATTTCGTAGGTCCTTTACCCTCTTCCTGTAATAATAAATATATTCTTGTTGCGGTCGATTACGTGTCTAGGTGGGCGGAAGCGCAAGATTTTCCCACCAACGACGCGAGAGTCGTCGTACAATTTTTAAAAAAATTATTTTCACGATTTGGCACACCCCGAGCACTAATTAGTGATCGGGGCACACATTTCTGTAACAACCAACTTGGTAAAATTTTAGCAAAATATGGAGTTACACACAAGATATCTACCGTCTACCACCCACAAGCAAATGGCCAAGTGGAGGTGGTGAATCGCGAAATTAAGAGAATTTTAGAAAAAACCGTTTCCGTTAATAGAAAGGATTGGGCATTAAAATTAGACGACGCACTGTGGGCCTATCGGACAGCCTACAAAACTGCCATTGGATGTACGCCGTACCGGTTAGTCTATGGTAAAGCTTGTCATTTGCCGGTAGAATTAGAACATCATGCTTTTTGGGCACTAAAATTTTTAAATTTGAATTTATATTTAGCCTCCGAACAAAGAAAACTACAACTAAATGAACTAGAAGAATGGCGCGCGAACGCCTATGAAAATAATAAATTTTATAAGGAGCGAACTAAATTCTATCATGATAAAAAAATTAAACATCCAAAAACTTTTTCACCGGGAGATTTTGTTCTACTGTTTAACTCTAGACTTAGGCTTTTTCCAGGGAAATTAAGAACCCGATGGTCCGGTCCCTTCAGAGTAAAAGAAGTTTGGCCGTACGGGACCGTGCTTATAGAGCACCCGGAAAAAGGATCTTTTAAGGTTAACGGACAGCGTTTGAAATTATACCACCCCGGCGACCCAGCGACCAGAAATATCGAAACAATGCATTTAACAAATATTTAAGAAAACACCACTTAGTCAAGCTACGCGACGGTAAACAAAGCGCTCTTGGGAGGCAACCCATTGTTAACCTCTTTATTTTTTTTCCTTCTTTTCTTGTTTGTTTTCCTAATTTAACTCTACAGGTGTTTGACCGGCAACCCCGACTACCAATCAGGGAAGCCCTCTTTAAACTTTAGTAATTTATCTTGATTTTTCTTTAATGTCATGTTTTTTTAGTTTTATCTTTCATACTTAGTTTTAAACATTGGGGACAAAGTTTAATTTTAAGTATGGGGGTGTAGTATAGCTTTCTTTGTAGTTTTACTTGAAAAAAACCAAAAAAATTTATAAAAAAAAAACTGAAATTAAATTTCTTGGAAAGGACGCTTTGGGCTTGAATTCCCATCATAGCCTCTAGTACCTTGCAAACCCTTCACCGGGCAGATCTTGGGAAGTCCAAGAACAAAAACAAATCTATTAGAAAATGTTCTTTTTATTCATCAAAACTCCCACTTGCTAAATTGTAAGTTCTAAGTAGACTGTTTTTCATATGGACTAAAAAATAATTTTGTGCTAGAATAGTTTTTGAAACTCTTGAGTAAAATTGTTGACTCATGTAGTGCTCCTAGTCATATGCTTGTCTTTGAGTAGTTTTGGTGTAAAATTAAATTCTTGGCATATATCTAAAATTGTGTTTTATTAATTTGCGTAGTAATAATTTATTTTACTTTTAAATTCGAATCCGGTCTTATCCAAAAGTAGTTTAGGTGAGTGTGTAGAAGATTGTTAGAAAGCTATTACTCGAATTAAACAAAAGGGTGTCCTTTCTCGATGTCTAGAACTTGCCCCAAGCTATTTTCGAAACATGTGCACTTTAGACAAATTAACTTTACGGAAATGATTTAGGCCTTTCTTTGGATAGTCTGAGCCTTTGCACCCAACCTAGATTTACCACCATTGTTCACACAAATTTGAGCCTTACACCTTTATTTGATCCACCCTCATCATTTCGGCACCAAAGCTAAAAAAGCCCAAAACCCAAATGAACACTTTGAAATTTTGAGCTAAATTGAAAAAACAAATATTTGGGTACGATTCTATGAAAAAATTATGGGTATCAATTCAAAAAAAAATGTGTTTAAATCTCAAAAAGCAATAATCTCATAATGATATGCGGCCTAGGTATGTACATGCATACTTGGAATGATCCCAATTATGAAGATTCATGATTTAAATAAAAGAGTATGAGAGTGTTTCCCCTTTGAAAAAATGCGAGTATGGGGGTAAAGCTTTATTATTTTGTGGTAGCAATCATTTTCTTTTAGCTCAAAAATTTTGTTTAAGTGGAATGCGCCTTCATGTTTATCATTGTTACCTCACCCTTAAACCCAAGCCTTAAAATGTACCCTATTTAAGTCCTAAAGATCCATAGAGTCGATTTAGTTCGAAGTGTAGTGGAGAAAGTGCAAACGGGCAAGCCTATGGCCGTCGACATTGATGGATTTCTTTGGAGGCCACCCCGAACGCCTACATCTAGTAATTTAAATCTCAGCAATTACGCTATTTTCTCCCTTCACATAACTTTTTGATTGACCGTCGACTCATTTTTAAAGTAATGATAAATAATTATAACGCATTTTTGAAGTATTTCATAAATTAGCATTTATGCCAAGAAAATCTTTTTACTAAAATATCTACACATGCCAGCATAATACTTCGCATTTTACTCTCTAGTCTTCATAATTCTATCTTGCATTAATTTTTCTTACCCTTGTGAAAAATGGATTGCTCGGGACGAGCAATGAGCAAGTATGGGGGTATTTGATGAGTAATTTATTTACTCATCTTTTAGTTTAGGTTTATTATGTTTTTTTTATATAAATTATGTTATTTTTAGGAATTTTATCATATAAATCCTTCCATTGTTATTTCATAAGCTAACTTAAGTTTGTTTTGTGTTTTCAGGTTTTCTGGGCTGTTTCGAGCAAAAAGTTAAAATTACACGCCCCAGGTCACGGGCGTGACCATGGGCGTGTAACCTACGAAATACTCCAGACCTGCTTCTGCCACTCCGGGGACGCTCCGTGAAGTTTTCGCCAAGTACACGCCCCAGGTCACGGGCGTGACCAAGGGCGTGACCCAATGTCACGGCCACGACCCGCCACAAGCATCCGGAGCACGCCGCCACGTCAATTAAAATTACACGCCCTCGGTCACGGGCATGACCAATGACGTGACATCCAGCACACGGGCGTGACTTTTCCCGCGCTAATTTCCCGCCGAAGCTTCCCGCCAGCAGCACTTAATTGAGATTACACGCCCTAGGTCACGGGCGTGACCTAGGGTGTGACACGTCCGTAATGCCTGCATTGAAGCCAGACGGTGCCTTCTCCGCTCACATCAAATCACGACCCTTACACGCCCTTGGTCACGGGCGTGACCAAGGGCGTGTAACACCAAAAATTCAGCTATTTAAAGGGAGCTTTTCCAGATGTTTGGGGACGAAAGTTTTGGAGTTCCAGCCTATTTTCTTGCACTGATTTTAATCTTGTATGTCCTTTTCTTCTTGCACTTTCATTTCAAAAGCTTGTAACTCTAAATTTTCTAGTTGTAATTTCTTTTGCTAAGTAATAAAATAGTTCTTTCCCTCTTACCTGTCTTCTTATTTTCATTCTGCACTTCTTCAATCTCATCATTTCCTCCATCTCTATGAGTAGCTAAAATCTATTAGTACTCGGCCGAGATGATCCAAGGGAAATATAATTCTTGATCTAAATTTTAGCTTCTCTTTCTTCCGTAGAATAATCTTGATTTATTCTTGAACTATTTTTGGATTGAGATTATATTATCGATATATAATTCTCATCTTTGTTTTCGCAATCTTATAACCGAGAGGTTTCGATTCGAATCGATCATTTCAAGAATAAGAGAGTTGAATGCACCCCTCAAGCGAGGATGACATAATTCTCCCGGATTGGAGTCAAACTACGATAAGGCGAGTTTTAGATCTTGATTCTAGAATGAAAGTTTGTTGATCAACTAAACTCAGTTGAGCGTATCCTCGAGAGAGGTGCGTTCTTAAATCGGGAACCTCCACGGTCAAGTATTTTCATGAGAGATTTAGAAGTTGTTCTTTTTTATATTTTATTTTCCCGAGGTGATTCAAGGTTGAGTATTAACCTTTAACTCATTAATTTAATTAAGCTATTTCTCTTTCTCGCAACCAACCAACCACAAGTTTTATTCGATAAAATAATAGAGATTTTCCGAAGTAAGAGTATTCAACCGCCCCGAGTCTAATACAACCTTGTTTTAACAACCTATACTACATTCGATACGGTACATTTGCCGTTATCGTTTGCAAGCATAGTTTTGTCCATCAGGTGGTCACAACGATATCAAGCAATCAAGGAGATTACGTCGACATCAGTTAGATGACATTATGTCGTCTTAAGTGCAAGTGCAGAAGGGATGTCCCGTGTCGTCGAGATATCTCTATCTGAAGAAGAGGGAAGGAGATTTGAAGATCTGTCCTAGTTCAAGACAACGACAAGTCCTGTCATTGAGATATTGTCTATGTCATCGTAACCATGGAAATATCGTCGAGACAGATTCCAAAATTACCAAACGCGCTATCAACATTTAATGTTGCCGCCTGATTGTCCAATCAGCGCGTGCTCTTAAGGTATGGGCGTCTGTCAGAGAAGGACATCATAGGAGACCGTTAAGCGGCTCCTCCGTCCTATAAAAGGGAACAATGATGCCCTATAGAAGAATAGAATGAAGAAACGAAAAAGAATCCCGCCGAGCAATACAACAGTAAAAGCTGCGGAGAAGAATCAAGAATAAGGAGAGGAGAACAAAAATTATTATCCTGTGTTCTCCAAGTTGCAGTCAAGCCACATCGATTGTTAAGAATCGTTTAAGCAAAGAAGCCAGTCAACATCAGGCTAAAGGGGAAGGCTTGAAGAAGATTCGTGCTTTCAAGATTCAACTCAGAGGCGTCTTCTTCAAGACAAGTAGCCGAGCTCCATCAGGCAGAAGAACAAACTTTGTATATATTTATTTGTAAGGCTTGCTGGCCAAATCTGTAAGATCTGGTTTCAGATCTAAGTGTCGAGCTTGAGGGCTTGAGATCTGTGAGGCTTGAGGGCTAGGGCAGAGGACTTGCGGGTCCAAACATGTCGAGCTTGCGGGCTCGGTTGCAGTGAAGGGGCTTACGGGCCTAGGTTGCAGGGACTTGCGGGTCCAAGAGGCAAGACTTGCGGGTTTGTGCTTTGTAGGGCTTGAGGGCATGAGTGCCGAGCTTGCAGACTCGGGTGCAGTAAAGGGGCTTGCGGGCCTAGGCTGTAGGGACTTGCGGGTCCAAGAGGCAAGACTTGCGAGTCTGTGTTGTGTAGGGATTGAGGGCCTGAGGGTCGAGCTTACGGGCTCGGGTGCAGTGAAGGGGCTTGCGGTCCTAGGCTGCAGGAACTTGCGGGTCCGCGTTATAAGGCTTGCGGGCCGGAGACATTGGCGAAGTTTGCCAAGCCTAGCCTACTGCTATGTAGGCGCAGAGGGAAAAGGGACTACTCAAGACACCATGTCTTGAGGAACTTCTATAATTACTTGTGTGTTTTCTGTGCAGTGCTTTTAATCTCTAGATCTATTAACCAGAAATCAACTACACCAAATTGGGGGAATAAAACAATCTGAAAAACCTATTCACCCCCCCCCCCCCCCTCTAGGTGATAAGTTGACACCCATTAACTAACAAGTGGTATCAAAGCTATATTGTTCAATGAAAAGCTTAACAGCTTGAACAGATCTGCCCGTGGGTGTCCATTCTTCATAGCTATGGAATAAAAAATAGCTATCTGTTCAAGGGAGAATATTGCCCTTTGGAAAGTAAGAGCTAAAATATTCATGGAGGCTATGGACCCTTGAATGTTTCAAATTGTGCAAGAAGGGTCATATGTCCCCATGATAGCCTCTATTCACTGTCCTTATAAAATGATATCCAAGAAGATAACTGAAATGACTGAAGATGAGATTCTCCTAGTCAACTTGGACAAGGAAGCCAAAGTTATTCTAGCTGATGCAGTTGATATCTCAACATTCCAGAAACTGACTCACTGCACAACATCAAAGAAAATGTGGTGTTGGTAAAATGACCCTCAATGTTCCCTTGATTTGAAGAGTCCTCACAATCAATGCTAAATACAAGTTGTATTTGATAAACCCTATTTCTATCTCATAAGTATGCAGGACAAGGGCACACCATGGTGTAATATATGATTAGCTGAGACAAGCTCTCTATCTCAGCTGAACCGCTGAGACAAGACCAGGAGCCGCTGAGAAGGCATCTAGGCAAGCTGAGATGCAGATAGAAGAAACCGCTTAGACATCTGTCTGTCTCAGCAGATCCGCTGAGACGGGACAGAAGCAACTGCTGAGAAGGCTGACCATCTCAGCCCAACCGCTGAGACAGTTTCAAACGTGATCTGGCGGGTTCTGCTTTTGGCGCAAGCTGTAGAAAGGCATTGTGGGGTCCACCAATCACTCTCATATCTGTAAGAACGATGGCTGATAGACGTTAAGATCAAAGGAGTATAAAAGAAATAAGTTAGGGTTGAGAAAATAACTTTTGCTATCAATCTTTCTCTCGAGCACACAAAGAAGCGGAAGCATACTGTTCCATTATCGGCAGCCAAGAACTGAGCTCACAAAAGGCTGCAAGGAGAAAATTGATTGCTCATCTTGATTCATCTCAGGATAGAGCAAGTAGATCTAGTCCTTCATCTGAAGTGCTGATCAAGAAGAATCAAAGTGGAGCTGCTCTTCTCCTCCCTGATTCAAGTCTACAACAACAGCTGAAAAGAAGAAGAAGAACATGCTTGATCTTTTCTTCTTCCATTCTGTAAACCTCATTATATCATCTGTAGGAGCCTTTGGGTTCTGAGACTGTATGACTTTATTTCCTGAGGGTGTAAGGCTGATTGGCTTGAGTTGTAGGAGGAGGATTCCTCTGAGGTAGGATCCGTGTGTGATCTGAGGTAGGGCTGATTAGCCTGAGTTGTAGAGCTGAGAGGTCAGCTTGAGGTAGGACCAGGAGGTGGTCTGAGCTGTAGGAGGTGCATTCCTCTGAGGTAGGGCTGTTGTGCCTGAGGTAGGGTTTGGGAAAACCTGAGAGATCCTGAGGGATCTGTGTTGTAAGCTCTTGGAGCTGAGTTTGGAGATGTTGTCCTTGTCTAACTCATTGTTAAAAAGATGAAGGGGGAAAGAGGACTACTCAAGACACCCTGTCTTGAGGAACCTCTATAAATCTCTTTGTGTTTTTCTGTGCTTAATAATTTACTAACCTAAAATCAGAAAACACTAAGCATAAAATAAAAGAAACCTATTCACCCCCTCTAGGTGTTTAAGACTACATCCTACATAAAATATCAAGTGGTATCACAGGGAGGTTGGTCAAGAAGGTCATAACTGTCTGACCAGATCCTATAAAGGAATAGTCTTAACAATCCAATGGCTTCCTCTGGATTGCAGAAGGAGATGGGATCCATGAAGTTGCCCATATGCAACAAAGAAAACTTTGGCATATGGAAGCAAAGGGTTAGATTGTTTATGGAAGCATCTGATCCAAGGATCTACATAACTGTAAAGCAAGGGCCTTACACCTTTCAAACTGCCTCCACCATAGATCCAACAAGGAGAGTGGCCAAGACCTTCAATGACTTTACCAAGGATGAACTTGCATTGTTCACCATGGACAAAAGAGCCCAGAACATCATAGTTAATACTATTGATGATTCCACATTTCAAAACATGGTACACTGGACTACTGCCATGGAAATGTGGGACACATTAGTAGTATATATGGAAGGGGCAGCTGAAATGAGGGATGAAAAAAAGTCACTCCTCAACCAAGAGTATGAAGGCTTTAGGCAACTCAGCCAGGAGAGCATCTCTATATGCTACGAGAGGTTCTTCAGAATAGTCAATGAGCTGAGAACCTATGAGAGAGTTTTCACTGATTATGAGATGAATGACAAGTTCCTTAGATCTCTAACTAGAGATTGGGACACAAAGATTTGTGCCATAAGGGAGGTGGACAAACTAGGTGAAACTCCCACTCACACACTATTTAGTAAGCTGCTCTCTTATGAGATGCAGCTGTCTGCAAGAAAGGAAGAGGACACCTCAACAAGGGCTCAGGCAAGGGAGAAATCTATAGCTCTCAAAGCTGACAGCTCCAAGAAAAGCAAGGGCAGAATGGTGTCTCCACCAAGGAGAAGTGCTGAATTTGAAAAATCTGATATCAGCACCTTAGATAGCTCTTCCTCTGATGAAGAGTTTGCTGCCTTCTCAAGGTAGTTCAAGAAGATGATGAGGAGGAAGCAATGGAAGAACATTCCCTCCTCCTCATCACACTCCAAGAAGGACCACCTGAAACCTGACAGACAGCACCCAAAGGGTGACAGGTATGATTCCAAATCTAGTAAACATGTTTCAAATAACATTATTTACTATTGCTGCAGCAAACCTGGACATGTCATAGCTGACTGTCTAGCCAAAAGAAAGGAGAAAGGTGACAAGAAACACCATCACCAAAAGCATAGGAAGGGTGAAAAATCCTTCCTAGCCAAGAAGGACAGAAGCTGGAGTAAATCTGAGTCATCGTCCTCAGATTCAGATGATGAAGAAGAGGCCAATATTGGGCTATTTATAGCTGAGGAAGATGAGGACTTTCCTGCAGCAAAGGTGGGCATCAGGGCCCCTCTATCACATTCAGACAGTGATATGGAGGTGGATTGATGAGTCCAATTTATATACTGTTTTTCGGACTCATCTGGGCTGCTTTTCCTGCTTTTGTTCTTCAGTTTTTGTTCATATTTGTTTATTTTCACCTTGTTCATACTTGTACTTGAAGTGCCTGTTGTAGTGAGCAATTGCACACTACGTTGCTGGGGGTAAGCACACTCTGCTCCCCATCGTGTTGTTTCTATTTTTATGCTGGTGCTAGATGTGTATTCCCAGCTGGGCTGCGTTGCTCGCAGGTGGCCGATCCATTCCCTTTTGCCCAGAAATCATGACTGTGTACAATGCACGGTCATGCATTTTATTGACGCACGGATAGATGTGGTCGTGCGCCTTCATCTGGGTAGAAAACGATGATCTGATTTTGCTCGTGCGTCTTTACGCACGGGCAGTTGCCCGTGCGTGAAGGAATCGCACGATCAGCCTGTTTAGCCTTGATTTTAGCTTTTCTGAATTTACCCGTGCGTTTTGACGCACGGGCAGATTTGCCCGTGCGTGAGTAAATTGCATGGGCGCTCCAAGTCGTCTTCCTGCGCTGTTCTCTATTATTAATATCGCACAGTCTACGCACGGTCGTGCGTTCGACCGTGCGTGACCTATTTTCTGATCTTTCTCTATAAAAGCTGCAGCTTTCGACCTAAATCGGGGATCGTACATCTATTCCACTTTTTCCGCCGCAAAAGGAGTTCCAGCTCCGTACACCTCCACCTTTCCATGAGGGCTTGGCCCTAGGCCTCCTCCATCATCCTCAAGCTCCAAGGAGAAGGATATAGCTCTTCATCCACCAATATCCAAGGGGAAGGAAGCTTGGTTGTGCGGCTGAATCGTGATACGAAGAAGACATGCATTTGGGTGGTAGTCACAGCCTCCTCTACCCCGGACGCAGTTGAGGACCGAGTTTGGACACGGATTGACAACCCAGCGATTCCAACCGTGAACCCTCAGCAAGACTTCAGATTCGGTCGATTCATCACTTTCTCCTTCTTTGTATTTTATGTTGTAATTGTTAGATCCTTTGTATTTAGAGGATGAACACTATAGACCTTGCTTTATAAAGTTATTTCATGTCTATGTGAATGTATCTTTTTGTTTATATGTGTATATGAGGTGCGCCGCCATCCATTTCCCATTCCGCCATCACGTTCATGTGCCGCACTAGCAATTGTTAGTGGCATGCTTGTTGACAAGGTGCTTGCGACCCTCATTCTGTAAGACTACTCGTCCATCCGCCTAGTGAAGCGTGGCATAGCGGCCCGTGTAATCCATTCGCCTAACGAAGCAGCGCGCTCAAGGCCTGCACAGTTCGATTCTGTTTGCCTACTCGTCCATCCTCCCTTTCAAAGCAGCGCGCTTAAGGCCTACCTAGTCTCCATCCCGTTAAGCGAAGCATTGCATAGCGGCATTGCATAGGAGTAGTTGTAGTATTTATTTTATTTCCACAAAACAAAT
Source organism: Dactylorhiza incarnata (assembly GCA_033032865.1). Classification (NCBI taxonomy): domain Eukaryota; kingdom Viridiplantae; phylum Streptophyta; class Magnoliopsida; order Asparagales; family Orchidaceae; genus Dactylorhiza; species Dactylorhiza incarnata. Next base: position 3,094,226 of record JAWHQI010000235.1, on the reverse strand, counting down.
CACCCCCTTTCGCACCCATCGACCTAAAGGACTTCAATCTCAAGTCCGTCCTCAAAAGTAAACTCCACCTTACTGTGTCCCTTCGAGATCGATACTTGGGGATTCACTCCCACATTTTATATTACTTGAACGATCGATACACTACCATTTTGTGCCGCAGTCTTGCTACCGCCTATAGCGGTGTGCTAAGATTTGCGCATCAAGTTTTTGGCGTCGTTTCCGGGGAACACGGACGTGTGAGTTTTCTGGAGAGGGAGAATCAGAGATTAAAGCCCTTCCATTTGTGTATTGCATCCTTTTGTTTTATTTCTTCTTATTCTGTTTTACTTTTTATATTTGGTTGCTCTAGTAAATTTTTGTTAGGTGTAGTATTTTGCACAATAGTGTTTCTATTTTGAATCATTTTATCTTCACACTATGTGGGCTTCATTTAATATTCGATGCCGTTGGTGTGGAGATATTTCTCATGTTAGTCATAGATGCCCATCGGGAGATAATAGCCCTAGCAACCAAGGCCCAGCATATGGATCACCGACTTCGTCTGGTACTCCATATGGTGCGCGTAAGTCCTATGGCTATTCTACCGAGCCTTTACCGTCATACTTCTTTTCGGCTTCAGCACCTGCTGTGCCAAAGAAGCCCGCAAGGCAGTGCTTGTTTTGTCAGAGCACGGATCATGCCTTGAAGGATTGTGATGCATTCCATCGCCAATTGGACGAGGATGACGAACCGGATATCCGGATCGTCCCGACACCTACTTCTGGCAGCACACCTTCAGCATCTGGTTATGTGCCCATTTCACCTTCACATTTTGAAGGGTGTGGCGTGGACACAGTCACCAGATGTGTGGCTAATCTAGGTTCTGACATGACTGAGCCCATCTCCCCTGTCCATATATCACCATGCATGAACTTGATTCTTCGTGAGGAATCGATGCTCGACTTTTATCCGAGCATTATTCTTCCCCCTGTTGTGCATACTACATTCTTCTCTGACGACATTATTGAGGATGTGTCTCAGGATGATGCTGGCGATCTATGTGTTATGCCTGCTCCTATGGAGGAGGACAACCTTCTAGGTGAGGAGGAGCTTTCGTCAGCACCGGTGGAGGAAGTCCAAATCTTGGGCATGACTACGGTTGATCCCGCCGAAACTTGTAGCATTGATGACAATGCAAACATTATTTTACTTCCCCAATCTAATGGGAGTGAGACCGGGACCACTCCACCGATTTTTTATTGTTTATGCCATTCTTCCCTTTTATTTCTTGACCCGCTTCCCTTTCCGAGCCTATGCAGGTTGAGCCTTAACAGGTTATGCAGGAGATGGTGCAAACTGCACCATTCAGTGCTGCACACATCTTCTTGTGTGAGGAGGTTAATTCCCCCTCCACAGAGGATATGCCATGTATTGTATTCCCCTCCTGCTGCCTCCCTGAAGATGACACCTTGCTAGGCAAGGAAATTTATTTTGGTGAAAGTAGAGTGGAGGACTCTCCCTCCACCTCCTTCTTTCTCCCTCCTCTACCTATGTCTAGCAGGTATTATTATTTAGGTAGTGGAGTAGTGGTTCTATCACCGTATCGGTACCCGCTACCGACACGGGAATTAGAACAATTGCCTGTCCACTTCTCTTTCCATACTCCCATTAGCTAAGACCCTCGCCCTCCTGAATAAGTCGTGCTGGGATGACAATAACCCTAGTAGTTATCTTACTTTTTCTTGTCTTTTATTTTATCGCCTACTCTAACTAGTTAGTTAGATTTTATTTTAGTTTGTTTTTGCGGAGACAACCACTTGCAGGTATTTTCTATTTGTGAAGGCGGTGGTTGTGATTCTTCGTAGAGCTTCACTCCAGGCTTCCGGCATGCTTACTTGCTGAGCATTGGGTACCCTCTTCCCCTAACTTTGTTTTAGAATATCTTAATGCATAGTTTAAGTCTGGGGGAGACCTTTTTGTGTACCCACTCACGTGCACATTTATTTAGCATGCTAGAAGTCTTTATTTAAATTACTTTTGTTCATTTTGTCTGCAGACAATGCACCCACTTGAGCGCGTACTTAACCGTTAGTGCATCACGAGTATAACTCATTCCTTTTTGTAGTTTGGAAAATGATTGTGCTAGCTTTTAAAATTATGTAGTGGAATAAAATGTTGACTCTGTTGTTTCTAGTCAAATACTCATGTGAGTATAGGGATTCATGTAGATTAGATTCCTCTTTTATACTGCTAGCTTTAAGCATTTTTGTTAGCATAAATATTGTTTACTCTACTCAAATGGTGAATCCAGTGTAAATCAAATGGTAGCATAGGGATGTGTGTAAATGATTGTTAGATTCGTATTGCTCGAGTCAGGAGGAAAGATAATCTTTCTCGGTGGCTAAGAACTTGACCCAAGCGATTGTCGAAGCATAGACATAGGATAGTTCTAGTGCGTGAGAATGACGTAGGCCATCATTTTGGCCTGGTTGAGCTTTTGAGCCATTCCTATCATCTTATCCTCATTAGCCCAGTTGTGCCTACCCGTTCTTTGATTCAGCCCTACTTTTATCTCACCAAAGCCTAAAAGCCAATCCTAGTCGCACACCCAAATTTGAGCTTTAGTTGTTTATTATTTTCATGATTGGGGTGTTGATGTTGTGATATTTTTTTGGTGAAAATGTGGATGCACTTCATTGCTCATCTTGCTGAAATTGTTTTGAAAAGAAAAGAAAAAAAAAAGAGAAAAAGAAAAGAAGTAAAAAGAAAAAGAAAAAGTCCTTAATTGAAAAATCTTTGTATAAATTTATGATTGGGAGTAGGCGGTGCACACACCAATGTTGCAAAAGTCTAAGTCTGGGGGTGTGGCGCACTTGCATTCGATTTTGGTGTGCGGGGAGTTGTAATAAAGCTCATTTGGGTTTCGGTGTATCAAGCCTTCGTGTTTATCATTGTTTACCTCACCATAACCCAAGCCCCATTTAAAACCTAAAGTCCTACCGACTCACGCTAGGAACCAATCTAGTGTCGTGGAGAGAATGTGAACGGGTGAGCTTATGGTCTCCGACGCCGATGGATTTCGGTGGATTTTGTCCAGAATCCCCGCTTTGGCAATGCTTGTCTCAGCGATTCTTTTACTTTCTCCATATGTGTGACCGGATGATTCACCGTGATTCCCATTTTGAGCAAAAGTAATATTTATTTATTCTTGTAGAAATTTATAAACTATGTGTATAAATTAGAAATCTTCTTTAGTATTTTTCTATGCACATGGGCATGCGACTTCGCATGGTATTTCACTTTGTAATTTTGAGGTAGCTATTTCATGTTCCTACTTGCTTAGGATTTGTTTGCTCGGGACGTGCAAACAGGTATGTCTGGGGGTGTGATGATTCCAATTTATATACTATTTTTCGGACTCATCCGGGCTGCTTTCCTGCTTTTGTTCTTCAGTTTTTGTTCGTATTTGTTTATTTTCACCTTGTTCATACTTGTGCTTGAAGTGGCTGTTGTAGTGAGCAATTGTACACTACGTTGCTGGGGGTAAGCACACTCTGCTCCCCATCGTGTTGTTTCTATTTTTATGCTGGTGCTGGATGTGTATTCCCAGCTGGGCTGCGTTGCTCGCAGGTGGCTGATCCATTCCCTTTTGCCCAGAAATCATGACTGTGTACAACGCACGGTCGTGCGTTTTATTGACGCACGGATAGATGTGGTCGTGCGCCTTCATCTGGGTAGAAAATGATTATCTGATTTTGATCGTGCGTCTTTACGCACGGGCAGTTGCCCGTGCGTGAAGGAATCGCACGATCATCCTGTTTAGCCTTGATTTTAGCTTTTCTGAATTTACCCGTGCATTTTGAGGCACGGGAGGATTTGCCTGTGCGCGATTAAATCGCACAGGCGCTCCAGGTCGTCTTCCTGCGTTGTTCTCTATTATTAATATCGCACAGTCTACGCACGGTCGTGCGTTCGACCGTGCGTGACCTATTTTCTGATCTTTCTCTATAAAAGCTGCAGCTTTCGACCTAAATCGGGGATCGTACATCTATTCCGCTTTTTCCGCCACAAAAGGAGTTCCAGCTCCGTACACCTCCACCTTTCCATGAGGGCTTTTCCCTAGGCCTCCTCCATCATCCTCAAGCTCCAAGGAGAACGATCTAGCTCTTCATCCACCAATATCCAAGGAGAAGGAAGCTTGGTTGTGCGGCTGAATCGTGACACAAAGAAGACGGGCATTTGGGTGGTAGTGATAACCTCCTCTACCCCAGACGTAGTTGAGGACCGAGCTTGTACGCGGATTGACAACCCAGCGATTCCAACCATGAACCCTCAGCAAGACTTCGGATTCGGTCGATTCCTCACTTTCTCCTTCTTTGTATTTTGTGTTGTAATTGTTAGATCCTTTGTATTTAGATGATGAACACTATAGACCTTGCTTTATAAAGTTATTTCATGTCTATGTGAATGTATCTTTTTGTTTATATGTGTGTATGAGGTGCGCCGCCATCCATTTCCCATTCCGCCGTCACGTTCGTGTGCCGCACTAGCAATTGCTAGTGGCATGCTTGTTGACGAGGTGCTTGCGACCCTCATTCCGTAAGACTACTCGTCCATCCGCCTAGTGAAGCGTGGCATAGCGGCCCGTATAATCCATTCGCCTAACGAAGCAGCGCACTCAAGGCCTGCACAGTTCGATTCCATTTGCCTACTCGTCCATCCGCCCTTTCGAAGCAGCGCGCTCAAGGCCCGCCTAGTCTCCATCCCGCCAATCGAAGCATTGCATAGCGGCATTGCATAGGAGTAGTTGTAGTATTTTATTTTATTTCCACAAACCAAATCACCCCCTTTCGCACCCGTCGACCTAAAGGACTTCAATCTCAAGTCTGTCCCCAAAAGTAAACTCCACCTTACTATGTTCCTTCGAGATCTATACTTGGGGATTCACTCCCACATTGTATATTACTTGAACGATCGGTACACTGCCGTTTCGTGCCGCAGTCTTGCTACCGCCTATAGCGGTGTGCTAAGATTTGCGCATCATGGATGAAGATGTTAAAGAATATATTGGCCTAATAACCATAACATCAGATGACGAAGATTGTCAGGACACACCTGACCAGGTACCTACTCCTCTCTCTTCCTCTAAGGATGAATCAATTGCAGAATCTGATGCACACCCATCAACTGATGATTATGATTCTGAATATGAAGTGGGTGTCAATGAATTGATTGACAAATATGATGCTCTAGTTATTGTTCTAAAAGAGAGCAAGAAGCTTGCCAAAAAGCAAGCCCAGGAAATTGCTTCCCTTAAAATGGCTGAAAATGACTGCACTGAATCTGCCACCCTGGTGGCTCAGATGAGTAGACAGATAAGCCACTTAAAGGGGATAACAATTGTGCATTTGAGAACTATTTCTCTGAAGAACAAGGTCATCAAGGATCTTGAGGAGAAGCTTGTGAAAGAAAGAAGCCTAGTGGCTCAATTCTCCAAACCTAAATCTGTCCTCCCTATTATTGACTCTTTCTCTTCTCAATCCAATAGAAGGGGACTAATGAGTCCCATTTATATACACTTTTATGGACTCATCTGGGCTAGTTTTCCTACATATGCACTTCACTTTTAGTTCATTATTGCTTATATTTCACTTGAACACATTCCTTCACAAAGTGCACTCTTTAGGCCCATTTTGGTGTGCAATTGCACGCTATATTTGTTAGGGGTAAGCACATGGTGCTCCCCAACCCTTTTTCTGTATTTGGATTGAGCTGGAAGGGTATTCCCAGCTGTGTGATTGTTGTTTGGTGTTGTGCGGGTGGGTAGAACATCTATTTTGCCCAGATTTCATGTCTGCATGAATCGCACGGTCGTGCTTTTTCTTGACGCACGGTCGGCTGCGATCGTGTGCTCTCATCAATGGCCCAAAGTAGCATTCTGAATTTGGTTGTGCGTTTTGTTCACGTACGGTTGGTTTGCCCGTGCGTGAGTAAAATCGCACGAGCTCCTCTTTTGTCTGAAAAATTTATGTTTTATTTTGTTCACGCACGGTCGTGCGTTTCTAAAACGCACGGTCGTGCATGAACAAAATTCTGCAAATTGTCTATTTAAGCTGCGATTTTTAGGTTTTCAAGGAGACGAGTTCCACCCGGATCCACTTCCATCTTCCGCCGTTTTTGAGGTCTGAAGGCTCCTCCTTCACCTCTACCACCATAGGAGACCATATCTGGTGATCTCCTCCACCATACTTCCATCCGGGACCGTTTGCAATCATTCTCCGCCACGAGTTCAAGCATTCTTCGTCTTGGAGACCATAGAAGTGTTGTAGATCGCTGGAGAGGTGACAACCTCCTTCAAGTCTGCTCACCATCTGAGGGCCGAGCCCGGAGAGAGCCCGATAATCTCTCATTCCGGCCGAGAACCCAGGATGCGGTGACATCTTCTATTGGGTCCTTTCTAAACCTTGAGCTTGTACTTCTTTTAGCTGTTGTTGTAATGAACTCTTGTTATATTAATGTTATAGATTCTCTGCTTGATGTTCATGTGCAATGATGTTGTGGTTGTGAGAATCGCTTTTCATTTCATTATGATATTCTGATATGCTTGTGTGTGAAGCCATCTAGCAATTGCTAGTGGTGATGCTGGCGAAGAGGTGAATACAACCCTCATAAAACCCCGCACTGTGGCCATTTCACCCATATACCGAAGCGCGGCAACGCGACCGCTGCACTCATCCCCACTTTGCGAAGCGGTGCTTTCGACCCGCATTTCTCTTATTTCTGCAATAGCTTAGGACACCAATCACAGCACCCTTGTTTTTACTTTCTTTTACTCGTCGTAACAATTACCTCACTCTATTTTATTGTCACCACAACTTGCATTCCCTGAGAGATCGATATCTGGGGAGTTGCCTCCCAACTATTACTTGCACGCGACCGGTGCACTTGCCGTTACCACATCAAGTTTTTGGCGCCGTTGCCGGGGAGTGCAGGCGTGATGAGATTCTGGTTATGAATCGATTATTTTCGATTGAGTCTTTTATTTTTTTTAATTTAGTCTTTATCATGCTATTTTCTTCTTCTGCATCATGTGGACGCATTTGAATATCCGATGTCATTGGTGTGGGGACACATCCCACGCTAGTGATAGGTGTCCCAAAGAGTATGGTGTTGTTCAGAAACCGTATGGAGCCCATAAATCTTTTGGCTCCTCTACTGCGCCTCCGTTGTCACACTTTTATGCGGCTGCCGCACTTTTGGTGCCGGCGAAGCCGGTAAAGCAGTGTTTATTTTGCGAAAGTAGAGAGCATGCCTTGAAGGACTGTGCTGATTATCTTCGCCAATTGGCGGATGACGATGAGCCGAATATCCGGATCGTCCCATCTTCAAATTCTGCGAGCACAGCCCCTTCCTCTGGTTACGTGTCACTTCCACCTTCACTTCTTGAAGGCTATGGAATCGACACGTGCATTAGTGTCCCTCATGACTCTATTTCTGATGCGACTACCCATACCTCTTCGGTTCATGTACCACTTTGCGTGGATTTGTGCCCTTGTGTGGAGAGTGAGCCCGAACTCTTAAGAAGCACGTCTTCTCCCACTATACAAGAAACTACATCTATTTCTGATGTTATCACTGAGGTCAATTTGCAGGATGTAGCAGACCTGCGCAGTATCGTGCCCACTCTTATGGAGGAGGACAGTCTCGATTGTGCTGAAGCAACCGTTTTGGTCCTGTGCGAGGAAGTCCAAGTTATAGAGGAGGCCATTGCGTGCGCTGTTGAGTCTAGTGAAATCTTCGATGATATCATTGCCGCACCATATGGGGGATGAAGTCGGGATTATCCCCTCAGATAAGATTTCTTTTAGTTTTTCTTCCAATCTATTACCTGACCCCCTTTCTTTATGTACAAGGATGCAGGATGCCCCTCCTCCGGTTGATCATCCTTATGCATGGAGGAGCCGAAAGCCTGGCGGGATGAGGAAGGTAACGTGAAGGAACATCTTATTTCCTCATCATCGTTGGTGCTTCCGCTTGAGGATTGGTTACAAGGGGGCAAGCGGTTTTTCTTTGAAGACATAATACTGGAGGAGAAGAAGAGAGCGAAAAAGGAGGAGGTTTGGGGTTGGAGGCTGAGCATCCTACTTAATTTCCACCCCTACTACCAGGTCCCCGGACCTTTTTCTTTCATCAGTTGTTACTACTTCAAATCAGCATATAGCTGATTTGTTTTGAGCTTGTAATAATAATTAGGATTTATTGACTTTTGCTTATTCCTACACTTTATAAACTGCTTTATACAGGTATTTGGTCCACCTTAAGGACAAAAAACAAAAGGGATCTTGGGAGACAACCTAATGGAACTGCCTAGTTCCACTTGCCTAGTTTATTATTCCAGATGTTCTTGTGTTTTGTTTTTGCCAACCTTTCAGGAGCTCGGTTGATTATTGCGGAAGAGATTCTTAACGCCAATTCTTCCTGTATGCTCACTTCTAAGCATGGGGTACACTCTCCCTTTTCTCCTTAGTTTAATTTTTAAAGAATCATATTTTAGATTATGCTTTCATGTAAGCCTGGGGGAGAGTAAGAACCATGCACATGCACGCACGCACGCATTCCGGTAGTGTTATTATTTTAGCTTTTAGTTTATTTCAGTTTATAAATTTTTATGTGGCACGCACACACTGCACCCACTATGCACGCACTTACTTGCGAGTTCTACCGTGCCAAATTTCCTTTTGGAATGGAGCCAGGAAGTCAATTGTGTTAGCTAGGAATTGTGGTTTGGAGTACGATGTTGACTCCAGTAGTGTTCTAATCGAATACTCATGTTTTGCATAGAATTTTGTGTAGAAGTTATTTCTATTTCATGCTTTGTATCTTTATTCTTATCTACTCTAGTAATTAGAGTTTTATTTTACTCATAGCATGAACCTGTGCCGATCTACCGGTAGTGTAGGTGAGTTGGTATCGAACGCTAGATTCGTATTTCTGGAGTCGGGAGAAAGAGTTATCTTTCTCATTAGCTAAGAACTCGCCCCTAGCGACTCTCGAAACATAGGCACCGGGTAGTTCTAAAGCATTAACATGATGTAGGCCATTCTTTGGACCATTTGAGCTTTGGGCCAAAACCAGAAATTCACCCTTGCTAACCCGTTTTGAGCCTATCCCACCTTTTCTATTTAGCTCCACCGCTCTCGCTTAAGCCAAGATTACCAAACTTGTATCCGCACGTGTTTCGAGCTTTATAGTATAACTGATTATTGTGTTGTGCTGTTATTTATGGATACACATTTGGATTGCTTAAGTTGAAGAAAAAAAAGTATTAGTGAGCTAAAAATTGAAAAGATTAGCGCTTCAAAAGAAAAAAATAAGAAAAAAAATCTGAGCTTTATATTCTAATTCAGAAATTCTGAATTGTTTGATAGGAATTACTTTATATTGGGTGTTGGCGATGAACACATCAGCTTTATTTGTTGCCGGGGTTTACAAATTGTATTGCTCAAATTTGTTAGGTGCGTTAGCCTCCGAGTTTATCATTGTATATCCTACCGCAACCTAAGCAACATATTTACCCGAAAGCCCTATTGACTTGTGTGTAGTTTTACCTAATGCTTTGGAGAGAGTGCGAAAGTGCGAGCTTATGGCTCTCGACACCGATGGATTTCGGTGGAGTTGGTTCCGTATCATGTATTTTTTGAAATACTCATCTGAGCGCGTCTCTACATTCTCCCTACACGTGACTGGCACATCACACTTGGTTCAGCTTTTGAGTAAACTAATCTCTTATTTACTATTTTAGATATTTGTAAATTACTTTGCATAGTAGAAATTTCTTCTACGAGAGTTTTATGCACATGATTATTTGATTTCGCATATTACTCCTAGCCACAATCACCTTTCTAACCCTTGTTTTTTCCATCCGCCGAGAGTAGTTGCTCGGGACGCGCAAACAGGTAAGTCTGGGGGTGTGATGAGTTCCATTTACATACACTTTTATGGACTCATCTGGGCTAGTTTTCCTGCATATGCACTTATCTTTTAGTTCATTATTGCTTATATTTCACTGGAACACATTCCTTCACAAAGTGCACTCTTTAGGCCCGTTTTGGTGTGCAATTGCGCGCTATGTTTGTTGGGGGTAAGCAAATGGTGCTCCCCAACCCTTTTTCTGTATTTGGATTGAGCTGGAAGGGTATTCCCAGCTGTGTGATTGTTGTTTGGTGCTGTGAAGGTGGGGAGAACATCTATTTTGCCTAGATTTCATGTCTGCATGATTCGCACGGTCGTGCATTTTCTTGACGCACGGTCGGCTGCAATCGTGCACTCTCATCAATGGCCCAAAGTAGCATTCTGAATTTGGTCGTGCGTTTTGATAACGCACGGTTGGTTTGCCCGTGCGTGAGTAAAATCACACGAGCTCCACTTTTGTCTGAAAAATTTATGTTTTATTTTTTTCATGCACGGTCGTGCAACCTAAAACGCACGGTCGTGCATGAACAAAATTCTGCAAATTGTCTATTTAAGCTGCGATTTTTAGATTTTCAAGGAGACGAGTTCCACCGGAATCCACTTCCATCTTCCATCATTTTTGAGGTCTGAAGGCTCCTCCTTCACCTCTACCACCATAGGAGACCATATTCGGTGATCTCCTCCACCATACTTCCATCCGGGACCGTTTGCAAGCATTCTCTGCCATGAGTTCAAGCATTCTTCGTCTTGGAGACCATAGAAGTGTTGTAGATCACTGGAGAGGTGACAACCTCCTTCGAGTCTGCACACCATCTGAGGGCCGAGCCCGGAGAGAGCCCGACAACCTCTCATTCCGGCCGAGAACCTAGGATGCGGTGACATCTTCTATTGGGTCCTTTCCAAACCTTGAGTTTGTACTTCTTTTAGCTGTTGTTGTAATGAACTGTTGTTATATTAATGTTATAGATTCTCAGCTTGATGTTCATGTGCAATGATGTTGTGGTTGTGAGAATCGCTTTTCTTTTCATTGTGATATTCTGAGTTGCTTGTGTGTGAAGCCATCTAGCAATTGCTAGTTGTGATGTTGGCGAAGAGGTGAATACGACCCTCACAAAACCCCGCACTGTGGCCATTTCACCCACATACCTAAGCGCGGCATCGCGGCCGCTGCACTCACCCCCACTTTGCGAAGCGGTGCTTTCGACCCGCATTTCTCTTATTTCTGCAATAGCCTAGGACACCAATCACAGCACCCTTGTTTTTACTTTCTTTTACTCGTCGTAACAATCACCTCACTCTATTTTCTTGTCACCACAACTTGCATTCCCTGAGAGATCGATATCTGGGGAGTTGCCTCCCAACTATTACTTGCACGTGACCGATGCACTTGTCGTTACCGCATCAGGGACTAGGATTCAATAAAATGGAAGCAAGAGAAGGGAGTGGAGAAAAGAGCAGGTGTAAGGCTAAGCCTCAAACCACCTTTCAAAAGGTATTACTTCCTTCCAACAGGTATGACCATGAGAGCATGTATGGTCACTAGAAGAATGGAAGTACCTATAGGAAGGAAAACACTCCTTCCCATAGTGGAAGAAAGGGAATGGGACTGAGTGCCATGAAGGCACCCCATGAGGAAATTCAAATGGCCCAATCTGGACCTTTTGTATTTGGTACTTCAGCCCCCTCATTCAAGAATCAGAATGCAAGCTCTTCTAAATTTATCTCAGCAAAGAAAATATCTGCTGTCAAATCTATTGACAAGACTTGCTGCTTAGTGTTTGATGCCATCAGATCTTGTATGGCTACCAAGCCAAAGCAAGTTGATGTCATCAAAACAAAGAGCATCAAGACAACACGTAGATTAACATTCAGTCAAATCATTGCTGAGAGAAATAGGAAGATTGCAGCTGTCTCTCCTCCTGAACATATGGAATGTGATTCACCCCCCTAAAGAAATGTTCAGAAGAGGAGATACAACATTCATGAATGTTGGTGCTGTGGTAAAGTAGGACACTTTGCCATAGACTATTGGCACAATCCTAATGTGCCATGTGCAAAGATGAGCCTTTCTACAAAGGGTGCAGCTAGTGTAAGGTTATTTCATCATGCTAACAAGTACCTAGGACCCAAAGCTACTTGGGCTCCAAAGGGTAATTAATTTCATCATGCAGGTTAGTTCAAATACCAGCCTTGGGAAGATTTGGTATTTGGACAGTGGGTGCTCAAGACATATGACAGGCACCAAATGGATCTTTAGGAACAAGATGGATGTCAAATCAGTTTTCTAAATGGAAATATTAAAAAGGAAGTATATATAGAGCAGCCATCAGGTTGCAAGGAAGATAGGAAGAGTACAAGTGGGACTTTTCAATTCCTAGGAAGAAGGCTGATCTCTTGGAGCAGCAAGAAGCAGACAAGTGTGACTATCTCCACTGCTGAGTCTGAAGACATTGCTGCAGGGAGCTGTTGTGCACATCTATTTTGGATTCAACACCATCTAAAGGATTACAACCTCAAGGTAAGTAACTCTCCTCTTTATTGTGACTCATCCAGTGCTATCTCTATTGCTAAGAATCCTGTCTCTCGCAATAGGACTAAGCATATAGAAATAAGATATCATTTTATAAGAGAACATGTGGAATCTCAAGATATCTGCCTTGAATTTGTCCCCACTAACAGTCAAGTGGCTGATATCTTCACTAAGCCATTGGATGAGGCCAAGTTTAATGCTTTAAGATTGAACTAGGAATGTTAAATGTAGAATAGTGTAAAACACTTCATTCTTCCAATCTTCATTTGATATAACTTAAAATGTTGACACATCAATCCTATAAGAGACATGATTAGGCATTCAAGTAATCCTATGATTTTAAAGGAGTATGATCAGCTTAACCAGAACAATCTGTTTCAGCTGAGCTTCAGGTTGCACTTAGACAGCTGGGAAAAATCTATGTTCGATGAACTCTTTCCTGGGTTCGACGAACGTCGAGTTTGAGTTCGACAAACTCCAGTTTGAGTTCGACGAACTCAACTTTATGATGTAGTTCAGATGAACTCAGCTCTGTGTTCGACGAACTCCAGTTTGAGTTCGAAGAACTTAGCTTGAGTTCAATGAACTCAGCTTTATGATGTAGTTCAGATGAACTCAGCTCTGTGTTCGACGAACTCCAGTTTGAGTTCGACAAACTTAGCTTGAGTTCAACGAACTTAGCTTTATGATGTAGTTCAGATGAACTCGGCTTTGAGTTCGACGAACTCCAGTTTGAGTTCGATGAACTCAGCTTTATGATGTAGTTCAGATGAACTCAGCCTTGAGTTCTGAAAGTGCAATTGAGTATCAGATGAAAGTGATTGATATAATCAACCACGCTTTGATACCAATTGAAGGAGGAGGTTAGTTCTTAAATTAAAACTTTTTGGGTTATATCAACACAGTGATATATAAATATGTGTAGTTAAGTGAGTTATGAAAAGCAAACAAAAACAAATCACAGATATTAGCACATCACAGAAAATAGACAAGCATTGCAGACGACACAAAGAAATATAGTAGTTCCCCAATCAACCTGGGTACATCTACTCTTCTACCACACTTGGTAGGAATCCACTATAGGTTTTTGATCAGGTGCCCTGCCACCAAGGGAGTTTTGATCAGGTGTCCACACACCAAGGGAGCTTTTGATCAGGTGCTCGAACCCAACTACAGGTTTTTGATCAGGTGCCCTGCCACCAATGGGTGTAACTTTTGAAGGGAGTTATAACCCTTTATACAGGTAAAAGAAAACAGAAAATATATTGTTCTTCTCTTTGCTTGAGAAGACTCTAGAGATCCTGATGGTGTTGTTGAGAGTGGATCTTGATGATGTTGAAGAGCTCCCCCTGATTTGATTAGTGTTGATGTTCAAGTGAGGAAGCTTCTTCTTTTGGATGTTGTAACTCTTTTCTTCTTCTGCAGTTAAGATCCCTGAGCAAATGATCTAGATATGTGTCTCAGGGTAAAGATGATCTGCAGAGAAGAGTTAACAAAAAGAAGATAAATAAATTATGTTGTTCTTATTAAGAACTCTGTATATCTGCTTATTCTTTTTGCTTCTCTGTTATTTCTGTCTCTCTCTTCCTGTATCTGTATATTCCTTCTCTTGTTTTCTTCTCCGCTCTTCTCTTTGTATATATAATCTGGAGAAGGCTTTTGGGCTGATTTGAATTCTTGCCCGACAAAGGAAAGAGATAATGTCTCTTTAATTTCCTTGAGAAGATAAATTGCCATCTTTTGCTTTTCTGCAACGGCTATAATATTTATTGGCTGCAACGGCTATAATATTAATTTATAAAGAAAAGACGGGCAGCAATATATAAATAGAATTAAATCAAAATATTGCTGAGAATATTAGTCGAGCTGAGAATCTCTAAATTATAAAGCTGATAGAAATTCGTCGAGCTCAGCTTTAAGTTCATCGATCTGAGAATTGAATTCGTCATTCTGAGCTTCTGTTGAAAATTCGTCGAACGCAGACTTGAGATTGTCGAACGCAGCTTTTCGTCGACCGCTAAGATGGGCTAGATTTCGTCGACCGCTGAGACGGGCTAGATTTCGTCGACCGCTGAGACGGGCTGGATTTCGTCGACCGCAGAATGAATATAATTCGTCGACCGCAGAGCGCCGTTTTTCGACACAGAGAGCCGTTCGTCGAATGCAGGGAACTTGTATTATTTATATATATATTAATTTCTCCTGTATATTATTTATATATATATTTTTCTCAGCTTTCTATTTTAATGGGATTAGATAAATCACAGAATGAATGTTAATATGGATCACGACTCAAATCAAAAACTAAGGTTCCAACAAGTTCGACGAACTCAGTTTGAGTTCGACGAACTCCAGTTTGAGTTCGACGAACTCTGGTGTGAGTTCGACGAACTCAGCTCTGAGTTCGACGAACTCAGCCATATGATGTTATTTCATTTACACTTACAACTATAAGAGCAAATCAAATCCAATTACTAGGTTTCATTTTACCTAAGTCTTAAGTCATATAAATAGCCAATCTGATTAGTGAAAAGCAAACCTGCCCTGACAAGTTCAACACATCCAAAGGAGGAAATCCTCACTTTCTCAAGAGAATGGACATCAAGACTTGAGAAAGATTCACCAGGGTATTGCCTATGAGTCAGCCCTCTGAAACTAAAGGAAAAGAGAAGGCAACCCCCTCATCTTCTAAGAAAGCAAGGCTGATCATGTCAAGTTGTAAGTGTGATCATTCAGACAAAGATGAAGATGCTGGTGCTGACATTAGGTCACACAGCATTCTTAACAAAGAGGCTACACCAAAGGACCTGCCAACTGAACCTGTCCATCCACTGCAGCTGGACAAGTCATTACTTCTGAACCTCAAGCACTGATGTGTGCTCCATCTGAGGGGGAGCAGCCACAAGAGCCATCAGCTAATAAAGATCATGTTATAGCATTCCTGGATTCCACAGAAAAGAATGCTCTCTCTGAGGGGGAGGAGGATGATCATGCGGGTGATGTCAATCTAAGTGATCATCAAGATGTTGACACTGAAGATGAGCAGGATGATTCCCCAGCTGTTGTTATCAACATTCAGCAAGACCTCCATCAACAGATCTATGAAGAAGCCAGAAAGGGGGAGGATACAAATGCAGTCATCATAGTCATCAATTCTGACCTCACACTGAAACAAATCTTCTGAGAAAAGATTTTTTCTAAATGAATGCATAAATATCTTATGCATAAATCTTCTAAGAAAGGGGGAGGATACAAATGCAGTCATCAATTCTGACCTCACACTGAAACAAATCTTCTGAGAATTTTTTTTTCTAAATGAATGCATAAATATCTTATGCATAAATCTTCTAAGAAAGGGGGAGATAAAGTATTCAAAACAAATCTTCTGAGAAAAGATTTTTCTAAATGAATGCATAAATATCTTATGCATAAATCTTCTAAGAAAGGGGGAGATAAAGTATTCAAAACAAATCTTCTAAGAAAAGAAAATTCGAAATGAATGCATAAATATCTTATGAATGGCTGGATGATAATTGAACTATAATTTGTTTGAAATGCTTTGTGAATATATGAATGCAAACTGAGCTTTGAATTACCACCCTATCTAAATTGCAAATCTGAGTTATAACTAAACCTTACCCTATTTTGATTGGTTAATTCAATCTATGTTGCATTGTCATGTTTATCAAATATCACTTTTGGATTGATTAAACTTTGTGGTAATATGAATTTCATAAACATTATCTGTTATAAAATCCTTGATGCAATGAGCATGATATGATGAATTCATTACTGCAATAACACATATCAAGAATTTATGAGTAATGTACTCTAGAATTTGAGGGTGTTCTGCCTTCTTCAAATAGTTGGAGACTGTTGGGAAAATGACCCTCAATGTTCCCATGATTTGAAGAGTCCTCACAATCAATGTTAAATACAAGTTGTATTTGATAAACCCTATTTCTATCTGATAAGTATGTAGTACAAGGGCACACCATGGTGTAATGTATGATCAGCTGAGGCAAGCTCTCTTGTACAACCCCGATGTTCGCCAGGAAGGGTCCCTGGTTCGCACAACCTAGGGAGCGAGCTAAGGAGCGGTTCGCCAGGCGAGCCCTAGAGGCAGGCGAGCCAGCCGGTCGGAGGAGTTCGCTAGGTGGCTTTGGCGAGCCTGCCGGTCGGAGGAGCTCGCTAGGCAGGTCCGGGATCTTGGGGTACAAATAGACATTTCTGGGGTACAGTTAGCCATTTTGGCGAGCTCGGCCCGCAAAGGAGCGGTTCAGCAGGCGAGCCATAAAGGCAGGCGAGCCAGCCGGTCGGAGGAGTTCGCTAGGTGGCTTTGGCGAGCCTGCCGGTCGGAGGAGCTCGCAAGGCAGGTCCGGGACCTTGGGGTACAAATAGCCATTTCTGGAGTACAGTTAGCCATTTTGGCGAGCTCGGCCCGCTAAGGAGCGGTTCGGCAGGCGAGCCATAGAGGCAGGCGAGCCAGCCGGTCGGAGGAGTTCGCTAGGTGGCTTTGGCGAGCCTGCCGGTCGGAGGAGCTCGCTAGGCAGGTCCGGGACCTTGGGGTACAAATAGCCATTTCTGGGGTACAGTTAGCCATTTTGGCGAGCTCGGCCCGCTAAGGAGCGGTTCGGCAGGCGAGTCGTAGAGGCAGGCGAGCCAGCCGGTCGGAGGAGTTCTCTAGGCGGCTTTGGCGGGTCAGCCAGATCTTTTGGCGAGCCCCGTGTTCGCTGAACAGGTCAGGGGTCTCTGGTTCGCCGGCGCCTGGGGTGGTCCTTTACCAAAAAACCCCTGTTGGTCTGCGTGTAGCCCCTCCGAATATCGGAGTTTGGCTGTTAGCAGACCAATTTGGTGTGCAGATAGTAAGAAGGGACAGCGGGAGTAGGCTATTGACAGACCACAAAACCAAAATCTATAAATAGACCTTAAGGGGCACCTTGGAAGAAGACCGGGTTTCAGAATCAATGAGCCTTCTTCTCTCCATAGGTCGCTTTGGTTTGGGCTCTCTAGCTCTCCAAGGTGCCCGAGTCTTAGCTTTGGCTTGGGAGGGGAAGCGCTCAATGATCTTCCGGGTTAGTGGAGGGACCTCCTTGCTGAGACCAGGGTCTTTGCTCTTTGTCCGGGTTATCTGCCTATCTCTTTCGAGGGACCGGTAAGGGCTAGTCGCCCCTCAATTCGCTGAGGGCCCCGAGCTCCACAAGAGACCGAGAAATCGGTTTCAACATTTTGGTGCGATGAGCGTGGAGCGTGGCTAGTTCAAGAAAGTTCCGGAGAAGGGTTATGGCAGGAGATGAGGAGCAGGGCGAGGAGTTCGGCGAGACTCCTCAGGAGGTGATGGCTAGGATGCTTGCGGATTTCAGAAAGGAGGTGCTCGACACCTTGGGGTTCACGGTCACAGCTCTGCGAAGTGAGTTTGCGACCCCAGCACCTCAGGCGACCCGTCCCCCAACAGCAGTCGGCGAGAAGGCACCAGGAGGAAGGGCTGGAAAGGAAGTTGTCGTTGGTTTAGGTCAGAGCCAGGAAGGGCGAGTGCTGTTCGCCAGTCCGGCGAGCTCCGTGCTTGTAAGCTCAGTGCTGGCGAGCTCCATCCCAGCGAGCGCGACACTGGCGAGTGCGCGCTAAGAGGAAGCGGCGACTGTCGGGGTGGTTCAGGCGAGCACCGCCCTCGCGAGCACAGTCCCGGCGAGCTCAGGGCTATATAGAAAGACCCTCACTGCATGCAGGGGGGCTATATAAGTCTGCCTATTACTCCTTGCATGCAGGGGGGCTATATAAAAAGACCCTCTCGGGACTCCTGGCCCGTTGTGTCTCCGAGGAGGAGGTCCCAAGAGTGCTGGAAGAAATCCACTCCGTGGAGTGCGGCAGTCACTCCGGGAGTCGGACCCTGGAAGGGAGGGTGTTGAGGCAAGGCTACTTCTGGCCCACTCTCAGCAAGGATGCGGCAGAGTTCGCAAGAAAGTGTCCGAAATGCCATCTCTATGCTCCGCTCCAGCTCCTCCCAGCTCAAAGACTCTGGACCATCATGGCTCCCTGGCCCTTCGCCATATGGGGGCTAGACCTGGTCGGTCCCTTTCCCCAAGCCAGCGGCCAGAGGAAGTTCCTGCTGGTCATGATCGACTACTTCTCCAAGTGGGTAGAGGTGAAAGCACTTGCTAAGGTAACCTCTCAGGTTGTAAGGAATTTTGTGGGGGGGGGGGGAAATAATTTGCAGGCATGGACTCCCTCTAGCTATAGTGACGGACAATGGGCCGCAGTTTGCGAGTGAAGAGTTTGTTGGCTTCTGCACTCAGCTCAGCATTGACCTCAGGTTCGCTTCGGTCCACCACCCGAGGAGCAATGGGCAGGTGGAGGCGGCGAACAAGATAATCGTTAACCTACTAAAAAAGAAAGTGGAGAACCTTCGAGGAAATTGGGTGGAACAGCTACCCTCCATCCTCTGGGCCATGAGGACTACTCCAAATACCGCCACCGGGGAGACCCCATTCAAGCTCTCTCACGGGTCCGAGGCCGTTCTCCCCATAGAGTTTGATGTAAAGACCCCCAGGGTGATCGCTGCAAGCGAGGGGGATGAAGAGTGGCTAGAAGATAACAATGCCGAGCAAAGGCTATCTTTGGACCTGATGGAAGAACTCCGGGACTTGGCCACCATTAGACAGGAAGAGGTCAAACGATGGATGGCTCGATATTTTGACAAACATATCCGGATCAGGCACTTTCAGAAAGGGGACCTGGTCTTGAAGAAGGTCGATGCGGCCGGCAGAGGGGTCGCGGTGGGTAAACTTAACCCCAACTGGGAGGGTCCATATATTGTAAGCGGGGTGCTCAAGTCGGGGGGATATCACCTCCAGGATGTAGAGGGGGTGCCCCTCGACCGAGCCAGGAGCGGGGACGATTTGAAACGATTTTACCCTTAAAAGCTTTATTATATTGTTTACCAGATGTCTTACTCCCTTCTTTTTATATATGCTTATAACTACTGCCGGGCCGACGTGACAAAGGTTGGATATGACGGTGCTGGAATGCCCCAGATCGATTCCGCTCCCGGGCTCTCACCTAGACGGGGGGTTCAGGTTGATCTCTGGAGAGGCTGGCAAGGTTGGAAACATTGGTGCTGGAATGCCCCAGATCGATTCCGCTCCCGGGCTCTCACCTAGACGGGGGGTTCAGGTTGATCTCTGGAGAGGCTGGCAAGGTTGGAAACATTGGTGCTGGAATGCCCCAGATCGATTCCGCTTCCGGGCTCCCACCTAGACGGGGGGTTCAGGTTGATCTCTGGAGAGGCTGGCAAGGTTGGGAACATTGGTGCTGGAATGCCCCAGATCGATTCCGCTCCCGGGCTCTCACCTAGATGGGGGGTTCAGATTGATCTCTGGAGAGGCTGGCAAGGTTGGAAACATTGGTGCTGGAATGCCCCAGATCGATTCCGCTCCCGGGCTCTCACTTAGACGGGGGGTTCAGGTTGATCTCTGGAGAGGCTGGCAAGGTTGGAAACATTGGTGCTGGAATGCCCCAGATCGATTCCGCTCCCGGGCTCTCACCTAGACGGGGGGTTCAGGTTGATCTCTGGAGAGGCTGGCAAGGTTGGGAACATTGGTGCTGGAATTCCCCAGATCGATTCCGCTCCCGGGCTCTCACCTAGACGGGGGGTTCAGGTTGATCTCTGGAGAGGCTGGCAAGGTTGGAAACATTGGTGCTGGAATGCCCCAGATCGATTCCGCTCCCGGGCTCTCACCTAGACGGGGGGTTCAGGTTGATCTCTGGAGAGGCTGGCAAGGTTGGAAACATTGGTGCTGGAATGCCCCAGATCGATTCTGCTCCCGGGCTCTCACCTAGACGGGGGGTTCAGGTTGATCTCTGGAGAGGTTGGAAAGGTTGGGAACATTGGTGCTGGAATGCCCCAGATCGATTCCACTCCCGGGCTCTCACCTAAATGGGGGGTTCAGGTTGATCTCTGGAGAGGCTGGCAAGGTTGGAAACATTGGTGCTGGAATGCCCCAGATCGATTCCGCTCCCGGGCTTTCAGCTAGACGGGGGTTTCAGGTTGATCTCTGGAGAGGCTGGCAAGGTTGGAAACATTGGTGCTGGAATGCCCCAGATCGATTCCTCTCCCGGGCTCTCACCTAGACGGGGGGTTCAGGTTGATCTCTGGAGAGGCTGGCAAGGTTGGAAACATTGGTGCTGGAATGCCCCAGATCGATTCAGTTCCCGGGCTCTCGCCTAGACGGGGGGTTCAGGTTGATCTCTTGAGAGGCTGTCAATAGGGGTCAAGGCCTAAGATAACAGGTTGAAGTGTTAGAGCCAGAAGGGTTTGGTTCGCAAAATTGATAGGGTTGAGGCAGGCAAGGCCTGAGATAGCGGGTTGATATACTAGAGTCAGGGGGTTTTAGTTCGCAGAATGTCGGTGTCCTAGCTCGCCAAGGTCAGGTTCGCCGGGCAATATCCGCGGGCGGCAACAGCCCGGGTTTGCGAGACCCATAAGGGGAGAACCCCGGCAAGGCGAGCCCTAACACGCGCATTCGCGAGCCCCCCAGAAGCACTGCCGCATAACAACGGGTCATGAGAGTTCGGAAGAAAGAGACCAAATGCAAGAGAGAAAAAAAAGAGACACGAGCATGCGCATAAATAACAACGAAAAGAAATCATCATCATAACTATCATTCTCCAAGATTTTTCTATGTTCGGCGGCGACCTCGCCAGCCCAAAAAGAATAATGTACATTCGAAAGGAAGGGGGGAGAGGAGCTAAGGGAGTTCATTATGGCCCTTGCCATTCTTGCAAGCCCCCAACCATGGCGCCAAGTCGAAGAGGTCTGGGCAGACGTCTTCGGCTGTAAACTCCATCGCGTCTTCACTTAGTAGACTCGCACCCTTAAGTGTCGTGAAGACGAGGTTAGCGACCTCCTGTGCATCTCGCCGCCTCTGTTCCTCGCTTTCGGCAGCCCTCTGTTGAGAACCGGCTCGCCCAGGAGAAGGAGGTAGCACGCTGCGAACCAGCTCGTCCACCCGAGACTTCAGCATGGTATTCTCCAACTCTAGCTCGCCGTTGCGAGCGAGGAGCTTGGTTGCTACGTCGGCATCCTGAGTTAGCATCAAATGAGTTAGGCAAAGGTCAGAGGTCGCAAACAACAAAGAAAAGAGGCCCAAGGGCCACTTACCATCTTGCCCTGCATCCCGGCGAGAAGTCTTTCTGACACCTCCTCTCTCTCCTTAAGACCTTTGATCTCCTCGAGAGCTCTCTTAAGCTCCTCCCTGTACGCGCGGATATCCCTATCCTCCTGCAGATAGCGGCGCCCCGCCATATTTGCGAGCCTGCCGGTCGGAGGAGTCCCTGGTTCGCACAACCTAGGGAGCGAGCTAAGGAGCGGTTTGGCAGGCGAGCCCTAGAGGCAGGCGAGCCAGCCGGTCGGAGGAGTTCGCTAGGTGGCTTTGGCGAGCCTGCCGGTCGGAGGAGCTCGCTAGGCAGGTCCGGGACCTTGGGGTACAAATAGCCATTTCTGGGGTACAGTTAGCCATTTTGGCGAGCTCGGCCCGCTAAGGAGCGGTTCGGCAGGCGAGCCATAGAGGCAGGCGAGCCAGCCGGTCGAAGGAGTTCGCTAGGTGGCTTTGGAGAGCCTGCCGGTCGGAGGAGCTCGCTAGGCAGGTCCGAGACCTTGGGGTACAAATAGCCATTTCTGGGGTACAGTTAGCCATTTTGGCGAGCTCGGCCCGCTAAGGAGCGGTTCGGTAGGCGAGCCATAGAGGCAGGCGAGCCAGCTGGTCGGAGGAGTTCGCTAGGTGGCTTTGGCGAGCCTGCCGGTTGGAGGAGCTCGCTAGGCAGGTCCGGGACCTTGGGGTACAAATAGCCATTTCTGGGGTACAGTTAGCCATTTTGGCGAGCTCGGCCCGCTAAGGAGCGGTTCGGCAGGCGAGCCGTAGAGGCAGGCGAGCCAGCCGGTCGGAGGAGTTCGCTAGGCGGCTTTGGCGAGCCAGCCAGATCTTTCGGCGAGCCCCGTGTTCGCTGAACAGGTCAGAGGTCTCTGGTTCGCCGGCGCCTGGGGTGGTCCTTTACCAAAAAACCCCTGGTGGTCTGCGGGTAGCCCCTCCGAACAGCGGAGTTTGGATGTTAGCAGACCAATTTGGGGTGCGGATAGTAAGAAGGGACAGCGGGAGTTGGCTATTGACAGACCACAAAACCAAAATCTATAAATAGACCTTAAGGGGCACCTTGGAAGAAGACCGGGTTTTAGAATCTTTGAGCCTTCTTCTCTCCATAGGTCGCTTTGGTTTGGGCTCTCTAGCTCTCCAAGGCGCCCGAGTCTTAGCTTTGGCTTGGGAGGGGAAGCGCTCAACGATCTTCCGGGTTAGTGGAGGGACCTCCTTGCTGAGACCAGGGTCTTTGCTCTTTGTCCGGGTTATCTGCCTATCTCTTTCGAGGGACCGGTAAGGGCTAGTCGTCCCTCAAATCGCTGAGGGCCCCGAGCTCCACAAGAGACCGAGAAATCGGTTTCAACATCTCTGTCTCAGCTGAACCGCTGAGACAAGACCAGGAGCCGTTGAGAAGGCATCTGGGCAAGCTGAGCTGTAGATAGAAGAAACCGCTGAGACATTTATCTGTCTCAGCGGATCCACCGAGACAGGAAAGAAGAAACCGCTGAGAAGGCTGACCATCTCAGCCCAACCGCTAAGACAGTTTCAAACGTGATCTGGCAGGTTCTGCTTTTGGCGTAAGCTGCAGAAAGGCATTATGGGGTCCACCAATCACTCCCATATCTATAAGAAGGACGGCTGAGAGCCGTTAAAGATCAATGGAGTATAAAAGAAATAAGTTAGGGTTGAGAAAATAACTTTTGCTATCAATCTTTCTCTCGAGCACACAAAGAAGCGAAAGCGTACTGTTCCATTGTCGGCCGCCAAGAACTGAGCTCACACAAGGCTGCAAGGAGAAAAGAGATAGCTCATCTTGATTCATCTCAAGATAGAGCAAGTAGATCCAGTCCTTCATCTGAAGTGCTGATCAAGAAGAATCAAAATGGAGCTGCTCTTCTCCTCCCTGATTCAAGTCTGCAACAGCAGCCAAAAAGAAGAAGAAGATCATGCTTGATCTTTTCTTCTTCCATTCTGTAAGCCTCATTATATCATCTGTAGGAGCCTTTGGGTTCTGAGACTGTAGGGATTTATTGCTTGAGGGTGTAAGGCTGATTGGACTGAGTTGTAGGAGGAGGATTCCTCTGAGGTAGGGTTAGTGTGTGATCTAAGGTAGGGATGATTAGCCTGAGTTGTAGAGCTGAGAGGTCAGCTTGAGATAGGACCAGGAGGTGGTCTGAGTTGTAGGAGGTGGATTCCTCTGAGGTTGGGTTGCTGTGCCTGAGGTAGGGTTTGGGAAAACCTGAGGGATCTGTGTTGTAAGCTCTTGGAGCTGAGTTTGGAGAAGCTGGCCTTGTCTAACTCATTGTTAGAAAGGTGAAGGGGGAAAGAGGATTACTCAAGACAGCCTGTCTTGAGGAACCTCTATAAATCTCTTTGTGTTTTTCTGTGCTTGATAGTTTACTAACCTAAAATTAGAAAACACTAAGCCTAAAATAAAAGAAACATATTCACCCACCTCTATGTGTTTAAGACTACATCCTACATAAACTATCATGTGGGACTCTCTAACAGTCCTCATGGAAGGGTCAAAAGGAGGAGAAGCTGAATCAATGGTGTTTTTTAAGAATCAGAATGAGGAAAGGAGGACTATAACTGAGAAGAAGGTCAAAACTCTGTGATAGTTACTCAAGCTACTCAGACTTAGAAGAGGAAACTGAATTTGGACTGTCTGCCTTATCTAAGTCAGAGGAAGAAATTCGAGATGAAGTCTCTCATTAATAGGTATGCACCAGGGCTCCTCTATCAGCCACAAATTCTGAATCTGAGACAAGCTCATCTGGAAATGATGACTGGTCCAAGCCATATGATGACCTTCTAGAAGATTTCAAAAAAATCAAGATTCTCTGCAAGGAGCAAGCTGCAGAGATCTCTTCTCTTCATGCAAGAAACCTTGATCTCTCAAAGAAAGCTGAAAAGCTAACTCTAGAGAATGCAAAGTTTTGTCAACTCAAAAAGGACTTCAAGGCAAGCTCCAACCTTGATCTGATAAGCAAATTTGGAAAAACTCTAAAGGCATTGATTGACAGTAAGGAGATGTGTTGTTCTCTAACAAAAGAGGTTGTACTTTTAAAGAAGGAAAGAGATCAGCCTAGTACCCTGAAATCTAAGAATAATAATGTCAGATGGGTGGAGGATAAATCCCTCACTGCAAGGAAGCCTGTAGCACGCTCCTCCAAACCCAAGAACATGCAAAAAACCTCTAGGGTACCTCATGAAAGGATGATCACAAGGAGGCATGAAGTTACTGGATCTAGAGAAGAGAAGAAATCATTAAAAAAGACTGACTCCAGAGGGAAAGCCACTCACAATCAGTACAGATCAGTCTCCTTTAAATATCCTTCTGTTCACACACAAAGGACTCATGCTCACACAGTCAGCCAGAAGGTAAGATGCAATAGGTTTGAATGTTGGTGCTGTGGAAAGACTGGGGACTTTGCAATTGATTGTTGGTACAAACCAACGGCTCAAAGGGTAACAAATGCTAAACTTGCAAATAGCTTTGTTCATTATCACTATGCATAACCTGGAGCAGTTAGATCCAGTATGCACTTTAAAGCTAACAATATCCTAGGACCCAAAGCTACTTGGGTACCTATGGGATTGTAATCTCATTTGTGCAGGTAGTCCAAGAGCCCACCAGAAGCAAATCTGGGCCTTGGACAAGTTGGATGTTCTGGCTCATTAGCTAAAACAGCAAGATTAGCTTATTAACAATCTTAGTGCAGGTCATCCTACTAAGAAGACCAAAGGAAGTTAATTGGATTGCAAGTTGGAATTGACCAAAACACCCTTGGAGAACTCTCAGAGTTGGTGCTAAAAGATGTCTCCTAAGAAGGGCCTAAAGTTGCCCTAGGTTGACAAGTTTAGGGAATCTGTATCATCGATACAATAAGTTATTATGATGACACAGCAGATGTTAAGACGGCAAATGGATCGAGCTAGAAGGATGCATATCCAAGAACCATTTCGACGACAATCAGTAGTATCGTCAAAATAAAGTCGAGCTATTTATCACGACACTAGATTGATCCATCAGAGCTATCTGATCATTTTCACCAACACAGTCAAAGGTACGTGCCCCTTCACCTACCTACACTATAAATAGAGTGAATGCTCGAGAATAAAAATCACGCTATCATTTGCCTAAGCTATTCCTTCGAAAAAACACTGCTTCATCTCTGATGCCTCCTCTCTTGCTCTGAATTGATGGCTCCCAAAAGAGAAGAAGTAATCTCTGGTTGTGAACTCCAGCGTGGGTTTTCAACTCGTGCTCTAAAGAAGTAAGGACCGTGCTAGGGCTCTTTGAATCCACCGGGATATAGTATCTGCTGAGCGAGCCCTCAGTTCTTCTTCACTGAGAACAAACGGAGTTCTCCGCTGAATCCCGGCTCAACCATTTAGAATCTAAGATAAAATCCATTGTAGCTGGTAAGAAGGTCAAAATATCTGTCAAGAGTCTCAGGAAAATGCTCCATCTGCCAAGAATTGAAGGGGGAGAGGAAGAGGAGATGACAGCGGAGGATGTCTCCGCTAGTTATACCTGGTGCAGCCACACTGGGAAGACCTATGGGTCGCTCAAAAGAAATGAGTTCAATCAGAAAGGGAAACTGCTGGACGACATCATGGGGAAGGTGCTACTATGCAAACCTAGTTTGCATGAACAAATCTCGAAGGAATTGTTCGATGTCATAGCCTGGATAATTCTGTCCAAAAAGACTGACTGGAGTGGGCTTCTCTTCCAGAGAATGAAGAGTACCCTGAAGACTCCATCTTACGGAAGAATACTACCTCTGTTCCTCCTGAAAACACTCGGTGAAGTTCTTCATAGAAGGATGGGAGTGCCCTTGCACTACTCCAAAAGGCTAGACGCCAGGATGCTTGACAGATGAGATAGGTCTATCCCTAAACCATCATCTGATGCCCCATACGCTCCAAAGAAGCAAAAGAAACATGCAGTCCCAGTAGATCTCTCCGAAAAAGAAGATTCATCAAGAAGTTCTGATGACAGACCCTCACCTCCACATAACCCTGCTCCATCTGAGTGGGAGACATCTAAATGAAGAGATACCCAGCATCAGTACCTGAACCTGCTTCCAAAGAGGTTATTGAAGAAGGTAGCAACCCCGACTTGGGGAGTGTTCCTGTGGAGGGGGAGTCCCAACTTGGGAGCTCAGCCCAAGGCAATGCTCAAGTTGAGGGGGAGACCCGGCTGGGGTACTCTGCCCTAGAAAATAAGGAAAAATGCCCGATCCACTGAAAGACAGAAATGTGCTCGAGCCACTGGAAGACTCCGCCCCCTCAGCTTGCCGTGAATTGGCAATAGCAATTAAAATAGTAATTATATCTCTGAGTGAGACAGTGCCAGAAGATTTCAAGGGAAAGGCTAAAGCAACATCCCATATCAGTGATGCCTCGTCTGAAGAAATCACGGAAGCAGCTCCACATGTAGGAGGAGATGAAGAAGAACAAGTTGTTGAGCCATCTTCGGCTCAGACAGGTTCTCTCTATCACATGGTATCAGCTCTATTGAATGCTCAAAGGAAACAATTGGAAACTTTTGTCGTAAATACTGTGGATGGCCTAAGGAAGGAGCTGAAGGCTGAGATCAAGGCTGTAAAGAGGGACATACTCAATATCAACACCCAGTGTGCCCACTTCTACACTCTGGTAGCTCCGGCAATAGAAAAGATGAGTGAGGAAGTCAACAAGGTGGGACATCAAACCCATAAGATCCTGGCAAATCAAGTAACATTCTCAGTCAATGTGGATTATGCCTTTGAGCAGATAGAAACAGGTGCTACCAATAATAGGAATTAATTTTTGAATAGGGTCAATGAGAATTCTCATACATTAGATTCCCATCTACTCGAAGTAAGGAACAATCTGGATATGACTGAATAACATCTGCATGAACAGTTGATTCTCATCAAAGAAGGTCTTGAAGAACGGGTAATTGAACAAGTCCGAAAGGGGGAGAATGAAATAATAAATGCTGGATCCCATCAAGCCATGTGGATAGCAAATCAAGTGAAGCAGACAATGCAAAAAACCACCATCAGTGTATGAAGTTGCTGGCCTGATATGAAAATTTCTTGTTTTGAAATTAAGCGAAGGTTTGAAGATTTTCTCCAAAACTATATCCGATTAAGGCAAGTGTACCTTATCATCTATAGTATAGGATATTTAGAAATACGAAGGTCGTATTCCACAGGGCACATTGATTACTTCTACTTCGAAGAAAATCACCATTATCTTATCGAACGATTTTTGAGGGTTGTTTTACTTAACTAAAAAAAACAGACAAATTGCAAGCTAAATGAAAAGATTAAACATTGCATGAAAGGAAAGAAAAATTAACATTGCATGAAAAAGAAATTACTAAGGAGAAAGAGAACATGAAAGAGAGCAAACTTAATTTTATTGAAAACCAAAACTATTACAAGCTTAAAAAGAGATTACAAAGCTAGGAAATTAAGGTTACAAGTTTTAAGTAACTAGTGCATGAAAGAAATAAAAACTAGTACATTACATGAAAAAGAGAACATGAAAGCTTAAGGAAAAACATGAACATGAGAAACTCACTAACAGCTCTAGCAGCACCTCCCCATCTCCAAAATTCTGAACCCTGGACTCAAGGAGAGCCTCTGAATTTATAGCAAAAAATTTCAAGTTACACGCCCTCAGTCACGGGCGTGACCTGGGGCGTGTAAACATTACTGACATCGGATCCGACAGTGGAGTGGACTTTGCGTGACGGCGGGAGACATTCGAACATTACACGTCCGTGTAACTTGGGTCATGGGCGTGATTTGGATGGTGATGAGTAATTTATTTACCCATCTTTTAGTATAGTTTTATTATTATTTTAATATGAAATTATGTCTTTTATCTAAATTATATCATATAAATCTTTCATATTTTAATTTCATAAGCTAACCTATGTTTATTTTATATTTTCAGGTTTTCTGGACATTTGGAGCAGAAAATTCATTTACACGCCCCAGGTCACGGGCGTGACCATGGGCGTGTAACCTGTGCAGTGTTCCAGACCTGTTTCTGCCACTCCGGGGACGTTCCGTGAAAAGTTCGCCAAGTACACGCCCCAGGTCACGGGCGTGACCAAGGGCGTGACCCAATGTCACGGCCACGACCCGCCACAAGCATCCGGAGCACACTGCCACGTCAATTAAACTTACACGCCCTCGGTCACGGGCATGACCGAGGGCGTGACAGCATGTCACGGGCGTGACTCACCCAGCGCGCCTTCCCGCCGAAGTTTCCCGCCAGCAGCACTTAATTGAGATTACACGCCCTAGGTCACGGGCGTGACCTAGGGCGTGACGCGTCCGAAATGCCTGCATTGAAGACAGAACGCGCCCTCTCCGCACCAGCATCGATCACGCTCCTTACACGCCCTTGGTTACGGGCGTGACCAAGGGCGTGTAACATCAAATTTCTGCCTATTTAAAGGGAGCTTCTCCAGATTTTCATGGACCAATTTTTTGGACTTAGACTTTTCATTTCATGTCGTTATTTTCATGTTTTAGTAGTTCTTGTACCCCTTTTTCCTCTTGCAATTGGTACGTTCAATTAAAATAGTTGGTAATTTTCAATTCCTAGCTTGTAACTTTCTTAGCAATTTAATAAAATAGTTCTTTTCTTCTCCTATTTCCTCTCTCTTTTATGATGTGCTCTTTTATTTATTTTGATTCCTCAATCTCCATGAGTAACTAAATATTATTAGTACTCGATCGAGATGATCCAAGGAATGATATAAGTCATGAAATAATCTAAGTTGCTATTTCTCTTTTCAAAAAATGCTTAAGATTTACCCTTCATTTTAAGATAACAAGATTATATTTTCGATATATAATTCTTGTTCATGTTTTCGTTCTTTAGTTAGCCGAGAGGCTCGTAAGACGAATCGATCACTCAAGGATAAAAAAGAGTAGAATGCAATCCTCGAGAGAGGACGACGTTACCCTTCCGGATTGGAGTAAAAGCCAATAGCAGGATTCACTTCTATAAGGCGAGTTTTAGGGGTTTCGATTCTAGAACGAGAGTTCGATTGATCAACCTAAACTCAGGTGAGAACATCCTCGAGAGAGGTGCGTTCATAATTCGGGAATCTCCACGGTCAAAGCTGTTTTGTTATGAGAATGCGCTTTTATTCTTTGTTCTTATTTTTATCTCCAAGGTGATTCAAAGATCGAGTGCTAACCGTTCTTTTAATTCATATTTTAATTTTTCATTTGCAAAACCAACCTCATGTTTTAATTGATAAAATAATAGAGACTCTTGCCGTTGTCGTTTGCAAGCATAGTTTTGCCTCAATAATTATAATGAAAACAAATTTTTGGCATTTAATAATTGTTCTTCTAGTTCCGAAGTTTTTTATTCTTGGTGGCAAGCTCACCCGGATAATTCTCGGAGCGACGAAGATAAATCTTTAAACACGAATTTTTGTTTTTCTACTTATACTCCGCAGTCTTCGTTCACTAATTTGGGGGAAATTTCGCAAATCCAAATAGATACTTCCCCCCAAAATTTAGAGGAAAATAATTTTTCTAATTTTCACGAGAATAATTTTTTGACCTCTTATAATTTGTCTTCTAGCCTCGAAGTAGATTATTCTTCATGGCACGGTCACCCGGATAGTCTTCGGGGCGATGAAGATAAATCTTTAGATCTGAATTCTTGTTCTTCTTTTGCGCCGCAATTTTCGTACTCTAATTTTGGGGAATATCCGCTTTTTCAATTTGATACTCCACCCCAGAATTTAGATGAGAATTTTCTTTCTTCTAGTGTTTTTTCCTCGTCTTTGGAAAATTTAGTTATGGAGGAACATGATTGCTCATGTACTCCCATAGTTTCTTTTCCCAATTATGAAGAAAAATTCTCTTACTATGAAATTCTTAATGTTTTGGGCACCCCGGACAAACTAGAAGAAGAACAAGTTTCTTCCCCCAATTCACCCGGATCTTCTTTTCTTTATCATGAATTTTCGCAAATCTCTTCAATTTTAATTCAACCGGAAATTCACGAAATTTTAGTGTCCGAAAATCGTATTCCGCTTGGTAATGCACTAGATTCTTCCAATAAAAATTTTATTTTAGAAAAGGAACAACCAGAGCTTAATTTTATATTTTCAAGAGCGCCTCCTCCTTGCGAAAAATTATCTGAATCGCTTATTTGTGATTCTTTATACACTAACAATTTTCAGGTTGAAGATGAGTCGTTGCTACCCCAAATAATCGACGATCCATATGCCTCTCATCTATATAAATTCAAATCACCTCAGGTATGTATAGGTGATTTGGATTTACATATTCAAATTCAAAGACAAACAAAGAATCACATGTTAAGCGGAGGAGTTGCCGTGCGAATGACGCCGACACATTCACCTACGCGCGAATTATGGGAGTTGCCTGTTCACCTCTCTTTTAGATTTCCTTTTTCCTAACACTAACCGTTTAGCTTAAAGATGGGAAAAAGAAAGCGCTCTTGGGAGGCACCCCTTGCTTATCTCTATTTTTATGTATTTTTCTTTTAAAAGTTTATTTTCTTTCAAGTATCCTTCATACTTAGTTTTACACATTGGGGACAATGTTTAATTTTAAGTATGGGGGTGTAGCTTTGCTTTCTTTATATTTCTTTTTATTTGAAAAAAAAATACATAAATATTTTCTATCTAACAAAAATAAAATTTCTTGGAAAGGACGCTTTGGGCTTGAATTCCCATCACAGTCTCTAGTACCTTGCGAGCCCTTCACCGGGTTGAC
Source organism: Dactylorhiza incarnata (assembly GCA_033032865.1). Classification (NCBI taxonomy): domain Eukaryota; kingdom Viridiplantae; phylum Streptophyta; class Magnoliopsida; order Asparagales; family Orchidaceae; genus Dactylorhiza; species Dactylorhiza incarnata. The sequence continues at coordinate 3,062,835 of JAWHQI010000235.1, read as the reverse complement.
TTTGGGAAGTCCAAGAAAAAAAAATTAATTAAAATTTGTTGCTGAACTTTTATACTTACTTATTTGCAAAATCCTCAGTAGATTTGCTTTTGTATAGTGTCGTAGGGAATTTTTATACTTCATTAGATTTTGAATTTTGGAATAAAATTGTTGACTCGTGCAGTGTTCCTAGTTAAGCGCACGCTTTTGTAGATTTATATGTCAAATTAACTATTCAGCATAAAATTAGATTTATGATTTTTTAACTGCGAGAAAACAATTTTGTTTTGCTCTTACCTTGAATCCGGTAGAATGTGAGAATAATTCAAGTGACTACGTAGAAGCTTACTAGAGAAATATTACACATTTTGAACGGAAGGGTATTCTTTCTCGATGGCTAGAACTTGCCTCTAGCGATTCTCGAAGCATTTGCATTGGTTTGTCATAGTTTTTAGAAGTGATTTAGGTCATCTTTTGATCGCTTGTGCCTGTTTGCCCACCTTTAAAAAAATTTCATTGTTTAAACACTTTGGGTCTTTCCTTATTTCCTTTGCTACCTCCACCTTTCATTTTCACCAAAGCCAAAACATCCACCCCATGATCACACTAAATATTTGAGATTAATTAAAATTCTGCAATGGGTTCAATTGTGAAAATAAGGAAATTACTACTTCCTATTCAGAGCTATTATGAAAAGAAAAAAAAAGGATATAAAAAAATATGAAAAATTATTGGCCAACTGTGAAACAAAAAATTATAAAAAAAGTATTCATGGCCTCATTTTTGAAAATTATGAGAGTTTTGCTTCATAACAACTCTTATGCGAGGTTTAAATTTTTGATAAGTTTGGGAAACTCTCACCTTGGTTTAGTGTGATCCTTAGCCGTAATATTCTATCTTTTTGATTTCCAAACCCAAATCAAATACCTAAGCCAAGTTTCACTCCTAATGAAAGCCCTTTTGATCTTTAAGCTATAACATTATACTTGTGTAGTGGAGAGAGTGCGACCGGGCAAGCCTATGGCCATCGTCATTGATGGATTTCTTTGGAGGCTATCCCGAAACTCAAATTTGGGTAATATTGATCTTAGAAAACACGCTACCCGCTCCTTGAATAGCATTCGAGAATTTACCGAGCTTTCAACTTAAAAGTAAAAGCAATATGTTAAATCGCATTTTTGAAAATTATAAGCTAATCGTTATGCTTAATAGGTTTTTCAACTAGGATCTCTACATGTAGACGTAAGACTTCGCATTTTTATTCCTTGAGATCAAATTTCTTTTTCTAGTATTTAAATTTCTCTACACCTATGTAAAGATGTTTGCTCGGGACTAGCAAACGAGTAAGTATGGGGGTGTTTGATGAGTAATTTATTTATTCATCTTTTAGTATAGTTATATTATTATTTTAATATGAAATTATGTCTTTTATCTAAATTATATCATATAAATCTTTCATATTTTAATTTCATAAGCTAACCTATGTTTATTTTATATTTTCAGGTTTTCTGGACATTTGGAGCAGAAAATTCATTTACACGCCCCAGGTCACGGGCGTGACCATGGGCGTGTAACCTGTGCAGTGTTCCAGACCTGTTTCTGCCACTCCAGGGACGTTCCGTGAAAAGTTCGCCAAGTACACGCCCCAGGTCACGGGCATGACCAAGGGCGTGACACAATGTCACGGCCACGACCCGCCACAAGCATCCGGAGCACGCTGCCACGTCAATTAAACTTACACGCCCTCGGTCACGGGCATGACCGAGGGCGTGACAGCATGTCACGGGCGTGACTCACCCAGCGCGCCTTCTCGCCTAAGTTTCCCGCCAGCAGCACTTAATTGAGATTACACGCCCTAGGTCACGGGCGTGACCTAGGGCGTGACCTAGGGCGTGACGCGTCCTAAATGCCTGCATTGAAGACAGAACGCGCCCTCTCCGCACCAGCATCGATCACACTCCTTACACGCCCTTGGTCACGTGCGGGACCAAGGGCGTGTAACATCAAATTTCTGCCTATTTAAAGGGAGCTTCTCCAGATCTTCATGGACCAATTTTTAGGACTTAGACTTTTCATTTCATGTCGTTATTTTCATGTTTTAGTAGTTCTTGTACCCCTTTTTCCTCTTGCAATTGGTACGTTCAATTAAAATAGTTGGTAATTTTCAATTCCTAGCTTGTAACTTTCTTAGCAATTTAATAAAATAGTCCTTTTCTTCTCCCATTTCCTCTCTCTTTTATGATGTGCTCTTTTATTTATTTTGATTCCTCAATCTCCATGAGTAACTAAATATTATTAGTACTCGATCGAGATGATCCAAGGAATGATATAAGTCCTGAAATAATCTATAGTTGCTATTTCTCTTTTCAAAAAATGCTTAAGATTTACCCTTGATTTTAAGATAACGAGATTATATTTTCGATATATAATTCTTGTTCTTGTTTTCGTTCTTTAGTTAGCCGAGAGGCTCGTAAGACGAATCGATCACTCAAGGATAAAAAAGAGTAGAATGCAATCCTCGAGAGAGGACGACGTTACCCTTCCGGATTGGAGTAAAAGCCAATAGCGGGATTCACTTTGATAAGGCGAGTTTTAGGGGTTTCGATTCTAGAACGAGAGCTCGATTGATCAACCTAAACTCAGGTGAGCGCATCCTCGAGAGAGGTGCGTTTATAATTCGGGAATCTCCACGGTCAAAGCTGTTTTGTTATGAGAATGCGCATTTATTCTTTGTTCTTATTTTTATCTCCAAGGTGATTCAAAGATCGAGTGCTAACCGTTCTTTTAATTCATATTATAATTTTCCATTTGCAAAACCAACCTCACGTTTTAATTGATAAAATAATATAGACTTTCTTGAAGTAAGAGTACTCAACCGCCCCGAGTCTAATACGACCTTGTTTTAATAACATATACTACATTCGATACGGTACACTTTTCGTTGTCGTTTGCAAGCATAGCATGGGCTGGCTTGCGACTCGGCGGCGTGCAGGGATCACGCGGGAAAGTCACGGGCATGACATTTCGGGTCACGGGCGTGTACCTGGGCGGCTTCAATTAATGCAGCGTGGGCTTGAATTCGGCGCGGCAGGGAGCGTTCATCGAACTCAGGGGCAAAGCTCGTTCATCAAACTCAGCGGCAGAGAGCGTTCATCGAACTCAGGGGCAGAGCGCGTTCGTCGAACTCAGCTCCAATTTCGTCGAACGCAGGGGAAGAGAGCTTTCGTCGAACCCAGCTCCAATTTTGTCGAACGCAGGGGCAGAGAGCTTTCATCGAACTCAGCTCAATTTTCATCGAACGCAGATCTTTAGGTCACACGCCATTGGTCACGGGCGTGACTGAGGGCATGACTTGTGATTTTCTCCAATTTTCCCAAAATTCTGCAAAAATAAAAGTAAAACTACATTTAGAACAGAAATTATAAAAGAAGTGATTTTAAACTAAAATATAAATAATATTTACAAAATTATATTAAAACTAGCCTAAATACTATTATTAAAATACACATAAATACTACTCATCAAATACCCCCATACTTGAGGTTTTGCTATTCCAGAGCAAAAGTGTGAGACCTAATTTATAAGACATTCTTAAAATTTTTAATTTTAAACTAAAATTTCATTTAAACCAAAAGTTAAGAGTAAATTCAAGGATGAGTTAAGTCCTAAATTATGATGATGATTTGAAAAGAGGGGAGAATGTTTAGGCAAGTACTTCTCAAGAAAATTAATTGGTTTAACAATATTGTAGAAATTATAAAACGAGATTAAATTAAAATTATAAGAACTCTATCTTAAGAGAAACTTAAGGAAAAGTAACTTACTAAATATTGCTCTCTCCATAATCTTAAACTAAATCTAGAACAATGATAATTGGCTAAGAGGGATTTCATAAAATTTGGCAAAAGAAGATAATTTTTTGAACGGAGGTAATGGAATTTATCCTCATCATGAATATTTTTTTCTCTTCTAATAAAAACCCAAAATGTATATGTTTAGGAGTAATGAATTTTATCCTCTTACTCCATGCCATATAACCTTTTAAATGATTTTGGGTGCATATGTTTAAGGAATAATGAATTTTATCCTCTTATTTCCATGACATATGATCTTCTAAACTTCATTTCTTTTATACCAACAAAGGGGGTAGGGAAGGAAATTAAATCTAGCTAGCTTTAAATTTTATTGAGAGCAAATTCTAGTAAAATTAAATTTCCTAAGATCTAAAAAGTTAGAAGAAAATATAATTGAAATCTAAAGAGGTTTAGCAAATTCACTACAAAATGAAGCCATTTAGAAATAAAAAGAGAAGTCATGCTAAAAAAAATTCTCTAATCAAGTTAAAATCATAAGATGATTCTTAAAGCAAAATTACCTCAAATTTTAAATTAACAAACTATGATAAGCAAAATTTTAGCTAATTAAAAACCTGAACATGCTTATAAACATCCTCAATTAGATTTCTAAGAACTCACAAAATCAACAAATAGGAGAGGTATAAGATTTTTATATTTTTTTGTATTTAAAGTTTTTCATATTTTTGAATTTTCATATTATCTTTTTTTGATTTTTTTTATATTATCTTTTTTTGGATTTTTGATAAGAAATAAACAATAAAAACATATACTAAAAAGCTTAAATTTTTGTTAATTCTTGGACTTCCCAAGGTATACCCCGTGAAGGGTTCTCACGGTACTAGGAGGTGAGATGGGGTGAGGTCCCAAACGTCCCTTTCCAAGATTTAAATTTTTCTATTTTCTCAATTATTTGAGTTTTTGGGTTTTACAAGTGCTTAAATAGAAGAAAACATAAGAATATATTTTTTTTTGAAAATTTTCTAATTAAAAAAATAACTATTTATAAAGAACTATTTACACCCCCATACTTAAAGTTAAACATTGTCCCCAATATTTAAAACTAAGTATGAAGTAAAAGAAAAAAAGTGCAAGACAAAACAAAAATAATAATAGAAACAAAGGAGAGGTTAAGAGGGCTTCCCTGGTTATAAAGATGCGGGGGAAGCGTCGGTTACCTACAAAATATGTTAAAAAAAGAAAAACAATAAAAAGATAACTTTGGGGTGCCTCCCAAAAGCGCTAGGTCGCGTAGCTTGACCCACTTGCCGATCATATTATATGATGAAAAGATAATGATTCACTCTTCTCGTTAGCTAGCTCTCCCGGAAGATATAACTTAAGGCGGTGCCCATTTACTTTGAAGGTACCTTTTTCCGGGTGGGAAATTAGGATTGTCCCATAGGACCAAACCTCTTTAACAATAAAGGGTCCGGTCCATCAGGATTTTAGTTTTCCTGAAAAAAGGCGACGACGAGAATTATAAAAGAGGACGAGGTCGCCCGACGAAAAAGTTTTCGGAAATTTTATGTGTTTATAGTGATAAAACTTTGTTCGCTCCTTATATAATTTATTGCTCTCATACGCATTCGCTCACCATTCATCTAATTTGTTCATTTGAAATTTTCTTTGATCGCCCGCTAAAGTGGAATCGAGACTTAAATGTTGAAGTGCCCAAAATGCACAGTGTTCTAGTTCGACCGGAAGGTGGCAGGACTTGCCATAAACCATTCGATACGGTGTACAACCGATAACGGTCTTGTACGTCGTTCGATAGGCCCATAGCGCATCATCGAGCTTTATTGCCCAATCCTTCTGATTAATAGAAACCATTCTTTCTAAAATCCGCTTTAATTCTCGATTAACAACTTTGACTTGTCCGCTCATTTGTGGGTGATATGCAGTGGATAATTTTTGCGTGACACCATATTTTGCTAAATTTTTTGTAAATTGACTATTGCAAAAATGGGTGCCCCGATCACTCACTATAGCGCGTGGCGTGCCAAATCGAGAAAATACTTTTTTTAAGAAATTAACGACGACTCGCGCATCGTTGGTGGGGAGAGCTTGTGCTTCTGCCCACCTCGACACGTAGTCGACCACAATGAGAATATACTTGTTTGAATAAGAGGGAGGGAGAGGACCAACAAAGTCAATACCCCAAAGATCAAAAATTTCGCATTTTAAGAAAATGTTTTGGGGCATCTCATCCCGGCGAGAGATGTTCCCCGACCGCTGGCAGCTGTCACAAGTACTCACAAGGGTGTGAGCATCTTTGAAGAGCGTGGGCCAATAAAAGCCCGCCTCAGGCGCCTTCCTCGCGGTTTGGTTTGCTTGATAATGACCACCGGTTGGTCCCTCATGACAATGATGTAAAATTTTAAGGCCTTCCTCACTTGAGACGCATCTTCTCACCACCTGGTCTGCGCAAACACGGAATAAAAAGGGGTCCTCCCAAAAATAATTCTTTAAAGAAGAAAAGAATTTCTTCTTTTGCTGAATCGAGAATTCCTTTGGCAGGACCCGAGCTACTAAATTGTTAGCCAAATCCGCAAACCAGGGGGTGGAAGAAGAATTTATATTTTCGAGAGCGAGGAGACGCTCTTCGGGAAATTTATCATTAATGTCGGCCTCTATTAATTCTTCCGAGGCGGGGTTTTCTAATCGAGAAAGATGATCGGCCGCCAAGTTTTCTACTCCCCTTTTGTCCCGGATCTCTAAATCAAACTCCTGCAATAAGAGGATCCATCGCAAAAGACGAGGCTTGGCGTCTGATTTACTTAAAAGAAATCTAAGAGCGGAGTGATCTGTGAAGACGATAACTTTTGAGAGAGTGAAATACGACCTAAACTTATCAAAAGCGAAAACGATTGCTAGAAGTTCCTTCTCGGTAGTGGTGTAGTTCACTTGTGCCGACGTGAGTGTTTTGCTCGCATAATAAATCGGGTGGAAATACTTACTCACCCGTTGGCCTAAAACGGCACCAACTGCAATATCGCTCGCGTCGCACATGATTTCAAAAGGGAGCGACCAATCTGGCGCGACTAGAATCGGGGAGTTTATAAGTTTCTCTTTGATAATTTTAAAGGCCAAATGGCATTCATCGTTAAAAATAAAGCAGGATTCCTTTTTGAGCAGATGGGTTAACGGTTTTGTGATTTTGGAAAAATTTTGTATAAAGCGTCGGTAAAACCCTGCGTGGCCTAGGAAACTTCTAATAGCCTTTACGTTTGTTGGAGGGGGGAGCTTTTCAATTACTTCAATCTTGGCCCTATCGACCTCGATCCCCTTGCCCGAAATTTTATGGCCAAGGACTAATCCTTCTTTGACCATAAAATGGCATTTCTCCCAATTAAGCGCTAAATTCGTTTCCTCACATCGCTGCAGCACGCGCTCGAGATTTTTTAAATAATTTTTAAATGAGTTTCCGAACACGGAGAAGTCGTCCATAAACACTTCCAACACCTCCTCTACTAACTTGTCAAATATTGCCAGCATACACCTTTGGAATGTAGCTGGCACGTTACAAAGACCAAATGGCATCCTTCGATAAGCGAAGGTGCCAAAGGGACAGGTGAAAGTGGTTTTCTCTTGGTCGTCGGGCGAAATTGGGATTTGGAAATATCCCGCAAACCATCGAGAAAACAGTAGTAGGAGTGACCTGAAAGGCACTCTAAAATTTGATCGATAAAAGGTAGCAAAAAGTGATCCTTACGGGTGGCATCATTTAGTTTTCGATAATCGATGCATATCCGCCAACCCGTAACAGTACGGGCTGGGATCAATTCATTATTTTTGTTCACAACTACCGTGACACCACCTTTCTTTGGTATGACTTGTACTGGGCTAACCCAAGTACTATCCAATATCGGGTAGATGATTCCCACGTCTAAAAGATTAATATCTTCGGCCTTAACGACTTCTTTCATGTTCGGGTTTAGTCGTCGTTGAGGCTGGACTAAGTTGCGGGAATTATCTTCGAGAAATTTTATGAGTGCAGAAGGAAGGGTTTATACCCTTAATATCCGATATTTGCCATGCAATTGCTTGGCGGTGCTTTCTTAAGACTATTGACAACTCAAAAATTTCTGAGTTGCTAAGATCGAATGAAACGATGACGGGTAGCTTAGACTCTTTTTCTAAAAATAAATATTGGAGGTGAGGGGGAGTTGTTTTAACTCTAATACGGGTGGCTCTTTATAAGAAGTTTTAATTTTTAATTTTTCTAGAAGTAATGGTTCGGGTGGTGTGGGGTGAGAGACTTCTTCTTCAAGATAAAAGAGCTCGACGAGCTCGGAATCACTACTTGCCGATGAGACTAATTCGGGGGATGAATCAAATTCACAACACTCTTCCAGCTAAAAACACGAATCGTCGTTTTCTAATGTATTCCGCATCGAGAAGTTTATGCCGAAAGTAACTTCATCGTCTCCAACCCGTAGGAGGAGCTTTCCATTACTTACATCTATAATAGCGCGGGAGGTGGCAAGGAAGGGGCGGCCGAGTATGAGGGGAACCTAGGCATCCTCTTCGATGTCAAGAATGACAAAATCCTCCGGGAAGATGAATTTGTCAACCTTGACGAGCACGTCCTCCACTATTCCTACCGGATATTTTAAAGAATGATCCGCTAATTGAATAGTCATTCGAGTGGGGTTAGGATTTCCTAGACCTAGCTTTTTGAATAATGAAAATGGCATGAGATTGATGCTTGCTCCAAGATCCGCTAAGGTGTGTTTTACTAACGAATTGCCAAATAAACACGGGATGGAAAACCGTCCCGGGTCATTTGCTTTTTGAGGCAATTTGTTGAGTACAACCGCTGAGCATTCTGCATTTAAAGAAATATGCGAAATATCTTCTAATCTTTTCTTAATGGAGAGCAACTCCTTAAGATATTTCGCATATTTAGGCATTTGAGAGATTGCCTCGCAGAAGGGTACATTAAAATGAATTTGCTTTAAAACGTCTAAAAACTTTTTATAATTTTTTTCGGCGCACTCGCTTTTAAACTTAGACGGATACGGAATATTAGAAGTAGAAGCGCGCATAGCTAATGTAGCGAGCAAATTCAAAGATGAATTAAGAGTAGGAGGAGGAGGAGAGGAAGCAACCTTGGGTTCGTCTTTTTCTTCAAACCACCTCCTTCCCGCTTCAGAGTGTAATCGCGTGTGCGCTCTCCTTTGGATTTTGCTCTGTATTTCCCGGTAGTGCTCCTTGCTGGCGCTCAAAAATCATCTTTACGAGCTGGCCCACTTGATTCTCTAAATTTTTTATCGACTCGGTGAGGTTCCGGATGTTCGATTCATTTTTAGCAACATATTTTGCAAAGACCTCTTCAAGCGAAGAGGGCTTGTGCTGTTGCGGTGGAAAACCGGGAGGATTAAAATTTTGAGAAATCAAATTTAGAGGCGTAGTTAAGTTAAGAAGTTGATTAGGGGGGTTTATTTAGATTCATAGGACGCTGAGCATTTCCTTGGTTGCTCCACGAGAAATTCGGATGATTCCTATAACCCGCATTGTATGTGTTGTTATACGGAGCAGAGTTCGGGTTATAGGAAGGCCGAGGCGGATTTCCCATGTAGTCGACCTGTTCTTCAATTAAAACGTTATTAGCCCAAGGAAGAGTGGCGGAGGAAGCAGACATCTCCGCCACTTGTTTTGTTAAGCGCTCAACTTGTAAAGCCAAATTTGCGTTTGCGTCTATTTCAAAAATTCTAGCTGGCTTATTAGGCTGCGCTCGGGGCATGTTCCATTGGTACGCATTCGTGGCCATCTCTTCAAAAAGCTCTAGAGCGGCGTTCGGGGTTTTGTTATTTAACGTCCCCCCGACATCCGCATCAATCATTTGCCTCGTTTGGAGATTTAAACCATTATAAAATATTTGCACTTGTTGCCAAGTGGCAAGTACGTGGTGAGGGCATCGACGCAAAAGCTCCTTGAAGCACTCCCATGTGTCATAGAGAGTCTCCGAGTTGATTTGCATGAACGACGCAATATCCGTGCGCAATTTAGCGGTCTTTGAAGGCGGGAAATATTTATTTAGAAATTTTCCCGCCATTTCGTGCCATGCAGTGATGGATCCCCTAGGTAGGGATCCCAGCCACTGCTTGGCCTTAGACCGCAAAGAAAAAGAAAAAGACGCAATCGAATGGCGTCATCGGTGACGCCATTGATTTTAAAAGTATCGCAAATTTCAAGAAAGTAAGAAATATGCGAATTTGGATCTTCGTCCGGTTGACCATCGAAGGTCACCGATTGTTGCACCATTTGTATGATGCTAGACTTGATCTCAAAATTATTGTTCGCCACCGTGGGGCGAACAATACTCGATTGTGTGCCTTCCAAATTTGGTCACGCATAATAGGACATGGTCCGTGCGCGGCCTCATTAGGATTTGGGGCGTTAGGATTAGGAGGATTAAGATCAGGATCCATATTCGATGTGTTAGTGTCCCCGGTCGACTCTTCGAATTCTAATTGATTATCCTTATCACGAGAACCGCGGCGCTTAAAAACGGTTCGCTCGATCTCTGGATCAAAAGGAATATTCAAAGCGCTACCTCTGGTCATACACTAGAAAGAAAAGAAAAGAAAAGGAAAAACTAAATTTTTTTTCTTTTTGAAATTTAGAAAATGCAAAATAAAATAAAAAGAAGCATGATAAAATTAATAGCTATCCTCTTTTCAAAATATCTACGCAAAGTCCCCGACAACGGCGCCAAAAACTTGATATTGAAATTTCTCGTTTTGAAATTAAGCGAAGGTTTGAAGATTTTCTCCAAAACTATATCCGGTTAAGGCAAGTGTACCTTATCGTCTATAGTATAGGATATTTAGAAATACCAAGGTCGTATTCCATGGGGCACGTTGATTACTTCTACTTCGAGGAAAATCACCATTATCTTATCGAACGATTTTTGAGGGTTGTTTTACTTAACTAAAAAAAAGATAAATTGCAAGCTAAATGAAAAGATTAAACATTGCATGAAAGGAAAGAAAAATTAACATTGCATGAAAAAGAAATTACTAAGGAGAAAGAGAACATGAAAGAGAGCAAACTTAATTTTATTGAAAACCAAAACTATTACAAGCTTAAAAAGAGATTACAAAGCTAGGAAATTAAGGTTACAAGCTTTAATTAACTAGTGCATGAAAGAAATAAAAACTAGTACATTACATGAAAAAGAGAACATGACTGCTTAAGAAAAAACATGAACATGAACATGAGAAACTCACTAACAGCTCTAGCAGCACCTCCCCATCTCTAAAATTCTCAACCCTGGACTCAAGGAGAGCCTCTGAATTTATAGCAAAAAATTTCAAGTTACACGCCCTCGGTCACGGGCGTGACCTAGGACGTGTAAACATTGCTGACATCGGATCCGACAGTGGCATGGACTTTGCGTGACAGCGGGAGACATTCAGACATTACACGCCCATGTAACTTGGGTCACGCACGTAACTTTGGATGGCTTCATTAAATGCAGCATGGGCTGGCTTGCGGCTCGACGACGTGCAGGGATCACGCAGGAAAGTCACGGGCGTGACATTTCAGGTCACGGTCGTATACCTAGGCAGCTTCATTTAATGCAGCGTGGGCTTGAATTTGGCACGGTAGGCAGCATTCGTCGAACTCAGGGGCAGAGCACGTTCATCGAACTCAGCGGCAGAGAGCGTTCGTCGAACTCAGGGGCAGAGCGCATTCGTCGAACTCAGCTTAGGCTTCGTTGAAGTCAGGGGCAGAGCGCGTTCATCGAACTCAGCGGCAGAGAGCATTTGTCGAACTCAGGGGCAGAGCGCGTTCGTCGAACTCAGTTCAGGCTTCGTCGAACTCAGGGGCAGAGAGCGCTCGTCGAACTCAGGCGCAGAGCGCTCGTCGAACTCAGGGGCAGAGCGCGTTCGTCGAACTCAGCTCTAATTTCATCGAACGCAGGGCCAGAGAGCTTTCGTCGAACTCAGCTCCAATTTCGTCGAACGCAGGGGCAGAGAGCTTTCGTAGAACTCAGCTCCAATTTCGTCGAACGCAGGGGCAGAGAGCTTTCGTCGAGCTCAGCTCGGTTTTCGTCCAACGCAGATCTTTAGGTCATACGCCCTTGGTCACGGGCGTGACTGAGACTTGTGATTTTCTCCAATTTTCCCAAAATTCTGCAAAAATAAAAGTAAAACTACATTGAGAACAGAAATTATAAAAGAAGTGATTTTAAACTAAAATATAAATAATATTTACAAAATTATATTAAAACTAACCTAAATACTATAATTAAAATACACATAAACACTACTCATCATGGCCCATCAATAAGTACTGACTCAGCCGAGTATGGCGTTGAATTTGGAGAATCAACAACCTCCAGGAAGAGGAAGGAACTCCAAAGCAACAATTATAGGCAAAAGAGGCTGAGGGAGGTCGAGCTTGATCCACAATCAAGAAGGTGGAGTCCAAATTCAAGAGAAATAATCACAGAGTCATGGATACAATTTGGATACCCCCAAGAGGGCCATCAAAGAGTATACCAGTCGTGTACAACCCCGGTATTCGCCTGGAGGTGAGCGGAGACTAAGTAATCAGTAGGCGAGAGGAATGAGAAGGAGGGCAAGCCAGAGACCTAAAGCAGGCTTGCAGGAAAGCGGGCGAGCCGAGCTCTCATCGGCTGCTCGCAGGGGGCGGGCGAGTCAGGATCTTGCCCGCCGCTCTCGGGAATGCGAGCAGGCCTGGACCCTCGCGGGCCGCCCGCAGGAAGATGGGCAAGCCAGGTCCTCCCGGGTCGCGAGAGAAGCCCTTGTGGGTGGCTCGCCCAGTAGAGGTCTAGTGGTGTTTTTACTTGGAAGCCCCTGGTGGTCTGCAGTCAGCCTCTCCAAACAGTGGAGTTTGGCTATTAGCAGACCATTTTGGGATGCGTATAGCAAAAGAGTAAGGCGGAATCCCGCTATTCGCAGACCGAACAGGAAAAACTATAAATAGACCTTGAAGGGAACCTTTGGAGAGGATTCCAATCTCAGTATTCTGAGCTTCTTCCTCCCTAGGTTACCTTGGCTTAGCTCTCTGCTCTCCAAGGTGCCCAGTCTCAGCTTTGGCTTGGGAGGGGAAGCGCTCAAAGATCTTCTGGGTGTGTGGTGGGACCTCCTCGCTGCGAACAAAGGTCTGTGTCTACTTCCAAGTCTTCGGTCCATTCCTTCCGAGGAATTAGTAAGTGCTAGCTGCCCCTTATCTTTGAGGGCCTGAGCTCCACAAGAGACCAAGTCTTGGTTTCAACATTTTTGGTGCGGTGAGCGTGGAGTGCAGCTGGTTCAAGAAACCTCTAAGGAAGAGACATGGTGGTTGATGATGAGCGAGAGAAGGACTTCAGTGGTTCGCGGCCACCCAGCATGACAACAATGGTGGATATGCAGGCCGACCTCAAGAGGGACCTGCTCGGGGCTTTTTGGTGTGCCCTCGCCAGGGCCCTTGGGGGTCTCGTGACTGTTGCGCCCCAGGCTGTCCCTCCAGCTGGAGTAGGTGAGAGCTCCCAGGGGGCAGAGGCCAGGGAAGGAGGTAATGTACCAGGAGCCAGAGCGAGATCTTGCGGGTCGGGAGCTTTTCCCCTGCCCGACGAGTGTTAGTGGGGTCCAAGCAAGTGCCGTCCCCGGAGGAGGGATCCAGGCCAGTGGGATCCCGGCGAGTGGTCCCTCAGCGAGTGCGAGACCGAGAGGAGCCAGTTTTCCTGGGGAACTCGCTGGGCGAGTGGAGCAGGTCAGGTGTGCGATGGGGGGGGGAGCCCTTTGTGCGAGTTGGTGCTCTCGGCACCACTCCCCGAGGGGTTCAGTGAGTCGGCCATGATGCTATATACCGGCAAGGATGATCCCACTCAGCACCTGCAGTGGTTCGAAGACATGGTCTCTATCAGACCTATGTCGGACGCTTTCAAGTGCCGACTCTTCGCCACCACCCTGAAAGAGAATGCAAGGGACTGGTTCCACTTGTTGCCCTTCAGGTCGATCTATGCCTTTGATGATTTGCGTCGTGGCTTCCTGCTATGCTTCTCGACCTCGAAGAAGACGAAGAAGGACCCCAAAGCACTCTTCAACATCAAGCAGAGGCCGGGGGAATCGTTGGCCCACTATGTGGATCGGTTCCAGGAGGAGGTCCTCCTCATCTAAGAGGTGCCAGGGTACACCCTTCAGCTTGCCTTCATAGTGGGGCTGCGGGAGGGATTCTTCAAGATGGACCTCAAGAGGAGGGCTCCCTTGTCGTTTGAGGAGCTGATGGAGAGAGCGGCGGAGGAGATAGAAGGGGAGGCCGCCAACCTCGAGTTCACGAAGAGGTTGGCACGACCGATTGAGCCGGAGGTCAAAAATCCAGAAGCAAGGAGAAGAGAAGAGGCGAAGGCCTCGGAGGTGGGGTGGAGGCAGCAAGAAGGGGGGAGGCAGGGTTCGGGATGGGGTTTCCATCTGGGAGGGGGCAACTTCCAAGGAGGCCAAGGGAGACCCCACCAGCTAGGATGGAGGCAGGGCCTGAGGCCACCTCATCAACACCCGCCTCAGCAGGCAATGGCAGTCGGTCGAGGGAGACAAGGAAGGGGATGAGGAGCGGGAGACGGACGAGTCGGTCCTAGGAGGAGGATTAGAGGGGAAGATGCCGAGAGGAGGGGCGGCGTTGCCCTATTGTGACTTCCACGAGGAGGAAGGTCACGCAATGACCATATGCCCAGATTTCTTGGAGGTGAAGGGAGTGAGAGTGCCAGTGTCGCGGGAGCAGCGGGCGGTGAGGATTGAGGAGGTCCTGTCTTAGGATGAGGAGGACGAGAGGTGTAAAGACCAGGTCGACGTGGGGACCCAAGGAGAGATCGGGGTGATCCATATAGGGTAGGGATTGAGGTGACCCGGAAGGCAAGCCTCCATACCATCTATCGTCATAGCATGGCTTTGACGCCCCTAGCCCCGCCCTTAGCAGAGAAGATCTCGTTCACCCAGAAGGACATGCCGGGTCATGAAGACCCATTCTGCAATGCGCTGGTCATTCAGACGGCGATCGAGAACTTCACCATCTCCCGGATCCTTGTAGATAACGGGAGCTCAGTCAACGTCATCTTCAAGAAGGCATTTGACGAGATGCAGGTGGAGGCACGAAGGGCGTAGGCCTCGAATGGCCCATTGTTTGGGTTCTCCGGGGAGAGGAAGGAGGTAGAAGGGGGAGTGGGACTCCATGTAGTCTTGGGGGGGGGGGGGGCAGTCTAGGAATTGCCGCTTTGTCATAGTGGATGCCCCCAGCGGCTACAGGGCCATCTTCGGACGGCTGCTCATCAGTGTGTTCCGCTGCGTCCCCTCCACCTTCCATCAATGCCTTAAGTTCAACGTGGGAGGAGTCCAGGTCCGGATAAGGGGAGTTCCAAAGGTGGCAAGGCAGTGCTTTGTGACTGCCATAAATACCATCTTCTGGATGGCCGAGGTGGAGGAATGGGATCGGGAGATGGGGGAGCCGGCGAGGCTCGAATAGGTAGGAGAGAAGGAAAGAGTAGGAGAAGGTCAGGCCCATGAGAAAGGGGCGGAAGCACAGATGGAGGAGGAGAAGGAGAGGAAAGAAGAGGAAGGGGAGGCCCAGGAGGAGGGGGCAGAAGAGCTGATGGAGGAGGAGAAGGAGTGGAAAGAAGAGGAAGGGGAGGCCTAGGAGGAGGGGCGGAAGAGCTGATGGAGGTTCGAGAAGGGAGAAAAGAGGAGGAGGCGAAGCGCTAGCTCACGACGAGGAGGAGGGTGATTGGGGGGAGCTGTCCAGGCTGGAGGCCGTGGATGAGGTTGTTGAGCTTGAGGTCACCACCCGAGCAGGGGTGGTAGAAAAAGTCAAAATTAGTGGGGAGCTCAGCTCCGAGGAGCAGAAGCAAATCCTGGCCTGTGTGCAGAAAAATGAGGATGTCTTCGCCTGGAGCGCGACAGAGATGCCGGGATCGATGCAGATGTGTCTTGCCATCGCCTCAACCTCGATCCCGACACCCGACCCATCCGACAAAAGAAGAGAGCCATTGCTGCCAAGCTGGAAGGGCCCATCCGAGAGGAGGTGGGCAAGCTCCTCGAAGCAAGGTTTGTATCGAAGATCCAGTACCCCTGCTGGGTCTCCAATGTAGTTATGGTAAAGAAGGGGGGAGGTAAGTGAAGAATGTGCATTGACTTTCTTTACTTAATAAATCATGCCCCAAGGATTGCTACCCCTTGACCTGAATCGACGTGCTGGTTGACTCGGCCGTCGATTTCTCTGTGATGTCCTTTTTAGATGTTTTTTCAGGTTATCATCAAATCTGAATACATCCCCGCCCCCCCCCCCCCCCCCCCCCAACGTCAAGGATGTCTCGTTCATCACGGGGGATGGGTGTTATTGCTACAAAATGATGCCCTTCAGGTTGAAAAATACGGGGGCGACATACCAACGAATGATGGGCCGGGTCTTCTGAGAGCACAATGGGAAGGAACCTGGAGGTCTATGTTGATGACCTCATGATAAAGAGCCGAGACCTCAAGTCCCACCTTCGGGACCTCGAAGTGACATTCGGGACTCTGCGGAAGTTCAAAATGAAACTCAACCCCCAGAAGTGTGTCTTCGGGGCTAGCCGGGGGAAGTTTCTAGGCCACTTGCTCACCCCAGCGGGAGTGGAGCCTAATCCAGACAAACTCAGGGCCATCGTAAAGTTGGGACCGCCATGGAATGTGAAGGAGGTTCAGCGCCTCACGGGGAAGTTGGCCGGGCTTAGTAGGTTCCTCTCTAGGGCGGGGGTGAAGTGTGCACCCTTCTTCAAGGTGCTGTAGGGGAACCAAAAGTTTGAATGGACCCCTGAGTGTGAAAAGGCTTTGGAGGCGCTGAAGGAACAATTGACCCAAGCTCCATTGATATAAGGGTTGAGACAGGGAGAGGACTTGTCCCATTACCTTGGGGAAGGACCCAAGGCAGTGAGTTCAGTGCTAGTCCGGGAAGAAGGCAGAAGGAAACTCCCAATCTACTATGTTAGTCGAGTACTGAGGAAGGCGGAGCTTCGGTACCCCATCCTAGAGAAGTTGGCCTTCGCCTTGGTGGTGTCGGCCCGGAAGCTCCGGCCTTAAATCCAAGCGCATCTGATCAAGGTGGTGACCGACCATCCCCTTCACAAAATCATGGAAGGTGGAGCACTCGGGAAGGCTAGCTAAGTGGTCGGTGGAGCTGAGTGAATTCGATATTTCGTGTGTGCCCAGATTGTCCATAAAAGCCCAAGCGGTGGCGAACTTCCTGGTGGATTATGTAACCGAGGTGGAAGAGTCCGAGCTGCCCAACTCGGTGGCTTGGAAAATGCTGGTCGACGGGGCCTCGGGAAAACATTCCTTCGGGGGAGGAGTGGTTTTGATAAGCCCCCAAGGGACAAGGATCGAGCAAGCAATCAATATTCACTTCCCCCTTATTGGAACATGGTCTTCCGCATCTCCTAGGTCTAAGAATAACAAATCCTATGTGTATTTGATCTTGTGTGTTTAAGTGTGCAGGAAATCAAAGTCCACATGACGCAAGGATATTTGTCCCCAAAATTGAGGCAAGAATTCCAAAATGGCCACTAGCGCCGGCGGTAGCGATAGCGCCCGGCGCTAGCGATGATTAGCGCGATTCCGGCAGTATTTTTAGAAGGAGCTAGCGCCCGACGGTAGCTACTAGCGCTGGCGGTAGCATGGCGCACAAGAGGCATAGAGAAAAATGTTGCCGCGGATAGAAGATCCTACCGCACAAAATGTTACTTAATCAGGGATAGCGCCGACGATAGAGCTTTGGCTATAAAAGGACCCCCTCTCCTCTTGTTTTCGACACACCTATTGCATACACCTCAGAGAGAGAGTGCTAGTATTCTAGAGGCCTGTCATGGCCAAAATTTGAGGTCCCAGCGAAGCTCTGCCAATTTCTGAAGGAGAATTCCATCACGCCGAATCCAGACGAAGTCCGCTTCGACAAATGCTGATTCTACAGCGGATCTTCGCCTCCATCTTCAGAAGTTCATCTTAAGGGAAGTTTTATTATTTTATTTATCTTTCTTTGTAAACGGTAGTGAAATCGCCTCGTGTTGGCGACTAGGTCTGGGGTAGGACTTAGGGCTGAAATTCGCCTCGTGTTGGCGACTAGATCTAGGCTAGGTCTAGGGGGTGCTCGAGGCCACATCCGGGGAAGGATTGGCTAGAGTGGCTTGAGGCCAAATCCGGGAAGGAGAAGTCTAGGGCCACCGGTTCGTGTGGAAGCGAGTCGGGATAGAAAACGAAAAGAGCTTTTATTATTCGCCTCCGATCTCTAGCGCCATTTAGATCAAGTTTTGCAAAACTTATTTAATATCAATAAAGCTTGTCTCTCTTTTTGTTTTACTTGACTTCTTGTTTTAAATATTGCAATATTCCAAAAAATTTCTAAATAAAATCTAAAGTTTTTGAAAACCCATATTCACCCCCCCTCTAAGGGCGCCGACCGATCCAACAAGTGGTATCAGAGCCAGGTTGTTCCAATCGGCTTAACAACCGGGAACAATGGCGTCTCATGATCTCGCTTTCTCGGAGGGTCAAGGGATTAGTCGACCACCTCTCTTTACTGGGTTAGATTTTAACTATTGGAAAAATAGAATGATGTGCTTTCTTATGACGATGGATGTAGGAGTATGGAATATGGTAGAAGTCAGATACTCTCCTCCTACAACTGTAGTGGGAGAGGCAACATTATTAAAACCTAAAGATAAATGGGACGATAGCGACAAACTAAGGTGTAAAAATAATGCAAAAGCAATGAACGCCTTATATTGTGCCCTAAATAGGACTGAATTTAATAGAATTTCTGCTTGCACTACTGCTTATGATATTTGGAATCAATTAGAAGTAACTCACGAAGGTACATCGCAGGTGAAAGATGCCAAGCTGTTTTACTGGAATCTGAATATGAGAAATTCAGGATGGACACAAAAGAGGACATCAACTCAATGTACACTCGCTTCACAAAGATCGTCAACGCATCCAAGGCGCTTGGAAAGACCTACTTCGACGGGGAATTGGTGAGGAAAATTCTTCGTTCCTTACCTCCAAGGTTCAATCCGAAGGTGACGGCCATCTCGGAGTCGCACAACTTAAGAACGCTCCAGATCGAGAATCTCATTGGGAATCTCAAAACCCATGAGGTAGAACTACAAATTCAACATGACGAATACAACAAGGAGCCGAAGAAAAAGGCGTTGGCGCTGACATCAAAGAAGGAGTGCATCAAAGAGGACGATGATGATGAAGAAGGACTCCTGGTGAAGAATTTCAAGAAGTTCATCAAAAATCCAGAGAGTAGGAACACATTCCGAAAATTCTTCCAAAAAGATACTCGACGAAAGGGATCCTCCTCTTCATCGAAGAAAGAAAAAGGAAGCGATGACGAAGAAGAAAGGCCACCTCCAGAATGCTATCACTGCAGAAAAACCGGGCACATTCGGAGCCAGTGCCCAAAATACCAAAAGGAGCGGAAAGAACAAATGAAACCAAAAGAGAGGAAGAAAGTGCTGAAGGCCGCTACTTGGGATGACTCTTCCTCTGAAGAGTCAAACGGTTCTGAGTCAAGTAGCGAGGAGGAAGCAAACTTGTGCTTAATGGCCAAAAGCGACGATGACGACACCAATGTTCTTAGCGACACTGAGGTATCTCCTCCTACCTTTGAAGAACTTTATGATAAATTTGTTTTATTAAATCATGAAAATGAATCTATTATAAAAGAAAATCGTAAGCTCACAAAAAAAATAGTCTCTCTTGAAAAAAGAAAAAATTCATGTCAAGAATGTGAGCACTCTTTATTTAAGATAAAAGAACTTGAAGTTTCTCTCTCTAATGACCTTTCACAAAACAAAATCATTGCAAAAGAAAAAAGGGACTTAGAGAGAAAATTGAAAACTTCTATATTACAAATTGAAAAGAACAAAAAAGGATTTGAAAATAAATGTGTTATGATTGTTCAAGAAAATACATCTCTTAAAAACCAAAATCAAAATCTCAATTTAGCCATAAACAAATTCGGGATTGGTCAAAAATCCCTGGATATGCTTCTGGGTAATCAAAGCTTTGGGTCTGCAAAATTTGGACTCGGATATAAAAGTGAACACTACCGCCCGGCGCTAGCTACTAACGTCAGCGGTAACTCTAACGTTAAAAATTCTTTTGGTTTTTCTAATGTACAAACATCATCCAGCAAGGGCAACGTAGAAACTCAGAAAAGGGTCTAAACCCCCTTTATTTCGTGTGCTAATTGTCTTAAATTTGGACACACGTCTGGCTCTTGCAGGAATATAAAACAACGATCTTTAAAACAAATATGGGTACCTAAGAAAACCACTTACTCTATGGGTGGTACCTCTTGGGTATCCGGATCTTTACTCTCATCTTCTTTCTAGATTTGCAGGAAGGCTAAGGAAACAGAAGACGTGTGGTATTTGGACTCAGGCTGCTCCAAACACATGACGGGCAATAAAGCAAAATTCCTTAGCCTAGAAAAGAAGAAAGGACGAATAGTGACGTTTGGCGATAACGTTAAAGGAAGGATCATGGGAGTTGGTACAGTGGGTGACGCATCTTTTCTTATATCAAATGTACTTTATGTGAAAGGATTAAAACATAACCTAATATCTATAAGTCAACTGTGTGATAAAGGTTTAGATGTACTTTTTGAATCTTCCACTAACCTTTGCAAGATTGTTAATCCAAAAACAAAAGATGTGTTATTAACTGCACCTAGAATTCATAATGTTTACATAATTTCATTTCATGATCTTTCTAAATCTTCTATAAAATGTTTTATAACGAAAAATGATGAATTAGAATTATGGCATAGACGCTTAGGCCACGCTAGTACAAAGCTCATCTTAATACTAGCAAAAAGAGAATTGATTAGAGGATTGCCTAAGTTAAATGGAAATTTATCTTCATTATGCTCTCCATGCCAAAAAGGCAAATTTACTAAGTCATCTTTTAAAAGCAAAAATGAAATTTCTACATCAAAACCTCTGCAATTAATTCATATGGATCTCTTTGGTCCCGTTAACACTACGAGTCTTGGTGGTAGATTACACACTTATGTTCTCATAGATGACTATTCTAGATATTGTTGGACTTTATTTCTCTCCTCCAAATCTGATGCGTTTTGCGAATTTTCAAAATTATGTACTCGCATTCAAAATGAATTAGATTTAAAAATAAAATGCATTTGCTCAGATCATGGAGGTGAATTTGAAAATGAAAATTTTAAATCTTTTTGTGACATGTTAGGTATTAAGCATGAGTTCTCCGCTCCACGCACACCTCAACAAAATGGTGTTGTAGAACGGAAAAATAGGACAATACAAGAACTTGCACGCACCATGCTATCTGAATATAAATTACCTAAGTATTTTTAGGCAGAAGCCGTAAGCACTGCATGCTATGTAATGAATAGAGTTATGCTTCGCCCATCATTAACTCTCACACCATATGAACTCTACTATCAAAAGAAACCTAACGTATCGTATTTTAAAGTATTTGGATGTAAATGCTTCATTCTTAATACAAAAGATTCTTTATGAAAATTTGACAAAAAATGCGATGAAGGAATATTTCTTGGTTATTCTTCAACTAGTAAAGCATATAGAATATTTAATAAAAGATCAAGTAAGGTTAAAGAGTCAATTAATATCAGATTTGATGAGTTTGTTCAATGTGCAGAGAAGCTCCCTACAGGTACCGATGATGAACCTTTGCCATCCTTGGAGCACGACGAAGAAGAACCGTCCAAAGAAGAGGAGGAGAAGTCCAAAGAAGATGAATATGTACCTCCAAGCATTCTAAACTTCTCCAAAAATCATCCAAAGGAGCTAGTCATTGGGGAACCTTCTACTGGGGTAAGAACTCGGTCCTCTCTTCATGAAACATTTTCAAATATTTGCTTTGTGTCTGAAATTGAACTTAAAAACGTTTCCACCGCTTTAAATGATGAATTTTGGTTTTTGGCAATGAATGAAGAGTTAGGACAATTTGAAAGAAATAAAGTTTGGAATTTAGTAGAAAGACCATCTAATCATCCAATTATTGGCGTAAAATGGATTTTTAAAAATAAACTAGATGGTGAATCTAGGATTGTAAGAAATAAAGCACGCTTAGTTGCTCAAGGCTATTCACAAATCGAGGGGGTAGATTTTGAAGAAACTTTTGCACCCGTAGCTCGCTTAGAATCTATACGAATATTTTTGGCATTTGCGAGTTTTAAAAGAATAAAATTATTTCAAATGGATGTTAAAAGTGCCTTTTTAAACGGGTTTATTAAAGAAGAAGTTTATGTAGAACAACCCCCCGGTTTCATAAATGAAAATTTTCCAAATCATGTTTACAAATTAGAAAAAGTGCTTTATGGTTTAAAACAAGCGCCCCGTGCATGGTATGATCGTCTTACATGGTTTTATTAGAGCACGGTTATGTTATGGGAAGTGCAGACAACACACTCTTCATTAAGCATAAAAATAACGAATTAATTATTCTACAATATATGTTGATGACATCATTTTTGGAGCCACTAATGAAGAGTTGTGTAACGAAATAGTCTTAATAATGATAAATGAATTTGAAATGAGTCTTGTAGGAGAACTATCATATTTTCTTGGTTTTCAAATTTCACAAAGAACTAATGGTATTTTTATTTGTCAATCAAAATATGTTCACGATATGCTTAAACGATTTGGATTTGAAAATCTTAGACAAGCTTCTACTCCTATGAGTGCTTCTTTAAAACTAGGAAATGATGAATCTGGAATTTCTATTGATCAAACGCTATATAGAGGAATGATAGGTTCCCTTCTTTATTTAAGTGCATCTATACCAGAAATAATGTTTGTCGTATGTTTATGTGCTCGCTTTCAAGCCGATCCAAAAGAATCTCATTTAAAAGCGGTAAAACGTATTTTTCATTATCTAATAGGGTCATCTAAACTAGGATTATGGTACCCACATAATGACTCTTTCACACTCCACGGCTACTCCGATTCGGACTACGCCGGGTGCTCACTAGATAGAAAAAGCACTAGCGGTACATGTCACTTTTTAGGACCCTCTTTAGTTGTCTGGTCTAGTAGAAAACAATCTTCGGTTGCATTCTCCACCACGGAGGCCGAATATATTGCACTTGGTAGTTGTTGTGCACAAGCGTTATGGATGAGCCAAACACTAGAGGACTTTGGATTTCATCTCAAAAACATAGATCTTAAATGTGACAACAAAAGTGCAATACACCTCACATATAATCCCGTACACCATTCTAGATCCAAACACATCGACGTTCGTCATCATTTCATTAGGGATCACATTAAGAAAGAAAATGTAAAAGTAAGCTTCATTGGGATGGACTCTCAACTAGCTAACATGTTTACTAAACCCCTTCCTGATGCAAGATTTCGATTATTACGGCTTGAATTAGGTGTCCTAGATCTTTCAAGTTAAAACATGCTCACAAATACAATTTTCTTCATTTTTAACCATCCAAAACATCTCCTAAAAATCTGCAACTTCAGCATGGAACTACTATTGGGACACTTAATTAAGACCACCAATCAAAATTTCCAAAATCCTAAAAAATCGTTCACTATCTCCCGCGCTAGCGCTACCGCAGGCGCTAACGTCCATGTTCATTTTTCTGTGATTTTAAAACTTTGAAAAATTTCTACAAATATATTAATCTATATTTTCTACTTAGTTTTGCACTTCTGTGTTTCTTTATTTTTTGAAAAATCAAATACAAAACTACAAAAACCAAATCACAAAAATATGTTTTTTCTTTTTCGCTTGTGTTGTTTCCTTTGTTTATAGTTCATCTTTATGCAAAAATCAAATATACAAATTACAAAAGCAAAAATTACAAAAATATGCTTTTATTTGCTAAAATAAAATACAAAAATATAAAACTTTAAAACTATCAAAAAAAACTGTATGATTTCTTTGTGAAAAATCAAGCATGATTTAATCTATTATTTAGAAATTCTACAATGTTGCAATTTATCTTTTCAAACTACTTTGGACATTGTCTTTCTTCATGCTTTGATATATCTATTCAAATGTGCATCAATTATAGTTTAAAAGTTGTGTAGGATCAAGCTTAGCATGGCTCTAAGTATGAGAAATGTTTTATGTTTGATAATGATATTTATTCACTCACTTTTTTTTGGCATTGTCTACATATGTATTTAATCTAAGAATGCTTGTGTATGTTTTGTATTAGTACAATGGATTAAAATTGCACAAGTATCTTACCTATACTCCTTATTTTTCACTCTTAAAAATTAAGAAAAGTGGTTTTGTTTTTCATAAAATCTATTGATTTGCAAAACAAGTGTATTCGGAGAACTTTGTACAAACCAAAATTATAAAATAAATGACAAAGATAACTCCACCAAGCACTACTTGAACCTCCTGATAAGTCTTAATAAGCATTGTGAGGTTGAGCACCTTGGAAAGAATAGTAAAGTGTCTTGTGCAAATCAAATCCTTCTTTCAAAAATAAGAAAAACCACTTACTCTTAAGTACACCGGATCACTAGTTTCAATCTTAAATTTAAATATGTGATCCCCCAAGCACTACTTTGCACCCTGATAAGTCTTGATGAGCATTGTGTGTGCAGATCACCTTGGTAGTTGTATTTTTTTGTGCATTAAAATGTGTGGAAGTAATCTTATTTGTGTTTTATTGTGCTCGTACTTTACATATATCTTGTATTTTTGATTAAAACATTTGTTTACTTTACTCAAAAAATCACTTATGTGCACATCATTATCTTCCATAACACTTCTTCTCATGAGTATTGGATCCTAATGCTAATTCTATATTACTCATTTCTGAAATGCACTAGATAACCTAGCATGTGTTCTACAATGTTTTGTATGTTTTTTTGGAATTATGAATTAAAGTAACATTGTAGTAATTTCTTTTTGATAAACATTATTTCATGCTTGGTTATTATCAAATTTAAAGATCTAACTGCAAAATGATTTACAAAAACATCATCTTTTGTGAAATTTAACTAATATTTTTTGGATTATCATTGTACAACCCTGATATTCGCGGAGAGGATAGGCAACTAAAGGCGAGCGAGCCAGAGGGGCCGGCGAGTCAAGAGCACGCCAAGTGCTCGCCAGGAGCCGGCGAGTCAAGAACTCGCCAAGTGCTCGCTAAGGAAGCAAGCGAGTCAAGAACTCGCCAAGTGCTCGCTAGGAGCCGGCGAGTCAAGAACTCGCCAAGCGCTCGCTAAGGAAACGAGCGAGTCAAGAACTGGACAAGTGCTCGCAAGGAGGCGAGCGGGTCAAGTGTTCGCTAGGAATCGGCCAAGTTACCACGTCACCCTTGGTGGTCTGCCTTTAGCCTCTCCGAACAGCGGAGTTTGGCTGTTAGCAGACCCATTTGGGGTGCAGATAGTAAAATCAAGAGGAGGAATCCTGCTATTTGCAGGCCGGATCAGAAAATCTATAAATAGGACCTCAAGGGCACCTTTGGAGAGGATCTCACTTCAGCTTCCCTCTCCTTAGGCTTTCTTTGGTTAGCATTTACAGAGCTCTCCAAGGTGCCCAAGTCTCAGCTTTGGCTTGGGAGGGGAAGCGCTCAACGATCTTCTGGGTTAGTGGAGGGACCTCCTCGCTGAGACTGAGGTCTTAGTCAGATTCTTAATCTTCCGTCCACCCTCCTCGAGGGATCAGTAAGGGCTAGCCGCCCCTCATTTCGGTGAGGGCCCCGAGCTCTACGAGGGACCAAGAAATCGGTTTCAACATTTTGGTGCGGTGAGCGTGGAGCGTGGCTGGTTCAAGAAAGTTCCAGAGAAGGGTTATGGCGGGAGATGAGGAGCAGGGCGAGGAGTTCGGCGAGACCCCTCAGGATGCGATGGCTAGGATGCTCGCGGATTTCAGAAAGGAGGTGCTCGACACCCTGGGGTTCACGGTCACAGCTCTGCGAAGTGAGTTTGCGACCCCGGCACCTCAGGCGACCACTCCCCCAACAATAATCGGCGAGAGGGCATCAGGAGGAAGGGCTGGAAAAGATGTTATCGTCGGCTTAGGCCAGAGCTAGGAAGGCCGGGTGCTGTTCGCCAGCCCGGCGAGCTCTGTGCCGGCGAGCTCAGCGCTAGCGAGCTCCATCCCAGCGAGCGCGTCACTGGCGAGTGCACGCCAAGAGGAAGCGGCGACTGTTGGAGTGGTTCAGGCGAGTACCGCCTTCGCGAGCACAGTCCTGGCGAGCTCAAGTTTGGCGAGCGAGCTTGGGGGACGCGTGGAGCCGGGAAGAGTGACAGGAGGGGGAAGCCCCTTTTGCGAGTTGGTGCTTTCCGCACCCGTCCCGGGGGGATTTGGAGAATGGGATTGGGTGTACTACAACGGTAGAGATGACCCTGTCCAGCACCTGCAGAGTTTCGAAGACTCGGTCTCCATCAGGCCGATGTCATATGCCTTTAAGTATCGGCTCTTTGCCGTCACCCTCAAGGAGATGGCCAGGGACTGGTTCCATCATCTCCCAGCAGGGTCCATCTACTCGTTCGAAGATTTGTGCCGAAGTTTCTTGCTGAGGTTCTCGACCTCAAAAAAGAGGAAGAAGGACGCTGATTCCCTCTTCGCAGTGAAGCAGGGACCCAGGGAGTCGCTGGCTCAGTATGCCGATCGATTCCAGGAGGAAGTGCAGCTCACTCAGGAGATGCCTGGGTTTGCACTCCAACTCGCCTTCACAGTCGGGTTGAGAGAGAGTTTCTTTAAGATGGCGTTGAAGAGAAAAGCCCCCGTCTCCTTTGAAGAGCTGATGGAGAGGGTGTCGGAGGAAGTCGCAAGTGAGGAAGCCAATCCGGAGCTCACCAGGAGGCTAGCAAAGCTCAGTGAGCTGGAGGTGAGGCAGCAGGAGGTCAGGAGAAGGGAAGAACCCCGGGCCCCGGAGGGAGAATGGAGGCCGCAAGGGGGAGGAGTGCAAGGGCAGGGAAGGGGTTACGACCCAAGAAGGGGTAACCATGTCGGAGGTCAATGGATGCCCCCCCCAGTTAGGGTGGAGGCAAGGTCCGATGCAAATGCCTCCCCCTCCCCAGCAGGCCATGGCGATTGGACGAGGAAGAGGAAGAGGAAGGGGAAGGGGAGGAGAGGCGGAAATGACGGCCGCTAGGAGAAGAAGGAATAGGGTGGCAGAGGCCGAGGCAAGGGAAGTGGCAGTGCCATATTGCATCTTCCATGATGTGGAAGGCCACTCAACGGACACCTGTCTGGAGTTCCTAGAAGTGAAGAGGGGCAGAGCGCCCGCACCACCACAGCAGCAGCCATTAAGGATCGTGGAGGTTGAACCTCGAGAGGAGGAGGAAAGGTGTGAGGATAGAGCTGATATGGGAAGTAGAGGAGGGATCGGGGTGATCCATGGCGGGGTAGGGGTGGAGGCGACCTGCAAGGCTAGCCTCGATACCATCTACCGTCGCAGCGTGGCTTCGACATCCACCGCCCCACCCCCGGCCGAAAAAATCGTTTTCACTCAGAAAGACATGCCGGGCTACGAGGACCCGTTCTGCGACGCGCTGGTCATCCAGACGGCGATCGAGAACTTCACCGTCTCCCGGATCCTAGTGGACAACGGAAGTTCGGTCAACGTCATCTTCAAGAAGGCGTTTGCCAAGATGGAGGTAGAGCCTAGGAGGGTGTTGGCCTCAGATGGCCCTTTGTTCGGATTCTCAGGGGAGAGGAAGGAAGTAGAAGGGGGAGTGGGGCTTCATGTGACCCTGGGCGGACAGTCTCGGAACTGTCGTTTTGTCATTGTGGACGCCCCAAGCAGTTACAGCGCTATTTTTGGACGGCCACTAATTAGTGCGTTCCGCTGTGTCCCTTCCACCTTTCATCAATGCCTCAAGTTCAACGATGGAGGGGTTCAGGTGCGGATCAGAGGGGATCCCAAGGTGGCAAGACAGTGCTACGTAACGGCTGTCAACACCCTCTCCTGGATGGGAGAAGCTGAGAAGTGGGATAGGATGATGGAGGAGGCGGCCGAAGCCGGAGGTAAGGAGGTAGCTGAGGAGAGGTTGGAAGGAGTTGGAGTCCATGCCCAGGAAGGGGTAGCTGAGGAACCCCGGGCGGAAAGAGAGGAAGAAGAAGAGAAGGCCCAGGGGGGAGGGCAGAAGAGCTGATGGTGGTAGGAAAGGAAGTTGAGGAGGAATCCCAGGCTCCCACGTGTGCCGAAGAGGAGAAGGCTTGGGGAGAGCAGTCCCGGTTGGAGGCTGTGGATGAGGTCGTAGAGCTCGAGGTCACCACCCGGATGGGGGTGGTGGAAAAAGTCCGGGTCAGCAGAGAACTCAGCCCAGAAGATCAAGCGGAGATTCTGGCTTGCGTACAGAAGAACATGGACGTCTTCGCTTGGAGCGCCGCGGAAATGCCCGGGATCGACGCGGATGTGGCTTGCCATCGCCTCAACCTCGACCCCGGCGCCCGCCCCATCCGCCAGAAGAGGAAGGTCGTCGCAGACAAGCTAGAAGGGCCCATCCGCGAGGAGGTGGGCAAACTCCTGCAGGCCGAATTTGTATCGGAGATCCAGTATCCAGGCTGGGTCTCCAACGTCGTTATGGTAAAAAAGGGAGGAGGTAAGTGGCGTATGTGTATCGAATTTTCGCTTCTTAATAAATCATGCCCGAAAGATTGCTACCCCCTGCCCAGAATCGACGCGCTGGTTGACTCAGCCGTTGGTTTTTCTGTAATGTCTTTCTTAGATGCTTTTTCAGGTTACCATCAAATCCGCATGCATCCCCCGGACATCAAGGATGTTTCCTTCATCACGGGGGATGGATGTTATTTCTATAAGATGATGCCCTTCGGGCTCAAGAACGCAGGGGCTACGTACCAAAGGATGATGGATAGGGTCTTCCACGAGCAGAAAGGAAGAAATTTAGAAGTCTATGTTGACGACCTTATGGTGAAGAGCCGAGACCTTGGGACTCACCTCCGAGACCTCGAAGAGACATTCAGGACCCTGCGGCGGTACAAGATGAAACTCAATCACTTGAAGTGTGTCTTCGGGGCGAGCCGAGGGAAGTTCCTGGGCCATTTGCTCACCCCCGCAGGAGTGGAGCCCAACCCGGACAAAGTTAAAGCGGTGATGGAGTTGGAGTCGCCAAGAAATCCGAAGGAGGTTCAGAGCCTTACGGGGAAATTGGCTGGGCTCAGCAGGTTCCTCTCCAAGGCGGGAGAAAAGTGTGCACCTTTTTTCAAAGTGCTGCGGGGAAACAAGAAGTTTGAATGGACCCCGGAGTGCGAGATGGCCTTCCAGGCTCTGAAAGAACAACTCACCCAAACCCCTCTGCTCCAGGGACCGAGGCCAGGAGAAGACCTATCCCTGTACCTGGGGGTAGGGTCCGAAGCAGTATGCTCCATGTTAATCCGGGAAGAAGGGAAGAAACAGTTCCCTATCTACTACGTCAGCCGAGTGCTGAAGAAGGCAGAGCTCCGGTACCCGATTTTGGAAAAGTTGGCCTTCGCATTGGTGGTGTCAGCCCGGAGGCTCCGGCCTTACTTTCAAGCCCATTCAATTAAAGTAGTGACGGACCACCCGCTCTGCAAAATCATGGAAGGGGTGGATCACTCAGGAAGGTTGGCAAAGTGGTCCGTGGAGTTGAGCGAATTCAATATCACATTCGTGCCCAGGACGTCCATCAGGGCTCAAGCGGTGGCAGACTTCATGGCCGACTATGCGGCCGAAGTGGGGGAGCACAAGCTACCCCCCCCCCCCCCCCCCCCCCCAGAAGCATGGAAGATGTTGGTGGACGGAGCGTCGGGAAAATACTCCTATGGAGGGGGAATAGTCCTGGTGAGTCCTCAGGGGACTCGGATTGAGCAAGCCTTAAACATCCATTTCCCAATCACCAACAACCAGGCTGAATACGAAGCAGTGATAGCGGGCCTTCGATTGGCCCGGGAACTGGGTGTGCAGGACGTTAAGGTCTCCACGGACTCCATGGTGGTAACATGCCCGATCAAGGGAGAATTTGAAGCAAAGGAACCGACCCTCCTACTATACCTGGAAAAGGTTAAGGGGGTCATCGGGCAGTTCCGCACCTTCTCCATCAAGCACGTGCCGAGGGAGGAGAGCACCCAGGCGGACCTCCTAGCCAAGTTCGGTCCCCGAGCGGGAGGGACGACTTCAGAACTCTTCCGGCCCTCCATCGAGGAAGGAGAATTGATGGAGGTGGATCGACAAGCCTCGTGGATGGATCCGATCATCACCTTCCTATCCTCCGGGCAGTTCCCTGGAGAGGATGTGGACAAGAGACGCTTCAGGTATAAGTCCGCCTATTACTCCTTGCATGCAGGGGGGCTATATAGAAAGACCCTCTCGGGACTCCTGGCCCGTTATGTCTCCGAGGAGGAGGTCCCGAGAGTGCTGGAAGAAATCCACTCCGTGGAGTACGGCAGTCACTCCGGGAGTCAGACCCTGGAAGGGAGGGTGTTGAGACAAGGCTACTTCTGGCCCACTCTCAGCAGGGATGCGGCAGAGTTCGCAAGAAAGTGTCCGAAATGCCAGCTCTACGCCCCGCTCCAGCTCCTCCCAGCCCAAAGGCTCCGGACCATCACGGCACCCTGGCCCTTCGCCATATGGGGGTTGGATCTGGTCGGCCCCTTTCCCCAAGCTAGCGGCCAGAGGAAGTTCCTGTTGGTCATGATCGACTACTTCTCCAAGTGGGTAGAGGTGAAAGCACTTGCTAAAGTAACCTCTCAGGTTGTAAGGAATTTTGTGTGGGGAGAAATAATTTGCAGACATGGACTCCCTCTAGCTATAGTGACGGACAATGGGCCGCAGTTTGCGAGTGAAGAGTTTGTCGGCTTCTGCACTCAGCTCGGCATTGACCTCAGGTTCGCTTCGGTCCACCACTCGAGGAGTAATGGGCAGGTGGAGGCGGCGAACAAGATAATCGTTAACCTGCTAAAAAAGAAAGTGGACAACCTTCGAGGAAGTTGGGTGGAACAGCTACCCTCCGTCCTCTGGGCCATGAGGACTACTCTGAATACCGCCACCAGGGAGACTCCATTCAAGCTCTCTCACGGGTCCGAGGCCGTTCTCCCCATAGAGTTTGAGGTGAAGACCCCCCGGGTGATCGCCACGAGCGATGGGGATGAAGAGTGGCTGGAAGGTAACAATGCAGAGCAGAGGCTGTCCTTGGACCTGGTGGAAGAACTCCGAGACTTGGCTACCATCAGGCAGGAAGAGGTCAAGCGGCGGATGGCTCGATATTTTGACAGACATATCCGGATAAAACACTTTCAGAAAGGAGATCTAGTCCTGAAGAAGGTCGACGCGGCCGGTAGAGGGGCCACGGTGGGAAAGCTTAACCCCAACTGGGAAGGACCATATATTGTAAGCAGGGTGCTCAAGTCGGGATGGTATCATCTCCAGGATGTGGAAGGGGTACCCCTCGATCGAGCCCGAAGTGGGGATGATTTGAAAAGGTTTTACCCTTGAGTGCTTTATTATGTTGCTTAATTAATGTCTTGCTCCTTTCTTATGACGCTTATAACTACTACCGCACCGACACGACAAAGGTTGGGTATGTTGGTGCTGGAATTCCCCAGATCGATTCCGCTCCCGGGCTCTCACTAGATGGGGGGTTCAGGTTGATCTCTGGAGAAGCTGGCAAAGTAACAAGGGTTGGTGCTGGAATGCCCCAGATCGATTCCGCTCCCGGGCTCTCACTAGACGGGGGGTTCAGGTTGATCTCTGGAGAGGCTGGCAAAATAACAAGGGTTGGTGCTGGAATACCCCAGATCGATTCCGCTCCTGGGCAATCACTAGATGGGGGTTCAGGTTGATCTCTGGAGAGGCTGGCAAAGTAACAAGGGTTGGTGCTGGAATGCCCCAGATCGATTCCGCTCCCGGGCTCTCACTAGACGGGGGGTTCAGGTTGATCTCTGGAGAGGCTGGCAAAGTAACAAGGGTTGGTGCTGGAATGCCCCAGATTTATTCCGCTCCCGGGCTCTCACTATACGGGGGGTTCAGGTTGATCTCTGGAGAGGCTGGCAAAGTAACAAGGGTTGGTGCTGGAATGCCCCAGATCGATTCCGCTCTCGGGCTCTCACTAGACGGGGGGTTCAGGTTGATCTCTGGAGAGGCTGGCAAAGTAACAAGGGTTGGTGCTGGAATTACCCAGATCGATTCCGCTCCCGGGCTCTCACTAGACGGGGGGTTCAGGTTGATCTCTGGAGAGGCTGGCAAAGTAACAAGGGTTGGTGCTGGAATGCCCCAGATCGATTCCGCTCCCGGGCTCTCACTAGACGGGGGGTTCAGGTTGATCTCTGGAGAGGCTGGCAAAGTAACAAGGGTTGGTGCTGGAATGCCCCAAATCGATTCCTCTCCCGGGCTCTCACTAGACGGGGGGTTCAGGTTGATCTCTGGAGAGGCTGGCAAAGTAACAAGGGTTGGTGCTGGAATGCCCCAGATCGATTCCGCTCCCGGGCTCTCACTAGACGGGGGGGGTTCAGGTTGATCTCTGGAGAGGCTGACAAAGTAACAAGGGTTGGTGCTAGAATGCCCCAGATCGATTCCGCTCCCGGGCTCTCACTAGACGGGGGGTTCAGGTTGATCTCTGGAGAGGCTGGCAGTGTAACAAGGGTTGGTGCTGGAATGCCCCAGATCGATTCCGCTCCCAGGCTCTCACTAGACGGGGGGTCCAGGTTGATCTCTGGAGGAGCCGGCAAAGTCGTGCATAGGTTGAGCAGGTAAGACAAGATACTCATGCCAGGGGATTCTGGCTCGCAATTGACCCCAAGACCCGGGCGTGGTGAGGACAGAGGATCACTCGCGCACGAGGATCAGTCACGGCAGGGTAATAAAGCCGATGGCTCGCAAGGTCACTCGCAAAAGGTATCGAAGCGAATAAGGAAAATGACCCGGGAGGAGTCCGTTCTCGCGACAAACCGCGGATACCGGAGGGAACCCGCCAGTGGCGAGTGCGAATGAGGTAGGCGAGAGCGACCTAGGTATAATACAACGAGAAAAGGACGCCGACAAAATAGGGGCGAGCGCGAGCGCTAAATGAAGTTCCACATACACGAACATAAAAAGATAGGGACCTCACGGACACAATGGAAAAGACTGCGTGCGAACCATGAATAAAACATAACAAAGAAAAAAGATTGACAAAACGTTCCCCTTCATTCCTAAAAAAAGATTACAATTCGGCGGCGGTCTCGCCGGAAACAAAAAGAAAAGGAAAACTTTTACATCATTAACGAAAAGAAAAACCAAGGTGGCTCGCCAGACAGCCCTTCAATCGCTCTCTCGACCCTCCGCCTCAGAGATGGGCGCGAACAAGTCGGGAACGACTTGCTCCGCGGTGAACTCCATGGCATCGGGGATGATCATGCCTGCTCCCTTGAGAATGTCGAGGACAAGCTCCGCGATCCCCATCGACCTCTTGCGGTCGGCTTCCTTCTCTTCCCGCGAATGACCGCGAGTCCCAGTTCGCGGAGGAGGAGGAGGAAGCACCGCCGAGGCCAGGTCGTGGACCTGGGCCTTGAGACAAGTATTCTCCAACTCCAAGTCAGCGATCCGCGCGTGGAGCTGACTGACGGACTCGGCGTCCTACAAGAGGTGGCTTAGCGAAAGGAGAGAGAAGCCAAACTGGAAGAGACTTCCACCGAGCAACACTTACCAGCCCGCCTTGAAGGCTGGCGAGGAGGCCCTCTGACAAGGCCTCTTTCCCCTTAAGCTCCGCGACTTCATCCGCGGACTTCTGAAGCTCGACTTTAAGCTCCTTGATCTCCCTATCCGGCGTGAGGTACCGACGACCCACCATGTGTGTTAGCTCCATCGCCCGGAACTGGGCTCGCATCGCCTCGTACACGGCCCCTCTCGGCATGAAGGATCGAAAGAGGGAGGCGTCCTCGCGACCATAGAGACCAAAGGCGAGGGCGAACGCCTCACCCCCGGCCTTACCGGCCTCTACCCAGGAGGGGAGCAGAGAGGAGCAGGCGATCTTGTTCTGGTCAGGGTCCCACGCGGGCACCGGTTCGCCGACCGCATCCAATAGCTTCATGCCGAGCCCGAAGTTAGTATGGCTCGACGGCTTGGGTCTGGCGACAGTCTCCCCTGGCTCGCCCCCCTCTTTGGCGAGCTCCTGATCCGCAGAAGGAGAGGGGAGGTCGGGCTCAGACAGGTCCATGACCTCCTTCGCCTTGGCAGCAGAGGGAGTCTTCTTGGCCATCTTCACCGCCCCCTGCGAAGCAAGCCGGCGTTGGAGAGGAGGACGCTTCTTTTTCGACGAAGAGCTCGGGACGTCGCGGCAGGCCTCGGCGGCCACGCGCGCGAGCGAGCCGGGAGAAAGAGAAGAGGGAGGCGCATGAGGCGGATTGAGGGGGAGATCGCATTCTCCTACAAAGATAACGAGCGTTAGACGATAAAAAGAAAGAGGATTAAGAAAGTGGGCGAGTTCAAGCAAAACCTTCTCCCGGAAGGACAGGTGGCGGGAGGTCCACTCGCTCTCGGAGGAAGGCGACCTCGAAGTTTTTTCCTTTAAGGAACTGATACAGCGCCGCGTCGCAACCACCTAGCGAGATCGGAGGGCGGTAGGTAGCCTCGTCTCGCTGAATAGGGGTGTAAGATATGTTGCCGAAGGGACCCTTCACCAGGATGAACTTTTGCGTCCAGTAGTGAGTTTTGTTCACCGTCTCGCAGACGGTAACATGCTGGCTCGCAAAGTGAGCCGTTCCGTCCCTGTTCGCGCGAAATGAGAAGATCTTGCGGAAGTAGAGCAGGCTGAACTCGATCCTCTCCGCCCTGAGGTAACTGGCGAACGCGACCACCACGGCGATCGCGTTCGGCGTCAGCTGGCACAGCAGGACGCCGAAGTACTTTAGCACCTGGAAAAGCCGACAAACATTAAGCGCTGCTCGCAAAGCAATTCAGGAAAGCCAAGGATGAGAAATAGATGATACCTGGCGCACTTCCGGCCAGAGAGGGAGTCGAAACCCATTTTCGAAATGGGCAACAGGAATCGCAAGCTCGTCCGGGTGCGGGTCGCTGAGGGAATCCCTATCGGTAGGACAACGAGCCGCGAAACCGGAGTGGATGAACTGGTCAGCGGCGGCCCGATATTCCTCCTTCGTGAGGTTGGCGCAGTAGAAAATGCCGTCGAGGAAAGCCTTGGCGCACTTGGCTCGCCCCTCTGTTTCCGCCTCGCCAACCATGGTATGTGATCCGCCAAGTCACGAAGGTCGCGAAAACGAGCTAAAAAGCTGCGAGAGAAATAGAAAGAGAAAGAACGCGAGGAGGAAACAGTAAATGCGGTGGTTGA
Organism: Dactylorhiza incarnata; assembly: GCA_033032865.1. NCBI lineage: Eukaryota > Viridiplantae > Streptophyta > Magnoliopsida > Asparagales > Orchidaceae > Dactylorhiza > Dactylorhiza incarnata. The sequence goes on along the minus strand of JAWHQI010000235.1, from coordinate 3,027,723 downwards.
AAAGAAAAACGGTCGGCTATTTATAGGAATAAGGAGAGAGGGAAGAAGCCATAGCGTCGTTATCTGCGGATAGCGGATCCGCGCGGTACTCTCCAGCCTCCAGGGATCCAATTCACTCCTTGCGAGTCGGCAACCTGATAAAAGCTTTTCCCCACTGGCGAGCTGACACTAAAGACAATGAATCACAAGGGAAAGAAGCGCGGGAGGTGCGCGAGTGCGAGTAACAGAGATGTAATTCTCATGAGAGCAAACCAAGCGGGAAAAAGAATGAGATAAAAAGCAAAAAACATGATAATAATAACAGGCTCGCAAGCGAGTCAAAGTACTGTTACTACAGATTCATAAAGATTGTTCGCGACCCCTCCTAATAAAGAGGAGGGGGGAAGAAAGACAATAGAAAGGCATTACGAAGAGCCTCAATATCGCAACCACTTCCAGCGACCGCGACCCCGGACACCAGAGCGGGGGGGGGGGGGGGGGACTCGCGGGTAATGATACTCGCGGAGTGACCTGTTCGCCTGGCCCGTCAGTCGCATATAGTCATCGATGCGAGCAATATACACCCCAGGGGAGGTCGCGTCGCCCTGATCGGTCGGTCGTATCTCAGCAAGAACGCGCGCGTTCGCGTCCTCCATCGCGGCGAACCTTTCTTCATTGGCGAGACGGTCTAACCGATTCTACTCGTGTAGATCCCTTAGCAGGGTGGTATGCTTCTGAAATATCTCCGTGACCCGCCTCTTCATTCTCTCCGGATCGCTGGGATCCCCCAAAAAGTCAGCGAGCTGGCTCGGCGAAGGAGGTGAAGACATCTCCAGTGCTCCAGACTCTGACTCGGAGAGAGGGGTCGATGGGTTACCTGCGAAGTAGCAATCAGCGACAAGGTGAATAGCAACACTCAGTGACAGCAGTCTAACCTAGGGGAGGAATTGGAGTACTGGGCCGCTGGCGGGAGGTGCCCGGCTGACCCCGGAATGCCTCAATAAAGGCAGGGGTGAGGGCCTTACCCAGACCAGGGGCGAGCGCGGGTCTGAAGCCAAGTCCAGGCACGGCAATCAACGTCCCTCCTGGGCTCCTCTGACCCAGGACGCCGAATCCCGGAGTGGAAATATTCTGATTCGGCATGAAGGGCGAGTTCGCTGGAGGAGGAACTTGATCCTCTGGCGCCGCGAGGGAAGACACTGCATGAAAAGTAAGTACGATTTAGCGAGTCAAGGAACGTAAGGGAAAATGAGGTAGTTTGCTCACCTCATTGCGAAGGCGAGTCCTGTCTATCAACGACCCTCGTATCCGCAAGAATAACGTCACCCCCACCCGTAGAAGAGAGATGGATCTCCGTGTTTGGCCTTCCCGATTCGCTCTCGTCCGGAGGATCATTCTGCAAATATGATAAATAAGGGCGAAAAGGAAGAGCACCAAATAAGCAACTGGGCGATAATACCTGAGAGGCGCGCTCGTCATCCGGAGAATGCGGCGAAGAGGAAGGCCCACCCCCACCAGCCGGGCGCCGGACGGCCTTTGCCGTCCTTAGGGAAGGAGGAGGCGGAGAGCGTCGCGGGGAATTCCAGGAGGCGATGACAGCGGTCTTCCCCTTCTGGGCCGCCTGCGAAGCATTTAGGCGAGCCAGCATCTCGTCCTTTTTCGACATTGTGTTGGGGGCGAGAGACCGAATAAGAAAAGCCAGAGAAAAATAAAGAGTTCAAATGACGACCAAGGAGAGTGGTATTTATAATGGTAGACGTGGAACCCACCGAAAGATTCTCGCCACGTCACCGAGGGGCTGACAAATATCAAGGGTTGGATGATTCTTCGCAAGCCTAAAAAGCCTCGCGAAGAGCGGGGATTGTGTACAACCCCGATATTCGCCGAGAGGACAGGCAACTAAAGGCGAGCGAGCCAGAGGGGCCGGCGAGTCAAGAGCTCGCCAAGTGCTCGCCAGGAGCCGGCGAGTCAAGAACTCGCCAAGTGCTCGCTAAGGAAGCAAGCGAGTCAAGAACTCGCCAAGTGCTCGCTAGGAGCCGGCGAGTCAAGAACTCGCCAAGCGCTCGCTAAGGAAACGAGCGAGTCAAGAACTGGCCAAGTGCTCGCAAGGAGGCGAGCGGGTCAAGTGTTCGCTAGGAATCGGCCAAGTTACCACGTCACCCTTGGTGGTCTGCCTTTAGCCTCTCCGAACAGCGGAGTTTGGCTGTTAGCAGACCCATTTGGGGTGCGGATAGTAAAATCAAGAGGCGGAATCCTGCTATTTGCAGGCCGGACCAGAAAATATATAAATAGGACCTCAAGGGCACCTTTGGAGAGGATCTCACTTCAGCTTCCCTCTCCTTAGGCTTTCTTTGGTTAGCATTTACAGAGCTCTCCATGGTGCCCAAGTCTCAGCTTTGGCTTGGGAGGGGAAGCGCTCAACGATCTTCCGGGTTAGTGGAGGGACCTCCTCGCTGAGACTGAGGTCTTAGTCAAATTCTTAATCTTCCGTCCACCCTCCTCGAGGGATCAGTAAGGCCTAGCCGCCCCTCATTTCGGTGAGGGCCCAGAGCTCTACGAGGGACCGAGAAATCGGTTTCAACAATCATTACTATTTGATGTTTTTTGTATTGCTATAAGTCTTCCGCATCTTAACCATATATGTGTTTTACCTTGCGCTTTCATGCTTACTTAATATCATGTATTTTTTGCATCATCACTTATTCTTAAAAATTCCTATCTTTCATTAAGTGATAGATTTCCTCGGAACACTTTTTATTGGTTACTTCAAACATAAACATCTTTTATGCTAAAAACTCTGAAAATTTTTTTAATGCTTATAACGCTGATCTATTTCAATGAAAGACAATTCTAAAACTCCTTATCATTTACTTAAAAAGCTCGATCATGTCTTCTCTTCTGTTTACAAATTCTTTGGTGCTTTGTTTCCCTACCCACTTTTGCTAATAACAAAGGGGGAGAACTAACTAACATGATAAATATAACCCGCTATCAAAAACCCAACATGACAAATTAAGATGATAGCTTACATATTAGGGGAGCATTCACTTAGGGGGAGCATGTATTTAAGGGGAGCAATTCTAAATGCTAATATCAATAATTATCCTAAAGTCATCACTCTCACACACACACAAGTATAGTTTCATCATGCTCATTTATTAATGCTTTGATTTATCATTAATGGATTTGTTATTATCAAAAGGGGGAGTTTGTTGGAACATGGTCTTCCGCATCTCCTAGGTTTGAGAATAACAAATCCTATGTGTATTTGATCTTGTGTGTTTAAGTGTGCAGGAAATCAAAGTCCACATGACTCAAGGATAGTGATGAGTCCAGTTTATATAGTGATTTCCGGACTCATCTGGGCTAGTTTTCATGCACTTGCACTTCACTTTAGGCCTATATTCAATTCTATTTGACCTTGTTGCCCATTTCATTGCTTAGTGCACATTTATGCCCATTGTGGTGTGATTTCATGTATTCATGTGGTCTAGTATATTTTCATGCAGGTCCAAGGGTTGTGCGTCACTCGGGATGGGTTCTGGGGGATTTTCGGTCGAAAAAGCGACTTGTCGTGCTTTTCCTTCGCGCACGACCAGGCGCACGACCACTGGTCGTGCGTTAATTCCCTCCCCAGATCGAGCGACGGCACACGATCATTGGCCTTCTTCGCGCACGACCACTGGTCGTGCGCCGCTGACCGTGCGCTATTTTGCAGTTCAAGCCTATGCTACAGGTTCTTCGCGCACGATCAGAGGTATTCCTTCGCGCACGACCATTGGTCGTGCGCCTGATCGTGCGCGGTGTTTATTTCCTGCTCCGCCTATAAATAGGCAAGTGCGATTTTAGGTCGGGATCACTTCCAGTCCGCCGTTTTCCGCCTATTTCGGGGGGTTCCGACTCCTCCAGCGCCGCCCACCTTAGGGAGGATCTCCGGGCAAGCTTTCAACGCCAAATCGTCGCCCGAGCTTCCTCTTGGCCTCCTCCTTCATCCTTGGGCTTCAAGAAGGGAGTCAACCTAGCCTTCTTCTACAAGATTGGAGCAGCTTGTGATCATTCCTCCGGTTCGTGACACGAAGAAGACGGGTCCATTGGAGAGTAGTGACAACTCTCTCTACCCCGGATGCAGTCGTGGACCGAGCTTGGACGCGGATTGACAACCCGGCGATTCCTTCCGTGAATCCTCAACAAGACTTCGGAGCCGGTCGATTTCGCACACTCAACTCCTCTTGTTGTTGATAGCTTAGTTAGGTTTCCTTATTTTTGATGAAGTATACTTCTATTTGTTAACATTAGTATGAAATCATGTCTATGTGCTTGAGTAATCTTGTTATATTTTCATTTGAGGTGTGCCTTGTGGTGTGGATTGTTTGTTGTGTTGTGCCGCCCTAACAATTATTAGTGGTGTGCTTTGCGAAGAGGCGCTTGCGACCCTCATTCCACCGTTCTCTCCACTCCATCCGCTAGCCTACTCTTCCATCCGCCTAGCGAAGTGTGGCATAGCGGCCCATGTAATCCATTCGCCCAACGAAGCAGTGCGCTCAAGGCATGCACAGTTCGACTCTGATTGCCTACTCGTCCATCCTCCCTTGCGACGCAGCGCGCTCAAGGCCTGCCTAGTCTCCATCCCGCCAAGCGAAGCATTGCATAGCGGCATTGCATAGGAGTAGTTGTAGTTGTTTTCTTTTATTTTCCATAAGCCAAACCAACTCTCCCGCATTCCATCCGACCTTTAGGACTTCGATCTCAAGTCCTTCCTTGAAAGTTAACTCCACCTTACTGTGTTCCTTTGAGATCGATACTTGGGGATTCATTCCCATTTTATATTACTTGAACGATCGGTACACTGCCGTTTTGTGCCGCAGTCTTACTACCACCTTTAACGGTGTGCGAGATTTGCGCCATCAAGTTTTTGGCGCCGTTGCCGGGGAGGAATACAGACGTGTGAATTTTCTGGAGAGGGAGAATCTGAGAGAGAAGCCCTTCCATTTGTAAATTGCGTCGTTTATTTTTATTTCAGTTCTTTTTATTCAATTTTCCTGTTTTTAAATAGGTTGTTTAGTAAATTACTGTTAGGTGTAACAGTTTGCACGATAGTGTCTTTATTTTGAATCTTGCTATCTCCATATAATGTGGGCTGCATTTAATATTCGTTGCCGTTTATGTGGAGATATTTCTCACGCTAGTGATAGATGCCCTACGGAAGATGGTGGGCATAATTCTCGTGGCCCGGTGTACAGAGCACCATTTTCCTATGGTTCTTCATGCCCTGTGCCCAAGTCTAATGGCCACTCGTCCTCGCCGCATACACCATTTTTATATTCCTCCCCGGCCCCTCAAGGACCAAGGAGTAATATAAAACGGTACTTGTTCTGTCAAAGCATGGATCACGCCCTGAAGGACTGTGCTGAGTATCTTCGCCAATTGGACGAGGATGATGAGTCGGATATCTGGATCGTCCCGAGTCCTACTTCCGGCAGCACACCTTCAACATCAGGTTATGTGTCTGTGTCACCTTCATCTTGTGAAGGGTATGATGTGGACACAGTCACCAGATGCGTGGCTGATCTAGGCTCTGACATGGCCGAGCCTATCTCCCCTGTGCATCCATCACCTAGCGTAGATTTGATTCTTTGTGAGGAATCAGTGCTTGACCTTTATCCAAGCAACATTCCTTCCCCTGTTGTGCATTCTACTACGCTCGTCTCCGACGACATTGTTGATGATGTGTCGCAAGATGAAGCTGGCAATCTATGTATTGTGCCTACTCCTATGGAGGAGGACAACCTTCTAGGTGAAGAGGAGCTTTCCTCAGCACCGGTGGAGGAAGTCCAAATCCTAGGCATGGCCCTTGTTGATCCCGCCGAACCTTGTAGCATTGATGACAATGCAAGCATTATTTTACTTTCCCAAACTATTGGGAGTAAGTCCGGGACCACTCCCCCGCTTGATTTTTATTTATGTTTTTCTTCTCTTTTATTTCTTGACCCCCCTTCTACTATATCTGAGCCTGTGCAGGTTGAGTCTTCGCAGGTACTTCAGGAGGACTTAGAGCATTCTGCTCAAGTCAATGATGAGTGTATCCTCTCATGTGAGGAGGTTGATCCCCCCTCCATAGAGGAAGCCTCATTCATTTCCTTCTCCTCCTGTAGACCTGCTGTGGATGACACCTTGCTTGGCAAGGATTTTTTGTGTGAGATGAGTGAGGCTTATTCCTCCTCCTCATCTTACATTCTGTTTCCTCTACCTGTGCGTTGCAGGTATTACTATACAGGTAGATGGGTGACTGTTTTATCCCCGTATCGGTACCGGCCACCGAAACGGATAATGGAAAAGTTACCTGTGCATTTTCTATTCCATATGCCCATTAGCTAGAACTCGTAAAGTTTTGAATAAGTCGTGCTGGGAAGACAATAACCCCAGTATTTATCTTATTTTTTTCTTGCATTGTATTTTTCGTTAAGTAGAATAGTTAGTTAAATTTCAATTCAGTTTTAGTTTTTCTATTTCTTTTTGTTTTTGCGGAGCTCACCCCTGCAGGTCATTCCTATGGAAGGCGGTGGTCGCGATTCTTCGTATGGCGGAGGTGCGGCTTGGTCTTGTTCTACACGCGTCTTCTGGTATGCTCATTTGCTGAGCATTGGGTACCCTCTTCCCCCAACTTTGTTTTATAATATCTTAATGCATAGTTTAAGTCTGGGGGAGAGCTAGTATCTGTTACCCAAAGCACGTGACACTGCATATGCATACTAGAAGCTTTTATTGATTTATTTTGTTTAGATCATTGCATCACACACCACTTGCACCCACTTGAGCGTGTGCTTAGCTGTTTGCGTGCCGCGAGTTTAACTCATTTCTTGAGCAAGGTTCGGGCAAATCATTGTGCTGGCTTTTAAATTATATAGTGGAGTAATATGTTGACTCCGGTGTTCCTAGTCTAATGCTTTTGTGAGCATAGAGATTTGTGTGGATTAGATTCCTTTTTATACTAGTAGTCTTATACATTTCTATTAGTGTAAGTAATGTTTGCTCAACTCAAATTGTGAATCCAGTTTGAATCAAAAGGTAGCATATGGGTGTGTGTAAATTATCGCTAGACATGTATTGCTTGTGTCAGGAGGAAGGATAACCTTTCTCGGTGACTAAGAACTCTTCCTAAGCGATTCTTGAAGCATTGGCATAAGATAATTCTGTTGCGCAAGAATGACGTAGGCCGTCATTTTGGCCTGGTTGAGCCTTTGTGCCAATCCTGATATCTTATCCTCGTTAGCCCATTTGTGCCTACCCCATCCCTTCGATTCAGCTCCACATTTTATTCCACCAAAACCAAAAAGCCGATCCTAGTCACATACCCAAAGCTGAGCTTTAGCTGTTTTCACATTTGTATTTTGGAATGTTGATGTGGTGATGTTAAATTTGGAGATGTGGTTGTACTCCCTTGAACATTTGCTGAATTTAAAAAAATATAAAATTAGAAGAAGAAATGAAATGAGATAAAAGAAAAGAAAATGAGAATGAGTTTAATTGAAAATCTATTTGAGATATGTTTTTTGGAGTAGGCGGTGCACATACCCATGCGTTCAGGTCCAAGTCTGGGGGTGTGGTGCATCCGCGTGTTTTTGTAGCTGCGGGGATAGAGTTATTGTTTAAGCTCATTTGGGTTGGGTGCTTTAAGCCGTCCTGTTTATCATTGTTTACCTCACCGTAACCCAAGCCTCATGAAAAACCTTAAGCCCTACCGACTCACGCTATGAACTAATCTAGTGCTGTGGAGAGAATGTGACCGGGCGAGCTTATGGTCTCCGACACCGATGGATTTTGGTGGAGTTTGTCCCAAACCCTAGCCTGGGCAATGCTCATCTCAGCGTGTATTTTACTTTCCCCATATGCGTGACCGATTGATTCACCGTGATTCACATTTATGAGTAGTAGTAATATTTATTTACTCCATTAGAAGCATATAAACTATGTGTATAATTAGAAACCTTATACACTATTTCTCTATGCACTTGGGTATGCGACTTCGCATGGTACTCCTCGGTGTAATTTTAAGCTAGCTATTTATTTTTCCCCGCCTGCTTAGGATGCGTTTGCTCGGGACGTGCAAACAGGTAAGTCTGGGGGTATGATGAGTCCAGTTTATATAGTGATTTCCAGACTCATCTGGGCTAGTTTTCATGCACTTGCACTTCACATTAGGCCTATATTCAATTCAATTTTATCACGTTGCCCATTTCATTGCTTAGTGCACATTTATGCCCATTGTGGTGTGATTTCATGTATTCCTGTGGTCTAGTATATTTTCATGCAGGTCCAAGGGTTGTGCTTCACTCGGGATGGGTTCTGGGGGATTTTCTGTCGAAAAAGCCACTGGTCGTGCTTTTCCTTCGCGCACGACCAGGCGCACGACCACTGGTCGTGCGTTAATTCCCTCCCCAGATCGAGCGACGGCACACGATCATTGGCCTTCTTCGCGCACGACCACTGGTCGTGCGCCGCTGACCGTGCGCTATTTTACAGTTCAAGCCTATGCTACAGGTTCTTCGCGCACGATCAGAGGCATTCCTTCGCGCACGACCATTGGTCGTGCGCCTGATCGTGCGCAGTGTTTATTTCCTGCTCTGCCTATAAATAGGCAAGCGCGATTTTAGGTCGGGATCACTTCCAGTCCGCCGTTTTCCGCCTATTTCGGGGGGTTCCGACTCCTCCAGCGCCGCCCACCTTAGGGAGGATCTCCGGGCAAGCTTTCAACGCCAAATCGTTGCCCGAGCTTCCTCTTGGCCTCCTCCTTCATCCTTGGGCTTCAAGAAGGGAGTCAACCTAGCCTTCTTCTTCATGATTGGAGCAGCTTGTGATCTTTCCTCCGGTTCTTGACACGAAGAAGACGGGTCCATTGGAGAGTAGTGACAACTCTCTCTACCATGGACGCAGTCGAGGACCGAGCTTGGACGCGGATTGACAACCCGGTGATTCCATCCGTGAATCCTCAACAAGACTTCGGAGCCGGTCGATTTCGCACACTCACCTCCTCTTGCTGTTGATAGCTTAGTTAGGTTTCCTTATTTTTGATGAAGTATACTTCTTTTTGTTAACATTAGTATGAAATCATGTCTATGTGATTGAGTAATCTTGTTATATTTTCATTTGAGGTGTGCCTTGTGGTGTGGATTGTTTGTTGTGTTGTGCCGCCCTAACAATTGTTAGTGGTGTGCTTTGCGAAGAGGCGCTTGCGACCCTCATTCCGTCATTCTCTCCACTCCATCCACTAGCCTACTCTTCCATCCGCCTAGCGAAGCGTGGCATAGCGGCCCGTGTAATCCATTCGCCCAACGAAGTAGTGCGCTCAAGGCCTGCACAGTTCGACTCCGCTTGCCTACTCGTCCATCCGCCCTTGCGACGCAGCACGCTCAAGGCCTGCCTAGTCTCCATCCCGCCAAGCGAAGCATTGCATAGCGGCATTGCATAGGAGTAGTTGTAGTTGTTTTCTTTTATTTTCCAAAAGCCAAACCTTTAGGACTTCGATCTCAAGTCCTTCCTTGAAAGTTAACTCCACCTTACTGTGTTCCTTTGAGATCGATACTTGGGGATTCATTCCCATTTTATATTACTTGAACGATCGGTACACTGCCGTTTCGTGCCGCAGTCTTACTACCGCCTTTAGCGGTGTGTGAGATTTGCGCCATCAGATAGTTGTCCCCAAAATTGAGGCCAGAATTCCAAAATGGCCACTAGCGCCGGCGGTAGCGATAGCGCCCGTCGCTAGCGATGATTAGCGCGATTCCGGCTGTATTTTTAGAAGGAGCTAGCACCCGGCGGTAGCTACTAGCGCTGGCGGTAGCATGGCGCACAAGAGGCATAGAGCAAAATGTTGCCGCGGATAGAAGATCCTGCCGCGCAAAATGTTACTTAATCAGGGATAGCGCCGGCGGTAGTGGTAGCGCCGGCGGTAGCGCTTTTGCTATAAAAGGACCCCCCCCCCCCCCTCTCCTCTTGTTTTCGACACACCTATTGCATACACCTCAGAGAGAGAGTGCTAGAATTCCAGAGTCTTGTCTTGGCCGAAATTTGAGGTCCCAGCGAAGCTCTGCCAATTTCTGAAGGAGAATTCCATCACGCTGAATCCAGACGAAGTCCGCTTCGAAAAACGCTGATTCTACAGCGGATCTTCGCCTCCATCTTCAGAAGTTCATCTTAAGGGAAGTTTTATTATTTTATTTATCTTTCTTTGTAAACGGTAGTGAAATCACCTCGTGTTGGCGACTAGGTCTGGGGTAGGACTTAGGGCTGAAAATCGCCTTGTGTTGGCGACTTAATCTAGGCTAGGTCTAGGGGGTGCTCGAGGCCACATCCGGGGAAGGATTGGCTAGAGCGGCTTGAGGCCGAATCCGGGAAGGAGAAGGCTAGGGCCACAGATTTGTGGGGAAGCGAGTCGGGATAGAAAACGAAAAGAGCTTTTATTATTCGCCTCTGATCTCTATTGCCATTGAGATCATGTTTTGTAAAACTTATTTAATATCAATAAAGCTTGTCTCTCTTTTTGTTTTACTTGACTTCTTGTTTTAAATATTGCAATATTCCAAAGTTTTTATAAATAAAATCTAAAGTTTTTGAAAACCCTTATTCACCCCCCCCCCCCTCTAAGGGCGCCGACCAATCCAACACCCCTCACCAACAAACAGGTCGAGTATGAGGCAGTGATAGCAGGCATGCTGCTGGCTCGGGAGTAGGGAGTGCAAGAGGTGAAGGTCTCAACAGACTCCATGGTGGTGGCTTGCCAGGTTAGAGGGGAGTTCGAGGTAAAGGAGTCGACTCTTCAGCGGTACTTGGAAAAGGTCAAGGCGCTCGTAGGGCTGTTCCGGACCTTCTCGATCCATCATGTGCCAAGGGAGGAGAGTGTCGTGGCAGACCTCCTGGCCAAGTTTGGTCCCAGGACAAGGGGGGCAGTGTCGGATCTCTTCCGGCCTTCCATCGAGGAGGGGGAGCTGATGGAGGTTGACCAACGGGCATCATGGATGGACCCCTTCATCACTTTCCTGACATCGGGGAAGTTCACCGAGGGGATGTGGATAAGCGGCGCTTTAGGTATAAATCGGCATATTATTCCTTGCATGCAGGACGACTATACAGGAAAATGCTCTCGGGGCTCCTAGCCCGTTGTGTAGCGGAGGAGGAAGTCCCGAGGGTCCTGGAGTATATCCACTCGGGAGAGTGTGGCAGCCACTCCGGGAGCCAAACCTTGGAGGGGAGAGTGTTGAGGCAAGGCTACTTTTGTCCTACCCTCCGCAAGGATGCGGCGGAGTTTGCAAAGAGGTGCTCAAGGTGTCAACTGTTCGCTCCTCTCTAGCTCTTGCCAGCCCGAAGACTCCGAACCATCACAGCTCCCTGTCCCTTTGCTATATAGGGGTTGGACCTGGTGGGTCCTTTCCCGCAAGCGAGTGGCCAAAGAAAGTTCATATTCGTGATGATTGATTATTTCTCCATGTGGCTGGAGGTGAAGGTGCTGGCCAAGGTAACGTCTCAAGTAGTTAGAATTTTCATATGGGGCGAGGTAATATGCAGGCATGGGCTCCCACTAGACATAGTTACAGACAACGGGCTGTAGTTTGCCAGCGACAAGTTCATCAGCTTCTGCACCCAGCTTGGCATAGACCTTCGGTTTGCGTCAGTCCACCACCCAAGGAGCAATGGGCAAGTGGAGGCGGCAAACAAAATTATCATGAACTTACTGAAGAATAAGGTCGAGAACCTCAGGGGGAACTGGTAGATCAGTTACCCTCGGTCCTTTGGGCCTTGAGGACCACCCCAAACACGGCCACCGGGGAGACTCTGTTCAAGATCTCCCACGGGTCCAAGGCAGTCCTCCTAATAGAGTTTGAGGTGAAATCCCCCAGGGTGGTTGTTGCGGGGGAAGGGGATGAGGAATGGCTGGTGGAGAATTGGGAAGAGCAAAGGCTATCTTTGGACCTGGTGGAAAAGCTCCGGGACTTAGCCACCGTCCGGCAGGACGAAGTCAACTGGCGGATGGCTCGGTACTTCGACAAGCATATCCTAATTAAACAGTTCGAGAAAAGAGACCTGGTGCTAAAGAAGGTTGACGCGGCCGGGAGAGGAGCCGCGGTAGGAAAGCTCAATCCCAACTGGGAGGGGCCTTATATTGTAGATGAGGTACTCAGGTCAGGAGGGTACCACCTCCGAGATTTGGATGGGGTACCCCTCGGCCTGGCCAGGAGCGGGGATGAACTGAAACGATTCTATCCTTAAAGCCTTTTGTAATTGATTTGTTATATGATGACTCACCATATATTGGTTCTGAAGTTTTTTCTAAATAGGAGCCCTCAAGTATTCATGTTGGATGGCCCCGGACTATCCCGTTGTCAGGCTCTCACGAGCCGGTGGGTCAGGTTGATCTCGCAGAGAGGCTGGCAAGGTGACAAGTATTTATGCAGCATTGCCCTGGACGATCCCGCTGTCGGGCTCTCACTAGCAGGTGGGCCTGGTAGATCTCGCAAAGAGGCTGGCAAGGTATCAAGTGTTTATGCTGGATTGCCCCGGATGATCCCGATGTCGGGCTCTCACTAGCCGGTGGGTCAGGTAGATCTCGCGGAGAGGCTGGCAAGGTATCAAATGTTTCATGTTGGAATGCCCTGGACGATCCCGCTGTTGGGATCTCACTAGCCGGTGGGTCAAGTAGATCTCACGGAGAGGCTGGCAAGGTATCAAGTGTTTTATGCTGGATTGCCCCGAACAAACCCGTTGCCGGGCTCTCACTAGCCGGTGGGTCAGGTAGATCTCGTGGAGAGACTAGCAAGGTATCAAGTGTTTCATGCTGGAATGCCCCGGACAATCCTGCTGTCGGGCTCTCACTAGTCGGTGGGTCAGGTTGATCTTTGCAGAGGCTGGCAAGATATCAAGTGTTTTATGCTGGATTGCCCCGGACGATCACGCTGTCGGTCTCTCACTAGCCGGTGGGTCAAGTAAATCTCGCTGAGAGGCTGGCAAGGTATCAACTGTTTCATGCTGGAATGCCCCGGACAATCCCGCTGCCATGCTCTCACTAGCCGGTGGGTCAGGTTGATCTCGTGGAGAGGCTAGCAAGGTGACAAGCATTCATGCTGGAATTGTAACGACCCAGGCCCGACTCCCATCGGGACAACGTCCACCGATAGCTCCATCGGGACCCAGCTGGCACCATTACCGGGCTGCAGCCCAAGCACCTCAACCCATCTCCAGCCCACTGGCGGGTTGTTGTTGGCCACAGCCTCCCTTTGGTGAGAAGTGATCCAGTTAAGCGCCTCTATGGGGCCTTCCTAGGAGGTCACCCATCCCAGTACTACTCCAGCCTGAGCACGCTTAACTATATAGTTCTTTCACTTCTCATCACCAATTGAGCTGCACTCCATAGCAGCTGCTTCATTCGCTCCGCTAAAGCATCATTATTATAGCCAGAGACTCCCTAGTCTCTAGCTATAATATACTTCTCCTTTAGCTCCTCTCTCTTTTTACTTTATGTAGAAGTTAGCTCCCTATTTACGATAATACGGGTCCCCCCTCTTTTTTGGAATACGGGGGGAACCCTCTTTCTTAAAGGGCGCTACCCTATTTAAAAGAAAAAAAATAATAACCAATATAGTCGCTTCGCTAAAACGCAGCTCAATTGGTGATGAGAAGTGAAAGAACTATATAGTTAAGCCTGCTCGGGCTGGATTAGTACTGGGATGGGTAACCTCCTGCGAAGGCCCCGTAGAGGCGCTTAAATGGATCACTTCTCACCAAAGTGAGGCTGTGGCCACCAACAACCCGCCAGTGGGCTGGAGATAGGTTGGGGTGCTTGGGCTGCAGCCCGGTAACAGCGCCAGCTGGGTCCCGATGGAGCTCTCGGTGGATGTTGTCCCGATTGCACTTTTTATGTAACGACCTATGCCCAACTCCAATAGGGACAACGTCTACCGAGAGCTCCATCGGGACCCAGCTGGCGCCGTTACCGGGCTGCAGCACAAGCACCCCAACCCATCTCCAGCCCACTGGCGGGTTGTTGGTGCCACATCCTCCCTTTGGTGAGAAGTGATACAGTTAAGCGCCTCTACGGGGCCTTCCCAGGAGGTCACCCATCCCAGTACTACTCCAGCCTGAGCACGCTTAACTATATAGTTATTTCACGTCTCATCACCAATTGAGCTGCAGAGATTTGTAACACCTCAGTTTCCAGTGCACGGACTTCAGCAGATTGTTAAGTCTGAGAGATAGCGATAGGCGTTAGCGCTAATGCCATGTGTTAGCCTAGGACTTAGTGTCGACGGTCGTCGAGACGTTGAGACATCGGGCCGTTCATTGAATGCGTCGTTCGTCGAACGTGCCGTTTGACGAACATCGGGTCGTTCGTCGAATGCGAGGCCATTCGTCGAATGCGAGGCCGTTCGTCGAACGTGCCATTAGACGAACGTCGGGCCGTTCGACGAATGCCAGGAAGTTCGTTGGACGTGCGGTTCGATGAACGTTAGGCCGTTCTAACGCCAGGAAGCGGCTGTGGATAAGTTCAGCCTTCGCCTTATGGGCTAACGCCGGCGTTTGCTAAGAAAGTATATATGCAGCAAAATCTGACTTTTCTTCTCATTTTCTCTGAGACCCTCAGCATTTCTGAGAGCTGTGGGCTGAGAGCTGGGAAGGAGATCAGTTGGAGGTGAGCCTTCATCATGCCAGGAGGGAGATTAGTGAAGGTACTTGCGTGCTTGTGCCAGCATCGATTCAGTGGGGAGGAAGCTGTTTCAAAAGAGTCCAGCCGAGTTCCCCTCAGATCGATGGAACCGAAATGAGTGTCAAGGGTAACGATTCTCCTCCCTAATCCTTGGATATGTACATCCTTTGATTTGCATGATTTGGAAGACTTCTACTAATTAGTAGATCGGATCTTCCGGTTGGTTGAGGTTATCCCCACAAAATTTGCATATAGAGTCCGGAATGGTAGTACAGACATAGGCATGTTGTGTGAAGCCCATCTGGACAGGTTGGTCCGGATTGGTGATGTTTATTGCGTGTAGTGTGTCGGAGAAGACTCTGTGTATATGTTGCATTTTGGGTTCTTGTACTGTGTTGTACAACAAATTGATCTGGAGGTGTTTCCCAAAAAGTACCCGAGAAAAGTGAGTAGAACTGGGTTCTGTTGTTAACGTTGGGCGTTTGCATTAACGCTGGCGGTATCTCCTAGCGAGCAAAAATTGATGTGTTCTGGAGGTGTTTTCCCAGAGGTAACTCCAGGTGAGTTGATTGTGTGATCCTGTGCGACCTAAGGTCCCAGAAGAAGCTGAAGGGCCAGAAGCCTAGCTTTAAGAGACGGGCACAAGGTAAAGCTTACCCGCATCGTGCAGAGTTTATCGCGATGATTGAGCACGGGCCTAGCTGATCTGAACCCTCCCATAGTGCTGGTGAAGAGGTCGCCCCTCAGTGCATCGGACTATGGAATAGTGCCGGAAGATTGTGAGTACGGACTTGCTCAAATTGATTATCTAAGTTGAAATAAGATTTAGCTTGGAGGCATAACTCGGGGAGTATGCCAAAGTGTGCCTTGAGAGCACGCATTGGATGGCGATGGAATGCCTCTGTTGGTGTTGTTTGCGGATATATATGTTTACATGCTGCTGACTCTTTTTTGCAGGGATGGAGCACCGCATCCCCAATCATGGTGTGGGGTCATTATAAGTCTGGGTCGGCTAAAGCTGACCGGTTACTTGTTTTAACACCGCTTGGTGGAATTGTTTGTACAGGTCCTGGCGAGTCTAGCAGGAAATAGCAGGGTGAAGCCCCTACTGCAGTGTTGCGCTGTGCTGAGGTGGCCCTCGAAGGCCGAGTTGTTTTGTTTACTATTTTCATGTGTGGCCGGCCTGCGTGCCGATGTTTGGAAGCCACCTTTATTATATGAACAAACTTTATAAAGAACTTGTTGTATTTCATTCCTAGTCGCTAATGTGGACATTGTATAAACTGGTTTTCTTTGAAATTAAATGCTTCTGTTGTGTGACTCTGTGTGCTGAGATGGTTAAGTTATTAACTGTTTAATGCTAATTAGGTAACGCGCTCTTCTGTTCATTTCATATGGCGTGGGGTCCCGGATGGACCTACTGCTATAGGCTATGTAACAGGGAGGGTGTTACCGGATCGCCCCGGACATTCCCGCTGCCGGACTTTCACTAGCCGGTGGGTCAGGTAGATCTCGCGGAGAGGCTGGCAAGGTATCAAGTGTTATATGCTGGATTGCCCTAGACGATCCCGCTGTCGGGCTCTCACTAGCCGGTGGGTCAGGTAGATCTCGCGGAGAGGCTAACAAGGTATCAAGTGTTTTATGCTGGAATTCCCCGGATGATTCCACTGTCAGGCTCTCACTAGTCGGTGGGTTAGATTGATCTCGCAGAGAGGTTGGCAAGGTATCAAGTGTTTTATGCTGGAATGCCCCAGAGGATCCTGCTGTCGGGCTCTCACTAGCCGGAGGGTCAGGTTGATCTCGCGGAGAGGCAGGCAAGGTATTAAGTGTTTTATGTTGGAATGCCCCGGATGATTCCGCTGCCGGGCTCTCACTAGCCGGTGGGTCAGGTCGATCTCACAGAGAGGCTGGAAAACAAGTTTTTCGTGTTAATGGGCTTGGTTCGCGAAATCTCTCAATACAAGAGCTAGACAGGGCGAGCTCCGGGGCTCGCTAATGGGAATAGCGAGGCGGCTGAATACGGTGGTCTTAAGGCTCGGTGGGTCGGTCCCTGGCTCATAGAATAACTTGGAGATTTTCTATGCAATGCCTAAAATCAGCGAGCCAGGGAGGCCCGTCGGCGTGGTGGTTAACAAGCAACACTGGTCGCGCGCAAGGGGTGGGCGAGCGAGGTGGATTAACGTCAACCCCGCTCGTTGGGGCCCCTACGGGGTGATCCAGAAGCGCGAGGCGAACCGCATTCTCGCCAGGCGCAAATGCATGCAGGAATATCTTCTAACAAACATCTAAGCGAGAGAAACTACGCGAAAGCCCTGTCAGGTGTGCGTGAGGTAGGGTAGCGAGACAATGGAGGAACAATAAATTGGTGAGCCAAACCATTGCAAAGGAATAGCGTATTAATGCGAGCGCGTCTAAGCGTATTAATGCGAGCGCGACTAAGCATATTAATGTGAGCGCAACTAAGCGTATGAACGCAAGCACAGTAAAAAGCATTGACGCGATCATGACAAGATGGCA
The DNA here is from genome assembly GCA_033032865.1 of Dactylorhiza incarnata. Classification (NCBI taxonomy): domain Eukaryota; kingdom Viridiplantae; phylum Streptophyta; class Magnoliopsida; order Asparagales; family Orchidaceae; genus Dactylorhiza; species Dactylorhiza incarnata. The sequence continues at coordinate 3,010,535 of JAWHQI010000235.1, read as the reverse complement.
ATTTATAGATAGAAAAATTTTTCTTTTTATTTCTTGAAAGATGATCATTACATCTAATGGCGAACTCGCCAGTTAAAATGATAATATACATTTGAAAAACAAGAAAAGGTCAAGGCTGGTCGCCAGACAGCTCCTCCTCGCTCCCGCGATCTTCGGGCTCTGGAATCGGTACGAAAAGGTCTGGGACGACGTCCTCGACGCTGAGCTCCAGGGCATCCGGAGAAAGTAGACCCGCCCCTTTGAGGGTATCGAAGACAAGGTTGGCGATGCCCATGGAATTCTTATGGGTCACCTCCTTCTCGTCTCGCGATTGGTTGCGAGCCCCAGCTTGCGGAGGTGATTGGGGAGCACAACACGGGTCAACTCATAGACTTACGCATTCAGGAACGTGACCTCTGATTCCAAGTTGGCGTTCCACGCGAGGAGCTGACTCGTCGTTTCAGCATCCTATAAAGTAAGAGATTGAGTTAAGTGAAAGGAAATATGGCAAGCGAGTTAGAAGTTGTACGAATGACTTACTATTCCACCTTGGAGTCTGGCGAGGAGACCTTCCGTGATGGCCTCTTTTCCCTTGAGGCTCGCGATATAGTCCGAGACCTCCTTGAGCTCGCGCTGGAGCTCTTTTGAATCCTTTTCTGCGGTGAGATACCGCCGGCCCACCATGTGGCTGAGCTCCATCGACCGGAAGTGGGCTCTCATGGCCTCGTATATGAGCAGCCAGGATTGCAGGGCACCAAAATAATTTGCGTCCTCGTGACCATACAACCCGAAGGTGAGATAGAGCGCCTCACCTCCCACCTTATCGCTGATGGCGTCGACGGCCCGCAACAACATGAATTGGATGGCGACGGCCCGCAACTTGAAGATATGATGGAAGGCGCACTTATAGATGATGGCGCCACTTCCACCAAAGATTCCCGCAACCGCCGCCTCGGTGACACGCATGATGAGCGGCGCTACAACCTTCGCCCGAGGCGCCCGCTTTCGAAATAACTATCTTTATTCTTACGTTATGCTAATTTTATTTTGATGTCATGTTATTTTTATTTATTTACTTGGACTGCGTTTAGCATGATATTTGGGCTGCGTTTAGCCGCCATTGTGTGTAAGCCTATATATAGGCCTAACTCTTGTTATTTAGATGGCTAATTTGATAAAAAGAAAATTAAAACCCTAATTTGCTTCTCCCTCGTGGCCGCCTCCTCCTCTCCCTCTCCCGCTCCAGATTTCTCCCGCTCCAGATTCGGCCCTCTCTTGGCCACCTCCCCCTCTCCTTCTCCCTCTCCAAATTTCGGCCCTCTCTTGGCCGCCTCCTCCTCTCCCTCTCCCGCTCCAGATTTCTCCCGCTCCAGATTCGGCCCTCTCTTGGCCGCCTCCCCCTCTCCTTCTCCCTCTCCAAATTTCGGCCCTCTCTTGGCCGCCCCCTCTCTCCCTCTTCCTCCCCAAGTTCGGCCACCCCCCCCTCTTGGCCACCCCTCTCTAGCGTTCCCCCATACTCGCTCCCTTGCCGCCGGCCTCACAAGGAGCAGTCGTACCCTTGCATCCAATCAACCCGGGACAAACGTGAAGACGAAGACGGCGTTCAAATCTCCCTCCGGCGACGCAACTCCGGCGGATCCGTGGTACGGCAACCGGGCAAGAGTTTGCTTGAGGCCAATCCTATCTCAAGCGGGTAACGAACTAGCCACTCAAAGTGATTTCCCTCTTAGATTATTGTGTGGTGGATTCTGTGGCGTGATCTTCGTATCACGATTGATTTTTCGTTGGTCTTCTCATTTAGAGTCTTGCATACATCCTCGTTGTTTTAATCGTCGAAAGGGGTGTGGCGACCCCGCTTTTGTTGGGAGAGGTCTACCATTTTCCGATCGTATCTTTTGGTACAACGCATAGCTCGTTCGGACCGGGTGGGTCCTTTTGCTTGATCAAACATCGGCTAATCGCCCTTGGGAGATCTCAAGAGGTTTGGCAACCTTCGTTGGCAATTGTTTCTCTTTGCCTAGTCCGGTGCACTTGCACTGTGCGGCTTGCATTCGCATCATTTTTCTTTTGTCTCGCGTATTAGTAAAAGTCCATCGGCAAACGCGGCGTCGTGAGCGAGTAGCCTACATCAACTTTGGTATCAGAGCGAGGTTGTGTTGATTTCTCAATCGACACCATCCTTCTTTTCCGTGGGTCATCCGCCCTCACTTGGGTGTGCACCGTAGTTAGCCAAAATCTGAAGTTTTCTTTTGAAATCTTGAAATTTCCAAAAAAAAAAAGAAAAAATCCTTTTTCTCTTTATTTTCAAAACACAAAAAAAAAGAAATCTTTTATCAAATTTTCAGGTCAAAATTTCTGTCTGGGTGTTTTACACTGCCGCGCACTTGAGTGTGTATGCGTACGAGACAAGGGACGGAGTATCCCACGTCCTCCTCTCAAATGTCGGACGGGCGGGGCACGGGTCACGATCCAACACCGATTGATGAACTCCGCCAGGAGTTTAACGATCAGATGACGGATATCCGGGAGATGCTGCATGAGATCAGGTTAGCCCAACGGGCGCCTCAAAATAATGCCGCCCGCCCACGCGAGGAGGGAAATATCCCTCATAATCCCAATAACCCGAATCCCGAGCAAGCCCCCCGAGCACCGTATGAGTTTGATATTACTCGAGTCGTGCGGATTAAACCGCCCTCATATGATGGGTTAGGTGACCCTCAAGTCTTCTTAGATTGGATCACAGAGATTGAATGCTACTTTCAATGGCACAATCTGAACGATGGGGATAAGGTGCACGTAGCCCGAATGAAATTGTGGGGTAGAGCTAAGACGTTTTGGTTAAATGAGGAACGACGACTAGCCGCGGAGGAAAGAGGGGCACCCGTCGGGTGGGCTGAAATGAAGGCCATTCTGACTACTCAATACGTTCCAACCTACCATCGAACCCAAATGTTTGATGAGTTGGCGTCCTTAAGGCAAGGAACTAGATCGGTAGCTGAGTACATGGGCCTTTTGAAGGACATGATGGTTAGGTGCGACGTGAGAGAAATGCCCGAGATCACCCTTTCCCGATTCCGTAAAGGGCTAAACCCTAATATCCAAGGAAAACTCCTCCGCTACGGGCACACTGATTTAAGCACTACCTACAACGCTGCGTTGGATATTGAGCGACATCTTGCTCACAAATCTAAAAGCCATGCTTTTCAAAAAAAACAAGTCCATCTTAGGACCCCCACCTACACCCACTCATAAGGATAAGGGCACGTTCCGGTCCACGGATTCAAATTCGGTGGTCATTACGGCTAGGAATGCTCGAAACCCGACCGGTGAGAGAGTACCGGTGGGCAGGATTAGTAAAACTAACGCTACTTGCTTTACTTGTGGAATTCAAGGGCACTACGCTAGTGAGTGCCCCACTAAACCGCGACCTCTAGCTCTGCTAGACACTACTGATGAACCCGCCGATATTGTATATGAGGCCGACGAAGATTCCGGGGAGGAAGGAGTGCCGAGTGATCTTGAGGATGATGCGAACATGTTGGTCATGCGTTGCATTTTAGCCACCCCGCGGCCGTCCGATGATTGGAACCGGACGAACATCTTTTCGTTAAATTTTAAGAGCGGCGAGAAATGGTGCAAGCTCATCATCGATAGCGGTAGTTGCATGAATGTTATATCGGAGAATGCGGTAGTCCGGATGAAGCTAACTACCGAACCGCACCCCCACCCATATAAGGTGGCATGGGTCAATAAAACATCCCTTCCGGTAACTCGGCGTTGTCTAGTTCCCCTCACCATCAAAACCTATTCGGAGAAGGTGTGGTGCGACGTCATCCCCATGGATGCATGTCATGTATTGCTTGGACGCCCGTGGCTATATGATCACGACGTCACACACTTTGGGCGAGCCAACACTTATGAGTTCAAGTTTACGGGCAAGACCGTTACCTTGAAGCCTTCACCTCCTAAGGACCCCTCGTGCGCCTCGAAGGACACCGTTGTGCCGGTCGAGAAAAAGACATTAAGTCTACTAGGCAAGAAAGAGTTCACTCGCCAATCCTTTTTGGATGGGGTCCTATACGCTTTAGTGTGCCTTCAAGTCAAAGAGGATACGCCGGTGTTTGACAATCTACCTCCGGCGCTTCGTACCTTATTAAGAGATTTTGAGGATGTCTACCCGGACGAGTTACCGCCTACGCTTCCTCCCTTACGAGACATCCAACATGCCATAGACCTCATCCCGGGCTCTTCTTTACCCAACTTGCCCCATTATCGTTTGAATCCGCCGGCACACACGGAATTACAAGCACAAATTTCTGATTTATTGCAAAAGGGGTTTATACGCCATAGTAAGAGTCCGTGTGCCGTGCCGGCCTTGCTAGCACCTAAGAAGGATGGCTCGTGGCGAATGTGCGTCGATAGTAGAGCTATAAATAAAATTACCATCAAATACCGATTTCCCATCCCGCGCTTGGACGACTTGTTAGACATGTTAGCCGGAGCCACGATTTTTTCTAAATTGGATCTTAGGAGTGGCTACCATCAAATTAGAATCCGGGAGGGTGATGAGTGGAAGACCGCTTTTAAATCTAAGGAGGGGCTCTACGAATGGCTTGTGATGCCCTTTGGGTTGTCCAACGCCCCCAGCACGTTTTCTAGGATGATGACGCATGTCTTCCAACCCTACATGGGAAAATTTATAGTGGTCTATTTTGATGATATTCTTGTTTTTAGCACGTCTACGGGCGATCATGAGGCGCATTTGAGGACTATTCTAGCGACGCTTCGTGCGGAAAAGTTGTACGTTAACATCAAGAAATGCACATTTCATGTTACCTCGGTCGAGTTCCTCGGGTATATTGTGAGTTCGGAAGGCATTTTGGTGGACCCAAAAAAGGTCCAAGCCATCCAAGATTGGCCTGAGCCCGCTAGTATTCGTGACGTTCGTAGTTTCCACGGGTTAGCTACTTTTTACCGTAGGTTCATTCGTGATTTTAGCAGCATCATGGCTCCGATCACTGAATGCATGAAGAAGGGCGATTTCACTTGGACGAAGTCGGCCGCTGCGGCATTTCACACCATCAAATCTAGAATGTCGGAAGCCCCCCTATTACGGCTACCCGATTTTAGCAAGGTGTTCGAGTTGTCCTGCGATGCCTCGGGGGTGGGCATAGGTGGCGTGTTGAGTCAGGAGGGCCACCCTGTTGGGTATTTTAGTGAGAAGTTGGCGGGTCCCAAATTGAATTATTCCAATTATGATCGTGAATTTTACGCCGTGATCCGTTGCCTCCAACATTGGAGGCACTATCTACTCCCAAAGGAGTTTGTCATCCATTCCGATCATGAGGCGTTACGATTCGTCAACTCCCAAAGCAAAATCAGCCCCCGACACGCAAAGTGGGTCTCCTACCTTCAGGAATATGTCTTCATCATAAAACACCTCAAGGGAAACCTTAACCGTGTGGCGGATGCCCTTAGCCGCGTCTCGTTATTATTGTCTACCGTAGAGGTCAAGGTTATTGGGTTCGAACGCATCAAAGATGAATACGTCAACTGTCCGGATCTCAAAGATATATACATGTCCGCTAGCGGCGACCCTCCGAACACTATTTCGGCGTACTACATTCGCGACGGGTACTTATTTAGGCACGCCAAACTTTGTATTCCCCGAACATCTCTTCGCCACTTCATTGTGTGGGAGTTACATAGTGGTGGGTTAGGTGGTCACTTTGGGCGTGACAAGACCATCACCCTCGTGGAGGATAAGTTTTATTGGCCGGGTCTCAAGTCGACCGTACATAAGATTGTGAGTAGTTGCCGTACGTGTCAATTGTCCAAGGGGAGCAAAACGAACGTGGGGCTTTATACTCCTCTTCCGATCCCCTCTGTCCCATGGGAATACATTAGTATGGATTTCATCCTGGGTCTCCCTGTCACCTTTAGGCGCCACGATTCCATCTTAGTGGTTGTTGACCGCTTTTCTAAAATGGCTTATTTTATTGCGTGCAACAAAACCGATGATGCTTCACACATTGCAAGGTTGTTTTTTAAGGAAGTCGTGGGGCACCGGGGCGTTCCCAAAACGATAGTCACGGACCGGGATGTCAAGTTTACGAGTTATTTCTGGAAAACTTTATGGCGAATCATGGGCACTAAGCTCTTATTTTCTTCGGCATACCATCCACAGACGGATGGACAAACGGAGGTTGTCAATCGGAGTCTAGGTAGTTTACTTCGCTGTCTCGTTGGTGACCATAAGGGCACGTGGGATCTCATTCTCCCTCATGCTCAACTGGCGTATAACAATTCCAAAAACAGGTCCACTGGGCTTTCTCCCAACGAGATCGTGCATGGCTACAAAGCGCCTGTGCCCATCGACTTAGTCCCTTTACCCCCGTCCTACAAGTCGAGTCAGTTCGCCCAGGATTTTGCATACCATATTCATGAACTTCATAAGCATGTTAGGGACAAACTTACCACTCAATATGCATCCTACCAATTGCAAGCTAACGTGCACCGGAGAGCCTCCCCCCTAAAGGTTGGCGATTGGGTAATGGTACGTCTCGTCCCTGAACGGATGCCTTCGGGCACCATAAGAAAGTTGGCTAATAGGCGAACCGGCCCATTTCGAATTTTAAAACAATTAGGAGATAATGCATTTCTATTGGAACTACCTTCTGATTGGGGAATTTCCCCTATTTTCAATGTGTCGGATTTAACGCCATATGTGTCTCCACCGCATGATTTATCTATCTGCCCGTTTAATTCTTCCACATCTTCTAATGGGTTTGGGGGTGAGATAGTGCCTGGTTCGTCCTCTTCCACGGTCCCCGCGGGAGGTACGTCTGTTGGTGGTGATGTTTGTTCTTCTTTTTCGGCTAACGTTTTTCCTAGTTTCCCCAAAACCACATTTGTACCAGACAGGATTCTCCGTGACGAGGTGCTCTCCACTCCTGCCGGTGCTCTCCGCCGCTATTTGGTCCGTTGGCGTGACCGCCCGGCTTCTGACGACTCTTGGATACTTGAAGAAGACTTGATCTTGCTGGATAAAGTTCTCCTCCACCGCTATACTCAATCCAACTCACCGGTGATGAGTCCTTTTGAGCGGGGGAGGATTGATGGCGTCGACGGCCCGCAACAACATGAATTGGATGGCGACGGCCCGCAACTTGAAGATATGATGGAAGGCGCACTTATAGATGATGGCGCCACTTCCACCAAAGATTCCCGCAACCGCCGCCTCGGTGACACGCATGATGAGCGGCGCTACAACCTTCGCCCGAGGCGCCCGCTTTCGAAATAACTATCTTTATTCTTACGTTATGCTAATTTTATTTTGATGTCATGTTATTTTTATTTATTTACTTGGACTGCGTTTAGCATGATATTTGGGCTGCGTTTAGCCGCCATTGTGTGTAAGCCTATATATAGGCCTAACTCTTGTTATTTAGATGGCTAATTTGATAAAAAGAAAATTAAAACCCTAATTTGCTTCTCCCTCGTGGCCGCCTCCTCCTCTCCCTCTCCCGCTCCAGATTTCTCCCGCTCCAGATTCGGCCCTCTCTTGGCCGCCTCCCCCTCTCCTTCTCCCTCTCCAAATTTCGGCCCTCTCTTGGCCGCCTCCTCCTCTCCCTCTCCCGCTCCAGATTTCTCCCGCTCCAGATTCGGCCCTCTCTTGGCCGCCTCCCCCTCTCCTTCTCCCTCTCCAAATTTCGGCCCTCTCTTGGCCGCCCCCTCTCTCCCTCTTCCTCCCCAAGTTCGGCCACCCCCCCCTCTTGGTCACCCCTCTCTAGCGTTCCCCCATACTCGCTCCCTTGCCGCCGGTCTCACAAGGAGCAGTCGTACCCTTGCATCCAATCAACCCGGGACAAACGTGAAGACGAAGACGGCGTTCAAATCTCCCTCCGGCGATGCAACTCCGGCGGATCCGTGGTACGGCAACCGGGCAAGAGTTTGCTTGAGGCCAATCCTATCTCAAGCGGGTAACGAACTAGCCACTCAAAGTGATTTCCCTCTTAGATTATTGTGTGGTGTATTCTGTGGCGTGATCTTCGTATCACGATTGATTTTTCGTTGGTCTTCTCATTTAGAGTCTTGCATACATCCTCGTTGTTTTAATCGTCGAAAGGGGTGTGGCGACCCCGCTTTTGTTGGGAGAGGTCTACCATTTTCCGATCGTATCTTTCGGTGGATCTCTTTTGGTACAACGCATAGCTCGTTCGGACCGGGTGGGTCCTTTTGCTTGATCAAACATCGGCTAATCGCCCTTGGGAGATCTCAAGAGGTTTGGCAACCTTCGTTGGCAATTGTTTCTCTTTGCCTAGTCCGGTGCACTTGCACTGTGCGGCTTGCATTCGCATCATTTTTCTTTTGTCTCGCGTATTAGTAAAAGTCCATCGGCAAACGCGGCGTCGTGAGCGAGTAGCCTACATCAATCGCTCTCAATCCAGGAGGGGAGGAGCGAAGAGCAAGAGATCTGGTTGAGGTCAGTATCCCAGGCGAGCACCGGCTCGCCGATTGCATTGGGGAGCCTCGCACCTAGGCCGAAGTTTTTGCGGTCGGCTGGCTTGGTCACGCTGCGAGAGTCCCTAGGCTCGCTGCTCTCCTTGGCATCCTTTTGACTCGCAGATGGGGCGAGCGGAGTTTCCGTCTCGCTCAGGTCCACGACCTCTTTCCCCTTGGCCATGGAGGGGGTATCCTTGCTCTTTTTCTTTCCTGGGGGCTTCGCCGCGAGATGGCTCGCAGGCGGCGGCCGCTTCTTGCCTGAGGCCTAGCCGAGAGGTTCTCGACACGCATTGGCGGCCGCGGTGGCGAGAGATCTGGAGGAGAGGACGGCTGATAAGTAATAAAATATACGTATTTTTAGCATAGTTATTAGTATGGTTTTAATTAAAATTGTAAATTTTCTATGTAAATTAATAAATAATTGCCTGTTTTATTATTTTTGTTACTAACTTAGCTTTATTTCTTTTTTTTTCAGATTTTTAACAAAATTTTCTCAGGTCACGCCCTCGGTCACGCCCGTGACCAAGGGCGTGTAAATTTAAAGTTCAAAATTCGACGAATCCTGAGCTGAGGTCGACGAAAGGCGAGCTGAGTTTGACGAACAGAAAGTCACGCCCTCGGTCACGCCCGTGACCAAGGGCGTATAAATTTAAAGCTCTGCGTCCGACGAACCCCCTTCCAGCTCACTCCAGCAGCCCAAAGTCACGCCCATGAGCCGCCAGCGCATCACGACCCAAAGTTGCGCCCATGTTGCTGACGTCTGCCACCCATAGTCACGCCCGTGACTCTACAAGTCACGCCCGTGACACACCAAGTCACGCCCGTGTGCAGCCTTATTTGACGGCGGAACCTTCGAGAAGTCGGCGAATGCAACCGAGCAAATTTCACGCCCTAAGTCACGCCCGTGACATCCAAGTCACGCCCGTGACCTAGGGCGTGTAAAAATGAAAATTTTCCTATAAATAGAGGGGCTCGGCTGAAGGAAATCTCATCCAAATTTTGAGTGTTTGTAATTTTTTCAGAGTTCTTTTGAGTGGATGTGAGTTTTACTTTATGCAATTAAGTTTATGTTCGTTTGTAATTTTCGCCTTTTTAGAACAGTTGTAATGCTTGTTTTAGAAATAAAAAGTTATTTTTCTCATTTGGATCATCTTCCTTTTTTATTTATGTTAGTGTGTGTGTGTGTATGAGAATAGTTTTATTTCTTTCATAACTTAGTTTATTGCTTTCATAATTTAGGTTTATTGCTTTCATAAAAATAGCTTAGCACTTTTTCTTTAACGCTTTATTTATCGCTTTCGTTTAAACGATTTCTTTCGATCCAGTCTTTTTATTACAAGTAGAGTGCGTGAGTTTATGAGATAGTGTTTTTCTTTTTTTGTAACTTAGCTTTATTTCAAGTCTTTATATAACTGTTTATACCACCCCTATCTTGAATAAGAGGCTAATTTTCTTTAGCACTTATTTAAGACGGTTGGGACGGATATTATTTTTGCACCTTTATAAGTATTTCATTTCTATACCACCCCCGTCCTGGATAAGAGGCTAAGAACTTTTTAGCGCTTGTTTAAGACGGTTGGGACGGATACTATTACTGCTTTTATATAAGTCATTTTATTTCTCTTTTTATCCGCTTATATGCTCTTAAATAATTAAACATGTATTTTCCAACTATTAATGTCGTCTCCATTCCGATGAGTGGCTAATTTCCTTTAGCGCACGATGTCGAAGAGCATTGGGACCCAAAAATAGTTTTTCTAAAAATTAAAGCATCTCTTTCTAAAATAATTAACGCTTAAGGTTTACCCGAGAATAACGTTGAGTGGAGCCACATAATCGATGTGTGGTTTTCATTTCCGTCTCCGTACACTAGTTAGTCGAGAGGCTCGTGCATAAGGACTGATCGCTCATGGGTAAAGAGAAGTGCGCTCTACCCTCGAGAGAGGATGAGGTAAGTCTCCCGAATTGGAAGTAAAAACCCAATAGCGGGATTCACAACATAAAGCGAGTATTAAGAAGATTCGATTATAGAACGAGAGTTCGGTCGAATATTCATAATCTCAGGTGGACGTACCCTCGAGAGAGGAGCGTTCATAATTATGGAACCTCCACGGCCAAGCCGTTTTAATGTTTTAAAAAGTCATCTCTTTTACTTCAAAAAAAACTATTTTCGTCTCAAGGTAATTCGACATCAGGTATTATTTATTATCATCGTTTAGAACTCTAGTTATTCACTTATTATCGTTTTCTTAACTCTAGTTATACGCATTTTATCATTTAGAACTCTAGTTAACTTAACCAAAAATATTATTCCGATAAAATAATAGTTTGTTCCTCAAAGTAGTATAATCAACACGATCCGCAGAAATATACAACCTCGATATTTTCTAAAAACAAAATATCCTGTATTACTCACGATAAGGTATACTTGCCTTTATTATATGATTAATTTGGATTAAAAAATTAAACAAAAGCTTCTCAAACCAATCTAGTGCAAAACTCCTTTGCTATTTTAAAAAATCAATTGAATTCGGCATTGTAGTCAAGGTGTAAACGTCAATACTTCGAAAGCCGAAAATGACTGTTACTTTTATCTTTCGATAGGATAACGGTTAATTTTTCAAAGTAGGAGTTCTTGCGAAACTCTTTGAAAACACCCGCCTAATTCTAAACTCGTCATATAAAGGTTGCGCAAACCAAATTAAAAAGAAGAATCCAAATTAAATCATCAAGATTTTGGCGCCGTTGCCGGGGACAGTAGTGTTGTTATTTGAAAAAAGGAATTACTATTACTTTTATCATATATATTAAATATATAATATAAAAATATATCAATAAAAATAGAAAAAAGCAAAAAATATATCATTTTTATTATTAGTATATGACCCGAGGAAACTCCTCGGACGATTCGAATATCCCTTTTGACCCCGAAATCGAGCGCACTCTTCGCGAGCGCCTCCGACTTTGCGATCAAAACTTACTCGAATTTCCGGAAGAGTATGTAGGAGATACTTACACTAAACCTATGGCCGATCAAATTCCAGATGTGGCTCCGTCACGGACCATGGCATATTATGCCAGGCCAAATCTGGAAGATACCGGATCGAGCATTACATGCCCAACAGTGACTAATAATAATTTTAAAATAAAATCTAGCATCATTCAAGTGGTACAACATTCAGTCCAATTTGACGGTTTGCCAGATGAGGATCCGAATTTACATCTTTCGAATTTTTTGGAAATCTGCAATACTTTCAAAATTAATGGCATTACTGACGACGCCATTCGTTTACGCTTATTTCCATTTTCGCTGTGGACGAACGCAAAAGCGTGGTTAACTTCTCTTCCCAGAGGATCCATAACCACGTGGGCCCAATTGACGGAACACTTTTTAACTAAATATTTCCCCCCGTCAAAAACCGCTAAGTTACGTACGGATATCGCCTCTTTCATTCAATACGATTCTGAGTCTCTCTATGAGACTTGGGAGCATTTTAAAGAGTTCATGCGTAGATGTCCTCAGCATGCGCTGCCGTCCTGGCTACAGGTCCAGACGTTTTATAATGGCCTAAATTTTTCCATGCGACAGATGATCGATGCAGCCGCCGGGGGAACATTAAACAACAAAACCCCGGCGGCCGCTCAAGCTCTGTTCGAATAAATGGCCATGAACGCCTATCAATGGAATGCGCCTAGATCTCACCCTGCCAAACCGGCCGGGATTTATGTAGTGGATGACACTGCTCACCTAGCTTCGCAAGTGGAGCGGCTAAGTAAGCAAGTGACGGAGATGACTGCTTCCTCCTCCACTCCCGCTTGGCTTAATAATAATAATAATAATACTCTTGTCGAAGAAACTGTAGATTACCTAGGAAACACAGTTAGGCCCCCCTTCAACCCTAATAACAATCTGTATAGTAATAATTATAATCCGGGTTGGAGGAACCACCCAAATTTTTCCTGGAGAAATCCTAACAATGCTCAGAGGCCCCCAATTGTAAATCCGCAAGGATTTCCAAACGGATTTCAGCCTCCACCTCCAAAATCTTCTTCGTTCGAAGATATTTTTGCTAAATATGTTGCGTCCACCGAGTCAAATATCCAGAATATTACCGGATCGATTAAAAACTTGGAAAATCAGGAGGGACAGCTGGCAAAGATGGTCTCCGACCAGCCATATGGAGCTCTACCAGGGAACACGGAGCCAAACCCCCGAGAATCTGCCAACGCCATAAATCTTCGCAGTGGAAAGGAGGTAACCTCCCCAAAATGGGTCGAGCCTAAGGTACATGTTTCGACACCGACCCCTACACCCTCTCCTTTGATAGATAAATCACCGAGTCTTCCGATCGTGCCGAACATTTCTTGCTCGCCTCTTCCTTATCCCTCAAAAATAAACAACGAGCGGAAGGACGAGCAATATCGAAAATTCTTACAAATTTTTAAACAAATTTTAATAAACGTTCCCTTCTGCGATGCACTCTCCCAAATGCCAAAATACGTGAAATATCTTAAAGGGTTGCTTTCTGACAAAAAGAAACTCGACGATGTTTCGCGTGTTTCCCTTAACGCAGACTGCTCGGCTGTTTTCGTTAACAATTTGCCGCCAAAATTAACTGACGCGGGATGGTTCTCCATCCCGCGCCTCTTCGACAATATGTTATTGAAGTATGCTCTAGCAGACTTGGGCGCCAACATCAATTTGATGCCTTTTTCTCTTTTTAAACAACTCGACTTGGGTGTCCCAAGCCCGACAAAGATGAGTATCCAGCTTATGGATAACTCGATAAAGTACCCTATAGGGGTAGTGGAGGATGTTCTGGTCCAGGTAGACAAGTTTATCTTCCCGGTAGATTCCGTCATCCTCGACATCGAGGAAGATGCTGAGGTGCCTATCATCCTCGGTTGCCGCTTCCTCGCCACCTCTCATGTGCTAATTGATGTCAGTAATGGTCTCCTCCTCCTTCGGGTGGGAGACGACGAAGTTACTCTGCACGTTAATCCCTCACAACAGCACTCCTGATGCGCAAATCTTAGCACACCGCTATAGGCGGTAGTAAGATTGCGGCACGAAACGGCAGTGTACCGATCGTTCAAGTAATATAAAATGGGAATGAATCCCCAAGTATCGATCTCAAAGGAACACAGTAATGTGGAGTTTATTATCGAGGAAGGACTTGAGATTGAAGTCCTTTCGAGCGGAGGGATTGCGGAAAACGGGGGATTTGATTTGTTGAAAATAAAGTGAAAACAACTATAACTACTCCTATGCAATGCCTCTATGCAATGTCGCTTGGCGGGATGGAGACTAGGCAGGCCTTGAGCGCACTGCGTCGCAAGGGCGGATGGACGAGTAGGCAAGCGGAATCGAATTGTGCAGGCCTTGAGCGCGCTGCTTCGTTAGGCGAATGGATTACACGGGCCGCTATGCCACGCTTCGCTAGGCGGATGGAAGAGTAGGTATACGGATGGAATGGTTCGCACCGGCGGAGTCGGAATGGATTACACGGGCCGCTATGCCACGCTTCGCTATGCGGATGGAAGGGTAGGAATACGGATGAGGGTCGCAAGCACCTCGTCGACAAGCTCGCCACTAGCAATTGCTAGTGCGGCACACGAATGTGACGGCGGGATGGAGGATGGAATGGGGCGCACCTCAAGCAACTCAAACAGTAAAGTATTTCACATAGACATGAAATGTATAGAAATGCAAATAATGTTAAGTGCTACTTCATCATAATGTTAGATCTAACTACATATACATCAATAAGAGAAGAACAAGGCAAGAAATCGAACGAATCCGAAGGCTCATTGTAGATTCACGGTTGGAATCGCCGGGTTGTCAATCCGCGTCCAAGCTCGGTCCGCAACTACGTCCGTGGCAGAGAGAGCTGTCACTACTCTCCAATGAGCCCATCTTATTCGTCTCACGATCCGGTAGAGGTTGCAAACTTCCTCTTGCTTGATGGCGATGGCGGCTAGATCTTCCTTTGAAGCACTAGGATGAAGGAGGAGGCCGAGAGGAAGCTCCGGCTCAAGATTGGCGTGAAGAACAAGCCCGGAGCACCTCCTGGTGGTGGAAGATGGTGCAGGGGGTGGAAGAGGCAAACATGACTCGAAAACGGCGGAGCAGAATGGTCGTCCGACCTAATTTTGAGGGTTGGATATTTATAGAAAACAGGGCGCACGATCAGTGGCGCACGATCAACTGATCGTGCGCACTGAAAGCTGGTGATCGTGCGCTCTGTGCCCGAAACCTGCAAAACAAAACTGCAGAAAAAATATAAAGCGCACGACCGTGTGCACGATCGTGCGTAGCAAACGCACGACCAAAATCCAAAGCTGTTTTTGGGCAGCAAATGAACTCGCACGATCAGAGGCGCACGAGCAACTGATCGTGCGTGAAGAAAAATGCACGATCAGTGACATTTCAGGCAGAAATTGCCCCCAAACAGACTCCGAGCATCGCACGATCCATGAACCTGCATGAAAATCTCCAGGACTATAGGAAAACAAGGGATCACACCAAGAATGGGCATACATGTGCACTAAGAGTGGAATAATAGACGGCTATTAAATATAAATGAAAATAAGCCTAAAGTGTGGTGCAAAGACTAGAAAATCGGCCCAAATGAGTCCAAAAATATGTATATAATTGGGACTCATCACACCCCCAGACTTACCTATTTGCGCGTCCCGAGCAAACATATCCGGCGGAGTAGGAAAAGCATAGCTAACGAAAAAAAAATTGAAAACATGGAATAAAATGCGAAGTTTCCTACTAGTGTGTATAGAAGTTCATTAGAAGAAGTTTTTACATATGCTAGCTACTTTATAAAAGTGTAAATGCGTAAAAAGGAATTTATTTTTACTCAAAAATGGAATGTTGGTGAATCTCGTGGTCTCGCGTAGTACGAAAGTAAGCTAGATGCGCATGTGAATGTTACCTAAGACCGGAACTCGGAATTATCTCCGTTGAAATCCATCAACGTCGAGAACCATATGCTCGCCCGGTCACACTCTCTCCACGAAGCTAGTGAACTCACAACACGAATCGATAGGACTTTAGGTATACATGAGGCTTGGGTTACGGTTTTGAATGCAAAGATAAACGTGAAGGCTAATCGCAACCCAAATGAGCACAGAAAAGTGCTAAATCATAGCAGCCCCAATAATACACGTGTAACACACCCCCAGACTTGAGTTTGAAACCGGGTGTGCACACGGGCTACATCAATCAATACCAAAATATGCTTCAATTAAAGCGCTAGGGATAAATATATATATATTTTTTTCTTTTTCTTTTTCTTTTCTTTTTATCCCCAAATTAATTAGCACAATTCTCAGCACATACACATTTTTAAAACTTCCACATCAACACAGAAGTTTCGCATCACCGCACCGCATTGAAAATTTACAATTCATTAATGCTTTTAGCTTAATTTTTGGTTGCGATAATAGGATTAGCTTTTAGGCCTTGGTGAAGTATGGTGGAGCTGAATCAAAAGATCGGGTAGGCACAAAATAGGTAGCAACGGTTAACGTATAGGAATGGTAGAACAAAGCTCAAGCTTGCCAAATAGATGGCCTATGTCACGCTCAACTTGCAAGTCATTCGCACCCATGCTTCGAGAGTCGCTTGGGGAAAGTTCTTCGCCCCCGAGAAAGGTAATCCTTCCTCCCAACTCGAGCAACACGAACTTCACATTCGCCTACACACAATACCACGCTACCGCAAGATTCAACCACATTCACCATTTCGAGTAAAATAAATTAAAATCTACGCAAATCTACAAATTATAAATTAGAAGCATAAATAAAAACTAATTCTGCTCAAATCCCTATGCAAACACGAGTATTCAACAAGAGCACTACAAGAGTCAACATTCCACTCCATCTTGCAATTATTTTGGCTAATACAGCACTACCTACATCACATCCAAGAATTGAATATACGGGAGCATACAAACAAGCGAGTGCGCGCTAAAGTGGGTGCAGTGGTGTACAGTGAAGATGAACAATACTAAATAACTGAAATTAAAATACTTCTAGTATGCAAATGAGATGTGCACGTGCAGTGGGTAACATATAGCGGCTCTCCCCCAGACTTAATCTAAACAATACAACATAATGATATGACAGTGAAAATCAAAATTGAAAGCTAGGGAAGAAGTTACCCAATGCTCAGCAAGTGAGCATACCAGAAGATGCGTGGAAATCTGAAGCAAACCCGCCATTCAGAATTTACAATGAGTACCTGCAAGGGTGAGCTCCACAAAAACAACAGAAAGCAGAAATGCTAAAAAGAAATGCAACTAACTAAACAAACTGGATAAATTGAAATTGCAAGAAAAGTAAGATAACTACTGGGGTTATTGTCATCCCAGCACGACTTATTCAAATTTAAAGCAGTTCTAGCTAATGGGTCTATGAAAAAGGAAATGCACAGGTAACTGTTCTAATATGCGTGTTGGTAGCGGGTATCGATACAGCGATAGAACAGTCACGCCTCTACCGGAATATAAATAATACCTGCTCGTCACAGGTAGAGGGAATAAAAAGTAAGAAGAGGAGGAATCCTCACTCATCTCACCAAAACTATCCTTGCCCAGCAAGGTATAATCTCCAGGGAGGCAGTAGGAGGAGAAGGCAATGAGTGGAGCTTCCTCTACGGAGGGGGAATCGACCTCCTCACAATTGAGGATGCTCTCATCATTGACTTGAGCATCATGCTCCAAGTCCTCCCGGGGTACCTGTGAAGACTCAACCTGCACAGGCTCCGATAGAGAAAGGGGATCAAGAAATAAAAAAGAAGAAGAACATGAATAAAAATCAATCGGGGGAGTGATCCCGGTCTCACTCCCAGCAAGATCCAAGGATAGATCGCTATCATCATCATAAGTATCATAGCGAGGGGAACCCAGGAGCTCGGTGTCCTCGGTGGTGAGCTGGATGTCCCCATCCATGAAGTAAGTAAATACCTCCTCCTCGGAAAGAGAATCCTCCTCATCCCACCGCAGTGCGTCATCGTGTTCAAAGGTATCACACTCCCCATCAGAGAGAATGAAATCCTCGTCCCACTTTGGCGCAACCTTAGGCGCCGAATAAACCACCCGCACGACATCATCAGCCGACTCACTAAATATAAAAGTAGATGAATTTTGCAAGGAATGCGGAGGAACCGGACTGCTCTCATGATCAGAAAATAAATGAGCAGTCGCCTCCGCGAAAATATCCACAGACGCCTCCCCGCAGGAAGAACCAGAATCTGCACACCATACTGGTGCATCCATGAGTTCCCAATACTGTCCCTGTTGACCATCGAATGAGTGCACATCGTCACGCAAGGGAAGCTCATAAAAGGGGATTGAGGGACCCATGAAAGAGCTGTACGCGGCGAGAGATTCCTCAGTAATCTCCAAGGGCAAAGATCGAGCAAGATGTGCGATGTCAGTGTAGGGGCCAGGCAACACTCTGGTGGGCCTGTCCGCAGTAGTCTCCCGTAAATGGGGTGATGCTGCGTACATGTCCTCAGAGGGGGAAGGATCGCATAGACGAGGGCAATCCTTCACCATATGACCTAAACCTTGACATAGCAAGCACCTAATACGATGCTCAACATTTAAAGCAGCTATGGCGTCGATGTATCGACCCAAAGTGTCATATAGGCGACACTCGGCATCAGAATACATCACAGAAATATGTGGATAAAAAAATAAACAATTCCTTGCAAAATAAAACTACACGCAACCAGAATTAAATGAACACCTGCTATAGAAAAGCCGAAACTAGATAAAGGAGGAAATGAAATAGAAATATCAAATTTTAACACTAAAATAAACAAAAGAAATGGTATAAACAAACAGAAAAGAGCTTCTATCTTACAACTCGCCCTCTCCAAAAAACTCACATGTCTGTGTTCCCCGGCAACGGCGCCAAAAACTTGATGCGCAAATCTTAGCACAACGTTATAGGCGGTAGTAAGATTGCGGTACGAAACGGCAGTGTACCGATCATTCAAGTAATATAAAATGGGAATGAATCCCCAAGTATCGATCTCAAAGGAACACAGTAAGGTGGAGTTTATTATCGAGGAAGGACTTGAGATTGAAGTCCTTTCGAGCAGATGGATTGCGGAAAATGGGGGATTTGATTTGTGGAAAATAAAGAGAAAACAACTATAACTACTCCTATGCAATGCCGCTATGCAATGCTTCGCTTGGCGGGATGGAGACTAGGCAGGCCTTGAGCACACTGCGTCGCAAGGGCGGATGGACGAGTAGGCAAGCGGAATCGAACTGTGCAGGCCTTGAGCACGCTACTTCGTTAGGCGAATGGATTACATGGGCCGCTATGCCACGCTTCGCTAGGAGGATGGAAGAGTAGGCATACAGATGGAATGGTTCGCACTGGCGGAGTCGGAATGGATTACATGGGCTGCTATGCCACGCTTCGCTAGGCGGATGGAAGAGTAGGCATACGGATGAGGGTCGCAAGCACCTCGTCGACAAGCACGCCACTAGCAATTGCTAGTGCGGCACACGAACGTGATGGCGGGATGGAGGATGGAATGGGGCGCACCTCAAGCAACTCAAACAGTAAAGTATTTCATATAGACATGAAATGTATAAAAATGCAAATAAAGTTAAGTGCTACTTCATCATAATGTTAGATCTAACTACATATACATCAATAAGAGAAGAACAAGGCAAGAAATCGACCGAATTCGAAGGCTCATTGTAGATTCACAGTTGGAATCGCCGGGTTGTCAATCCGCGTCCAAGCTCGGTCCGCAACTACGTCCGGGGTAGAGAGAGCTGTCACTACTCTCCAATGAGCCCGTCTTCTTCGTCTCACGATCCGGTAGAGGTTGCAAACTTCCTCTTGCTTGATGGCGATGGCGGCTAGATCTTCCTTTGAAGCACTAGGATGAAGGAGGAGGCCGAGAGGAAGCTCCGGCTCAAGATTGGCGTGAAGAACAAGCCCGGAGCACCTCCTGGTGGTGGAAGATGGTGTAGGGGGCAGAAGAGGCGAACAGGACTCGAAAATGATGGAGCAGTATGGTCGTTCGACCTAATTTCGCGGGCTGGATATTTATAGAAAATAGGGCGCACGATCAGTGGCGCACGATCAACTGATCGTGCGCACTGAAAGCTGGTGATCGTGCGCTCTGTGCCCGAAACCTACAAAACAAAACTGCAGATAAAATATAAAGTGCACGACCGTGCGCACTATCGTGCGTAGCAAACGCACGACCAAAATCCGAAGCTGTTTTTGGGCAGCAAATGAACTCGCACGATCAGTGGCGCACGAGCAACTGATCGTGCGTAAAGAAAAATTCACGATCATTGGCATTTCAGGCAGAAATTGCCCCCAAACAGACTCCGAGCATCGCACGATCCATGAACCTGCATGAAAACCTCCAGGACTACAGGAAAACAAGGGATCACACCAAGAATGGGCATACATGTGCACTAAGAGTGGAATAATAGACGACTATTAAATATAAATGAAAACAAGCCTAAAGTGTGTTGCAAAGACTAGAAAATCGGCCCAAATGAGTTCGAAAATATGTATATAATTGGGACTCATCAACTCCCTATCAAACGATGATCTCGGTACTTTAGTTTAGTCAAGCTACGCGACGGTAAACAAAGCGCTCGTGGGAGGCACCCCATATGTATCTAATATTTTATTATGTTTTGTTCTTTTTATGTTGCAGGGTTTCTTACGACCCCGCCAGCTTTAATTCAGGGAAGCCTTTTTGCTCCCTCTTTCCTTTTGTATATATTGCAATGTTATTTTCTCTTCTTCATACTTACATTACAACATTGGGGACAATGTTGGGTTTTAAGTATGAGGGTGTTTTACTGTCTTTATTTAAACAAAAACTTAAAAATTTTTAAAAAAGAACAAAACTATAAAAAAAAATCTTCCCTGTTTTATCCTGCATTTTTCTTACTTTTGTAAATATAAGCTTAAACAAAACTACAAAAAAATTAAAAACAAAATCACAAAAATTTTCAAAAAAAAAAACTTGTTTTTCCTTTTTTACTTTGTCATAAAAAAAACAAAAATCCAAACAAAAAAAAATTGCAAAACCCCAAAACATTTCAAATATATATATAACAATATAGTAGTTGAAAAACAAACAAAAAATCCAAAACAATAATAAACCCTACTTTACTTTTATTCTTAAAAGCATTTAGTTTCGAGAGTATATGTTTGTGGATTTTCATAATCGCTAGTTTTACTACTTGTTTGTTTATCTAAGATCGATAGATTTAAACATTCGGGGTTAAGTTTTAAAAAATATCTTGTGTTTTTAATTTAAATAGAGGCTTTGTTTTTAGGCACTACTTCTACTATCTAAAATAGAGACATGTGTATTATGTCGGCAAAACAACTTTAGACTGCAATTATCCCTACTTTATGTCTCTAGGAATCTAGCAACTTTCAAATTACCAAGGTTGCTCTCAAACCTTTTTTATTATTATTTCTAAGAATTTTTTCTCGCAAACCCCTTTGTATGCATGGCAAGAAAAATAAAAGAAGAAAAAGATCCTATGTCAATGGGAATAAGACTTCGTTCCGTAAACATAGGCACCCGATAAAATTTTTAAATGATCTTATGTCAATGAGAATAAGATTTTGATCCGTAAACATAAGCATTGGGTTATTAAAGCAAAAGAAAAACAAAAATAGTTTTCCCCCGTATATCACGGTGAGCACCAAAGAAAACTAAAAAGGAAAGGTGGAAAGATACAAACCACCACTCCTAATTCAAGTACTCTTCTTTTTGCCATAGCTTTTTACCCCCCCCCCCCCCCTTTCCCTTAGACGATTTATTGTTTCTGGACTTAATTCAAAAAATCCTTTGAGAGCATAATTAGTAAATTGCACATTTCCTTCACATCTCTTTAAACAAAGGTTATTATAATTTCGATCTAATCTCGTTTACTAATGATTGCAATTTTGTTTGCTATTTGGTTAATTAAGAAGTCTTTTGGCTAGGACATTTCTTTCTACTTAAATCATTTGCATAATTTTGGACTTAACTCTTATTACTTCGAATTTTTATTTTTCAGTCTCTTATGATTAAAATAAAATGATAGCAAAAAATTAGAACTTATGTTAATCCCGTATAGATCTCTCTTACTTTTGCTCTGGAATAGCAAATGCTTAAGTATGGGGGTATTTGATAAGTAATAAAATATACGTATTTTTAGTATAGTTATTAGTATGGTTTTAATTAATATTGTAAATTTTCTATGTAAATTAATGAATAATTGCCTATTTTATTATTTTTGTTACTAACTTAGCTTTATTTCTTTTTTTCAGATTATTGAAAAAATTTTCTCAGGTCACGCTCTCGGTCACGCCCGTGACCAAGGGCGTGTAAATTTAAAGTTCAAAATTTGACGAATCCCGAGCTGAGGTCGACAAAAGGCGAGCTGAGTTCGACGAACGGCAAGTCAC
Source organism: Dactylorhiza incarnata (assembly GCA_033032865.1). Taxonomy (NCBI): domain Eukaryota; kingdom Viridiplantae; phylum Streptophyta; class Magnoliopsida; order Asparagales; family Orchidaceae; genus Dactylorhiza; species Dactylorhiza incarnata. The sequence goes on along the minus strand of JAWHQI010000235.1, from coordinate 2,988,572 downwards.
GCCCTCGGTCATGCCCGTGACTCTACAAGTCACGCCCGTGAGTCACGACCCAAAGTCGCGCCCATGCTGCTGACGTCTGCCGCCCATAGTCACGCCCGTGACTCTACAAGTCACGCCCATGACACACCAAGTCACGCTCGTGTGCAGCCTTATTTGACAGCGGAACCTTTGAGAAGTCGGCGAATACAGCCAAGCAAATATCACGCCGTAAGTCACGGCCGTGACATCCAAGTCACGCCCGTGACCTAGGGCGTGTAAAAATGAAAATTTTCCTATAAATAGAGGGGCTCGGCTGAAGGAAATCTCATCCAAATTTTGAGTGTTTGTAATGTTTTTCTGAGTTCTTTTGAGTGGATGTGAGTTTTTCTTTATGCAATTAAGTTTATGTTCGTTTGTAATTTTCGCCTTTTTAGTCTAGTTGTAATGCTTGTTTTAGAAATAAAAAGTTGTTTTTCTCATTTGGATCATCTTCCTTTTTTATTTATGTTAGTGTGTGTGTGTATGAGAATAGTTGTATTGCTTTCATAACTTAGTTTATTGCTTTCATAATTTAGGTTTATTGCTTTCATAAAAATAGCTTATCGCTTTTTCTTTAACGCTTTATTTATCGCTTTCGTTTAAATGATTTCTTTCGATTCAGTCTTTTTATTACAAGTAGAGTGCGTGAGTTTATGAGATAGTGTTTTCTTTTTTGTAACTTAGCTTTATTTCAAGTCTTTATATAACTGTTTATACCACCCCCATCTTGAATAAGAGGCTAATTTACTTTAGCACTTATTTAAGACGGTTGGGACGGATATTATTTCTGCACATTTATAAGTATTTCATTTCTATACCACCCCCGTCCTGGATAAGAGGCTAAGAACTTTTTAGCGCTTATTTAAGACGGTTGGGACGGATACTATTACTGCTTTTATATAAGTCATTTTATTTCCCTTTTTATCCGCTTATATCCGCTTAAATAATTAAACATGTATTTTCCAACTATTAATGTCGTCTCCATTCCGATGAGTGGCTAATTTCCTTTAGCGCACGATGTCGAAGAGCATTGGGACCCAAAAATAGTTTTTCTAAAAATTAAAACATCTCTTTCTAAAATAATTAACGCTTAAGGTTTACCCGAGAATAACGTTGAGTGGAGCGACATAATCGATGTGTGGTTTTCTTTTCCGTCTCCGTACACTAGTTAGATGAGAGGCTCGTGCGTACGTACTCATCGCTCACGGGTAAAGAGAAGTGCGCTCTACCCTCGAGAGAGGATGAGGTAAGTCTGCCGAATTGGAAGTAAAAATCCAATAGCGGGGTTCACATCATAAAGCGAGTATTAAGAAGATTCGATTATTGAATGAGAGTTTGGTCGAATATTCATAATCTCAGGTGGGCGTACACTCGAGAGAGGAGCGTTCATAATTATGGAACCTCCACGGCCAATCCGTTTTGATGTTATAAAAAGTCATCTCTTTTACTTCAAGAAAATATTACTTTTGTCTCAAGGTAATTCGACATCGGGTGCTATTTATTATCATCGTTTAGAACTCTAGTTATTCGCTTATTATCATTTTCTTAACTCTAGTTATACTCATTTTATCATTTAGAACTCTAGTTAACTTAACCAAAAATATTATTCCGATGAAAAAATAGTTCGTTCCTCGAAGTAGTATAATCAACACGATCCGTAGAAATATACGACCTCGATATTTTCTAAAAACAAAATATCCTGTATTACTCACGATAAAGTATACTTGCCTTTATTATATGATTAATTTGGATTAAAAATTAAACAAAACCTTTTCAAACCAATCTAGTGCAAAACTCCTTTGTTATTTACAAAATCAATTGAATTCGGCATTGTAGTCATGGTGTAAACGTCAATACTTCGAAAGCAGAAAAAGATTGTTGCTTCTATCTTTCGATAGGATAACGGTTAATTTCTCAAAGTAGGAATACTTGCGAAACTCTTTGAAAACACCCGCCTAATTCTTAACTCGTCATATAAAGGTTGCGCAAACCAAATTATTAAGAAGAATCCAAATTAAATCATCAACGACGCTCCTTGCATGCGGGGGGTGGAGTGGAAGATCTCGCTCTCCTACAGAGGCAGCAAAGGGGTTAGCAAACAAAATCAGAAAAATTGAAGTGGAGTTTTGCTAGCGAGGGCCGAACCTTCTCCTTGCGGAACCGGCAGCAGCGATTCCACCCTCTGCCGGAGGAAGACGACCTCGAAATTCTTCCCTTCCATATACTGGTAGAGCCTCGCGTCGTCACCTCCGAGAAAAGCAGGGGGCGGTAGGTTGCATCATCCCGTTGGAGGGGGGAGAGGGGAATATTGCCGAACGGTCCTTTGACTAGGACGTATTTTTGGTGCCAGTAGTGGGTCTTGTTCACTGTCTCGCAGACAGTAACATGCTGGCTCGCAAAATGGGTTGTCCCATCTTTGTAAGCGCGGAAAGAAAAGATTTTTTGGAAGACGAGTAGGCTGAACTCTATCCATTCCTCCCGCAAATAGTAGGCAAACACGACGACGACCGCGATCGCATTCGGTGTCAACTGGCTCGGCAAAATGCCGTAGTGAGTACCTGAGAAATTCACCAAAGTAAGGTTAGCACACTCCTTGCGAGGCGAGTAAGAAAGGCAAGGGTGGACTAGAGTACCTGGCGTACTTCCGGCCAGAGTGTGAGTCGCAACCCATTCTCGAAATGGGTGATGGGGATGGCGAGCTCTTCGGTGGATGACTCATTGATGGCGACAGAGTTCGGCAGGCGGCGAGCCATAAACCCCGAAGGGATTTACTTGCCCACTGTGGCAAGGAACACATCATCGGTGATCGAGGCGCAGAAGAAAGGGTGCTCGCGAAAGGCACAGGCGCACCTAGCTCGCCCCTCGGATTCTCCCTCAATAACCATGGTGTTGCTAGCAGCGAGCCGGGAGAAGAGCGAGTGCGAGCTGAGATCTGCGAGAGAGCCAGGAAGAGAGAAGAAAGGCTGAGGGACAGTTAATGCGGTGGTTAGCAAGTAAAAGCTGTCCACTATTTCTAGAAATGAAAAGGGCGGGAAGGATTCGAAGCGTCGGGGCGTGCAGATAGTGTAACCGCGCAGTGATTTCCCCGCTTCTTGGGGTCTTATCTGCTCTAAGTGGGTTGGCATCTTGGCGAAATTCTCTGACTCGCCATAGGCGAGCCAAGCTGCAAAGAAGAAAACGTGAATGGCGAAGGCGAGATCATAGCTCGCGAGTCAATAACGAGGCCTTCATATCAAAATAGAAAATAAGCAAAGCGAGCATAGTTAGCATAATGGTAGAAGTATTCGAAAGCGAAAGGAAAAGCTCGCGAGCGAGCGGGAATATCCTTATTACAAATCCATAAAATATTCAAAGCCCCCGAAGGGGGGAGGAAAGATAGAGCGAGCAAAAAACAAAAAGAAAATTGTTCAATAGTTATGCCACTTCCAGCGACCACGGCCTAGCACACCTGAGCGCGGGGGGACTCTTGGGTAGTGGTACTCGCGGACCGATTGGAACTCACGCTGCATCAGCCGTATGTAATCCTCAATTCACGCAAGGTGCACCCCAGGTGAGGTGACCTCACCGCGAGCGACCTGCTGCACCTCAGCGAGGATGCGCGCATTCGCATCCTCTATGGTGGCAAACCTCTCCTCGTAAGCAGTCATGTTCATCCGGTCCTGATCGTATAACTCTCGCAGCATCAGAGTCTGCTTCTAAAATATCTCGGTGACTCGCCTTTTCATCTGCTCTGAGTTGTCGGGGTCCACTTCCCCATACTCCGACTCGGTGGGTGGGGTTGGGGGAACGCCTGCGTGTAAGAAGTCAGCATAAGAGGTAGTGAAAGAGAATCGGCAGAAATTGTTTAACCTGGCGAGATGAGAACGATACGGGGTCGCGGGCGAGAAGAGCTTGGCTGACCCTTGAAAGCCTCAGTAAAGGTCGGGGTAACGGACTTTCCTAGGCCAGGGCGGTGTGTCGTCTCATCTGCGACCTGGGGTTCGGCAAGTAGTGAGCCGCTCGGGCTATAATGGCCCAGAATGTCGAATCCAGGGGTGATGATGTTCATTTTCGGAGGGGTCGGTGAGCCCACCGGAGTGGGGACTCGCCTCTCTGGGGTCACGATTGGGGACTTTGCAAAAGGAATAATGTGGATTAGTGATCAATGAAGAGCGAGAGATGGCAAGGCAAACGACTTACTGGACACGAGGTTGAGGCTCGCAGGTCAGTGGTCCTCACATCATGGGGGGATCAGTTCTCCCGGGGGGTGTGGGGTGAGACCCTGCTAGCGATGGCCTGATAAGATTTTCCTCGGCGGGAAGGTCCTGCGAGCAAGGAAGCAGAGTTAAGTGAATACTATTTGGAATATCTAGTCATTTTTTAGCAGAACCTGCGAGGCGAGCTTGTGGCGGGGAGAGGGAGACAGTGGAGATGACTCATTCTCCCTAGATGGCCGTCAGACGGTCTTAGCCCTCTTAACCTGGGGCGGAGGCGGAGCAGGTTGCGGAGAGATCCAGGGGGCAAGCTCAGTAGCTTTGGCCTTCTAGACCGCCTACGAGGCCTTGAGTTGAGCAAGTATCTCCTCCTTCTTGGACATCTTGCAGAAACAGTAACGAGAAGTGAAGGGAGTGAGAGGGAGGAAAAAGTTCATGCACCGGCCAGAAGGAATGGTATTTATAGCAGTGGGCATGGGTCCCACCAAAAGATTCTCACCACGTCATCAAAGGGCCGACGAATACCAGAGGTTCGACGTTTCTTTAGGAGCCTAAGGTAGCCTCGTGAAGAGTAGGGATTGTGTACAACCCCTGTATTCGCCAGGAGGTGAGCGGAGACTAAGTACTCAGCCAGCGAGAGGATTGAGAAGGAGAGAGAGCCAGAGACCTAAAGCTGGCTCGCAGGAAAGCGGGCGAGCCGAGCTCTCGTCGGCTGCTCGCAGGGGGCGGGCAAGTCAGGCTCTTGCCCTCCGCTCTCGGGAAGGCGAGCAGGCCTGGATTCTCGCGGGCCGCCCGCAGGAAGAAGGGCGAGCCAGGTCCTCCTGGGTTGTAACGATCCAGGCCCGCCAATATGGGACCCAGCTGGACCGCCAGCACCCTCCCGGCCTAGGCCCGCCAACACGGGACCCAGCTAGCACCGAAAGGGTTCAGCCTAACCAAAAGTCATTTTTAGCAGAACCTGCGAGGCAAGCTTGTGGCGGGGAGAGGGAGACAGTGGAGATGACTCATTCTCCCCGGATGGCCATCAGACGGTCTTAGCGCTCTTAACCTGGGGCGGAGGCGGAGCAGGTTGCGGAGAGATCCAGGGGGCAAGCTCGGTAGCTTTGGCCTTCTAGACCGCCTACGAGGCCTTGAGTTGAGCAAGTATCTCCTCCTTCTTGGACATCTCGCAGAAACAATAGCGAGAAGTGAAGGGAGTGAGAGGGAGGAAAAAGTTCATGCACCGGCCAGAAGGAATGGTATTTATAGCAGCGGGCATGGGTCCCACCAAAAGATTCTCACCATGTCATCAAAGGGCCGACGAATACCAGAGGTTCGACGTTTCTTCACGAGCCTAAGGTAGCCTCGTGAAGAGTATGGATTGTGTACAACCCCGGTATTCGCCAGGAGGTGAGCGGAGACTAAGTAATCAGCAAGCGAGAGGATTGAGAAGGAGGGAGAGTCAGAGACCTAAAGCCGGCTCGCAGGAAAGCGGGCGAGCCGAGCTCTCGTCGGCTGCTCGCATGGGGCGGGCAAGTCAGGCTCTCGCCCACCGCTCTCGAGAAGGCGAGCAGGCCTAGATCCTCGCGGGCCGCCCGCAGGAAGAAGGGCGAGCCAGGTCCTCCCGGGTTGTAACGATCCAGGCCCACCAACACGGGACCCAGCTGGACCGCCAGCACCCTCCCGACCCAGGCCTGCCAATACGGGACCCAGCTGACACCGAAAGGGTTCAGCCTAACCAGATGGTCTGCAGACCATGCACCCCAACCCCTCTCTGTCCCCCCATAGGGCACAGCGGGTTGTTGGAGACCGCAGTCCCCCTTTGATGAGAATTGAGTCAGTTAAGCGGCATCGCGTGGACTTCCCAGGAGGTCACCCATCCCAAAATTGCTCCAGCCCGAGCACGCTTAACTATGGAGTACTTTCACTTCTCATCACCAATTGAGCTGCAGCTCAATTGGTGATGAGAAGTGAAAGTACTCCATAGTTAAGCGTGCTCGGGCTGGAGCAATTTTGGGATGGGTGACCTCCTGGGAAGTCCACGCGATGCCGCTTAACTGACTCAATTCTCATCAAAGGGGGACTGCGGTCTCCAACAACCCGCTGTGCCCTATGGGGGGACAGAGAGGGGTTGGGGTGCATGGTCTGCAAACCATCTGGTTAGGCTGAACCCTTTCGGTGCCCGCTGGCTCCCGTGTTGGCGGGCCTGGGCCGGGTGGGTGATGGCGGTCCAGCTGGGTCCCGTGTTGGCGGGCCTGGATCGTTACAAAAGTGCAATCCTAGAGGATAGGACTTTTAAGAAAAAAATGGGGATAATATGGCCCACCAACTCCTTCGGCACCCATCCCCTGATATGGTGCATCCGTATAAACCTGGAATCCTTCCTTCCCCGATGGCAAGGCAAGAATGGGAGCTGAAGTAAGTCGACCCTTCAGCTCCTGGAAGGCTGCCTCACACCGCGACGTCCATGTAAAATTAGCATCCTTCTTCGTCAGGGATGTGCGCGGGAGGGCTTTCTGAGAAAACCCCTGAACAAACTTCCGGTAGTAGCTGGCAAGTCCCAAGAAACTCCTCACATTGGTGGCCGTTTTCAGCGGCGGCCAATCCCGCACTGCCTGAATCTTTGCTGGATCCACTGCTAGACCAGCTCCACTGATAATATGGCCTAGGAAGGCCACCTCCTTCAACTAGAACTGACACTTGCTGAACTTCGAATACAGATGGTGCTCCCGAAGTTCTCCAAGGTTAGTGCCAGATGTCGCGCATGCTCCTCCTCCGTCCTCGAGTAGATGAGGATGTCGACAATGAACACAATGACAAAGACGTCGAGATAAGGCTCGAACACCCGGTTCATCAGGCTCATAAATGCTGATGGTGCATTTCTGAGCCCGAACGGCATCACAGTGAACTCATACAATCCATATCGACTGCTGAAAGCCGTCTTAGGGATATCCTCCTCCTGGATCCTCAGCTGATAATTTCCTGATCTCAGATCCAGCTTCGAGAAGCAGTGGGCTCCCTCTAGCTGGTCAAACAACTCGTCAATCCTTGGCAAAGGGTAAGTGTTCCGCACCGTCAGCCTATTCAGAGCTCTGTAGTCGATGCACAATCTGAGCGTGCCATCCTTCTTCTTCACGAACAACACCGGAGCTCCCCAGGGTGAGGAACTCGGCCTAACAAACCCAGCTTCCACCAGCTCCTACAGCTGGCTCCGAAACTCTACCAACTCCTTCGGGGCCATCCGACAAGGGGCCCTAGATACCGGCTTAGCCCCTGGCACCAGCTGGATCTGGAAATCCTTCTCGCGGTGCGCTGGCAGTCCGGGAAGCTTCTCCGAAAACACGTCCGCAAAATCCCGTATGACCGGAATACTTGACACTGAGTCCTTGACTTCAGTCGCCTCGAAGAGCACCTGATATACCTCGTCTCCCTGCAGGTGGGCCTTGAGGGCCTGAATAAATGATAAGAAGAGACGAGAGGTGGGTTGAGTACCTTTAAAAACTACTTCACCGTCTTCGTGCTTAAGAACGATCCTCCTTGTCGGGCAGTCAATCCTTGCCTGGTTCCCGAACAACCAACTCATGCCCAGGATCAGGTCGTAGTCTTTCATCTTCAACACAGTTGTCGGGGCCTCGAACAGTCTTCGTCCAATCTCCACCCTCATGCTGCACGTGGCATTTGTTAGAACCTCCGATCCGTCCGGGAATCGCACCCTCCTGTAATCGCTCCTGAAGTGTTGAACTTGGTCTAGGTCCTCGATAAATTTAGCGGAGACGAACGAGTGCGAGGCACCTGTATCGAACAAGGTAAATGTGGGTTTGCCGTAAATGCGTACTAAACCTGAGGGTTTTTTCATTTGGTTCAATGCTAAGGTAAAACTAAAATTTATAAGGTACAAACAATTAACAGAAACGCATCAAAGTACCTGCGATGACCCTTGCTGGGTCCCGGGGCCTTGCCAAGTCTAGGGCGTACGCCTGCTCCCTGTACTGTCTCTGGTCGTCGCCCTGAAATCCACGACCTCGTCTACGTCCTCGGCCCCCAAAATGCTGGCTCTGTGGTGCTGCCCGTAGTGCTGGTGGCGCATTCCTCTGAGGGTAGTTTCTCTTGATATGGCCGATCTGGTGGCAGTGGTAGCACTCTGGGGGTGGTCCACCTCCTCCAATCCTTGGCATCTCCCACATCTGTAGAGGCTGAGGAGCCAACACTACCTCCTCTTTCTGCTCCTGCCTCTCCTCCTGGCGGGGTCGGACCTCCGTCTTCCTCTCCCCAGCATCTCAGCCTCTCGGCTGATCCCTTTTGCCTCCTCGTCCCTGATCTTCCATCGGTCTATTTCTCCCACGAACAGCTTGCTGGTCTATCTCCAGCTTCTTGGCCATCTGTAGAATCTTTGTCATGCTGCTATCGGAGACAAAGAGGAGGTCCTGCCTCAGCTCATCACGAAGTCCCTTGTAGAATCTCTTTGCAAATCCTGCGTCATTCAGCTGATACGAAATCGCAAACCGGGATAGATGGGTAAACTCCCGGTGGTACTCCAGAACCGTCCTGCTCCCCTGTCTCAACTGCAAAAACCTATCCTCCAGCTCGTCTCTCGCAGACTGCGGCACGAAATGCTCCAGCAGTGCCGCCTTGAAATCCTCCCACGAAATGTCCGCAGCCTCCAGTCCCGGATAAACTGTATCCAGGAACCTCTTCCACCACCTCTTAGCATGAGACTCCAAGCAAGAAACCACCAGTGGCACCTCCATGTCTGCCGGTCACTGGATCCCTATCAACATATCCTCCATGATGTCTACCCACTCCTCGGTCCTCACAACAGTCTCCGTCCTGATGTATGATGGTGGGGAGAGTCCTCGAAAGATGCTCAGCCAATTGGCCCCAGGGTTTTGCTGAGGAGCCAGTGCCTGTTGTGCCCTGAAAGTCTCCAGAATGGCAGTCAGTGTCTGTCCCAACTCTATCTGCTGGAACGGGGTAGGAGCCGGTGGTGGTGGGATGATGTCTGGAGTCGGTGGGACTCCATACTGCGGCGTAGGGTTCATCGCAGGCTACACAAGAAAATCACACTCGTAAGGAACTTAGCTAAAGAACGTTCAGTTATAAGTGGACCTTTTCATGTGATTTCCCTTATGGGCACACCATTGCTTCCCCTGCTTGTTTGTCCTCAAACTAAGCTCGCGTGGGGTGGTCCAGGGTTTGTGGACTTCTTTTCTTCGGATCGAGGCCTCGCTTTGATACCACTTGTAAGACCCCATTTTTTTCTTTTTTTCAAACAACCGGGTCTTAGGCCCAGAACCGCCGCTTTGTGGTGCACCCTCGCTCGGGAAGGTCGCCACTACAAAATGCCGATACTGCCGGCCAAATCGATCACGAAGAAGCAAAGAAAAATAAGCAAAAAGAAAGGCAAGTCCACATCACATAGACAAGTAATGCATCGACGAAGGGATGTCCACATAAATATAACTGAAATAAGGAAAGAGATAACAAGGGCTCCTGCCCGATACATCAAGCCTCACTACAAGTTCACTCGCGGAAGCAAAATTACTAGAACTAATCGCCACTCACGGATCCTATCATCGGTGCTCCCGTGCTAGACTGCCCCGCCTCCATCTACACCGGCCTCTGGTGCTGCTCCGTCGCTGCGGTCTCCTAAAATGATAAGGTCCACCGACCGTTAGTCAAAAGACTAAGCCAATCCCCCACCCCTCCACCGGTGACTCCTAGGCACCGAGCGGAAAGGATGAAGCGGAGGACAAACAAGGGGTAATAGCAAAAGCAGATGACAGGGTATATTCTACAGGAAGAGTTCTACCACTACTCAAGTATATATACATAAATGAGGTAATAAAGCATAGTAAGAGCAGGTAAAGAGTAAGTAAAGTGCAGTAAGTAAAAACAATAGTAATAGAAAAGTAACCATTGATTTATAGGAATGCTCACACAAACCTATAGACCAAGGGGTCATTTTGCAAGGCCTATCGTATAAGAAGTCCCACTACCGACTTATATGATACGGGTATGGGTTGAAATGCATTGTTTATGCTATGACAGGCAAGGTATGCAGTTATGCTATATTCATACAAGTGCAACTCACCCACTTCGACTCTATGCGCACAGACATTTAGTTCTCCCTTTTTAGAGCTAGCAAGACTCCCAGGATACTCCCGTAGTGGCAAACAGAAGCGGTGGGTTGGGCCTCGCCCACCTCTAGGTTGGTATATGCACTACCTAACCTAGACCTATCGTACGCCTCAATGCAAAACTGCGGAGCATCTGTGTACTCTTACTGGCTGGACCACCAGACTTTTATGGCTAAGTGCAAATTCCACACTTGCCGAGCCCGAGTATCAACGTCGGTGCAACGACTATCGACACTAAGGACCCACCACCTTGTGCACATGCAACATGTTCTACCATCTATCTACAAACTCCAACATAAACCACCTGGGGTTAACTTGCCCAACCAAGAACCAAACTGAGTCACAAACTCTCCGGATCAACAATCCGCACCTACCACCACCGAGCCTACAACTCGGGTTACAAAACCAACCAAACTCCTGTGACAACAGAGTGTGAGTGAATGTATTATTAGTTAGTATGAGCATCTTCTATACCCCTACGACTTATGATTAATCTTGGACTTCACGAGGGTTACCCTGTAAGGGGCTCGCTACGGTACTAGGAACTGTAATGGGATGACACCCCAAAGTTCCCTTTCTCAAGATACTTACTGTTATTGGTATCTACTGTAACACCCCAAAAATCGTAGTTTGTCGAAGTAGGCGGAATTGTAGTGCGGCGCTCGAAGTAGGCTGAATTTTCCCTACCTGCTCCTCGCGCACGACCAGTGGCCTCTTCTTCGCGCACGACCAGTGATAGTGCGCATGATCGTGCGTTAATTGAGAGGAGATATGGTCGGCTGAAAATCTACGTGCACGACCAGAGGTTCTTCGCGCACGACCAGTGACCGTGCGCCTGTGAACGTGCGCACTGTTTATTCTGCTCCGCGAAAATGAACGGAGAAGATGATCCGGCCGTTCAAAATTCTTGGAATTTGATCCAACAGCTGTGATGATTGGCTGGAGGGTATTAGGGATTTTGAGAGGGGTTCTATCCTCATAATATCAAGGCTCTTCTCTCTCCTAGGCTAGAGAAAGAAGAAGGAGGCAAGGAAGAAGAAGAGGAGATCCCGCCATTGACGGAGCTCCGGAGCTCCGTTTCGCGAGCCGTTTCCAGATTTGGAGAGTGCAGCCCGGTGCGGTCCTTTCCCTCCGTGTGAAATTTCAGATCCATGGCTAAGAAGAACGCTTCTAGGGTAACGATTCTTCCTCCCGAACTTTGGATTTGTATTTGTCCTTTCATTTCTCTTCCTATCCTTGCATGAGAAATCCCTTTCACCAAATGGGTGAAGTGTAGGATTTCCTCAAGTTCTTCGGAACTCCGGGTTGATTGTGTCCGTCCCCGGCATATTGCATGTAAAAAATCCGGTAGTCGTGCGGATTTAGGCATTGTGTGTGAAGCCTATTCGTGGTCGTGAGCCCGAATCGGTGATGCTTGATTTGCGACTTTGCATTTAGGGTAAGCCTAGAATGCGTGCCGGAGAATGACTCTGTGAAATCATCTATAGTATTGCGGGATTTAAGTGTAGGCGTCTTATGAAGATCCTAATGAAAGCCCCATTCTTTGAGATTGGATGAAGGCAAACCTTCCCCACGAAATTGATGCGGAGCGTATTGTACCTCCCTTGTTGAGTATTTGTGAAGCCTAGATCCTTGCGAAGGGGTTAGGTGCGTAGCTTATAAATTGTGTAGCACTTGAAAGTGCTAAACCCTTACGGGCTGAGGTGAAGCCATACCCGTGTCGTGCGATAGATCGCGGCGATTAGAGCACGGGCAAAGCTAAACTGAACCCGTTTCCATGTAGATCGGAAAGAGGTCCCTACCTCATGGAAGCCGTGTGATCATGGGAGAGGTCGTGCAAGGTGATTTACCTAGACCGACCAAAAGCTCTTTTCCCCACCTAAGGCGATGGCCCTTACGATGGAGTGTTTTGTGGAATTGATGTTGTTAGCCTCATGCGGTTGTTTAGGCGGTTGTGGGGAACCTTCGGGTGAACCCAACCAACATCATGTGCATACCTATGTTCCCTCCTTTTTGATGCTCAACCTAGAAGATTGATTGTGCTTGAAACCTCACCTTGTGTAGTTGCACTTTCTTTATATTAGTACTTGTGCTAGTATGGCTTGCTTGCAGGGTAGAAGCTCTGCCACCCCGGGAAAGGGGTGGGGTCGTTATAATTTGGTCAGCTGTGCTGACCATTACTTTGTTTGCCACCGCTCGGTGGAATGTTCCTATGCAGGTGCAGGTGAGACTAGTGGAAAATAGCGGGCGATGGCCCTATTGTCGAGTTGGCCCTTGAAGGCCAGCCTCCCTTTTCTGCTTTCTCATGTATTGTCGGCCTGCGTGCCGGAGTATGTTCTGAGTTTTGTACATTGGTGAATGTAAGGCCTTAAGGCCGTAACTCTATTTTTATGGTTTCATTCCTATGACAGTGGACAGTTCTAAATGAAATGTTAAATCATTATGCTTCCGCTAGTGTTTAGTATAATCTGTTGTGTTGGATCGGTCGGCGCCCTTAGAGGGGGGGGGGGGGGGGGGGTGAATAAGGGTTTTCAAAAACTTTAGATTATATTTAGAAAAACTTTGGAATATTGCAAGATTAATAAAGAGACATCAAGTAAAACAATAATAAAGAGATTTGCTTTATTAATATCAAATAATGTTTTACAAAACTTGATTTCTATGACGCTAGAAATCAGAGGCGAATAATAAAAACTCTTTTTTCATTTTCTATACCGACTCGTATCCCCACGAACCGGTTGGCTTTAGCCGATCTCTCCCCACATACGGCCTCAAGCCGCTCTAGCCAATCTATCCACGGAAAGGCCTCGAGCACCCCCTAGACCTAGCCTAGATCTAGTCGCCAACACGAGGCGGATTTCAGCCCTAAGTCCTACCCCAGACCTAGTCGCCAACACGAGGCAATTTCACTTAAACGATTACAAGAAAAAATGTGAAATGAAAAAGACAATAATATAAAAACTCCCTCTATTTGGATCTCTTGGAGAAGTAGACGAAGACGTAGAGTATGATCGTAGTCGATGCGGTCTTTCGTCACGATGATGAAGCGTGTTGAAATCTTCTCCACGGATCTCCTTAAGGCTTTATGGAATTGTGGGAGTATCGCTCTGAATCTTCCTCTCTCTGCTGTGGCACGAAGCTCTGGAGTTTGGGATTGGAGGAGGATGAAGAATTCAGAGCCAAAGCATCCAATTTATAGCCTTCACGCTACCGCCGGCGCTAGCGCTACCGTCGGCGCTAGCCCGGATTAGGAATGATCTTGCGCGGCCGAATCTCCCATCCGTAGCAACAATTTGCTCTATGCCTCTTGTGCGCCATGATACCGCCAGCGCTAGTAGCTACCGCCGGGCGCTAGCTCCTTCTAAAAATGCCGCCGGAATCGAGCTAATCAATGCTAGTGCCGGGCGCTATCGCTACCGCCGGCGCTAGTGAGCTTGTTCGAATTTTGGCCTCAATTTTGGGGGCAGTCATCATGAGTACTCCTTGAGTCATATGGACTATGTTAACCTGCACACTTGAACACACAAGATCAAATACACATAGGATTTGTTATTCTCAAACCTAGGAGATGCGGAAGACCATGTTCCAACAAACTCCCCCTTTTGATAATAACAAATCCATTAAGATAAAACAAAGCATTAATAAATAAGCATGATGAGACTATACTTGTGTGTTTGAGAGAGTGATGACTTTAGGATAATTATTGATTTTAGCATTTAGAATTGCTCTCCCTAAATACATGCTCCCCCTATGTGAATGCTCCCCTAATATGTATGCTATCAACTTAATCAATCATGTTGGGTTTGCATTTTGATAGCGGATTATATATTTATCATGTTAGTTCTCCCCCTTTTGCATTTATCATGTTAGTTCTCCCTCTTTTGCATTTTATCATGTTAGTTCTCCCCCTTTTGCATTTTATCATGTTAGTTCTCCCCCTTTGTTATTAGCAAAAGTGGGTAGGGAAACAAAGCACTAAAAATGTGTAAATAAAAGAGAAGGCATGATCGAGCTATTTTAGTAAATGATAAGGAGTTTTAGACTTGTCTTTCATTGAAAATGATCAGAGTTATGACTTATTTTATCCCTTTTGTTTGTAGTTCTCCCCCTTTTATATATCAGAGTTTACGCAAAAAATAATGATTTCCCCTTTAAATAAGAGTTTTAAGCCTAAAAACAATCATGATTTCCAAGTGACCAATCTACCCAGACAATATGTCAACACCCTAGCCCCGTACTAAGTGACGGATGGGCATGAGGAGCTGCAAACATGCCGTAGGTTGGGGTGTTAATCCCATATGCAAACACTAGACAAAAACTTAACCTAGCACTCTTTTCCCCAGTGCCTCGCAAGGCCCCACTGGAAACCTCCCCGGTTAAGGACAAGACATGACAAGAGATAAGGTTATCTAATGTCTACAACCCTACGCCCCCGTTATGGTGAGAAATGAAGTCATGGATAACAATTATTGGAAACATTAAGCATTTAAATCTAATGGGAAATATCATAGCATATGGGTTTATATTTTTATTTGAATTTATGAAATAAAACTCACATAGCTATATTGAAATTCATGAATAAATCAGAGTTTGAGTATTGCGGAAGATTTCGAAAAAGAAACATCATAATACTAAATAAGAGTTTAAGTTAAAAAGAGATGTTTTATAAGCAATATTTCACTTGTTGGAGGAGTGTTTAGAATATAAATAGATCAGAGTTATAAGCAAAAAAAATTCAACCAATATAAAGTTTACCAAGCAAGTCTACCACTTGTTGCAAGAAAGGAATTTGAAGTTTCAAGTGATGATGCACACAAGATGAAAGATTTTAAATAAGTATTAAAGTGCAAGGTAAAACAATTATATGGTTATGATGCGGAAGACATATAGAAGTACAAAAAACATCTTATAGTAATCAATGATGGTTCATAAATAATATTTGAGTTCAATTTCAAAAAGAAGATGTTTTTGTAAATCATTTTGCATTTAAAATTTTTGTTTTGACAATACAGTAACCAAGCATGAAATAATCTTATCAAAAAGAGATTACTACAATGTTACTTTAATTCACAATTTCAAAACATACCAAACATTGTAGAAAGCATGCTAGGTTATCTAGTGCATTTCATAAATAAAGAGTAGTATAGAATTAGCATTAGGATCCAATACTCATGAGAAGAAGTGTTATGGAAGATAATGATGTGCATAAAAGTGTATTTTGAATAGAGTAAACAAATGTTTTAATCAAAAATACAAGTAATATGTAAAGTAAAGAGCACAATAAAACACAAATAATTTTACTTCCAGTCACTTCAATGCACAAAGAAAAATGTACAACTACCAAGGTGCTCTGCACACACAATGCTCATCAAGACTTATCAGGGTGCAAAGTAGTGCTTGGGGGATCACATAGTTTTATTCTTCAAGATTGATTTTTATTGTGATCCGGTGTACTTAAGAATAAGTGGTTTTTATTTTGAAAGAAAGTTATGGTTTGCACAAGATACTTTATTATTCTTTCCAAGGTGCTCAAGCTCACAATGCTTATTAAGACTTATCAGGAGGTTCAAGTAGTGCTTGGTGGAGTTATTTTTGTCACTTTATTTTATGATTTTGTTTTGTACAAAGTTCTCCGAATACACTTGTTTTGCAAACCAATGGAATTTATAAGAAAGATAACCACTTTTCTTAATTTTTAAAAGTGCAAATAAAGGAGTGTAGGTAAGATACTTGTGCAATTTTAGTTCATTGTACTAATACATAAACATACACAAACATTCTTAGATTAAACACATAAGTAGACAATGCAAAAATAAGTGAGTGAATTGCCATCATTATCAAACATAAAACATTACTCATACTTAGAGGCATGCAACGCATAGTTCTACACAACTTTTTCAATATAATTTATGCACATATTAATAGATATATCTAAGCATGATGAAAACAATGTTCAAAGTAGTTTGAAAAGATAAATTGCAACATTATAGAAGTTTTGAATAATAGATTAAATCATGCTTGATTTTTACAATAAAGTCCATACAGATATTTTTGAAAAATAATTTTTATTTAAAGTTTGAACTTATAAAATTGATCTTGGACTTCCCGAGAACTACCTTGTGAGAGGTTCGCCCGGTACTAGGTGATATGATGGGATGATAGCCCAATCACCCTTTCGCAAGATACAAGTAAAAAGTTAAGTTCAAAAACTAATTTTTGATAAAAAAAATTTTGTTTTATATTTTTGTATTTGATTTTTGCTTTAGGAAATAGAATTTAAATAAATTACAAAAAAAAAAGACAACATATTTTTTTTGTAATTTGGATTTTATATTTTTGTATTTGATTTTTCAAAAAAATAAAATAAAATAAAATCCGAAGTGCAAAACTAAATAGTACATATAGATTAGTATATTTTTAGGGATTTTTCAAAATTTTAAAATTATAGAAAAATGATCCTCGACGCTAGCGCCGGCGCTAGCGCGGGAAACAGTAAGTGATTTTTTAGGGTTTTAAAAATTTTGATGCTTGAACTTGATTAGGTGTCCCATTAGTAGTTTCATGCTGAATTTTCAGATTTTTCGGAGATGTTTAGATAGTGCAAATTGCATGAAACGTTAGCGATCTTCTTATATGACTAGACTACCTAACCATCGCATGAGACATATTTTCTTATATCTTTATTATGATATTTCAAAGGCTTGTGTTTACCAAAATAATGTAAACTGAAAATAGATAGAGAATGTAAACACAAGCATCATGTTTGAATCAGCCAAATAATACATGTTCTAATGATTAATCCATAAACTATGTGATTGATGGAATTTTAGTATTCTATTATGATTTCAAATCACATAGTTGTCATAAAATATGAATAACATCATAAATGTTGTACCTAAAATAGATATATAAGCATAGACCAACACGAGATGCTAGGATGATGAGTTCGGATGCAATGTTAAACATAGGATTAATCATGTATTTTGTGAAAAATATGTCTTTTCATTATAAAGGCTATCATAATCAACAAAACAAGATCAATGCATTTCGCATTTAAATTTTTAGCCTAAGCCCTTTAATAAATCATTTATATCCATTAAAGTAATATCATTAGTCTTGACAATAATTTCAATTTACAATTTATAATTCAAGACATTTAAAAAGTAATGGATTTAGAATTTAAAAATAAAAATGATAAGTAGATCACTAAAAAATGATATGACTTTTATTCAATTTTATTCAATTTGATTCATTTATGAATTATGGTTTAATTTATGAAAGTCATATTACAAGATATATAAAGTGATCATATCATGATGGTTTTAAGAAAAAAACAAAAGAAAATAAACAAAAAGAAAGTTTAAGCACATCATGAAGTAGGGAAATGATATTTCATTTTAATTGATTTCTAATTCATGCAAATGATGGGATACTAATGAATAAGAGATTTAGGTATCCAAAGAGGATCGGGTGTGACGGTTCCTTTGGGTACCCAAATACATCGTGTTTTCTTTTGGGGAGATATGTTTGAATGGGCCCTTTCGTTTGACATTAGAGCGTTATTCTTAAGAATGGGTCTCCATTCATACCTTGGATTAACATTATTTTTAGTTCTCAATTTTCCATAATCATTTACTTGAATATTTGGATAAAAGTGATATTTGAAAGGAAATTTGTTTGCATTTAATTTTAGGTTGGGAGAAGCATGGTTTTGTAAATAATAATGATTTTGATTTTGATTTACAAATCCTTTATGTTCCTTACTCCCATTATTAAACTTTGTTATGATATTCATATTCTCATTCAACTTGTCTTTAGATATAGTTTGATATTGTGAATTTGTATTTACAATTTTCATAAGCAAGTTAATTTTTGATTTTAATTCATCATTCTTGATCTTTAAACTATGTCTAGCTTTATTATAATTGATTGTGCTATTTTTAAGAGTGGAGACAATAGTGTCAATATGATCTTGATAGTTGTTTCTATATTTATCAAATGTTTCATCAATCTCTTTTATTTCAATTTCATAGTCCTTACACTTAGCACAATTAATTTTTAAAGATGAATTTTCTAAACATAAATTTTCATTTTGTTCTCTTATAAAAATAATTTCTTTTTCAAGTTCCTTAAATTTTTCTTTAATATCATTACAATCAAGTCAAGATTTTGTATTTTCAATTGAAGTGACATGAGTAAAGCTAGATAAATCAGATTTTGATACTACTTTAACTTTTGCTTTTAAATTTTTATTTTCTAAGCGCAATAGTTTATTAGCATTCTTTAATTTCTTAATTTTGCGCTTAGTATTTTGTAACAATTGTAATGAAGAGATAGAAGTACAAAAGATAGAATTTGATTTCCTTACATTGCTTTTGGATGAGGGAGGATTTGAACATATTGTTCCTTTGTCTTCTTCTTGGCACTTCTCTTCCAAAAGTAAGATTTCTTCTCCTTTTTCTCTTGGTGTATTGTTCTCCTTTTCTATTTCAATATTATCCATGGCTTCGCTCCGAGAGAGATCTTCTTGAATGATAATGGATGCTTGTACATTCTTTTCCTCCTGTGTTTGTTCCATACCTGCGAGAGGAAGATCATACATTTCTTCACAAATTTCCATACTTTATAAGCACTAGAAAAGCAATACACAAATTTGAAAACTTCATTTGAGAGACCACAAAATAGATAATGTTTAGCTTTTGCATCTAAATGAAGTTCCTTTTTATTTGATTCATCCACACGTCTTATAATTGCTAAGTTCCATACTTCGATATCTAAAGTTTTAATAAATTTTTCCATTAAAATTTTCCATCCATTATAATTTGTTCCTTCAAACAAAGGTGGTTTATGTGATATTTCATCTTCACAGAAATTTGCCCCACTAGTTGAAGCGAGATCATGAGACGTCATTATTCCCGGTTGTTAAGCCGATTGGAAAAAAACCTCCCTCTGATACCACTTGTTGGATCGGTCGGCGCCCTTAAAGGGGGGGGTGAATAAGGGTTTTCAAAAACTTTAGATTATATTTAGAAAAACTTCAGAATATTGCAAGATTAATAAAGAGACATCAAGTAAAACAATAATAAAGAGACATGCTTTATTAATATCAAATAATGTTTTACAAAACTTGATTTCTATGACGCTAGAAATCAGAGGCGAATAATAAAAACTCTTTTTCATTTTCTATACCGACTCGTATTCCCACGAACTGGTTGGCTTTAGCCGATCTCTCCCCAGATATGGACTCAAGCCGCTCTAGCCAATCTATCCCCAGAAAGGCCTCGAGCACCCCCTAGACCTAGCCTAGATCTAGTCGCCAACACGAGGCGGATTTCAGCCTTAAGTCCTACCCCAGACCTAGTCGCCAACACGAGGCGATTTCACTTAAACGATTACAAGAAAAGATGTGAAATGAAAAAGAAAATAATATTAAAACTCCCTCTATTTGGATCTCTTGGAGAAGTAGACGAAGACGCAGAGTATGATCGTAGTCGATGCGGCCTTTTGTCACGATGATGGAGCGTGTTGAAATCTTCTCCACGGATCTCCTTAAGGCTTTATGGAATTGTGGGAGTATCACTATGAATCTTCCTCTCTCTGCTGTGGCACGAAGCTCTGGAGTTTGGGATTGGAGGAGGATGAAGAATTCGGAGCCAAAGCATCCAATTTATAGCCTTCATGCTACCGTCGGCGCTAGCGCTACTGCTGGTGCTAGCCCGGATTAGGAATGATCTTGCAAGGCCGAATCTCCCATCCGTGGCAATAATTTGCTCTATGCCTCTTGTGCGCCATGCTACCGCCAGCGCTAGTAGCTACCGCCGGGCGCTAGCTCGTTCTAAAAATGCCGCCGGAATCGAGCTAATCAATGCTAGCGCCGGGCGCTATCGCTACCGCCGACGCTAGTGAGCTTGTTCGAATTTTGGCCTCAATTTTGGGGGCAGTCATCATGAGTACTCCTTGAGTCATATGGACTATGTTAACCTGCACACTTGAACACACAAGATCAAATACACATTGGATTTGTTATTCTTAAACCTAGGAAATGCGGAAGACCATGTTCCAACATGTTGTAGTTCTTTCTGTTTATCACCTTTTAACTCCTAGCTAGTGTGGTTTGTATGGCGTGGGGTCCCAGCCGGACCTACTGTTATACTATTCGTACTAGCAGGGTGTTACATCTACCCTTAAGAATTCCCTTCTAACATTTCACTTGAGTTAGACCTAAGTGCTTTAGGACACACCAGGGGAAAGATGATCTTTCGTCAATCCCTAGGACAACCTTACTCTTAACCTACCAAGACACTTTCTGTTGGATCGGTCGGCGCCCTTAGAGGGGGGGTGAATAAGGGTTTTAAAAAAAACTTTAGATTATATTTAAAAACTTTGAATTATTGCAAGATTAAAGACATGAAATTAGTGAAGTAAAACAAAAAGGAGACAAGCTTTATTGATGATAAATAAGTTTTACAAAACTTGATCTCGATGATGCTAGAGATCGGAGGCGAATAATAAAAATTCTTTTTTGTTTTCTATACCGACTCGTATCCCCACGAACCGGTTGGCTTTAGCCGATCTCTCCCCAGATACGGCCTCAAGTCGCTCTAGCCGATCTATCCCCAGAAAGGCCTCGAGCACCCCCTAGACCTAACCTGGATCTAGTCGCCAACACGAGGCGAATTTCAGCCCTAAGTCCTTACCCAGACCTAGTCGCCAACACGAGGCGTTTTCACTACCGTTTACAGAAAAGATATGAAATGAAAAGACAATAATATAAAAACTCCCTATATGTGGATCTCTTGGAGAAGTGGATGAAGGCCCGCAGAGTATGATCGTAGTCGATGCGGCCTTTCGTCACAATGATGACGCGTGTTGAAATCTTCTCCACGGATCTCCTTAAGGCTTTATGGAGTTGTGGGAGTATCGCTCTGAATCTTCCTCTCTCTACTGTGGCACGAAGCTCTGGAGTTTGGGATTGGAGGAGGATGAAGAATTCGGAGCCAAAGCATCCAATTTATAGCCTTCATGCTACCGCCGGCGCTAGCGCTACCGCCGGCGCTAGCCCAGATTAGGAAACGTTTTGCGCGGCAGGATCTTCAATCCGTGGCAACATATTGCTCCATGCCTCTTGTGCCCCATGCTACCGCCAGCGCTAGTAGCTAACGCCGGGCGCTAGCTCCTTCTAAAAACGATGCCGAAATCGAGCTAATCAATGCTAGCGCCGGGCGCTATCGCTACCGCCGGCGCTAGTGAGCCTCTTCGAATTGTGGCCTCAATTTTGGGGTCAGACATCATGAGTACTCCTTGAGTCGTGTGGACTATGTTAACCTGCACACTTGAACACACAAGATCAAATACACATAGGATTTTTTATTCTCAAACCTAGGAGATGCGGAAGATCGTGTTCCAACAAACTCCCCCTTTTGATAATAACAAATCCATTAATGATAAATCAAAGCATTAATAAATAAGATGATGAGACTATACTTGTGTGTGTGTGAGAGTGATGACTTTTGGATGATTATTGATTTTAGCATTTAGAATTGCTCCCCCTAAATATATGCTCCCCATATGTGAATGCTCCCTTAATATGTATGCTATCAACTGAATTTGTCATGTTGGGTTTATGATAGCGGGTAACATTTATCATTGTTTGTTCTCCCCCTTTTGCATTTTATCATGTTAGTTCTCCCCCTTTGTTATTAGCAAAAGTGGGTAGGGAAATAAAGCACTAAAAATGTGTAAATAAAAGAGAAGCCATGATCGAGTTTTGTAAGTAAATGATAAGGAGTTTTAGACTTGTCTTTCATTGAAAATGATCAGAGTTATGACTTATTTTATCCCTTTTGTTTGTAGTTCTCCCCCTTTTATATATCAGAGTTTAAGCAAAAAATAATGATTTCCCCTTTAAATAAGAGTTTTAAGCCTAAAAACAATCATGATTTCCAAGTAACCAATCTACCCAGACAATATTTCAACACCCTAGCCCCGTACTAAGTGACGGATGGGCATGAGGAGCTACAAACATGCTGTAGGTTGGGGTGTTAATCCCATATGCAAACACTAGACAAAAACTTAACCTAGCACTCTTTTCCCCCAGTGCCTCGCAAGGCCCCACTGGAACCCTCCCCAGTTAAGGACATGACATGACTAGAGATAAGGTTATCTAATGTCTACAACCCTACGCCCCCGCTATGGTGAGATATGAAGTCATGGATAATAATTAGTGGAAACATTAAGCATTTAAATCTAATGGGAAATATCATAGCATATGGATTTTTATTTGAAAATAAAATACACTTAGCTATATTGAAATTCAAGAATAAATCAGAGTTTGATTATTGCGGAAGATTTAAACACAAGAAACATCACAGTACTAAATAAGAGTTTAAGTTCAAAACGAGATGTTTTATAAGCAATATTTCACTTGTTGGAGGAGTGTTTAGAATATAAATAGATCAGAGTTATAAGCAAAAAAAAATCAACCAATATAAAGTTTACCAAGCAAGTCTACCACTTGTTGCAAGAAAGGAATTTGAAGATTCAAGTGATGATGCTCACAAGATGAAAGATTTTAAATAAGTATTAAAGTTCAAGGTAAAACAATTATATGGTTATGATGCGGAAGACATATAGAAGTACAAAAAACATCTTATGGTAATCAATGATGGTTCATAAAAAGATATATGAGTTCAATTTCAAAAAGAAGATGTTTTTGTAAATCATTTTGCATTTAAAATTTTTGTTTTGACAATACAGTAACCAAGCATGAAATAATCTTATCAAAAAGAGATTACTACAATGTTACTTTAATTCACAATTTCAAAACATACCAAACATTGTAGAAAGCATGCTAGGTTATCTAGTGCATTTCATAAATAAAGAGTAGTATAGAATTAGCATTAGGATCCAATACTCATGAGAAGAAGTGTTATGGAAGATAATGATGTGCATAAAAGTGTATTTTGAATAGAGTAAACAAATGTTTTGTTCAAAAATACAAGTAATATGTAAAGTAAAGAGCACAATAAAACACAAATAATTTTACTTCCACTCACTTCAATGCACAAAGAAAAATGTACAACTACCAAGGTGCTCTGCACACACATTGCTCATGAAGACTTATCAGGGTGCAAAGTAGTGCTTGGGGGATCACATAGTTTTATTCTTCAAGATTGATTTTTATTATGATCCGGTGCACTTAAGAATAAGTGGTTTTTATTTTGAAAGAAAGTTATGGTTTGCACAAGATACTTTACTATTCTTTCCAAGGTGCTCAACCTCACAACGCTTATTAAGACTTATCAGGAGGTTCAAGTAGTGCTTGGTGGAGTTAACTTTGTCAAATTATTTCATGATTTTTGTTTTGTGCAAAGTTCTCCGAATACACTTGTTTTGCAAACCAATGGAATTTATAAGAAAGATAACCACTTTTCTTAATTTTTAAAAGTGCAAATAAAGGAGTGTAGGTATGATACTTGTGCAATTTTAGTTCATTGTACTAATACATAAACATACACAAGCATTCTTAGATTAAACACATATGTAGACAATGCCAAAAGGGGTGAGTGAATAAATATCATTATCAAACATAAAACATTTACTCATACTTAGAGGCATGCTAAGCTTAGTTCTACACAACCTTTAAAAATATAATTGATGCACATATTAATAGATATATCAGAGCATGATGGAAACAATGTTCAACGTAGTTTGAAAAGATAAATTGCAACATTGTAGAATTTTTAAATAATAGACTAAATCATGCTTGATTTTCAATGAAGTTCATACAATATTTTTGATATTTTTAAAGAGTAATTTTTATTTAAAGTTTGAACTCATAAAATTGATCATGGACTTCCCGAGGACTACCTTGTGAGAGGTTCGCCCGGTACTAGGTGATATGATGGGATGATTGCCCAAATCACCCTTTCACAAGATACATAGAAAAGTTAAGAAGAAGAATTTTGATACTTGTATTTGTTTTGTTTTATATTTTTGTAGTTGATTTTTACAAATAAAAGCATATTTTTGTAATTTTTGCTTTTTGCAATTTTTATATTTGATTTTTGCATAAAGATGAACTTTAAGTAAAGGAAACAACACAAGCGAAAAAGCAAAACATATTTTTTTGTAATTTGGTTTTTGTAGTTTTGTATTTGATTTTTCAAAAAATAAAGAAACACAGAAGTGCAAAAACTAAGTAGAAAATATAGATTTATATATTTTAAGGGATTTTTAGAAATTTAAGAAATATAGAAAAATGAACATGGACGCTAGCACCTGCGGTAGCGCTAGCGCGGGAGACAATGAACGATTTTTTAGGATTTTAGAAATTTTGATTGGTGGTCTTGATTAGGTGTCCCAATAGTAGTTCAATGCTGAAGTTGCAGATTTTTAGGAGATGTTTTGGATGGTCCAAATTGCATGAAACGTAAGCGATTTCTTATATGAGTTGACAAAATAATCATTGCATAAGATATATTTACTTATGTTTTCATTTTGACTTTTCTAAAGACTTGTGCTTATAACTTAAAAAAATAGGAAATGAAAACCCAAGATATCATGTTTGAACAAATCAAATATGCATGGTTTCGATGAACAAGGAGTAATGTTCACGCAAATAGTAACATGGATATGCCCTGACATATAAAACCTAACATAGATATAAATATTCTTTAGGTGACAATGTTAGTACGATAAATTTGAGATTAATGTTTTGCCAAAGTTTGATTGTGTTTCAACTTAGAGACCTAGAATGGAGTGACAATTCTATTTGATTTGATATCAAAATGATTTAAAGGTCTAAACTAGAAATAAATCACAATACACACATAATATACCATAACACCAACCATGGTAAACAATTATAATGTCAATTGTTATCATATAATTTGTGATAGTTGTTTATAGATGATTCTTGATATGAATTATGATTTTAGAGATGTTTAGAAAAAGATATCACTAAATCATGGTGGTGTTTGTGAATTCAATATTCATTATGAAGATAACTTCTTTCAACATATTTTAGTGATTTTCCTTTAATTAAGAATTTTGAATATATATGTGATTTTTTGATAGGTGAACAATAGTGATGGTTTAGATCATGTTTGACATCAATGAGAGAACACAATATAATTTTTTGTTGTGAACAATGACACCCATATTGAAAGTTGAGCTTTTATTTAAATCTTGAGTTTTCTTTTAGATCAAGTTATTTCACTCAACCACTTGTTGCTGAAGGCTAAGAATCTTAATAGCCTAATAATCGGATTTAATTTGAAATATCTTATAGCAAATTTAGAGTTTGATTCATATGGATAATATAAGATATTTATAATAATAAAAGATAGGTCATCAAAATAAAAATATGATTTTGAATTTTGATCAAAAATGATTTATAAACTCATTAAGCTTTATGAGATAAAATCATATTTCCAATACAATACAGGATGACCATGGCATGATAGTTTAAAAAGAACACAAAAAGAAAAAGATAGAAAAGACATTAAAGCACATCATGAAGCAGAAATTTGTGTATTTCATTTTAATTGATTTCTACTTCATGCAAATGATGGGATACTAATGAATAAGAGATTTAGGTATCCAAAGAGGACCGGGAGTGACGGTTCGTTTGGGTACCCAAATACATCGTGTTTTCTTTTGGGGAGATATGATTGAATGGGCCCTTTTGATTTGAGTTTGTGTTTCATCTTTAACTTTTGGCCGCCATTCAAACATTGGTTTAATATTATTCTTATTTATCCCATTTCTATGATGATTTTCTTTCCTTTGAAGATTGAAATTATCATTTATAGGAAATTTGTGTAATTTCAATTTTAAGTTGGGAGAAACATGATTTTGTAAATAATGATGACTTGGTTTTTGATATGCAAAAACATTTTGTTTCTTATTCCCATTATTAGGTTTAGTTAAGATATTTATATTTGTATTTAACTTGCTTTTAGATATTGCTTGATATTCTAAATTTGTATGTTTTGAATTTGTATTTATAATTTTCATAAGCAAGTTGATTTTTGATTTTAATTCATCATTCTTTATCTTTAGATTATGCCTAGCTTTATTATAAGCTGTTGTGCTATTTTTAAGAGTGGAGACAATAGAGTCAATATGATCTTGATAGTTGTTTCTATATTCATCAAATGTTTCATCCATCTCTTTAATTTCAATTTTAAAATCTTTGCACTTAGCACAATCATTTTTCAAGGAAGAATTTTCTAAACATAATTTTTCATTTTGTTCTTTTACTAAAATAAAATCCTTTTCAAGTTTCATGAGTTTTTCCTTAATATTATAATAATCAAAACAAGGTTTTGTGTTTTCAAGTAAAGGACAAGATGGTGAAACCACATCACAATTTGATTCTAAATTAACATTAGCTTTTAATCTCTTATTTTCTAAATGTAAAATTTTAATAATGATTTTCAATTTCTTGATCTTACGTTTAGCAGTTTTTAGTATATTGAAACTAGAAATGGAAGTTATTACACAAGAAGAGGATTTTGACTTTCTTACAGCGCTTTTGGTAGAGGCAAAATGTGTGCATAAAGTTCCTTCGTTATCTTTTGGTCCTTCCTCGATCACAGATGAGTTTTCATCTTCTTTTGATGTATTGTTCTCTTTCTCTATTTCAATATTCTCCATGGTTTTGCTCCGAGAGAGATCTTCTTGAACGATAATGGATGCTTGTTCGTTCTTTTCCTCCTGTGTTTGTTCCAAACCTGCGAGAGGAAGATCATACATTTCTTCAAGAAATTTCCATACTTTATAAGCACTAGAAAAGCAATACACAAATTTGAAAACTTCATTTGAGAGACCACGAAATAGATAATGATTAGCTTTTGCATCTAAATGAAGTTCCTTTTTATTTGATTCATCCGCACGTCTTATAATTTCTAAGTTCCATACTTCGATATCTAAAGTTTTAATAAATTTTTCCATTAAAATTTTCCATCCATTATAATTTGTTCCTTCAAACAAAGGTGGTTTATGTGATATTTCATCTTCACAGAAATTTGCCCCACTGGTTGAAGCAAGATCATGAGACGCCATTATTCCAGGTTGTTAAGCCGATTGGAACAAAACCTGCCTCTGATACCACTTGTTGGATCGGTCGGCGCCCTTAGAGGGGGGGGGGTGAATAAGGGTTTTAAAAAAAAATTTAGATTATATTTAAAAACTTTGAATTATTGCAAGATTAAAGACATGAAATAAGTGAAGTAAAACAAAAAGGAGACAAGCTTTATTAATGATAAATAAGTTTTACAAAACTTGATCACGATGACGCTAGAGATCGGAGGCGAATAATAAAAATTCTTTTTCGTTTTCTATACCGACTCGTATCCCCACGAACCGGCTGGCTTTAGCTGATCTCTCCCCAGATACGGCCTCAAGCCGCTCTAGCCGATCTATCCCCAGAAAGGCCTCGAGCACCCCCTAGACCTAACCTAGATCTAGTCGCCAACACGAGGCGAATTTCAGCCCTAAGTCCTACCCCAGACCTAGTCGCCAACACGAGGCGATTTCACTACCGTTTACAGAAAAGATATGAAATAAAAAGACAATAATATAAAAACTCCCTCTTTGTGGATCTCTTGGAGAAGTGGATGAAGGCCCACAAAGTATGATCGTAGTCGATGCGGCCTTTCGTCACAATGATGACGCGTGTTGAAATCTTCTCCACGGATCTCCTTAAGGCTTTATGGAATTGTGGGAGTATCGCTCTGAATCTTCCTCTCTCTGCTGTGGCACGAAGCTCTGGAGTTTGGGATTGGAGGAGGATGAAGAATTCGGAGCCAAAGCATCCAATTTATAACCTTCACGCTACCGCCAGCGCTAGCGCTACCGCCAGCGCTAGCGCTACCGCCGGCGCTATCCCGGATTAGGAAACATTTTGCGCGGCAGGATCTTCAATCCGTGGCAACATATTGCTCCATGCCTCTTGTGCGCCATGCTACCACCAGCGCTAGTAGCTAACGCAGGGTGCTAGCTCCTTCTAAAAACGATGTCGGAATCGAGCTAATCAATGCTAGCGCCAGGCGCTATCGCTACCGCCGGCGCTAGTGACCCTCTTCGAATTGTGGCCTCAATTTTGGGGGCAGACATCATGAGTACTCCTTGAGTCATGTGGACTATGTTAACCTGCACACTTGAACACACAAGATCAAATACACATAGGATTTGTTATTCTCAAACCTAGGAGATGCGGAAGACCGTGTTCCAACACTTTCCTCACATACACTTCCTTGGGTGGACTCACAATTATCTCATCAACCCATGAGCACATCTGCACACCATTTCCACTTAGTAGGTTACTAAAAACCTAAGTTTCGCGATTTTACTATACGCTGACCAAACTAATTATATGAAGCTCACAAATAGAGGTACTCCAAATACTCATCCAACTGACCCAAGCTATTTACTGGAGGTCTATCATGATGTTATAAGAATAATTCCAGAGAATCACATTTTTCCCTAATTAATTAATATTTATTTTAATTTCTCCAAACATCTGCCAAGCATGAAAATGAACATGAACTATAAGTAAATCTTATGATATGGCTTTCCAAAAATTATGATAAATCTATGGTGACTAAATAACATCAGAAACATCTCATCATATTTTTACAATAAAAAATTCTCCTCCAATTTAATTATTTATCATCTATCCAAAATCATAGTTTTATGAAAGAACTACCAAAAATATCAACACAAAAATTATGGGAAAATTACCAAGCTCTTATATTCACCAGAAAGAGCTACTGACTAAGTTTCAGGATTTAAGGAAATCATTTCCTCACTAAAATAATTAAATTAAGAAAACCTCAAATTCAATGAACTGTGAAGTAGCCTACTATTTATGTTCTCAAAAATTCTATAAAACTTTACAGAGGTTCCTAATGTCCAGAAAGGGCCTATCACCAATTTTCACAATTTAGAAAAGAGTTTTGGACCCTCAAATATTTTTCTTAAGTTTAAATCAAAACAAGTGCCTTGAGAAAGAAGAACTGATTAAATTATTTAATAAAATTCACAAAAATTACCAGAGGTCTAAATCATGATTTTAATGGCACAACCAAAGTCTCATCATCATCCAAGACTTTTTATGCATTTAAGTGTGTCTTATAATAAGTTTCCCTAAAGGGGTTATGTCCTAATTCAAAGGGAATATTGGCTCCTAAAATTCTTATAATATTATCCAGTGCCTATTTACACCCTATGAATCTATCCACCAAGTTTCACAATCAACCAGGGAATTTTAACCACATGGCCTTCACAAGGTTCTAATTGCACAGATAGGAATAAAACTAGTATTCTAGGGCTTATCCACCTTCACACCACCCCAAACCACTCATGGGGATTCTTTAGGTGATACTAAACCAATTACCAAAGTTTCACTACATGGTGATGAGTTTTGACCACCATACCCAAGGTAAACATCATGCCCTAATTAGACCCAACTTAGTTTTACAAAATACCCAAACAAAACAGTCCCAATTGGGCTGATAATTTTACTAAGGTCATACAGTAACCCTAAGGAGCACCCACCAAAATTTGGAGGGCATTGGAGGTCATTTAGCCCACTAATTAATTATTAGATGATTTATGAAATTATTTCAAAAACCTTAGAAAAAGTTCCTCTTAAAAATCCCATCTTTGGATATGATGTGTGTGTAGGTATAAGTAGATTATGTTTCAAATCTCAAGTCCATATCATTTCCCAATCAAAAGTTATTCAAGAATTGGTGGCTGTCCTACACTAGGGACCAGCCCCACTAAAATGGACCTACAAGGAGCTACAGGACTCCTATTCGGGTGAAATCAATTTTAAAATAAAGTAGACCCTAAGGGATACAACTTTGGTGTTCATCACATTTTCTGTAGAGGGGACTAAGTATTTTTAATAATTAAATCCAAGTACAGCACAATATATGATAGAAATCTTGTAAACAATTAATTAAATAACTGTTTCTGGGTTCGACGAAATTTAAACTGCGCTCGACGAAAGCAGAGCAGACTGCGTTCGACGAAAGCAGAGAAGACTGCGTTCGACGAAATTCAAACTCTGCGTTCGACTAATTTAACGTATAACAACGCTCGACTAAATTAACTTATATCAGCGTTCGACTAACAGATTCGTTCGACGAACTTCTACTCCCGTTCGACGAAATATTTCGTTCGACGAACTTCTCGTTTGAAGAATTACCTCGTTCGACGAACTTCTTGCGGCGCTCGACGAATTAAATGATATAATCTTAAACGTAAATAAATAGATCCGACGGCTCTCCATCATCGTTCCTGAACGTTGAACGGCTCGCGACAACCCGTCCTGGGCCTCTTTGCGCGGTGATTTCCCGGCCACCTGCATCTCTTTCCAGTCGGCCAATGCCACCTCCACCTCCGTTGAGGTGGTGGCCGACGATGGGGGCGTGGTTGGCCGGCCGGAGGTGGTCGGATCTGGTTTTTGAGGGAGGAAAAACGGGTACGAAACGCACCCTTTCGAAAACACAATCTGAGCCCTATTGTGCTCGGATCAAGCCCCGAAAAATGAAGAGATCTAGCACCAAGGGAGGAGAAGAGGATCAGACCTGAGCAGGGGCTTGGCGGCATGAATTCCAGTGAGTTGCCATTGTTGGTGCTGGAGCTTTTGATGCCATGCCGATCTAGGATTTCTCTGCACGAAATTCACTGGGAAAAGGGGGATCTCTTCCTCTCTGAGCACTGAAGGAAATGGGAGGAGTGTCATTCGGCTAGGATAGCTTTATCTCCAAAAGCCATTAATGGTCATTAACCAACTTTCGATTACAGCTATATTCTCTCTGAAACAGCCCCCTTGGACATGGAAAACTCCAGAAATTCCTGGGTAACTGAAGGGGGAGATGAATGCACATCAATTGGGAGGGATTTGAAGGATCAATAACATATAATCACCATAAAAGCTCTCTTTCTCTCTCTCTGATTTAGGAGAAACCTCCCTTTTCTCTCTCCTGGCCGACTCTCTCCAAATTGAATGGCCACCTCAGCAGCATTCAAACCCCATTAGGTGGTGGGCCACCTTAATTGGGTCAAGCCCAAGTGGATTGGGCTAGATTAGGTTAAATTGGGGTATGTTGACCTAAATTAAGCTTGAGTTTGACTTTGGTCAAATTGACCAATTGGGTTGACCCCAAAGGGTGACTTGAGCTCCATTGGCTTCCCTCAAGGGTTAGGAAGGTATAGGTGGGGTCAATTTGACAAGGTGAGGGTGAATTGCCCTTTATTAGGGCACTTTGACCAAATTAGGGTTTTGGGCAAATTGGTCAAATTGGAGGCCCCATGATGGGGCTTTTTGGTCCATTAGGATCCTAGTACCCATACAAGGGTAGGGGTATGGTCAATTTCGCATGGTGGGGGCCAATTGATCTTAATTGAGCTGGTTTGACCAATTTAGGATAAAGGTTGACTTAAGTCAAATTGGCCTCTTAGGTCGACCCCAATCGGTAACTGGTGCTTCAAGGAGACCCCTAATGGCGTAGGGATGATATTGAGGGGTCAAGGTTCAAGGTGGGGTCCTAAAGTCCAACCCTAGGCTTGGTATCTGGAAATTGCTATTTGCAGACCACTTGGGTTTTCTCCTTCTCACCTATGTTCACAACGTCTTGAGCTCTTCCTATGGTTTTGTCATGACCTAGTCATGACAAAACCAACTTAGGGGTCTAGTTGTTTGGGGGATGTTACACGGGTCGTGAGAGGAGCCCCTGTGGGTGGATCGCCCAGTAGGGGTCCAGTCGTGTTTTTACCTGGAAGCCCCTGGTGGTCTACAGTTAGCCTCTCCAAACAGCGGAGTTTGGCTGTTAGCAGACCATTTTGGGCTGCATATAGCAAAAGAGTAAGGCAGAATCCCGCTATTCGCAGACCGAACTGGAAAAACTATAAATATACCTTGAAGGGCACCTTTGGAGAGGATTCCAATCTCAGTATTCTGAGCTTCTTCCTCCCTAGGTTACATTGGCTTAGCTCTCAGGATCTCCAAGGTGCCCAGTCTCAGCTTTGGCTTGGGAGGGGAAGCGCTCAAAGATCTTTCGGGTGTGTGGTGGGACCTCCTCGCTGCAACCAAAGGTCTGTGTCTAGTTCCAAGTCTCCGGTCCATTCGTTCTAAGGAATCAGTAAGTGCTAGCTGCCCCTCATCTTTGAGGGCCCGAGCTCCACAAGAGACCAAGTCTTAGTTTCAACAGGTCGGTTGAGTGGGAGAAGCATCTAAAGCAGTTAGAAAAGAGGAAAAATCACAAGCTAGCATTCCTTCATGGTCCTCCTCCCTCTCCCAAGAAGATTCCAAAGCCCATCAACTACTATCAGAGGCAAAGGAAGAAAGACAAAGGTGCAAGCAGCAGTAGACCTTGAGGAGCGTCAAATCGAGTTAAAAATTAGAATGGGGCAAATGAATGCTAACTTTTATTCAAGAACATTTAATCTATTTTTGTGATTGTTTCTTAATGTGATTATATTGTCGTAATGTTAAATCTTTATGTATGTGGCATTTATCATTAAGGTGAGTTAGAACTTCTTCAAATAAGGGGAGATTGTTGCGAAATGTGCCCTGTAATGTTCCTGATTTAAATAAGCACTCAGCTCAATGATAAAAGCATTGTGTATTTGATGTTTTGTCTAGTTCATGCTTGCAGAGATCATACAATATGTCCAGTACTTCAATAACTTGCCAAAATACAATATCGTCGAAAAGGACTTGACATATCGTCGATAAGTATATGCATGTCGTTGAAATGATGTGCAGAGCAAAGCAGGGTGAGCATATCAGCTATCGTCGAGACAACATACGTATGATGATATCGTTGTGACAGCAACACTACAACACCTCACAACGATATCAGAAAGCCGAGATGAAGAAAGAAGACTCAAGCACAAACACAAGGCCGAATGTCGATGACATCATCGTAAAGAAGCCTTGACGTTGAAAAATCTAAGTCAGAATAAATATTGTCGTAAAAGAGCCATGTCGCTGAAAAGGCTAAGTAAGACTTATGTCAATGATATCGTCGTAAAGAAGGACTGACGTCGAAAAGACTAGGGAAGATCGAATAAAGACGGGCAGTTGCTGAAGAATTGTTTTTCGATGTAATATCGATTATGTTGTCGACAAGATAAGGTGGTCACAACGATATCAAGCAATCAAGGAGATTATGTCGACATCAGTTAGATAACTTCATGTCGTCTTAAGAAGTGCACAAGGGATATCCTGTGTCGTCGAGATATCTCTATTTGAAGAAGGGGGAAGGAGAATTGAAGATCTGTCCTAGATCAAGACAACGACAAGTCCTGCCCTCGAGATATTGTCCACGTCATCGTAAACATGGAAATATCGTCGAGACAGATTCAAAAATTGCCAAATGCGCTGTCAGCATTTAATGTCGCCGCCTGATTGTCCAATCAGCGCGTGCTCTTAAGGTATGGACGTCTGTCAGAGAAGGACATCATATGAGACCGTTAAGCGGACCCTCCATCCTATAAAAGGGAATAGTGATGCCCTAAAGAAGAAGAGAACGAAGAAACGAAAAAGAATCCCGCCGAGCAGTACAACAGTAAAAGCTGCGGAGAAGAATCAAGAATAAGGAGAGGAGAACAAAAACGCGTATCATGTGTTCTCCAAGTTGCAGTCAAGCCACATCGACTGTTAAGAATCATTGAAGTCAAGAATCCAGTCAACATCAGGCTAAAGGGGAAGGCTTGAAGAAGATCTATGCTTTCAAGATTCAACTCAGAGGCGTCTTATTCAAGACATGTAGTTGATCTCCATCAGGCAAAAGAACAAACCTTATCTTTATTTGTAAGGCTTGCTGGCCAAATATGTAAGATCTGGTTTCAGATCTAAGTGTAGAGCTTGAGGGCTTGAGATATGTGAGGCTTGAGGGCTAGGGCAGAGGACTTGAGGGTCCAAACATGTCGAGCTTGCGGGCTCGGGTGCAGTGAAGGGGCTTGCGGGCCTAGGTTGTAGGGACTTGCGGGTCCAAGAGGTAAGGCTTGCGGTTCTGTACAGTGTTGGGCTTGAGGGTCTGAGTGTCGAGCTTGCGGGCTCGGGTGCAGTGAAGGGGCTTGCGGGCCTAGGCTGCAGAGACTTGTGGGTCAAAGAGGCAAGACTTGCGGGTCTGTGTTGTGTAGGGCTTGAGGGCCTGAGTGTCGAGCTTGTGGGCTCGGGTGCAGTGAAGGGGCTTGCTGGCCTAGGCTGCAGGGACTTGCGGGTCTGAGTTGTTAGGCTTGCAGGCCGGAGACATTGGCGGAGTTTGCCGAGCCTGGCACACTGCTAGGTAGGAGCAAACGGAAAGAGGACTACTCAAGACACCCTATCTTGAGGAACCTCTATAAGTCTTTTTGTGTTTCTGTGCAGTGCTTTTAATCTTTAGATCTATTAACCAGAAATCAAGTACACCAAAAGGGGGGAACAAAACAATCTGAAAAACCTATTCACCCCCCCCCCCCTCTTAGTGATAAGTTGACACCCATTAACTAACAACCAGACCTCCCGACCTCCACTTACACTTCAAAATTCAACAATTCCCATAATATTCAAGATGCGGGCTAAGAGCAACTCGAAGCGGTCTGAGAAGGTAGCAGCCGTCCGAACCGACGCAGCCTTAGCATTCCATTCGGCCGATCATAAGGAATGTCGTTTGACTCAAGCGGAGTTGGATGAATTCATGGTGAAACATATGGCGTGGCTTGATGTGAACTATTACATCTCGCTGCTTGCCGAGTTAAATCAAGTCCGGCCTGAGGACAGTAAGTTTTCCATAACCGACTACTTCTGACTGGGCGACCTATTTTATTAACCTCTCGACTTTGTTTCACAGCTGCTGTTGTTGTCCCGAAGAACAAACCGGTCAGACCGGACGGCCTAGTTCTGTTGTAGAGAGAGAAGCAACGGAAGAAGAGCAGGCCACAATTTTCTGAAGAGGAGGGCTCGGCCTCTTCTGGCGAGTTCGATCCCCTCCGTTTCTGCGGCAACGCAAAAGATCTGCGCAGCAGCCCAACCTTATGCTGGCACCCAGACGGTGACTGCGTGCACGTGTCAACTGTGCTCCCATATTGGGGGAGCGAAAAGATAATACCTCATGCTCTAGCTATCAGTGCTGCAATGTATGGCCGGAAAATTGTGAAAAAACTTAAAGAGGTTCCGGAGGAAGAGCTCTCCAAATTAGCCGCCCAGGTTAGCGCAAGGAGTTTTGCGACTAACGATTTCATGGGCCTATCATACAAGCGGTTGATATCAGAGCACACTCATTTGGAAAAGAAATGCGCTGAGCAAGCGCAGGAGATTGCGTGGTTAAAAGAGGCCGGGTTGGTAAGTTATCACCTGATGAAGATTTGTGTTATCCGATTTTTTCAAATAGTGTTGTCTAACCTTTTTTCTCTTTTTCAAAAACAATACGATATTGATAACCCGGACATCCAAGATGAGGTCTTCCCCCTTGTTGCCAAGGGGATCGACGCCGCCTTAAATTCCTTGAGGGAGCTCGACAGCCTGTCTCCGGGCTTCGAGGACTTCAACTTCTCGGATGTCTACCCATCCCTGAAGAAGAAGTTGGACGACATTACCCGCAAGGCAAAGGGTAAAGATAAGGTTGATCCCAGTAGCTCGGAAGAAGAGGATGATGATGAGGATGAAGCCGCTGCAGAGAATGAATCCGCTGCAGAAAATGAAGCCGCTGCTGATGATGAAGCCGCTGTTGATGATGAAGCTGCTGCCAATGACGAGGATGGAGTGAGTTTAGCTTCTGAAGCTGATACTACCGAAGGGGAGACCGATCGAGTTGAGAGCCCAAAAGTTGAAGGCTTGAGTAGTGGGTCATCAAGTTCCTCATCGTCTAGTTGACATTATTCGCCCGACGTCGATATTGAAGGCGGAGGAGACTCAAGTTCTCATATGGCCAAAAGGATCAAGTCGGGCGATTAGTGATTTTTGTGCTTTTTAGAATTTTCTTTACAAATCCGACGATTTAATTTTGTTAGCCGATCGGTCTGAATGATTGTAAATATATATTTTTGAGAATGAATGAAAGATATTTCATGTTCAGCTGTCCATCTTTGAGACTTACTTGTGAATGTTATGTGAGCTTTATTACCTTTAACTGAATATTAAGTCGTGCAGTCAGATTTTAATCCGAGCGGCCAGAAGTCCGGGCTCATTTATGCGAAATTTTCAAACAAATAATTGCCCGATTTTGATCTTTACTCAAAGGTCGATGCTGATTCAGCGAAAATGAATCATAGCTTGAAACCGCCAGACATAATAGGTTCTGATTGTAAACAATAAGTCATGCAGTTAAGATTAGGCCGCTCAATTATTCCATAACTCATTCTACTATCGATATGAATCCCAAATACTTAGGAATCTTAATAACTTCGTGGTGTAATGCCTGGATAATGATCATTTAAGATATGCGATCACTTTTCAGCCGGAACGACTAATAATTCAAGTTCTCTTTTCTGAAGTTTTGGGCAAACATCCTCCTCAAAAGTATAGATAATAATCAATAGGTCACGCGGCCAACGTTTAATCCAGGCAACAAGTAATCTCAAGGGTGGAACAATTTTTATTGCTGTAAGAATAACCCATGACCAATTTCTTGCAGATGAATTAATTCAAACTGAGCGTAGTAAGATTATATCAATGAACTGTACTCTCATAACTTTTATAAGTAAATTCCCCTAATCTGGGCGAATAGTACCAGCTCACGGTACAATGAGACTAACCATAAGACGATGGTGCAAACCGATCGGACAATATTATCATTACCAACCTGTTAGAAACACTGCCTTCTGGTTTCCTGTAATAATGCTTTCTAGCTTTAAAGCTAGATTTACTCTAACCGATCGGTTAGCATATCATACAATCGTTTTTCACGTCTCATTCAAGCCGATCGGCTTAGGAGATCAAACCGCCCGGTCTTAAAGTCATATCTTTAAATAACCAATTAATCAAATGCTCACACCTGTTAAATACTGCTCCTCCCAAATGATCATAAAAATCATAAGGGTAAAACAACTTACTGTAAAGAAGTAAAAGAATTATAGACTCAGAGGACCAAGTGAGCAGGTGCGCTTAGGTAGCAAGCATTGCTTTCCTCAAGTGGTAATAAGAGATGTAAGAATTTCAATAACTCAACTTCTCTCTTGCCTAGGGTTACAAGCTAAGTTGATCAATTGGGCACTTGTGGTTATGCCGCATGGGATTTACCGACATTGCTTTCCTCGGAGAGATCAACCTAGTTGTGGGTCCCCTGTAAGCACCGCTTGAGAGTACCTTAGGAGTATTCAATGGGTACAGACTAAGATGATCAGTTGGACAGGTGTAGTTATGTCGCGGAGGCTATACCGACATTGCTTTCCTCAGAAAGATCATCAAAGTTGTAACTATATCTCTTTCGGGGCACGATAGAGCTAACAGTCACTTGGAACTCCCTTGATGCAGAGGTGTGTTAGATACCGGACATGATCCAAAATTCTGAAGACCTCCGCACGGGAATTGGCAAGCTTCCACTATATGTGTGCGAAAACTCATCGCTACACGTGGTCCTCGTGGTATTACGCTAATGACTACAATCAGAGGGGGGTTCAAGTAGAACTTGGCGATGTCTCCAAGGTTCAATGAGGGATATATATATAAAAAAGTGCAGTCATCAGACAGGGAAACGTGTCAGTATGGGGCTTCTCATTGAATATTCAAAATGCAAATAATGAAAGACAACATTCTAAGGATAGAACCGTTTGAGATCATCACCGCTCCAAGTACGTGAGATGTCTTCCCCATCACTTATCTGGAGGCGATAAGCCCCACTCTTTAAGGCTTCCTTGATGATGAATGGTCCTGCCCAGTTAGGATTTAATTTTCCAACAATACCTGTCCTGGCTGTAACATCCACCTTCTTTAGTACAATATCTCCGAATACGAATTGTTTAACCCTGACATTTTTATTAAAATGTCTGGCCATTCTCTTCTTTACTTCTGCCTTCCAGATAGTTGCCTCATCTTGGAGTTCTTCGATGAAATCCAAACTATATTTTATTGCTTCATCATTGGCCTCTATCCAAGCATCATCCCCTTGTTTTGCATACATAACCCTGTGACTGGTTACTTTGAATTCTATGGGAATGAGCGCTTCTGAACCATGAGATAACATGCATGGTGTTTCTCCTGTGGCCGAAGTCAGAGTAGTTCGAAGAGTCCAAAGGACTGAAGGGAGTTGCTCTGCCTAGTTCCCTCTTTGATTTATAACCTTCTTCTGCAAAAGATATAAGATTTGCTTATTCGCAGCCCCCACCTGCCCGTTACTCCTTGGATGATGCACTGAGGAGAATCACATATCTATTCCAATCTGATCACAGAAACTGATCATTTCTGGATTGTTGAACTGAGGGTCATTATCGGTGACAATAGCCAATGGGATTCCATTTCGGCAGACAATTTCTCCCCAGATAAAGTTCTTGATAACCTGCATGGTAGTTTTGGCCAACGCCTTTGCTTCAATGCACTTAATGAAATAATCAATCATGACGATTATGAAATTGCGTTGCCCACTAGCGGTCGGGAAGGATCCAATAAGATCCATCCCCCAAACTACAAATGGCCAAGGTGCTGTTATCGATCTGAGTGACTGGGCTGGTTGAAGTTGAAGTGGAGCAAACTTTTGACATTGAACACATCACTTGGCGAATGCTTCTGCATCTTTCCTCATGGTCGACCAAAAATATCCTTGTCTTAGAATTCTCTTCTCTAGAGTTTTTGCCCCAGAATGGCTCCCACATTCTCCTAAATGTACCTCTTGGAGTATCACAGGAACTTCTTCCGAAACATATCTTATCAGAGGAGAAATGAGAGTCTTTCTATATAAGATTCCTACAATCAAGCAATAATAGGCCACATTTCTCCTGAATCTCCTCTTATCTTTTATGGATGAATGGAATTCCCCTTTAGACAAGTACAGCTCGTAGGGGTCCTTCCAAGAAGGATGTTGATCAATTTGCATTAACTCCCCTTCTTCTGTGGCTGGATGGAAAAGTTCAGAGGTCACTTCCCCTGACGGAAGACTGAACTTTGATAATTCATCTGCCTCTTCATTTTGTGTTCTTGGAATGTGCTCGATGATGAATGATTTAAACTTCCCAATTTCTTCTTTGGCTAGTAGCAAATACTTTCTCTGCATTGGCTCCCTGGTCTCGAAGTTTCCCAACACTTGTGAAGCCATTACCAGGGAGTCTGTTTTAACGTACACATGCTCTATTCCAAGATCTTTCGCAATTCATAGACCGGCCAAGAGTGCTTCATACTCTGAATGGTTGTTCGTGACCAGAAAAAGAACTTGATAGCTTGCTCTAATTTGATGTCGTTTGGACTGATTAAGATGACTCCGGCTCCCACAGAGTTTTTACCAGAGGCTCCATCTACATAGATAATCCTGGCCAAAGGAGATCTTTCAATCTGCTCGGGACCAATTTTTGTTGTGTCTACCAGGAAATCTTCCAGTACTTGCGCCTTGATTGCTGTTCTGGGAATATAAGATATTTCGAATTCGCTCAGCTCTATAGCCCCATTTAGCAAATCTTTCCGAATGGTCTGGCTTTTCTAGGATACTCCTCAGAGGATGATCTGAAACCGCATGAATTGGATGAGCTTGAAAGTAGGGACGAAGTTTGTGAGATGACATAACCAGAGCTAGCTTTTCCAAAAACGAATATCTAGTTTCCGCATCTTTGAGAATGTGGCTGACATAATAGATCATAAATTGCTTTTTCTTCTCCTTTGGGATAAGAATGGAGCTTACTGCATCTGGACCAACCCCCAAATATAAGAATAACATTTCCCCTTCGCGGGGGCTTTGGAGTAAAAGAGTTGATGTTAGCTATATCTTCAATTGTTCGAAGGCATTGTTGCATTCTTCATTCCACTCAAATTTAGATCCTCCTCGGAGTGTTTTAAAGAATGGAGCACTTTTATCCCCTGACTTGGAGATGAATCAGCTCAGACCTGCTAACCTTCTTCCCAACTGCTGAACTTCTTTCGAATTACGAGGAGGGGCCATATCAAGAATAACCTTCACCTTATCAGGATTTGGTGCAAGGCCATCCGGGGTGAGAAGGTGTCCGAGGAATTTTCCTTTATTTGCTCCAAACACACATTTTAATGGGTTCAATTTTAGCTTAAACCTCCGTAGAGTAGTGAATGTCTCTACGAGGTCTTCCAGATGTATTGGAATGGTTTTACTTTTTAAAAGGAGATCATCAACATAGACCTCAAGGTTCCTCCCTTTTTGCTGTTTAAATACTATGTCCATCATTCTCTGATACGTGGCGCCTGCATTTTTGAGGTCGAAGGGCATTACTAGATAGCAATAACAACCATCATTCATGATAAAAGACGTATGAGGGATGTCAGGCTTATGCATTTTAATCTGATGATACTCATAAAATGCATCTAGAAAGCTCATAAAATTATATCCAACCGCGGAATCAACTAAAACATTTATCCGAGGCAAGGGGTAGCAATCTTTAGGACATGCTTTATTGAGCTTTGTGAAATCTACGCACATCCGCCACTTCCCCCCTGATTTTTTCACCATTACAACATTCGACATCAAGGTGGGGTATTGAATTTCAGAAATAAAATTTGCCTTAAGAAGTTTGGCGACTTCTTCTTTAATTGGTATTGCCAGCTTGGTTGCCACCTCCCTTTTCTTTTGCTGAATTGGAAGTCAAGGGAGACGTTGATATGGTGGCAAGCAATGTCCGGGTCCACTCCGGGCATATCTTCCGCCGACCAGGCGAAGACATCCAAATTCTCCAAGAGGTAGGAGATCAGTTGAACTTTCTCTTCCTCAGGAAGTTCCGCATTGATTATGAGTTTCTTCTCTTCCCCTTCAGCAATGGGGACTTCTTAGGTTAGCTGGGCAGGTTCCAGGTGAGCCCCTTCTCGGTCTTTATTTTCTTCAGCCACTTCCGGAAGCTTGGTCACTTCAAGGATGACAACCGGAAGTTTGGGAAGTGGAGTATCAGTAATCATGTTGACTGTTTTTACATAGCACTCTCGGGCCACTTTTGGATCGCTTTGGATCCGATACTGCCTTCCTTCAGCTGCAAATTTGAGAGCGAGATGGAAAGTGGACACCACTGCCCAATAAGTATTCAGAATGGGCCTTCCGAAGATGGCACAGTAGCTGCTTGGGGCGTCCACCACCACAAAATTAATGAGCTTTGTTATGCCTCCCAAAGATACCAGGAGCTTCACGCAGCCTTCTACTTCCTTCTTCTCTCCCAAGAAGCCGTAGAGGGGCCCTTCAGTGAAAAGCAAAGACTTTCCAGTCTTTAGGGCTTTAAAGGTTGGGCGGAAAAGGAGATTGACCGAACTGCCTGTGTCAATCAGAATCATATGCACCATGTAATTTTCAATGATGGCTTTAATTACCACGATGCATCGAATGGATTCGCATTCGGGGGAAGGTCCTTCTGGCCGAAAGTAATGACCGACCTTTCAGGGGTAGAAGTTGAAGTGGTTGCCACTTCCTGTCTGAAGACTCTTGCAACGCAGAATTTCCTAGAAGATTCGGGCCCAGCACCCCCATGAATGCAATAGATGTTACCGAGGGGTCCCTCATCATTAACTTCAATGCATTCGGTGGCAGGGTGGATGTCGCCATAACAACCGACCTCTTCCACATCAGCACATTCCCAGCTGACTTCCACTATTTCCTTTCCCTTTGAAGCAGATGGCCCACTAGGCACCTCTTTCCGATCCAAGCCTTGGAGCTTTCTCTCTCCCAAGAGCTTCTCGATTAACAAGCGAAGGGCTCGACAATTTTTAACTAGATGCCCTCCTTCCTTATGATATTCACAGAAGAGATTTGGATTACGGTTTCGGACATCCGACCTTGGGGATCAGGTTTTTTGAAATCAGGCCTCTTTTGAAGAATTTGGACAACCACATCCATGGTGATGTTGAGGGGAGTAAATGATTCTTGTGAATCATCATATTGAGTGGACAGAGCAACTAGAGGTGGTGGCGCAGTGTATTGTGACAGATACACCAGCATTATTTGTGGAACTGTCATGGATGGAGCGGATGCGGTGGCCAATAGCGGTTTCTGCTCCTGAAACCGTTGATGGCCGAAAGCAGGTTGCTCATGCCCAAAATTTCTCCCCCATTGAGCACGGGGTTCAAAATCAGGTCGAGGTGGATGGTGATATTGTTGTTGATCGGTGGAAGATGAGATGGACGGATCCTTATCATTGAGCAGCTTTGTGACATAATCGACGTTACTTTTATCACCCCTGATGAACATATTTGCCAGGCAGATCATTTCCTGATAAGTTCTTGGTTCTCTGATGTTAGCTTCGAATTTTAGTAGCCCCTCTCTTAGGCCATGGATCAGAGCAACCCTATACAATTCTGGATCGATGTTTTGTATCTCCATGATTTCCTTCTGAAAGCGATCCACGAAATGAGCCCATGTCTCGTCCTCATGCTGCCTTATTTCAAATAGGGCCGCCGGGCCACTTTTCCTCTTTTTTGAAGTAGAGAATCTGAGTAAGAATTCTCTACGCAATTCCGCGAAACAACTGATGGATTAGGGGTGTAACCCATAGAACCATTCCATCGCTTGTCCATCAAAGGATGTCACCAGGAGTTTACACCTAGTAACATCAGTTAGGGTTCTTAAACCAACAGCAGACTCAAAAGCTTGAAGATGAATGGCTGGATCAGATTCCCCGTTATACGTTGGCAAGCGCAGTTCTCTGAAATTATTTGGAGCCGGCTCACCCCGAACATCATCCAAAAATGGAGAAGTTTCCTCGACGTTCTCATAAAGAAGGGGAACAGAGTGACAAACCACTGAGGCAGCAGCTACTCGTTGATAAGCCGCTTGATAAGGAAGGCGGGATGCGGCTTTTGGAGGATAGGCCGCCGGATAGGAGAGGCGAGCCGCATGATAGGTCGCCCCCTGGAAGTCGAGAACCTGCGCCGACATGCTCTGGGAGGCCTCTTGATAGAAGTCTTGCCAAGATGTAAAGCCTTCTTGAGGCGGTTGAAGGTTGGCGACTTGAGGTAATGGATATGGAGGAGGAGGTGGAACCAGAGTTACTGCTTGACTAGCCGCGGTTTACTGAGGGACTAACCACTCGGTTAGCATGACTAGGGCCTGACTGATAACTTCCAACCACTGATCGGCCAGTTTCTGAGCCCGCTCGGTCTCTCGCTTAGACTGCTCTAATTTCTCCCACAAGGAGTCATCACTGTGGTCAGAGCGGTCTCTCTAGACAAACTGGTGGTCTGTCATTTTGTCAAGAAATTCACCGACAACT
Organism: Dactylorhiza incarnata; assembly: GCA_033032865.1. Lineage (NCBI taxonomy): Eukaryota > Viridiplantae > Streptophyta > Magnoliopsida > Asparagales > Orchidaceae > Dactylorhiza > Dactylorhiza incarnata. Next base: position 2,944,882 of record JAWHQI010000235.1, on the reverse strand, counting down.
CGCTTATCTGAAGGTCGTGTGTTTCTGTTGATGCCGAAATTGCACCTCCACGATCGACGCTACGAAAGCGAAGGAAAAGAGGAGGTAGTGGGTTATCAGTTACTATTGACAGAGAAATTAGACCACTAGCAGCGACCGAGACTGGACTTCGCCCATCACGGCGAATGCCACTCTTGTGACTGGCTTCCCCTTGATTGAAGAAAAATGTTTATAGCGGGTTACAAGGCAAAGCAGGAAAGAATCCTGCTGGGCAACAAGTCGCAAGACAATGAACTCGAGACCGCATCTCTAACAAGCGGGCTCCTGGATTCGAGTATGCGTGTCTTGGGAACGTCGCCCCCCAGGCCTGCCCAAAAGGGCGGGGATAAAATAACCACGGGCCCGGATACATGAGAATCGGGCAGAGGGTGACGAGATACCGCAAGAAAAAAGAGTGAAGCTGCGCGGCCTGGCGGCTAGAGCTCTGATCTGTATTGGCCGGAGTTGAGATGAGCTGCAAACAAAGCAGATAATCAGCTCGGGCAGTCTTTGATCTGAAACCGCGGTTTTCCATCTAAACTTGGCCCCGATTGTAACCCCCTTGATCGCATTCTGACGTTGCATAGACCGCTCGGCTTGGTTTGACGAACCGAGAGACTTGTGCCAGTATTCAAAGATAGAGCTAGGCAGTTAACCTAGAAGACCGCCCGGTCTGAGTGGTCCATCATATTGATAGCAGTCTTCTGGGTAAACATACACAACATTGAATTCTTTCTTGCAATTCTTTATTTTCATGCACTTGTTATTAGAGAAATGTGGTTTAATAATAAAAACTATATGTTTGCAAAATAAGTGAATTTTGGAGTCCTTGGTCACATAAAAATTTAAAAAAAAATGTGTCAAAGATAACTCCACCAAAAACTACCTACCCTCCTGATAAGTCTTAATGAGCATTATGTAGTTGAGCACTTTGGAAAGAATTGTAAAGTGTCTTGTGCAAACAAATTAAATTACAACACTTCTCTTTAAGACAAACAAATTCTTCATGTGCATTGAAATTTTGTGGAAGCAAAATTATTTATGTTTATTTAATATTATGTTCTTATATTACACGCTTGCATATGTTTGATTTATACACTTATATACTTTATCAAAATACCTATTTGTACACATCATTATCTTATATAAAACTTCCACTCATGAGAATTAGACCCTAAAGCATATTTATACCTTTCTCTACAAACTTGCGTAAATGTACTAGATAACAAAGCGTGATCTTTACAATGTTTATTTTTACTTAAAATTGCAAATTTCTTTACTTGCAAATTTTATGTTAACACTTTCAATAAAAATGCATCTCTTGTACTTAAATTCAAAAAAATTCTTATTTGACTTAACCCTCATTATATTTTATACTTTAAAATTCTTAAAGATGTTCATTTTAAAGAATTCTTCAACTATTTACCGTTGTGTTTACTAATTAAAAAAAAATTCTAAAGATGATATTACTTTCATCTCTACACGGTACAAAATAAAACATATTGCTCCCACTCTACCCCCACCTTTTGATAATACCAAAACGGGGAGAATAAATTGAAGGAATCTATTAATTAGGGGGAGTAAATCATAAAATGCATCTATGTAGGGGGGGGGGCATCCATATATGGGGAGTATGTGCTTATTCATATACTATAAACATCATTCTAGTTATAGTTGATTTCTTCCTAGAGGATTTGTTATTATCAAAAGGGGGAGATTTTTGGAGCATGCATTCCACATCTCTTAGTTTGATAATAACAAATCTCATTATGTATTTGATCATGCTTGTCATGTGTTTATAGTGTGTAGGAACTACTGGAACTATGCCCCTATTTGTTGAATGCTAAATGCAGTCAAAGCTCGGAAAAGAAAGCTAACGTCTGGCGGTAATGTTACCGCCAGCGTTAGCATATCATTGAGAAGCTATGTCGACGAGAAGAAATATCATCATGAAGGGGATGTCAAGGAGAAGAAATATCATCGAGACGCGAACACCCGACGTTAACACTAGCGCGAGCGGCATCATATCGCGAGAAGTTATGTCGACAAGAAGGGATGTCATCGTGAAGGGAATGTCGCCGAGAAGCCGCGCGCACATCGAGCTAATGCGAAGCTTTAGTACTACCGTAGCATGGTAGGGCCACGTTCTGTCATGATCAGCCACGACCTCCACGACATCAGCCATGTTTCTGCACAAACGCTGGTGATGGCAGTAGCTCTGCCGTTGGCGGTAGTTTCCAGAGCCTAATAAAAGATGGATCTCTTTGTTCTATGTTGCAAGCTTTCAAGCCACAACTCCAACATTTCATGATAGTGACGCGCTATTTTAGCACCGCTAATTAGCAAGCGCAAAATGCGGTACGACGGCAGTGCACCGGTCGTTGTCAAGTAATAAAAGTAGGGAGAAATTCCCTGAATATCGTTCTCAAAGGACCGCAAGTTAGGTAGTATGATTTGCTTATTAGGAAATTAATTATGAGGATTACTAACTTAACAAAAGGGAGTTTGGTTGGTTTTGTAGAGACAAGAAGAAGTAAAACTATATTAACTATGCGGGTCGCAATCACCGCTTCGCTTGGTGGATGAGGTTATTGCAGGCCGCGATGCCGTGCTTCGTTTAGCGGATAGACGGTGAGAATATGGGGGAGGTGAGTGCTAATGGTGTTTGAGGGTCGATGGCACCTCTTCACTCTCACCTCTAGCTTTTGCTAGGGTGATCTAGCTAGAACGTATGTATGGAAGTGGAGTGGGGGCGGAGCGCATCACAGCAAAGCATCAAGTGCAGAATAAAACAAGAGTAAGCTTCCATTCATAGACAAATATAGATTAATCCTGTTCATTACAATAGTTAGGAATACATTTCCAAAAAGAGAGAGGGTAGAGGAAACCACGAGATAAGAAGCCTCGCTGTAGATCTTGGCCAGAATGGGGGGTTGTCACGCCTCCTCCGAGCTCAGTCCTTGGTTGCTTCCGGGGTTCAGAGGCTGTCACTACCTCCAAACGTCATCCGTCTTCTTCTCAGAGTTGGGTCTCTTCCACTTAGCCCAATGGAGATGCCACACCTTGAAATACTTGCTGTAAATGGCGGGGAATGCTTCCGGGATCCTTGATGGAGCTTAGGATCGATGGATGAAGCTTTCCCAAGGAAGGAGATGGATGGATGGAGCTTGGAGAGGGAAAACGGCGGAAGCTTGCGGAAGAACTCGCGCCCAAAACTGTGCTGAATGCCCTAGAATCGCGGAGCCGGTCTTTAAATACGGAGCAGAGTAAACACTGCACACGATCAGTGGCACACGACCAGTGGTCGTGGGCGAAGGAATGCTTGTGGTCATGCGGGGTCAACCTGTAGCAGAAGGGAAGATAGGAAAATAACGCACGGTCAGTGGCACACGACTAGTGGTCATGCGCGAAGAAGTCCTATGATCATGCAAACCTATCTGTCTGGTAAGGGGAATTAACGCACGACCAGTGGTCATGCGCCTGATCGTGCGCGAAGGAAAACGCAGGATCAGTGGCTTTTTAGGCCAAAATTCGCCCCAAACCATTCCGAGCATTCACATGATCCTTGTACCTACATGAAAAACATACTAGACCACTGATCCGTGCACACCACAGGATCCACAGAATAGGCATAAAATAATATATAATGAAATCACGCAACGAAGATGGTAGGGAATGCACTATATTTGAGAATATGAAATGCTATCAATATAAGTATAGATGAGCAGTAAATGAAGTGCAAAGGAAAGATAAACAACCCAGATGAGCCCGGAAATCACTATTTAAACCGGACTCATCACACACCCAGACTTACCTGTTTGCCCGTCCCGAGCAAACAAGTCCGGCGGAGTGAGAAACAACATAGCTGGTCTAGAAATTGCAAGCGCGGAGAAATATGCGAAGTCACATACTCATGAGAATAGAAATCTAGTAGAAGGAATTTTTAGTTATACAAAAATGGTTTACACAATTCTAGGAGCGTAAAGATATATTATTTCTACTCAAGAGTTGAATCACACCCGGTCACGCGTAGGAAGAAAGTATAATGAATGCTAAGGCGAACATTACTCAACACCGGGGTTCGAAATAACCTCCACTGAAATCCATCAATGTCAGTGACCATAAGCTCACCCGTTCGCACTCTCTCCACGGTATTCGTCAGGTTCGATGCGTAAGTTGGTAGGACTTTAGGTTAAGATAAGGCTTGGGTTTAGGTGCGGTATACAATGATAAGAATGAAGGCTACACACAACCCAATTGAGATGATACCAAATATTTGATCCAAGCAGCCACTACGAGCGCGGGTGCGTCACACCCCCAGACTTGAACTTTTAACACACCGGCGTGTGCACCGCCTACTCACGGATAGCAATTTCAAATAGATTTTTTTCAATTAACTACTTTTCATCATTTTTTCATTTAAATTCTCTTTTCTTTTTCTCTTCTTTTTTCAAATTTTCTTTTTCACCTTCAGCAAATGTGCAAGGAAGCATAACCACATTTTAATTTTGCACCACATCAACACCCTCAAACTGCAAAATAATTAAACTCGAGCTTGGGTTTGGGTGTGCGATTTGGATCGACTGTTTGGCTTTGGTGGAATGAAAGTGGAGCTGAATCAACAGGATCGGGTAGGCACAAAGGGCTAGCAAGGATTATATGATAGGACCGGTATAAAAAGTTCAAGATGGCCAACATGATGGCCTACGTCATACTCACGCACTGGACCAAGTCATACTTATGCTTCGAGAGTCGCTTGGGGCAAGTTCTTAGCCACCGAGAAAGATAATTCTTCCTCCCGACTCAAGCAATACGAGCATAGCACCCGCCTACACACATCCCTACACTACCGTTTGGTTCGCACCGGATTCACCATTTTTGAGTAGAATAAACTAAAATTAAGCTGAAAGAATAAAATTTACAACTAAAAGCATAAAGAAAAATTTATTCTACACTGATTTCTATGCGAGACATGAATAATTGACTAGAGCACTACACGAGTCAACAAAGTACTCCGTTTCGCAATCCTATCCCAGCACCGTAATTTCCCATTCACACAACCGAGACGAGTTAGACTCGTCATGCGCCTACAGTCAAGTGCACGCTCAAGTTGGTGTCATGGTGTGCCATGAAGATGAATAATACTACAATACATAAATTAATTTGTAAATCCTAGTATGATGTGCACTATGCATGTGCACGTGGTAACGACACTCACATTCCCCCAGATTTAATCTAAGCAAAAAATATGTTTTTGTAGCGGCATACGCTTAAGAAGGCTAGGGTGAGAGGTTACCCCATGCTCAGAAATGAGCATACCAGAAATGGTGTTTTTCCTGAATGCAGTTGTTCCGCCTTGCTCCCAGAAATACGGACCTGCGATTAAATAATTCCCCAGGCACAACCAAATATAATAAAGAAAATAAAGAAGAGCGATTGAACGAAACCAAGCGGTCCCAATGGGTTGTCTCCCAAGAGCCCTTTTGTTTAACGTCCTTAAAGGTGGACCAAATACCTATATTAAAGTCTGAAAGCAATAGTTATAATGATTGTTCAAAACTAGAACACGAGATGAAATAAGCTAAGATGCGGACGGCCACAGACGCAAGCAAGACAAGAGGGGCAGCTCACATCTCCTCGCCGCTGTCAGTGGCATAAATTTGGATCGGGGAGGTGCAACGGGGAGTAGTGGGTGCAACACGAGCAGGAGGCTGAGGCACGTCCAGCCCGCCCCGTAAAGCCTGCTGATAAATAAGGTCCTGCATCCAATACTTCGATGCCTCCAAATCAGAGAGGCGCTCGCTCAGGTACGGGACTCCCTACATCGCAACATAACCGTAGTGCTGGCCTGCCTGCTGCTGAGGCTGTTGCGGAGGCTGTAGCGGTGGTTGTTGCGACCTGTGTGACCGTTAGGGCGGCTCCGCTGCCCTGCGTCTTCTCATCGCGGACGATTCAACCTCATCGTTCACTTCCTCCCCTTCTTTACCACCAACACCACCATCGCTCGGTCTAGTCATTTTATATGTTCGGTTGCCCTTTCGCCCCACCACTCACAGCAGGTGGAACCTCACCATTGTGGCCCGCGTGATCAAGGAAGGAGAAGTAACCTGCTCCATCGGAGGTATCTGGTCCCACACTCCCAACCCCTTTGCGATTCGGGTGACGTAGTATGCACCCCCAATTGCACCAGCGAGGCCATATTTGGCCTCATGGTGGAAGAAATGAGCCAGCATGAACCCCAGATGAAGGGGATACTGTTGCTGCATGCTGTAGAGGAACAAAAGGTCTTGCCAACCTACCACATTCTGGCTCAAACCACGCGCGACGATAAAATGACTGATCAAATGCTGCAGAAACCGCAAGGCGGAACATACGAACTTTGTAGACTTGGCTCTGCGAGCCACGTAATCATCATCTGTGCCCGTGAATGTCCGCCAGACAGATTGCGAAGAAACATTATCCGGAAACATCACCGCCATGCTCTGAAAATCCAAACTGACTGCCTCATTATCAGTGTAAATCCAGTGTGGGTGGCATGCTCGGGGACAGACAGGGTAAATACATGCCCCAACATCCGAAAGGAACAAACAGGAGGCCGGAATCCCACCGGAGTGACTTCCCACTCAAATGTAGAGAGGAACTCCAAAGTCAGCTCCTTAAACCCTAACTCAGCACATTCGAAGACGTTCCTCTAGTTTTTGAAGGAGTAAAGGAGAAGAGTTGCTTCCATCAGAGTGCCTCCATCTCCAATCGACCGGAGTTCCTCCCAGTCAACAAGACGCTGCGAGAGGAATGTCACAACCAGCATTTTCCCATGAATTTAATAAATATTATCAGAGCAAAGGGAAAATACGCGCTATGATGCCACGTCAAGCAGGGGACAACTACCGACGCTCAGGCAAACACTCCTTGCGATTATTTTATAAAAGACATAAATGTGCTTGGATTAAAAAGAGAATTTTACATTTTTGCTTAAGACCGTGTCCCTCGGTCCGGTGGATCATCTAGTCCACAAGTAAAAAACTATAAAATAGGTTCATTTTAGCCTACATGAGCATGAAGGTCAACATCCCAGAAATGATATGCACATATCTATATTTAGTATAGTATGAAAAGATTTTCTACGATCTTCAAAGTATATGACATTTATTTAAAATCATGATATGCAAGAATGACATTTTTATACCAAGAAAGTAACTAATGCATCCTAGCATAAAGCTTCCCAGAGAGCAAGTAGGTAAACAACCTGAAAGTAACAGCAAAACAGCTAGCAAGTACACTAAACATAAAAGCCATAGGGGCTCCAACAACTGACACGAACCCGCAGGAGAGAAGGAAAACAACTAAAGATCTGCCCCTTACCTAGAAGAGAGGAAGGGCCTCGACAGGAACACTGAACGACGCTGCTCTAATTCCTGCGGCAGCTAAAGACCTAAACCTGAGACATTCATAAGAAAAGAATGCCTCAGCCGAAAGGGTGCAAGAAAACCAAGGTTAGCAGCAATCAGAAATAAAATTGCAGAAAGGAGAACTAAGCAGATGAACATCTATAATCTTACAACAACTCGAGCTAGCTCAAACGAGTGCACTCGGTAAGAGGAAAAGCCTGCAGCAGATGGGTAATAGCCAAAGCAATCAAAGCCAACCACGTGTCCGCCATTGCGGCTCAGAGGTGGTGGTTATACATATAACCTCATAATACACATATATAAGCATATATGTTTATAAGAACTTGATACTGATCAGCTCAAATAAAACAGGTAGCGGTCCTTTATCCTCTGCCAACCCCAAAAGCCAAACCCGGGTGGTGGTACTCTATCCACTGCCACCCGAAAAGCCAAAACCGGGTGATGATACTCTATCCACTGCCACCCAACAAGCCAAAACCGGGTGGTGGTACTCTATCCACTGCCACCCAAAAAGCCAAAACCGGGTGGTGGTCCTTTATCCACTGCCACCCAAAACTACCCACCGCACAAGGCTTAAGACAAAGGTTATAAATAATTGAATTAAGTTTCAATTAAGACACGGGATGTAACCTGAGATATCAGCACCATAACACCCTAAGAATAGGGTCACAAAGGAATAAACACTACTCAACGATTCATTTGAAAACACATGGTGAGTCCAAACTTGACTCTCAAAGAACTTCCCGTAACAGTACGGTGAATAAGGCACGATAAGACACCATAAAAGATCGCTAACCAAAAACAAGGCAACTCAAAGAATAGAGCATAGCTTTATCAAAAGTCTCAGCCAAAGGGACTTACAAGGTTTGATAACATAGCTTAAGATACCCGGAAACACCCGACGAAAGAACATAAAAATATATATGGAATCAATTTAGAATAAACAATGAAATCCACAGAAAAACTTATCAAAAGTTGACAGGGAAACTTAACAACAGTTGACGGGAAAAGGCTTATATCAAAGTCGACGAGAAAGACTTAAATCAAGTCGATGGGAAACTTCATAAAAGAAGAAGAAATTGTACGATCTTAGGGCGCGCAAACTTTACTAAACCTAGGGAAGTCTTATCAGACTACCTGGTAGTATAACTAAACAGGTATAGAAGCTATCCAGATTCCAAGGGGACGACAGCAGGAATCAAGAACCCAGAACACCAATAAGACCCCAAAAGGGAAACACAACAGCCCCTAACCTAAACTCAACAGGTTAGGCAGACAGGGAAGAAGAAAGGACTGAAATGAAGGACTTTCAATCACCCAGCAAAATCAAGCCAAGGGAACTACTACTACTTGAAGGACACAACCAACAAGAGAGCCTAGTATAACTAAGCTTCAAGAACAAAGTCATTAAGGAGAAGGACCGCTATTTGCAGCCCATAACCACTAAAAAGAAATCTTTACATTCAACCCGATTGCTAAGATAGTGAAGAGGCAGCATTACCCTTCACTGAGAAAGTTAACACAAAAATTACATGGAAGACTGGGTCAGAAAGGGTTTAAAATACTCAAAAACAAAAGGCAGATTACACAGAAAACCAGCGAGTTCTGGATAGAAATTCTGGACAGAAAGACTAAAAATTTCATGACAGATGTTTTAATAAATTCTGGACCAAATGGCTAGAAAATTCAGGAGCTACACCGAGAGAACTTCTAAACAAGTCTATGGTATAAACGGGAATCAAAATGCACAAGAAGAAACTTGATTTCCGAGGATACACAGAAAATAACTTTTCTGAGAGAATCTATCAGAACAACAAGGAAAACCACAAACAGAACTTCACTTGCAGAAAAGGGGGAGAAACAATCATTAAAGGGGAAGAGGAAACAAGACCAGAAAAAAAAGGATTAAAAGAGAAGGGAACAGGCAATAGATGAACTCAACAGCTAGGCTACTAGTGCGAGGCTATGAGTGCTTTTGTAATTTAGCCAACACTTAAATAATTGCCAAACTTGACAATGGTATTCTCTTATACCCAGGGCCGTATAACCCAAACGATTAGATGCCATATAGCAGAAATAAACTTGAGCTATGCGTCGACTACGCAACTTGAATTATCAAGACTTACAACCCAAAGGCGGCCCACCAGTCATATAACAATAATTGAACGGAATATCGAAAATAGGATTTTTATACAGCAATCCCCAAGTTAAAATTTCATATTTTGAAATATATGAATACAGCTAATAGGACCATATATGCATAAAGCAACCCCCGCATTAAAATAACAACAGCCCCTCAATTAACAAGTATAAGAAACAGCCCCAAATTAACAAGTATAAGAAGCAGCCCCCCAACAAAGTGCATAAAAGGCAGCCCCCAATTAACAAATATAAGAAGCAGCCCCCAAACATGTCTCTATAAGGCAGCCCCCCCCCCCCAATCATAAGGATTTTATTAAAGCAGCCCCCAAATTGATGGTTTGTAAATCCAAACTAAAACCAAGTATTGCCCCCAACAGTGACCCAAAAATTTGCTACCCAGGAGAGGGAAAACTGCCATAACAATATTATAGAAAAACTTTGCTAAAAGCCAAGAGGAATTACCACAAACAGCCCCGAATTTTGCTAACAAAAACTGGAGGATCAAGCACTCAACGATCCAAAACTTTTGTCAACCAAATTAGGAATTCAGCCACTTGAAGATCCAGGATACTACTAATCAAGAAAAAGAGTCCAGAAAAGAGATGGAGGGGAGGTAGGGAAAAGTTTTCTTGCCTCAAAATCAAACGGAGGACCTCCGGATCGCGACAAGCTCGAAGGAACCCTAGCCCCGGCGACGAAGATAAGCCCCGACTGCCTCCAGAACTCCTCCGATGGCCTTCGTCTCTGACGCCCGATGCTACCGGCGAACCCTAAGCTCGCCTCTCTCTCCCTCTCTCTCTCTCGAAATGCTGAAACTTATCGGGGAAGAGAACTTATCGGGGAAGATAACTCACCTGCATGCATATAAATCTATATTCTCGAATGTGCACATATATGTATATAAATTAACATATGCATTTATGCAATTATACATAGATATCCACGGTTACATATATATAGGCAGCCTACAGCAATAGTTATTTGATCCTGGGTAGTTGTTAATAGGTATAAATTAGCTAATAACATATATATGCATATTTACTGATATATAGCGGCTAAGATATATTAATTAAAAACTAGCTTCACCAATTAATACATATTAATTAATATACCTTCTAACTAATGATATGCTCATAATATCTTATATTCATATTTTATACATCGATTATCGCAAACTTGACGAACGATGACGCTCCCGAAACGGTAACGCCCTCTCGCATCAACACTTCACAACTATAGATTTAATATTTACACGATTATTATTTCAATAATCCCACTTAAAAATAATGATAAGAAAACCCGGGGCGTTACAGCCACCCCCCTAACAAAAAGTTTCGCCCCGAAACTTTGCAACAACAATACCAAACATTTTACCACTATCATCCCCCACATAACCGCTTAGATTAGTTATAAGAGAAAACCTTGGGCGTTACAGTCACCCCACCAAGAAGAAAGTTTCGTCCCGAAACTTAGAACCGAAACTTAGAAAACAACGAATGAAAAGAGCAAAGGGAGAGGTAAGCCCACACTCGCTAGATAGAAATGCTAACCGAAGAGGGCTAGGAAAACAGATGCGGGTAAGATTATCCAAAAGGAAAAGGACATTACCAAGAACTCAAAATGTCCAAGCCGAGAACAGAAAGCAGATCGCGGAACATCTGACTCGCGGATCCCCAACTAAAGGAAGCCTAAACGAAGATCAGTCTTGGAAAACACCGAACTACCACGCAACTGATCAAGCAAAACATCAATCGACACCCAATCTCACTGAACTAACTTTCTTCTTTACGAACAAGATGAGAGTACTCCAGGGCAAGGAACTAGGCTAGGAAAAAGCCACACTGCATCCACTCATCCAACTAAGTGCGCAACTCTCGCAACACACGCGGGGCCAAAGGGTACGGTGCCTTAGCCATAGGACGGGTACACGGCTCAAGGTCAGAAATGAACTCCTCAACTCTCACAGGTAGAAAAACCAGGGGGATTAACTGGGAAGCCATAACATATAAGTGCATGCAAGGGTTTCCCACGTCTAGCAAAAGAGAATCATCAACAATTAATAGAAAAAAGATCTACAAAAATATTTTAAACAGCAAAAGATGAACACAACAATTTATAGTAATTCTAACTAAGATAACTATTGGGGTTTAATGTCTCCCAACTGGACTTATTTAGCAGCTGGCATATGCTAACTAATCGGCTTATGAAAAGTGAGTTGTACAGGAAGCTGATCATTTATCCGTTTCGGTAACGGGTGCCTATACGGTGATAGGACAGTTACCCATATCCCTGAATTTAAATACCTGCACTGGGCGTCAGGCAGGGGTAGGTAATATGATGCAGAAATCTCAGTGTCTGCCTCTTCATGCAGTTGACCCATTACATCATCAACTTGCATAGCAGGTTCGACTACTTCCTAGATCAGATCTAATGAAGAATCCTGCACTGAATAAGACATGAGAATGGGGTGAAGAAAGAAAGTAGAAGAATGACATAAAAGATTGTCATCATTGGAAGCGATCCCGGTATCACTCCCTAAGGGTTGAAGTAGCGAGAGATCATTGGCATCATCAAGTACGCTGCAAGGTCTAGCGAGTTCATCAGCGGCCTTCTCCTCACCTTGGAGAACATCCTCCTCCTTTGGAGTGGGCACAACACTGCAAATCACTGCATCTTCCTGCAAGACAGGCTCAATAATACTGTCAAAAACAACTGTAGTATTTTGCACAGGACGGGAAGAATTAGTGCTTGGAGAAAAATCGAGCACTGCATCCTCAATAGGAATCAAATTCACAAGTGGTGATAAATGAATGGGGAGACATGCACACCCATGTTGCGACATAGATCACCAATAACTCGGATGTGCGTGTCCACATCAGTCCCCTCAAAACATGAAGGTGATATGGATACAAAACCAGAGGAAGGAGGGGTGCTGCCAGAGATAGGAGTTGGGGCAATCCGGATGTCCGGCTCGTCGTCCTCTTCCAATTCGCGCACATAATCAGCACAATCCTTTAAAGCATGATCCGTGCTTCGACAAAACAAGCACTGTTTTGCATTCTTCTTTTGTCCAAGTGGGGACGTAGATAAATGCAGAAACGACGCGTTCGGTGCAGAAGAATTGCCATAAACCTTAGGCACAGTGTATGAGGTATCGTATGATGTCAATGCATGATACATTGAGCCTTGAGGACTAGAGCTACTATCTCTCGATGGGCATCTATCACTAGCATGGGCAGTATCTCCACACCAACGACAGCGGATATTGAATCCAGCCCACATTGCGGGGAAATAACCCGATTCAACAAAAAAACACACTCGTGCGCAATATTACGCTCACCAATAAATAACTGAAACAACTCATACTTTAAACAAGAGAGAGGATAAATGAACAAACCATGGAACTAAAAATCTTCACAAGTAATTTTTTTCTAACAGCAATTTCATACAACGCTTGCAGTCCCCGGCAACGTCGCCAAAAACTTGACGCGCTATTTCAGCACCACTAATTAGCAAGCACGAAATGCGGTACGATGGTAGTGCACCGGTCATTGTCAAGTAATAAAAGTAGGGAGAAATTCCCTGAATATCGTTCTCAAAGGACCGCAAGTTGGGTAGTGTGATTTGCTTATTAGGAAATTAATTATGAGGATTACTAAGTTAACAAAAGGGAGTTTGGTTGGTTTTGTAGAGACAAGAAGAAGTAAAACTATATTAACTATGCGGGTCGCAATCACCGCTTCGCTTGGTGGATGAGGTTATTGCAGGCCGCAATGTCGTGCTTCGTTTAGCGGATGGATGGTGAGCAAATGGGGGAGGTGAGTGCTAATGGTGTTTGAGGGTCGAACGAACCTCTTCACTCTCACCTCTAGCTTTTGCTAGGGTGAGCTAGCTACAACGTGTGTATGGAAGTGGAGTGGGGGTGGAGCGCATCACATCAAAGCATCAAGTGAAGAATAAAATAAGAGTAATCTTCCATTCATAGACAAATAGAGATTAATCCAGTTCATTACAACAGTTAAGAATACATTTCCAAAAAGAGAGATGGTAGAGGAAACCACGAGATGAGAAGCCTCACCATAGATCTTGGCCGGAATGGGGGTTGTCACGCCTCCTCTGAGCTCAGTCCTTGGTTGATTCCGGGGTTCAGAGTCTCTCACTACCTCCAAACGTCATCTGTCTTCTTCTCAGAGCTGAGTCTCTTCCACTTAGCCCAATGGAGATGCCACACCTTGAAATACTTGCTATAAATGGCGGGGAATGCTTCCGGGATCCTTGATGGATCTTAGGATTGATGGATGAAGCTTTCCCAAGGAAGGAGATGGATGGATGGAGCTTGGAGAGTGAAAACGGCGGAATCTTGCGGAAGAACTCGCGCCCAAAACTGTGTTGAATGCCCTAGAATTGCGGAGCCGGTCTTTAAATACGGAGTAGAGTAAACACTGCGCACGATCAGTGGCGCACGTCCAGTGGTCGTGCGCGAAGGAATGCTTGTGGTTGTGCGCGGTCAACCTGTAGTAGAAGGGAAGATAGGAAAATAATGCACGGTCAGTGGCGCACGACCAGTGGTCGTGCGCGAAGAAGTCCTATGATCATGTGAACCTCTCTATCTGGTAAGGGTAATTAACGCATGACCAGTGGTCGTGCGCCTGATCATGCGCAAAGGAAAATGCACGATCAGTGGCTTTTTATGCCAAAATTCGCCCCAAACCATTCCAAGCGTTCATATGATCCTTATACCTGCATGAAAAACATACTAGACCACTGATCCGTGCACACCACAGGATCCACAGAACAAGCATATAGTAATATATAATGAAATCACGCCACGAAGAGGGTAGGGAATGCACTATAGTTGAGAATATGAAATGCTATCAATATAAGCATAGATGAGCAGTAAATGAAGTGCAAAGGAAAGATAAACAACCGAGATGAGCACGAAAATCACTATATAAACCGGACTCATCAGAGAGCCTTCATCCTTGAGTTCCAGAGCACTCCCAACTCCATCTTTGAAGATCAAGAGTGAGAAGGAGATTTCCAAACGGTCAAACTATAAGAAGGACACACACATCAACTCTGATGATGTTCATGGCGTTTCTTCATCATCTCCTTCAGAGCACTTCATTATATGGAGTTTTTATTTCTGAATTTATTTTGTATTCTTATATTTTCTTTTGTGACGGTAGTGAATTCGTCGCGATTGTTGGCGACTAGGCCTTGCGAGGTTTAAGGGGAATTCGTCGCGGTGTGTGCGGCGACTAGGTCTAGGTGTAGATCCAGGGGAGGCTAGATGCCGTATTTGGGGTAAGATTGGCTATAGCCAACCGGTCCTTGGGAGAAGGACCAGTGAAGAATCAAAAAGTGATTTTTTTTCTTATCGCCTCAATTTCAACCGTTATTGAAATCATTATCTTTTGAAATAAAATCGGTTTTCATCTTCTCTGAATTATAAAGATTTTATTTCATTTATGATTATTTTACGAAGAATTACTTTGACACATTTTCAAAAGTTTCTATATTTCTGCAGAGCTAGCGTCGGGCGTTAACTACTACCGTCGGCGGTGCCAACAGAATTAATTCTCAGAAAAATTATAAGTTTTATTCAAAATTAGAAAAGCTCTTATTTTCACCCCCTCCCCTCTAAGGGCGCCATAAGATACAACAAGAAGTTCGGTCAAGCTAATGAGAGTTTCTTCTTCAGGTCGGCACAGGTAAACGATGGTAGAAGAAAAAGGGGCAACTAGGTTTCACTGGTCGGAGCAGCTCGATAGAGGCCTTCCCCCTTCTCTTAGTCGACGTGTGCAGGTAGACAACGAAAGAGCTCGACAACCACCTCTCCCTCAGCTGGCAGTAACCAATAGACTACTAGCTCGACTCTCTCTTCATCGGCGCCTGTGATGACGGCAGAAATGACCGCCCTCTTCTCCTTCATCCTCGGTCAACGGTTCGTGACAGCTGGGTTGTGATGAAGCCACGAAAAGGATGGATCTCCCCTTACCTCTCCCTTGACGATGCCCGCGACTGGGCATGCAAAAGGGAGAAGGGGAGGATTTTCTGATCGGGGTGTTGGATTTATTAGGTTTTAAGTTTTTAACCTAATAAATCTGTTAATAGCTGATGAGTCCCATTTATATACACATTTACGGACTCATCTGGGCCGTATTTCTAGTCGATGCACTACACTTTAGTCATGTTTTCGATCATATTTTTTATTCCTTGCTAAGTGCACTCTTAGGCCCGTTTCAGTGTGCATTTGCGCTCCTTGTTATTGGGGGTAAGCACATGGTGCTCCCCAATCCTTTTTCTGTGTTTATTTGGTGTTGGAGGTGTTTTCCCAGCTATTTTATCTTGTGTGCAGGCGGTCGGATCATCCAGTTTTCCCCCAGAATTCATGATTGTGTACAACGCACGGTCGTGCATTTCCTTGACGCTCTGACGGTTGCGGTCGTGCGTTCTCATTTGGGCAAAAAACAGGCGATCTGAGTTTAGTCGTGCGTTTTTACGCATGGGCGGATTTACTTGTGCGTGAGTAAAACACACGGTTGCCTGTGTCTTCTTGTTTTAGCCTTTCCAAATTTTTCCCGTGCATTTTACGCACGGGCGGGTTTGCCCGTGCGTGAGTAAATCGCATGGGCGGCGCAACTTCATCTTCACGTCTATTTTTATCATTAAATAATGCACGGGCAGCGCACGATCGTGCGTTCGCCAGTGCGTGATCAAAACTCTGCCTATTTAGTATTTAAAGCAGAAAAAGCTGCAATCAACAGAGGCCC
Organism: Dactylorhiza incarnata; assembly: GCA_033032865.1. Taxonomy (NCBI): domain Eukaryota; kingdom Viridiplantae; phylum Streptophyta; class Magnoliopsida; order Asparagales; family Orchidaceae; genus Dactylorhiza; species Dactylorhiza incarnata. Next base: position 2,928,537 of record JAWHQI010000235.1, on the reverse strand, counting down.
CCCATTCCCCTCACGGGAAAAGGCATGAATCCCGCCATTTTCGTCCCTTCCACCGGAGGAGATGAGAGGAGACCATTTCCGGCGATCTCCTTCACCATTCTTCCATCCGGGAGCATTTGCAAGTATTCTCCGCCACTAGTTCAAGCATTCTTCGTCGTGGAGGCCATAGAAGTGTTGTAGATCGTTGGAGCGGTGACAGTATCCTTTGAGTCCGCACACCATCTGAGGGCCGAGCCCGGAGAGATCCCGACAACCTCTCATTCCGGCCGAGAACCCAAGACGCGGTGACATCCTATTTTTGGTCCTTTCTAAATTTTGATGCTTGTGCTTTCTCTTTGTGTTGTTGTAATGAACGCTCATTAGGTTAATGTTTTAGATCCTTGCTTGTTGTTCATGTGCAATGATGCAGTGGTGGTGGAATAGCTTTCCTTGTTGTTGTGATATTCTAAGTTGTTTGTGTGTGAAGCCATCTAGCAATAGCTAGTGGTGATGTTGGCGAAGAGGTGAATACGACCCTCACAAAACCTCGCTCTGTGGCCATTCCACCCGCTTACCGAAGTGCGTCATTACGGCCGCTGCAATCACCCACACCTTGCGAAGCGGTGCTTTTCGACCCGCATTTCTCTCATTTCCGCAATAGCTTAGGACACCAATCACAACGCCCCTATTTTATTTTATTCGCTCGTGTAACAATCGACTCACCACACGTTTCGTTCACTAGAACCTGCATTCCTCAAGAGATCGACATTCGGGGAAGCTATTCTCAAATTTATTACTTGACAGCGACTGGTGCACTTGCCAACGTGCATCAAGTTTTTGGCGTTGTTGCCGGGGAATGCAGGCGTGTAACGTTTTGTGTTGTGAATCATTGTTATAGGAGTAGTTGTTTTAAATTTTGTTTTTGTTTGTGTCTTCTTTTTGAGTATGCAGAGACAAGACGGAAGGGAATTAGTACCCTTTGATCCTGAGATTGAATGTACTGTGCACGCACTAAGGCGCGCTGCAGCCGTGCAAGCGGCTATGGGAGATAATATGGAACTTGGAGGTGTGCCGAGAGCACCCAATGATCAGGAAGAAGTGAATCCTGGAGTACCCCATGTGGGGCAAAATAATCTAAGGGATGAGCAGGAGGCGGTTAGACCGAGGCCCCAGACCATGAGAGATTATACCACTCCAACAGCTGGGAGTGTGTATCCAGGATTTGGGCCTAACATCATGAATAACAAGTTTGAGATCTAACCAGCCATCCTGAACATCATCTGCAACAACGCTCAGTAATCTGGGATGCCTAGTGAAGACCCACATCTTCACTTGGCGGAGTTCGCCGATATCCACGGAACCTTTCGTTATGCAAGAATTTCTGATGAAACAGTCAAGCTGAGACTGTTCCCTTTCTTGTTGCGCGACAAAGCTAATGTCTGGCTCCACTCTATTTCCCCATGGACTACTGCAACTTGGGATGCCTCGCGTCCAAATTTCTAGCTAAATTCCAGTCGGTGGACAAAATTGTGAGCCTTCGGCGTGAGACCGCCACTTTCCGGCAAGCTAAGCAAGAAACTCTCGCAGAAGCTTGGGAGCGTCTTAGTGACCTCCTGCGCAAATGCCCAAACCACGAGCTTCAGCCGTGGAACATCGTGGAAACCTTCTACTTCGCCATCGAGCCCAACCACCGGGCAAGGATTGACGCTACTGCAGGAGGAACCTTGATGAACTATACGCCAGAGGAAGCTCTAAGAATTCTGCAGGAAACTGCCTCTCACAGCACCTTCTGGACTGCGGGGAGAAATGCGCCGAGAAGCGCTCGGGGACTGTTTGTGGTGGACTCATTACCTCCCGCTGTTACGCCCGCGACTAACATTGCTTGTGAAGGATGCGGAGGCAGTGGTCACCATGCATACGAGTGCCCAGGTAGCGGGCTATCAGGTGAATTCTCTCAACTTAATTTAAATGAATCGGTAAATTTTGTTGGAAATCAAGCTAAGTGGGCACCCTACGACAATGCCTATAATCCGGGTGTGAGAAATCACCCCAATTTTTCCTGGAATCAAAACACTGCAGGCCAACGATGGCAACTGGGCCAGCATCAATATGATGCTCAAGCGTCCGGAAGCCAACCGAGGCCGCCTCATTCGGGTTATAATCAAGGTGCCCCAGCCCCTAAGAAAAGCAATTTGGAAGAAATGATATAGAGGTTTATGGAAGCTGCCAACTCGAATATGGCCAACCAAACTGTGTCCATGCGAAACTTGGAGACGCAATTGGGCCAATTGGCTCAAGTTCTAACCGAGCGTTCGCAAGGGACCCTTCCTAGTAATACTGAAAAGAATCCAATTAACCAAGGGAAGAGTCTCACCGATGCGGGAGCGTGTGACCCAAATGAGTTGGTAATTTCATGTACCATTAATAATATTGAAACAGTTGCCCTATGTGATTTTGGTTCATCTCGCAATGTCCTTGCATTGCAGGATGTTGCTAAATTACAACTTGAAATGAACACAGATGATCGGAAATCCCTAGTGCTTGCCAACGGGACCGTCATTAAAGATGAGGGAGAAGTTAGAAATGTTGAAGTTACAATTGAAGGGACGGTGGTGGTCGCCGACTTCCATGTTTTGGGACCTAGTCAAAATCAATCTATTCCCATCTTGGGAGTACCGTTCTTGAAAGAGATCGATGCCACCTTGGATTTTTCTAAGGGGTGTGTTGTCTTACATGGTAAGGTAACACCCCCTACTTGTCCCAAGATTGCTTCCGAAGCATTAATTCACTCTCCCCTTTTTATTACTGATGAATTGTTTAGTACTGCTGAAGCCAGGAAAGAAAAAGAATTGTTAGTTGGAGAGAAGAAAGAAGAAGCGAAGCAGGTCGTGAATGAAGAGGTGAAGAAGGCAAGAGAAAGCAGCGAGACTGAAGTTTGGAACAATAAGGGAGAAGGCGGAACAAAGCACCTTATGAATAATTTTCTTAGTCGTAATGAAAACTGTAAGCAATTTAAACAGGTCCATTGGGCTGATCCAGTTGCCATGGCGGCAATGGAAGTGATGCCACCCACCACCAAGGTGGGAAATTCTGACGATTATCAACGTTGGCGCTCTCCAACTATGGAGAAGCTGAAATAAGAAAGATTGTTGCGTGGAGCACGCTCTGCTGCCCTCCGGCGCGAGAAGGAGGAGGTTAGGGGCATGGGGAGACATCCTCCTTGGGCCCTAAATCCTTCACCTCCTTCCCATCTCGCGTGGCTGGGGAGAACCACCACAAATCAGCATATAGCTGATGCGTGATGGGGTCTCCGGGATTTGGTTGCGCTGTTTCTGTTGGATCGGTAGTCGCCCTTAGAGCGGGGTGAATAAGGGTTTTAAAAACTTATATTATATATTAAAATACTTGCTTGTGATAAGAAATCAAAATAGTGATTTTGTTTAAAGATCTAAATTGTTTTATAATAAAGGACAGGATAATAAACAATTTAGAGAAATGAAGAACAAATCGATTTTATTACACAAAGAGAGACATGATAAAATTGATTACAAAATTTTGATTTCAATGACGCTAGAAATCAAAGCGAAATATGAAAGACTCTTTTTGTTTTCTATACCGACTCATATCCCCACGAACCGGTTGGCTTTAGTCGATCCTTCCCCGGATACGGCCTCAAGCCGCTCTAGCCAACCCTTCCCCGGATATGGCCTCGAGCACCCCCTAGACCTACACCCAAGACCTAGTCGCCAACACGAGGCGAATTTCTTCCCTAAGTCCTACCCAGACCTAGTCCCCAACACGAGGCGAGTTTACTAAACGATTACAAGAAAAGATGTGAAATAAAAAGACAATAGTATTAAAAAAACTCCCTCTATGTGGATCTCTTGGAGAAGTAGACGAAGACACGCAGAGTATGATCATAGTCGATGCGGTCTTTCGTCATGATGATGACACGTGTTGAAATCTTCTCCACAGATCTCCTTAAGCCTTCATGGATTTGTGGGACTATCTCTCTGAACCTTCCTCTCTATGATGTGGCACGAAGCTCTGGAATTTTGGATCTCAAGAGGATTATGAAGACGGAGCCAAGGGGTCCATTTTATATCCTTGGAGCTAGCGCCTGCGCTAGTGCTACCGTCGGCGCTGTCCCATTTTAGGACATATTCTGCGCGGCAAAATCTTCAATCTGAGGAAACATTTCTCCCTTGCCTTTTGTGCTCCGCACTACCGCCTGCGCTATCGGATACCGCCAAGTGCTATCTCCTTCTACAAGTACTCCTGGAATTTGCGCTTTAGAATTCTTTTCGTCGATCGAATTTTCGTCGAACGGAGTTCGTCGAGCGAGCTTCATCATTCGTCGAACAGAAATTCGTCGAACGTCGCTTATAATTCGTCGAGCGAAAGCTATGATGAGCATTTTGTCGAGCAGCTTATAGTTTGTCGAGCGAACGCTAGCGCCATCGCTAGTACTAGCGCGCCGTGGTAGAGTAAGCAGTTCGTCGAGCGCCAGTCTACATCTCAGCGGTTCCTTAGCGCTAGCACCAGGCGTTAGTTGATACCGGCGGCGCTAGAGGGAGTTTTGGATTTGATCGCTCAAATTTGGGGGCAACCTTCTTATGTAATCCTAGAGTCATGTGGACTTTGTTATCCTTCACACTTAAAAACACAAGATCAAATACACATAGGATTTGTTATTCTCCCCCTTTTGATAATAACAAATCCATTAATGATAAATCAGAGCATTAATATATAAGCATGATGAAACTTACTTGTGTGTGTGTGAAAGTGATGACTTAGGATAATTATCGATTTTAGCATTTAGAATTGCTCCCCCTAAATACATGCCCCCCTAAGTGAATGCTCCCCAAATATGTAAGCTACAATCTTAATTAAGCATGTTAGTTTTATATTTTGATAGCAGATTATATTTATCATGTTAGTTCTCCCCCTTTTGTTATTAGCAAAAGTGGGTAAGGAGGCAAACACAGAAAAGTTTTGATTAGAAGATAAAGGCATGATCGAGCTTTTAGAGAGAATGAAATGATAAGAAGCTTTAGAATAATTTTTATAGAGATAGATCATAGTTTTTAGCAATATAACATTTTCAAGTATTATTATGTTGGTTCATCCCTTTTTATATAAGAGTTTTAAGCATAAAAAAATGTAATGATTTCCAAGTAACTAAACTACCAGACATTGTCTACACCCTAGCCCCGTACTAAGTGACGGATGGGCATGAGGAGCTGCATACATGTCGTAGGTTGGGGTGTTAGTCCCATATGCAAACACTAGACAAAACTCAACCTAGCACTCTTTCCCCCTAGTGCCTCGCAAGGCCCCACTGGAACCCTCACCGGTTAAGGACAAGACATGACTAGAGATAAAGGTTATCTAATGTCTACAACCCTACGCTCCCGTTATGGTGAGAAATGAAGTCATGGATAATAATTATTGGAAACATTTAAGCGTTTTAAATCTAATGACATAGCCTATGGATTTATATTTTTATTTGAATTTATGAAAAACACTCACATAGTTATTTTGAAATCCATTAATGAATCAGAGTTTTTAATATAACAATATTTTCATAGAAATAAATCAGAGTTTTTAGCAAAAAAAATATTCATGTTTAGAGTAACCAATATAAAGTTTACCAAGCAAGTCTACCACTTGTTGAAAGAAAGGAATGTTAAGATTCAAGTGAGGATGCACACAAAATAAAAGACTTTAAATAAGCATGAAAGTGCAAGGTAAAACAATTATATGGTTATGATGTGGAAGACTTATCGAAATACAAAAAACATCTTATTGTAAGACATGATGATTCATAACAGATATATGAGTTCAATTTCATAAAGAAGATGTTTTGTAAATCATTGTTCAAGTAAAATCTTTAAATTCAATAGTAACGTAACTAAGCATGAAATAATGTTACCAAAAAGAGAGTACTACAATGTTATGTTAATTCACAATTTCAAAACATACTAAACATTGTAGAAAGCATGCTAGGTTATCTTGTGCATTTCATAAATAAAGAGTAGTATAGAATTTGCATTAGGATCCAATACTCATGAGAAGAAGTGTTATGGAAGATAATGATGTGCACATAAGTGTATTTTTGAGTAGAGTGAACAAATGTTTTAATCAAAAATACAAGAAATATGTAAAGTAAGAGCACAATAAAACACAAATAATTTTACTTCCACACACTTCAATGCACAAACAAAATGTACAACTACCAAGGTGCTTTGCACACAAAATGCTCATTAAGACTTATCAGGGTGCAAAGTAGTGCTTGGGGGATCACATATTTTATTTAGGGTTGGAAACTCGTGATCCGATGTACTTTAAGAGTAAGTGGTTTTTATTTTGAAAGAATGATTTGATTTGCACAAGATACTTTACTATTCTTTCCAAGGTGCTCAACCTCACAATGCTTATTAAGACTTATCAGGAGGTTCAAGTAGTGCTTGGTGGAGTTATCGCTGTCACTTTATTTTATGATTTTTGTGTTGTACAAGTTCTCCGAATACACTTGTTTTGCAAACCAATATAATTTATGAAAACATAACCTCTTTTATTAACTTTAAAAAGTGCAAATAAAAGTAGTGTAGGTAAGATACTTGTGCAATTTAAATTCATTGTACTAATACCAAACATACACAAGCATTCTTAGATTAAACACATATGTAGACAATGCCAAAAATAAGTGAGTGAATAAAGATCATTATCAAACATAAAACATTTACTCATACTTAGAGACATGTTAAGCGTAATTCTACACAACTTTTACAATATAATTGATGCACATATTAATAGATATATCAAAGCATGATGAAAACAATGTTCAAAGTAGTTTGAAAAATAAATTGCAACATTATAGAAGTTCTAAATAATTGATTAAATCATGCTTGATTTTCATAGAAAAGTCCATACAGTATTTTTGATATTTTTGCGAAATAATTTTAATTTAAAGTTTGAACTCTTATAATTTGATCTTGGACTTCCCGAGGTCTACCCTGTGAGAGGTTCTCCCGGTACTAGGTGATGTGATGGGATGATAGCCCAAATCACCCTTTCGCAAGATACATGTAAATAGAAAAGTTAAGTTCAAAATAACAATTTTTGATACTTGTTTTTGTTTTATATTTTTGTATTTGATTTTTCAAAAATGAAATAAAAGAAGAAGTGCAAAAATAAATAGTACACATAGATTAATATATTTTTAAGAATTTTTAAAATTTTAAAAATACAGAAAAACAAATAGGCGCGCTAGCGCCGGCGTTAGCGCTAGCGCGTGAAACAGTACACTATTTTTTATGATTTTGACATTTTTAATTGTTGATCTTGATTAAGTGTCCCAATAGTAGTTTCATGCTGAAATTTCAGAATTTTAGGAGATATTTAGATAGTGCAAATTGCATGAAACATTAGCGATTTTGTATATGACTTTACCAAAAAAAAAATTGCATGAGATATCATTTATTATATATCAATTTTAATTTTTCTAAGGCTTATATTTATCAATCTAATGTAGTTTGAAAATGATAGGAAATGTAAGCCCAAGAAGACACGAATGAACAAATCAAATATGCATGATTTCAGTGATTAAAAATAATGTTCATGCATAAGAATATCATGGATAAGCCCTAGATGAGAATACCCAGCCTGGATATCTTGGTAAATATATAAAGCCTAACATAGACACAAATATTCTTTAGGTGGCAATGTTAGAATGATAAGTTTGAGATTAATGTTATACCAAGGTTTGATTGTGTTTCAACTTAGAGACCTAGAATGAAGTGATGATTTATTTGATTTGATATCAATATGATTCAAAGGTCTAAACTATAAATAAATCACAATACACACATAATACATCAACCATGGTATGTAATTATAATATCAATTGTCATCAATTAATATATCAATTATAATTCACATAATTGTGATAGAAATAATTGTTTTTAGAAGACTTTTGATATGACTTATGATATATGATGTTAGAGAATTTTAGCAAATGACATCAATAGATCATGGTGGTGCTTGTGAATTCAATATTCATTATGACAGTAAATTCTTTCAATACATTTTAGTGATTTTCTTTTAATTAATTAAGAATTTTGAATATATATGTGATTTTGATAGGTGAACAATAGTGATGGTTTAGATCATGTTTGACATTAAGGAGTGAACACAATATAATTTTTGTTGCGAACAAAGATAAACATATTGAAAGTTGAGCTTTCATTTAGATCTTGAACTTTCTTATAGATTATGTTATTTCTCTAAACCACTTGTTGGTGAAGGCTAAAAAGCTTAATAGCCTAATAACTTGATTTAATTTTTAAAATATCTTATAGCAAATTTAGAATTTGATTTATATGAATAATAAAAGATATTTAAAGATAATGAATATGAGAGAGATAGATAGGTCATCAAAATTAGATATGACTTTTGAATTTGATCAATTTGATTTTATAAACATATTAAGCTTTTAAGAGATAGGATCATATTTTCAATACTATATAGGATGACCATGACATGATAGTTCAAAAGGAAAACAACAAGAAAAATAAAAAAACATTAAAGTACATCATGAAGTAGAAATTTGTATATCTTATTTTGAAAAGTTTCTACTTCATGCATTTGATGATACCTAATGAATAAGAGTTTTAGGTATCCAAAGGGGACCATGTGGGATGGTTCCTTTGGGTACCCAAATATAGCGAGATGGCTTTTGGGGAGACAAGGATGGATGGACCCTTTCTTTTGACATTAGTGCGTCATTCTTAAGTATGGGTCTCCATTCATACCTTGGACAAATACTATTTTTATTTTTCAAATTTCCATAGTCATTTTCTTGTATGTTTGGATAAAAATGACTTTTGAATTTATTATTTAAAGGAAATTTGTTTGCGTTTAATTTTAAGTTGGGAGAAGATTGATATTGTAAATGATGATGATAGTGTTTTGGAATTTCATTTACAATCTTTTGATGTTTTTTATTTCCATAGTTTAGCGTATTCACATTTTGAGAAATCATATTCAACTTGCTTTTGGATTTTGCATTATATTGAGAATGTATGTTTTGAGAATTTTTCTTTATGATTTCCTTAAGCAAGTTGATTTTAGTTTTTAATTCATTATTTTTAATCTTTAAATTAGGTCTAGCTTCATTATAAGCGATTGTGCTATTTTTTAGAGTGGAAACAATTGAATCTATATGATCTTTATATTTATTTCTATATTCATCAAATGTTTCATCCATCTCTTTAATTTCAATTTTATAGTCTTTGCACTTAGCACAATCATTTATCAAAGATGAATTTTCTAAACATAATTTTTCATTTTGTTCTTTTACTAAAATAAAATCCTTTTCAAGTTTCTTGTGCTTTTCTTTTAATTCATTATATTCTACACAAGTTGTGGTGTTTTCAACTAAGAAGCCATGTGTAGAATTAGATAAATTAGAATTTGATTCTTCATTAATTTTTGCCTTTAAATTTTTATTTTCTAAGCGCAAATGTTTATTAGCATTTTTTAATTTCTTAATTTTGCGCTTTGTAGTTTGAAGCATTTGTAATGTAGAAATAGAAGTATAGAAAATGGGATTTGATTTCCTTACATTGCTTTCGGGAGAGGCACGATTTAAGCATATCATTTCATTGACATCTTTTTGGCGCTCCTCTTCCGAAGATAGTATTTCTTCTTCTCTTTCACTTGATGTGCACTTCATGGATCCGTCATGAGAGGAGCATTCTTGAAGACTTGTGCAAGCTTGCATATTCTCCGGTTCTTGCGATTGTTCCATACCTATAGAAGGAGAATCATACATTTCTTCAAGAAATTTCCATACTTTGTATGCACTAGATAAGCAATATATTAATTTTGAAATTTCGTGAGATAAAGCACAGAAAATACTATTTAAAGCTTTTGCATTTAGGTGACGTTCCTTTTTATTTGTTTCATCTGCTGGTCTAACTATTGTTATATCCCATGCATTGATATCTAAATTTTTAATAAACTTTTCCATTAAAAATTTCCACCCTTTATAATTTCTCCCTTCGAATAAAGGTGGTTTAAGAGATTTTTCTTCTTCATAAAAATTTACCCCACTAATAGAAGCGAGATCATGAGACGCCATTATTCCTGGTTGTTAAGCCGATTGGAATAAAACCGCTCTGATACAACTTGTTGGATCGGTAGGCGCCCTTAGAGGGGGGGGGGGGTGAATTAGGGTTTTAAAAACTTATATTATATTTTAAAATACTTGCTTGTGATAAGAAATCAAAATAGTGATTTTGTTTAAAGATCTAAATTGTTTTATATAAAGGCGAGGATAATAAACAATTTAGAGAAATGAAGAACAAATCAATTTTATTACACAAAGAGATACATGATAAAATTGATAACAAAATTTTGATTTCAATGAGGCTAGAAATCAAAGAAAAATATGAAAGACTCTTTTTGTTTTCTATACCGACTCGTATCCCCACTAACTGGTTGGCTTTAGCCGATCCTTCCTCGGATACGGCCTCAAGCTGCTCTAGCCAACCCTTCGCCGGATATGACCTCGAGCACCCCCTAGACCTACACCCGAGACCTAGTTGCCAACACGAGGCGAATTTCTGCCCTAAGTCCTACCCAGACCTAGTCGCCAACATGAGGCGAGTTTTCTAAACGATTACATGAAAAGGTGTGAAATAAAAAGACAATAATATTAACAAAAACTCCCTCTATGTGGATCTCTTGGAGAAGTAGACGAAGACACGCAGAATATGATCATACTCGATGCGGTCTTTCGTCATGATGATGATGCGTGTTGAAATCTTCTCCACAGATCTCCTTAAGCCATCATGGATTTGTGGGAGTATCTCTCTGAACCTTACTCTCTATGCTATGGCACGAAGCTCTGGAATTTTGGATCTCAAGAGTATTATGAATACGGAGCCAAGGGGTCCATTTTATAGCCTTGGAGCTAGCGCCTGCGCTAGTGCTACAGCCGGCGCTATCCCATTTTAGGACATATTCTGCGCGGCTGAATGTTCAATCTGAGGAAACATTTCTCCATTGCCTTCTATGCTCCGCGCTACCGCCTGCGCTATCGGATACCGCCATACGCTATCTCCTTCTACAAGTACTCCCGGAATTTGTGCTATAGCATTCTTTTCGTCGATCGAATTTTCGTCGAACGGAGTTCGTCGAGCGAGCTTCATCATTCGTCGAACGCCGCTTACAGTTCGTCGAGCGAAAGCTATGATGAGCATTTTTTCGAGTGCAGCTAACAGTTTGTCGAGCGAACGCTAGCGCTAGTACTAGTGTGCCGTGGTAGAGTAAGCAGTTCGTCGAGCGCCAGTCTGCATCTCAGCGGTTCCTTAGCGCTAGAGCCAGGCATTAGTTGATACCGCCGGCGCTAGAGGGAGTTTTGGATTTGATGGCTCAAATTTGGGGGCAACCTTCTTATGTAATCCTTGATTCATGTGGACTTTGTTATCCTGCACACTTAAACACACAAGATCAAATACACATATGATTTGTTATTCTCAAACCTAGGAGATGTGGAAGACCATGTTCCAATAGTTTCTTCTATTCTATTTTTTGTGCCTTGTTACTCGGCCATGCTATGTTGTGTTTTTATTCAGTCTGAAACAATCTTTATAACTGCTGCTATCAAACTTTAATACAGGTATTTGGTCCACCTTTAAGGACGTTAAACAAAAGGGCTTCTTGGGAGACATCCCATGGGAACTAACCGGTTCCGTTTGCCTTTTAATTTCTTTTATGTTCTGTTATTTCCTGTTTGCTAACATCGTAGGTTGAAGCTCTCGCGTGGTGGATGAGGAAGGAGAAAGTTTAAAGATGAAATTACCGCACTTCTGGCATGCTCATTCGTGAGCATAGGTCCACTCTACCCCTATTTTCCTTATGTTTGAATTTTTTGTTTTATTTGGTTCCGATCAAGTCTGGGGGAGAGAGCGAGTTGTGCACGTGCACACACTTTACATGGCATGTTAGAATGTGTTGAGTTAGGAATTTTCAATTTTATTGTGCACATTGCATACACTTGCACCTAGTTTACGCACACTTGATCACGCGCGCTTATTGGGTATTGCTGCGAGGTTCCCCGCTTGTAAGAATTGGATTGTTAGTGTAGGAGTGAGGAGTAGAGAAAAATGTCGACTCGAGTAGTGCTCTAGTCGATTACTCCCGTCACGCCTGGAAATTCAATTAGAGTAGAATAAAATTCAATGTTATAATTTAATTATTTCTATTATAGTAGCTGCAATTTATTTTACTTTAGTGGTGAATCCGGTGAATCCAATGGTAGCATAGGGTTGAGTGTAGCTGGAATAGTAGTAGCTTATTACTAGGGTTGGAAGGAAGGACAACCTTTCTCGGTGGCTAGAACTTACACTAGGCGACTTTTGAAACGATTGCGTTGAAGTACTCGTTATAAATTGTGATATAGGCCATTTCTTGATCCGTTTGTGCTTTTGAAATCCTTACCAAGGTAATCACCGTTGCAAGCCCACTTGAGCCTACCTGGCCTCCTTATTTAGCTCCACAAAAATCTCACCAAAGCCATACGGCCAAACCTATTTTTGCACCAACAAATGAGCTGAAAGGAATTTAGTTATCTATCACCATTGGTGTTATCTCTGTGGTGTATGGTAGCCTTGAAAAAGCTGAAGGAGAAGTTTTTATTGTGCCTACAAAAGATATTCTATCGAGAAGAGAAAAGGAAAGAAAAAAAATATATTGTTCAAAAAGAACTTTCAATTACTTTCTCTCGACAAAAACAAAGTATGATTGGCTTAGCACGCACCTAGTGTTCAGTTGAAGTCGGGGGGTGTTGTGTAGTTCTTGAAAATGTTGTATTGGTGATTTTTATTCTCTTGAGTGCTCAGGTTATGTTGAGTGCGATTCCCATCGTCCTTCTACTTATCTAGCCTAAACTCAACCTAAGCCAAATCATAACCAATAAGTCCTATTGATTTTAGGTACGAGTCGTCTCATGCAGTAGAGAGAGTGCGAACGCGCAAGCCTATGGACACGAACTTTGATGGATTTCTTAGGATATTGTCCTGAGCTTTGATTTGAGTAATACTCTACTCATTAGTCACGCTATTTTCCCTTGTGCGTGACCAAAAGATTCACCGGGATTCACCATCCAAGTAAAGTAGATTTCAAATTACTGTTCTAGAAATAGTTCGATATAATCTTGAGTTTAATTCTATTCTAATGTATTTTTTACGCACGTGAGCATGCGACTTCGCATGAGTCTCCACCGCACAATCACACTCTAACATCCAATTGTTCTGATAGGAGAGTTGAGTAGTTTGCCCGAGACGTGCAAATGGTTAAGTCTGGGGGTGTGATGAGTCCCATTTATATACACATTTATGGACTCATCTGGGCCGTATTTCTAGTCGATGCACTACACTTTAGGCATTTTTCGATAATATTTGTTATTCCTTGGTAGGTGCACTCTTAGGCACACTTCGGTGTGCATTTGCGCTCCTTGTTATTGGGGGTAAGCACATGGTGCTCCCCAACCCTTTTTCTGTGTTTATTTGGTGTTGGAGGTGTTTTCCCAGCTGTTTTATCTTGTGTGCAGGCGGTCGGATCATTCAGTTTTCCCCCATAATTCATGATTGTGTACAACGCATGGTCGTGCATTTCCTTGGCGCACGGACAGTTGCGGTCGTGCGTTCTCATCTGGGCAGAAAACGGGCAATCTGAGTTTAGTCGTGCGTTTTTACGCACGGGCGGATTTACTCGTGCGTGAGTAAAACGCACGGTTGCCTGTGTCTTCTTGTTTTAGCCTTTCCGAATTTACCCATGCATTTTATGCACGGGCGGGTTTGCCTATGCGTGCGTAAATTGCACGGGCGGCGCAGCTTCGTCTTCACGTGTGTTTTTATCATTAAATAATGCACAGGTAGCGCACGATCGTGCGTTCGCCCATGCGTGACCAAAACTCTGGCTGTTTAGTATTTAAAGCAGGAAAAGCTGTAGTCAATGGAGGCCCCCCATTCCCCTCGCGGGAAAAGCCAGGAATCCCGCCATTTTTGTCTCTTCCACCGGAGGAGAGGAGAGGAGACCATTTCCGGCGATCTCCTTCACCATTCTTCCATCCAGGATCATTTGCAAGTTATTCTCCGCCACTAGTTCAAGCATTCTTCATCGTGGAGCCATAGAAGTGTTGTAGATCGTTGGAGCAGTGACAGCCTCCTTTAAGTCCACACACCATCTGAAGGCCGAGCCCGGAGAGATCCCGACAACCTCTCATTCTGGCCGAAAACCCAAGACTTGGTGACATCCTCTTTTTGGTCCTTTCTAAACTTTGATGCTTGTGCTTTCTCTTTGCGTTGTTGTAATGAATGCTCATTAAATTAATGTTATAGATCCTTGCTTATTGTTCATGTGCAATGATGCTGCGGTGGTGAGAATAGCTTTCCTTGTTGTTGTGATATTCTAAGTTGTTTGTGTGTAAAGCCATCTAGCAATAGCTAGTGGTGATGTTGGCGAAGAGGTGAATACGACCCTCACTAAACCTCGCTCTGTGGCCATTCCACCTGCTTACCGAAGCGCGGCATCGCGGCCGCTGCACTCACCCACACCTTGCGAAGCGGTGCTTTTCGACCCGCATTTCTCTCATTTCCGCAATAGCTTAGGACACCAATCACAACGCCCCTGTTATATTTTATTCGCACGTATAACAATCGACTCACCACACGTTTCGTTCACCAGAACCTGCATTCCTCAAGAGATCGACATTCGGGGAAGCTATTCCCAAATTTATTACTTGACAGAGAACGGTGCACTTGTCGAACGCGCATCAATAGCACACCCACTCCGCCGAACGCACACCACCATTGATTTTATTAAATCTCTTAAATTTGGGGGTGTTACAGGCACTGTCGGGCGGCTCCGGTACTCCAGATCCCGTCAAAAATGTCATAGCAATCATATATATTGCTAGGATGTGGAAATAACGCACGCACGTGCTCATAAAGACGCATGGGTCATGCATGAAGAATGATAGTACATGATTAAACTTGCGAGATGAGTGTGCAACCCGACACGCGCATGCGTGAATAGGATGCACGGGCACTCTCAGAGAACTGATTTTAAGCCCAAGAATATGAAATAGTGCCCCCACGCGCGCTCTCAAAAAGCACGGACGCCCGTGCCTATCCCAAGGATTCTGCAACATACATATATAATGACCAAGCACGTCTCTGCTCTATAGGACGCACATGCTTGCTAGAAGGAAATTGGGCAGAATATCCCTAAGCTAAAGGAAATTATCCACACCTTCAAGAAATGCACACAAACAACCCAGATATCGTGCAACAACAATGTGAAATAAAAATACAAGGGAAATCATGCAAATGAGGGATGATAGACATTAAAATAGAGCAATTATAGAACAGATGTTGTTGGAACAAGGTCTTCCGCATCTCCTAAGTTTGAGAGTAACAAAACCTATTTGTATTTGATCTTGTGTGTTTAAAGTGAGCAGGAAACAAAGTCCATATGACTCAAGGATGACATAAGAAGGTTGCCCCTAAATTTGAGCCATCAAATCCAAAATTTCCACTAGCGCCGGCGGTAGCGCCGGCGGTAGCACCTAGCTCCCGACGCTAGCGATGATTAGCGCAATTCTGGGAGCACGTATGGAAGAAGCTAGCGCCTGGCGGTAGCCGATAGCGCAGGCGGTAGCGCGGAGCACAGAAGGCAAGAAAGAAATGTTTCCTTGGATTGAAGATTCTGCCGCGCAGAAAATGTCCTAATATGGGATAGCGTCGGCGGTAGCACAAGCGCAGGCGCTAGCGCTAAGGCTATAAAATGGACCCTTCTCTTCTCGTTTTGGCTTGATGATTCCTGAGAGAGGTCTTGTTCTAGAGTTCCAAATCTTTATATGGCCGAGAGTTGATCTCCCACCAAACGCTTAGAGAGTTTCTGAAGGAGGACTTCGTCACGCTACATCCGAAGAGGGATCGCTTTAACCTCGCTTATTCTACAGCGATCGTTCATCTCCGACTTCAGAAGTTTCTTAGAGGGAGTTGTTAATATTGGTGTTGTTATTTTATTTCATATCTTTTGTAACCGTTAGAGAATTCGCCTCGTGTTGGCGACTAGGTCTGGGTAGGACTTAGGGCAGAAATTCGCCTCGTGTTGGCGACTAGATCTAGTTTAGGTCTAGGGGGTACTCGAGGCCATATCCAGGTAAGGGTTGGCTAGAGCGACTTGAGGCCGTATCCGGGGAAGGAGCGGCTAAAGCCAACCGGTTCGTGGGGATACGAGCCCGTATAGAAAACAAAAAGAGTCTTTCATATTTCGCTTTGATTTCTAGCGTCATTGAAATCTAATTTTGTAATCAATTTTATTAATAATAATCATGTCTATCTTTGTGTAATAAAATTGATTTGATCTTCATTTCTCTAAATTGTTTACTATCCTCTCCTTCATTATAAAACAATTTAGATCTTTATTCAAAATCACAATTTTGATCTCTTATTATATGCAAGTATTTCAAAATATAATATAAGTTTTTAAAACCCTTATTCACCCCCCTCAAAGGGCGCCTACCGATCCAACAAGTGGTATCAGAGCGGTTTTATTCCAATCGTCTTAACAACCAGGAATAATGGCGTCTCATAATCTTGCTTCTATTAGTGGGGTAAATTTTTATGAAGAAGAAAAATCTCTTAAACCACCTTTATTCGAAGGGAGAAATTATAAAGGGTGGAAATTATTAATGGAAAAGTTTATTAAAAATTTAGATATCAATGCATGGGATATAACAATAGTTAGACCAGCGGATGAATCAAATAAACAGGAACATCATCTAAATGCAAAAGCTTTAAATAGTATTTTCTGTGCTTTATCTTACGAAATTTCTAAATTAATATATTGTTTTTCTAGTGCATACAAAGTATGGAAATTTCTTGAAAGAAATGTATGATTTTCCTCTTACAGGTATGGAACAAACACAAGAATTGGAGAACATAAAAGCTTGCACAAATTTTCAAGAAAGCTCCTCTCATGACGAATCCATGAAGTGCACATCATGTGAAAGAGAAGAAGAAATACTATCTTCGGAAGAGGAGTGCCAAAACGATGTCAAAGAAACGATATGTTCAAATCATGCATCTCCCGAAAGCAATGTAAGGAAATCAAATTCCATCTTTTGTACTTCTATCTCTACATTACAATTGTTTCAAACTACAAAGCGCAAAATTAAGAAATTAAAAAAGGCTAATAAACATTTGCGCTTAGAAAATAAAAACTTAAAGGCAAAAATTAATGAAGAATCAAATTCAAATTTATCTAGCTCTATCCTTGGCTCCTTAGTTGAAAACACTACACCTTGTGTAGAATATAATGAATTAAAAGAAAAACACAAGGAACTTGAAAAGGAACTTCTTTTTATAAAAGAACAAAATGAAAGATTATGTTTAGAAAATTCATCCTTGAAAAATGATTGTGCTAAGTGTAAGGACTATTAAATTGAAATTAAATAAATGGATGAAACATTTGATGAATATAGAAATAACTATCAAAATCATATTGATTCAATTGTTTCCACTCTTAAAAATAACACAATCGCTTATAATAAAGCGAGACATAATTTGAAACTGAAGAATGATGAATTTAAAATAAAAATCAACTTGCTTATGAAATTTTTAAATAAAAATTCACAATATCAAGAAATACCTAAAAGCTTGTTGAATATGAATATGAACATCTCAACTAAGCTTAAAAATGGGAGTAAGGAACATAAAGGATTTGTAAATCAAAATCAAAATCACCACTATTTACAAAATCATGTTTCTCCCAACCAAAAATTAAATGCAAACAAATTTCCTTCAAATTATAAATTCAAAAACCTTTTTGATCCAAATATTCAAGTAAATGATTATGGAAATTTGAAAACTAAAAATAATGTTAAACCAAGATTTGAATGGAGACCCAAAGCTAAAGATGAAACACAAATTCAAATAAAAAGAGCACATTCAATCATATCTCCCCAAAAGCAAACACGATGTATTTGGGTACCCAAAGGAACTGTCACAACCGGTCCTCTTTGGATACCTAAATCTCTCATTCATTAGTATCCAATTATTTGCATGAAGTAGAAATCAACTAAAAATAAAATATCAATTCTCTACTTCATGATTTGCTTACTTTCTTTTTTGTTCTTTTGCTTTTATTTCTTTAAGCCACCATGATATGATCACTTTATATAACTTCTGATATAACTCTCACATATTAAACCAAAATTCATAAATAAATCAAATTCAATAAAGTTGAATAAAAAGTCATATCATTTTTCAAGTGATCTACTTATCCTTTTTATGTTTATCCTTCTAGATCCATTTCCTAAAAGTCTTATAAAATTTGAAAAACTAAATTTGTCATATGATATTATTAAGACTAAATGAAATAAGTGTCAAAATGGATTTAAAAGGTATTTTAGGGGTATTAGGCTAAATTTATAAAATGCGTAAGTTTTGCTTAGGTATTTAATATATTTGCGTCATTTTGATTACCCCTAGTATGTTTAATCATAAACATGTCAAACTGGAATTGAAAAATTGCATGAATATTATTTCACTTATTTATGATTATTTCACTCATGCATATGTTGTGCAAAACTCAAGAATTAAGGTCTAATGAATATGGAGCTTTAATGAATATGAAACCCATGTACTAAAAATTTTAACTTCCGCAACTTTTTGCGATTTCTTCTCATCTCTTCACTTCATTAGACAGGCCTTACATTGCACAAACATAATTAAGAAAAATCGGAAGCAAAATCGAAGAAAATCTAGGCTATATGATTAAAATAAACACTCTCTGTGAGCTAACGCAGGCGCTAGGACCTAACGCCGGCGCTAGCTCAAGTTTCCGATTTTCTGTAATTTTAAAATTCTGAAAAATCACTAAAATATATTATTTTATATGTACTACTCATTTTTGCATCTATGCCTATAATTGATTTTTGAAAAATTAAAATACAAAATTACAAAAACCAAATTACAAAAAAAATATTTTCTTACTACCTTCCTTTGGTTATTTGTTTGATTTCTATATGCAAACAAATACAAAAATACAAAACAAAAACAAGTATTTTTTTGAACTTACATTTTCTACTTACATGTATCTTGCGAAAGGGAGATTTGGGCTATCATCCTATCACATCTCCTAGTACCGGGCGAACCCCTCACAAGGTAGTCCTCGGGAAGTCCAAGATCAATCTTATGAGTTCAAATTTTAAATCAAAATTATTCTTCAAAATATCAAAAATACTATATGGACTTCATTGAAAATCAAGCATGATTTAACCCATCATTTAGACCTTTTACAATGTTACAATTCATTCCTTCAAACTATGTTGAACATTTTTTTTATCATGCTTTGATATTACTACTCATTTGTGCATAAAATTGTATTATAAAAGTTGTGTAGAACTAAGCTTAGCGTGCCTCTAAGTATGAGTAAATGTTTTACGGTTGATAATGATAATCATTCACTCACTTATTTTGGCAAAGTTTACATATGCGTTTAATCTAAGAATGCTTGCTTGTGTATTGTAATTGTACAATGAATTAAAATTTGCACAAGTATTTTATCTACACTACATTTACTTGCACTCTTAAAAAAATAAGAAAAGTGGTTGTACTTTCATAATTCAATTGGTTTGCAAAGCAAGTGTAATCAGAGAACTTTGTAAAAAAAATCATGAAATAAATTGACAAAGATAACTCCACCAAGCACTACTTGAACCTCCTGATAAGTCTTAATAAGCGTTGTGAGGTTGAGCACCTTGGAAAGATTAGTAAAGTGACTTGTGCAAACTTTTCATCTTTAAAATAAAACCACTTATTCTTAAGTACACCGAATCACAACAAAAAAATCAATATTGAAGAATAAAATTGTGTGATCTCCCAAGCACTACTTTGCAACCTGATAAGTCTTAATGAGCATTTTGTGTGCAAAGCACCTTGGTAGTTGTACATTTTTTTGTGCTTTGAAGTTTGTGGAAGTAAAACTATTTGTGTTTTATTGTGCTCTTTACTTTATATATTTCTTGTATTTTTGATTAAAACATTTGTTTACTCTATTCAAAATACACTTATGTGCACATCATTATCTTCCATAACACTTCTTCTCATGAGTATTGGATCCTAATGCTAAAATTCTATAATACTCTTTCTATATAAATGCACTAGATAATCTAGCATGCTTTCTACAATGTTTGGTATGTTTTGAAATTGTGAATTAAAATAACATTGTAGTAATCTCTTTTTGATAACATTATTTCATGCTTGGTTACGTTATTGTTAAACTTAAAGATTTTAATTGAACAATGATTTACAAAAACATCTTCTTTATGAAATTTAACTCATATATCTTTTTATGGATCATCATTGATTATAATAAGATGTTTCTTGTATTTCAATAAGTCTTCCGCATCATAACCATATAATTGTTTTACCTTGCACTTTCATGCTTATTTAAAGTCTTTTATTTTGTGTGCATATTCACTTAAATCTTAACATTCCTTTCTTTCAACAAGTGATAGACTTGCTTGGTAAACTTTATATTGGTTGCTTTAAACAAGAATATTTTTATGCTCAAAACTCTGATTTATTTCTATGAAAATATTGTTATATTAAAAACTCTGATTCATTAATGGATTTCAAAATAGCTATGTGAGTGTTTTCAAAAATGCATGTAAAAATATAAACTCATAGGCTATGAACTTATCACTGTTGAAACCGATTTCTCGGCCTCCCGTGAAACTCGGGGCACTCACCGAAATGAGGGGCAGCTAGCCTTTACTGATCCCTCGGAGAAGGTAGACTGAAGACTAGGAAAATGACTACGACCTTAGTCACAGCGAGGAGGTCCCTCCACTAACCCGGAAGATCGTTGAGCGCTTCCCCTCCTAAGCCAAAGATTAGACTCGGGCACCTTGGAGAGCTTTGGAAATGCTAGCCAAGAGAGCCTGAGGAGAGAGAAGCAGAAGTGAAGTCCTCTACAAAGGTGCCCTTTAGGTTTTATTTATAGGTTTAAGATCTGGCCTGCTAACAGCCAGACTCTGCTGTTTGGATAGGCTAAGGGCAGACCATTATGGGTAAAAGGGTAATTTGGCCTCATCAACCTATGGGCCAGGAACTACGAGAACACTACTACCGAAGCTCTCGCGGGCCTTCTCGCGAGTCCTGTTCGCGATACCTCTCCTAGGCGATCGCCCTGTGAGGACCTCGCTAACCCCCCTTTGGAGGTATCTACCGAGGTCTGGTCTCGCAAGCCTTCCTGCGAGACCGCCTCTTGACTTCGTCGTGCACCGAACACACTTCGTTGAACACCGACGAGCTCAACGAACGCAGAAAACAATTCGTCGAACATAGAATTGAGTTCGTCGTCCGTGAAGGCCCGGTCTCGCGAGCCTTTCTATGAGATCCCCCCGCCCCCCCCCCCCCCCCCCCCCCCCCCCCGCTGCGAAATCGCCCCTTTCGGCGGGACCGCCCCTCGACAGGTGAGCTCGACTAACGCATGAGAGTTCGTCGAGCGCAGAAGGGTTCGCCGAACACCCTTCGCCGAACCAACTATTAGCCTCGCTCACCTGACCACGAGCTCCTGGTCAGCACCTTTCTCGCCTGGCCCTTCTGCGAGGACTTTGGTCTGCCTTACTTCTTTCTTCATAGTATTGATTTCTCGAACTGCGCCTCCTTGTCTGGCGAATATCGAGGTTGTACACAATCCCCGCTTTTCACGAGGCTATTCAGGCTCGCGAAGAAACATCCAACCCCTGGTATTCGCCAGCCTCTTAATGATCTATCAGGAATCTTTGGTAGGGCCCACCTTGGGAGCTATAAATATCGTCCCGAGCCTCAGCGACGCGCGCTGTCACTCTCTCTTTTTTTTCCTTTTTCTCCCGTACTGTAGCTGCCAGGAGATGCCGCTTTCCGAAGAAGCTGAGGCCCGCCTGAAGGCTGTGAGAGTTGGCGGCCTACCTCCCACGACCAGGGTCCCCTCCTGGATGAATCGGCAGCCTCCCGCTCAGTCGCCGAAAGCTGCTTGCCGAACCGGGGACGACTCCGTGTTGCTGGACTCTTCCCCTGATAATGGCCCCTCCGAGAAGGTATGAGCTATTCCTCTAGCTAAGTCAATAAATTTGCCTGTGATTCCTGCTTACTTGCAGGAGATTATGCTGAACAAGTACATTGGCGAGCTTGGAGGTGGGTCTCGCAGAAGTCCGCCAGCAGACACACATCTCGCTGGCAGAAACGCCGAAGGTGTGCCCTTAATCTCGCTCACTGACTCTCCCTTCGTTGACTATCGACCTCTTATCCCCTGTTTTTCACAGTCTCGCCCCGGAAGACCCCGGCTCGTGAAAATTCACGGCCTCCGTTTTCGTCTTTCCCTGAGAAAACGGTGGACATGCCAAGGTTCGATCCCCTGAGGGGCGAGGGCGCGGGCGGCTCTCTACTGCCAAAGATTCCCCCAATTAACAACGCAGCCTACCATCCCGGCTTAGGTGAATCCCTCTACCCTCACTACGGCAACGTCTTCCAGGGCCGCCCTGAGAGTTCTCGCCCCCCTCTGGGTAAGCATTCTGATGTCCCCATGCCATGCGCGAACTTGAGCGCGCTATCTAACATTTTCGTAATATTTTGCAGAGAGTTCCGAAAATCCGCCTACCGATTCAGAGTTTGGCGACGGCAAGGTGTCCACCCTCCTACACCAAGTGGAAGACTTCTTAGGGGAACCGCGAGATCCGGAGACGATGAAGCGGCGAACCGCAGAGTTGCTTCGAAAACATGGTAGGATGCTGATGGATCTTAATCTTCAGGAGAGACGGGATAGAGAGGTCGCTGAGGATAGGCAAGCTGTTATGATGGAGGAGTGTGCGAGACTCCGAGCCACGGTGCCTCATGCCCAAGACGAGATGGCCACGTCGCCGAAGGTGCACATCGCGAGGATGAGGGATTATGCCTTCCTGATGGATCGAGAGGGTCGTGCGGCCCAGGATTACTATAATTCCAGGGTACCGCCGAGGTCCGGGTCGCGGGGTGGTGGCAGATGGAAGTGGTTACCCCACGATTCTCGCTGACCCCTATGTTTCCGTGAACCTTTATTGTCTGTTAATGCTCGCCGCTACTTTGAACAATCTCCTAATTACTTGCAACTTATATTTGCGAATTCCCATTCTGAAGTAATTATTGATAGTTGTTTATTAATTTTCGCTCGTGATTTGTATATTCGCACTTTCTTTGTTATGCTATTCTCGCAACGAGCCCTTCTGCTCTCGCTAAAACTGTCTCGCGATGAGTTCTCTTTGCTATTCCGTTTGCTCATGCTGCCCCTTGCAATGGATTTGCTTATACTAACCTCGCAGGTAGTTCTCGCCCACGATTCTGACATGATGTTTTTGCTAACCGCACTCAGCGGCGCTTGGGCTTCTTCCCGCCCTTTCACTTCTGCTATAAATAGGTTGTCATAACTGTGCCAACTACCTCATTTACCATCAGCCTTCTTCTTCTACTACTCCGGAGCTCTCGCCTTTCTCCATCTTTCTCGCGCTATTCTCTTCTTCGCAGGTCCTCAAGATGGTCGGTGACCAAAGCGAGGCTGAGGGCAGATTGAAGTGTGCATGGGCCTTTACCGACCATTCCTTCTTCCAGGAGAACTTGACGGAGGAGGAGTATCTCAATGTCGTCGCCGACTTCATCCCGCCAGAGTTTACCACTCGCCAACCTACCAAACATAATGCAATAAATGTCCCCCTGCCTGACGAACTTGCGATCCCCATAACCCATTTCGCGGAGGGTCTGAGGCTACCTCTGTGGCCGGAAGTTCGACAGGTAACTACTAAGCTCGCCTTCCTTTCCTTAGATGAGAATGGATTCTTCCTCGCTAAACTGATGGTCTCGCCATCTTGCTCGCCAGGTGTTAAGACACTACGGTGTGATACCGGGTCAACTGACCCCTAACGCGATGGCGGTCATCATCGCCTTCGCCTGCTATATGCGCGAGGAGCGCATTGAGTTCAGCCTTCTGGTTTACCGGAAGCTGTTCTCTTTCCGTGCGTATAAAGATGGGACTGCCTACTTTGTGGTCTCGGGTCCCAAGGTCAACGAGACTGTCAACAAAGCTCACTACTGGGCTCAGAAGTTCCTCTTAGTCAAGGGGAACTTTGGCAACATCCCTTTCTCGCATGTTCAGTACAGCGAGACCACTTACCATCCTCCTACTCTCGGCGGCCACGACGCCGCCTTACACCAGTTCTTCTGTAAGAAGAACTTCGAGGTTGTGTATCTTCGCCGCAACCTCGACTCGCTACCCCCAGTGCTCGCTGGGGAATGTAATGATCCCGCCCGCTAACTTCCATGGTTTCAACGTTTTCCATGCTAGATGTCTACCCTCACTTTTTCCGGTGAGCGAGATCTACCACTCAACCCGCCTTACGCAAGCAACCGGAAGCCTTCCTCCACCCACGCTCTCGCGACCATGGGAGCGGAGGCCTGCCGTGATACAACCACCCCGGCTGAGCTCTCTTCTCGCAAGAGATCGGAGGCCTCCAGCGGCCAGGGCCCAGCCTCAAAGTCTCTGCCCAAGAAGAGAGGCAAGAAGAGCCAAGGCTCGCTCGCCCCCTCTAAGGGAAAGGGGCACTCCGAAGCCGCCCCTAGAGAGATCGACCTAACCATCCTCTCCGAGGAGAGGGGGCGATGAGGAGAGCGAGGAGGCTGCGAAGACCTCTGACCCGCCCATTCCAGTTAACCACTGGAACTTTGGGCTCGGCCAGAGACGCAGGGATGAGACCGATGAGCGGAATCGATCTGGGGCATTCCAGCACCAATACTTATCACCCTGCCAGCCTCTCTAGAGATCAACCTGAAACCCCCCGTCTAGTGAGAGCCCGGGAGCGGAATCGATATGGGGCATTCCAGCACCATACTTATCACCCGGCCAGCCTCTCTAGAGATCAACCTGAAACCCCCCGTCTAGTGAGAGCCCAGGAGGGGAATCGATCTGGGGCATTCCATCACCAATACTTATCACCCTGCCAGCCTCTCCAGAGATTAACCTGAAACCCCCCGTCTAGTGAGAGCCCGGGATCACAATAGATCTGAGGCATTCCAACACCAATACTTATCAACCTGACAGCCTCTCCAGAGATCAACTTAAAACCCCCCATCTAGTGAGAGCCCAGGAGCGGAATCGATCTGGGGCATTCCAGCACCAATACTTATCACCCTGCCATCCTCTCCAGAGATCAACCTGAAACCCCCCATCTAGTGAGAGCCCGGGAGCGGAATTGATCTAGGGCATTCCAGCACCAATACTTATCACCCTGCCAGCCTCTCCAGAGATCAACCTGAAACCCCCCGTCTAGTGAGATCCCGGGAGCGGAATCGATCTGGGGCATTCCAGCACCAATACTTATCACCCTGCCAGCCTCTCCAGAGATCAACCTGAAACCCCCCGTCTAGTGAGAGCCCAGGAGCGGAATCGATCTGGGGCATTCCAGCACCAATACTTATCACCTTTGTTATCATCGCACCGCTGTTATAACCATTGTACAAAGAAGTAAGATATTTAACAAACGACATAGTAAAAAACTTTCAAGGGTAGAATCGCTTCAGATCATCTCCACTTTTGGCTCGGCCGAGAGGTATCCCTTCAACATCCTGGAGGTGATACCCCCACCCCCCCCGACTTGAGTACTTTGCTTACAATGTATGGACCCTCCCAATTGTGGTTAAGCTTACCCACCGCTGCTCCTCTTCCAGCCGCGTCGACCTTCTTCTGGACCAGATCTCCTTTTTGGAAGTGCTTTATTCGGATATGCTTGTCGAAATACCAGGCCTTTCTTCGCTTGACTTCCTCCTGCCTGACGGTGGCCAGGTCCCGGATTTCCTCCACCAGGTCCAAGGATAGCCTTTGTTCCGCATCATTAGCCACTAGCCACTCTTCATCCCCCTCGCCTGCAGCGATCACCGTGGGGGTCCTCACCTCGAACTTTATGGGAAGGACAGCCTCGGACCCATGAGAAAGCTTGAATGGAGTCTCCCCGGTGGCGGTGTTCGGAGTAGTCCTTAAGGCACAAAGGACAGAGGGTAGCTGCTCCACCCAGTTCCCCCGCAGGTTCTCCACCTTTTTCTTCAGTAGGTTGACGATTACCTTGTTCGCCGCCTCCACCTGGCCATTACTTCTCGGATGGTGAACCGATGCGAACCTGAGGTCGATGCCAAGCTGGGTGCAGAAGTTAACAAATTCTTCGCTAGCAAATTGTGGCCCATTGTCTGTCACTATAGCCAGAGGGAGGCCGTGCCTGCAAATTATTTCTCCCCACACAAAATTCTTTATAACTTGAGATGTTACCTTGGCCAGAGCCTTCACTTCTACCCATTTGGAGAAGTAATCGATCATGACTAGTAAGAACCTCCTCTAGACACTAGCTTGAGGGAAAGGGCCAACTAGGTCCAACCCCCACATGGAAAAAGGCCAGGGAGCTGTGATGGTCCGGAGCCTCTGAGCTGGGAGGAGTTGGAGTGGAGCATAGAGCTGGCACTTTGTACATTTCTTTGTGAACTCCGCTGCATCTTTGGTGAGGGTAGGTCAGAAGTTGCCTTGTCTCAACACCCTCCCCTCCAGAGTTCGGCTCCCGGAGTGACTGCCACACTCCCCGGAGTGAATTTCTTCTAGGACTCTCGGAACTTCCTCTTCGGAAACACAAAGGGCCAGGAGTCCCGAGAGAGTTTTCCTATATAGCCCTCCCGCATGCAAGGAATAATATGCCAACTTATACTGAAGCGTCGTCTGTCTATGTCTCCTTCAGGAAATTTTCCTGATTATAGGAAGGTGAGGAAGGGATCCATCCACGAGGCCTGCTGATCTATCTCCATCAACTCTCCTTCCTCGATGATGGGTCAGAAGAGTTCCGAAACCGTTCCCCCTGCTCGGGGACCGAACTTGGCTAAGAGGTCTGCGGGGGTGCTCTCTTCTCTTGGCACGTGCTTGACGGAGAAAGTGCGGAATTGCTCGATGACCCCCTTGACCTTCTCCAAGTACCGCAGGAGGGTCGAGTCCTTTGCCTCAAACTCTCCCCTGACTTGGCATGCTACCATCATGGAGTCCATCGAAACCTCCACATCTTGCACTCCCAGTTCTCGAGCTAATCGCAGGCCTACTATCACCACCTCGTACTCTGCTTGGTTGTCGATAATCGGGAAGTGAATATTCAAGTCTTGTTCGATCTTTGTCCCTTGGGGGCTCATCAGGATTATTCCCCCTCCATAGGAATGCTTTCCTGACGCACCATCCACCAACATCTTCCATGCTACTTGGGGGCGATTCATGCTCCCCCACTTCTGTTGCGTAGTCAGCCATGAAGTCTGCCACTGCTTGGGCCTATATCGACGTCCTGGGTACGAACATAACATTGAACTCACTCAGCTCCACGGACCACTTTGCCAACCTTCCCGAGTGCTCCACCCCTTCCATGACTTTGCGAAGTGGGTGATCAGTCACTATCTTGATAGAATGTGCTTGAAATTAAGGTCGTAGCCTCCGGGCCGCCACTACCAACGCGAAGGCCAACTTTTCCAGAATCGGGTACCGGAGCTCCGCCTTCCTCAGCACTCGGCTGATGTAGTAGATGGCGAATTGCCCTCTCTCCTCCTCCCAGGCCAATACTGAACTTACTACCTTCGAGCCTACCCCCAGGTATAGGGATAGGTCCTCTCCCGGCCTCGGCCCTTGGAGTAGGGGAGTTTGGGTGAGTTGTTCTTTCAGAGCCTGAAAGGCTCCCTCGCACTCCGGGATCCATTCAAATTTTTTATTTCCCCTTAACACCTTGAAAAAGGGTGCACACTTGTCTCCCGCCTTGGAGAGGAACCTACTGAGTCCGGCCAGCTTTCCAGTGAAGCTCTGAACCTCCTTCAAATTTCTGGGCGACCCCAACTCCATTATTGCCTTGACCTTGTCTGGGTTTGGCTCCACCCCCGACGGGGTAAGCAGGTGACCTAGGAATTTCCCTCGGCTAGCCCTGAAGACACATTTCAAGGGGTTGAGCTTCATCTTATACTTCCGCAAAGTCTTAAAGGTCTCTTCAATGTCTCGGAGGTGGGCTTCAAGGTCCCGACTCTTTACCATGAGGTCATCGACGTAGACCTCCAGGTTTCTCCCCTTTTCATCTCGGAAGTTCCTGTCCATCATTCTTTGGTATGTGGCACCTGCGTTCTTGAGCCCGAAGGGCATCATCTTATAATAGTAACATCCATCCCCCGTGATGAAGGAGACACCCTTAATGTCCGGGGGGTGCATTCGGATCTAATGATAACCTGAAAAAGCATCTAAGAAAGACATTACAGGGAAACCGACGGCTGAGTCAACCAGCGCGTCGATTCTAGGCAAGGGGTAGCAATCCTTGGGGCATGATTTATTAAGTAAGGAAAAGTCGATACACATTCTCCACTTACCTCCCCCCTTCTTCACCATGACCACGCTAGAGACCCAGCCTGGATACTGGATCTCTGATACAAACCCTGCCTGAATGAGCTTACCCACCTCCTCTCGGATGGGTCCTTCCAGCTTGTCTGCTATGGCCCTCCTCTTTTGACGGATGGGGCGGGTGCCAGGGTCGAGGTTGAGGCAGTGGCAAGCCACGTCGGCGTCGATCCCTGGCATCTCCGCGGCGCTCCAAGCGAAGACATCCACGTTCTCCTGAACGCATGCTAGGATCTGCTTCTGCTCCTCCAGGCCGAGCTCCCCGCTGATCCTGACCTTCTCCACCACCCCGGCTCGGGTGGTGACTTCGAGCTCCACGATCTCCTCTATGGCCTCCAGCCAGGACTGTTCTCCCCAGTTTTCTTCTTGCTCCTGTCCTCCTTCCCGGACCTCCATCACTTCTTCTGCCCCTTCTTCCTGGGCCCGACTCTCTACCTCTTCCTTCTCTTCCTCCATCGGCTCCTCCGACCTTTCCTCCAACTCCCCCTTCTGGTCTTCTCCTCCAAGTCATGTTGACTCACCCATCTCCTGATCCCATTTCTCTGCCTCGGCCATCCAGGATACGGTGTTGACCACTGTCACGTAGCATTGCCTTGCAACCTTCGGATCTCCTCTGATTCGGACCTGGACTCCTCCGTCATTAAACTTAAGGCACTGGTGGAACGTGGAGGGGACACAGCGAAAAGCGTTAATGAGTGGCCGCCCGAAGATGGCGCTATAGCTTCTAGGAGCATCCACTATGACAAAGTGGCAGTTCCTGGACTGCCCCCCCCCCCAAGCCATGTGGAGTCCTACTCCTCCCTCCACTTCCTTTCTCTCCCCGGAGAATCCGAACAACGGACCATCCGAGGCCAACACCCTTTGCGCCTCCACCTCCATCCCATCGAAAGCCTTCTTGAAAATAACATTGACTGAACTCCCATTATCCACAAGGATTCGAGAAACGGTGAAGTTCTCGATCACCATCTGAATGACCAACGCGTCGCAGAATGGGTCTTCATAACCCTCCATGTCATTCTGGGTGAAAGAAATCTTTTCCGCCGGGGGCGGGGTTAGGGACGTCGAAGCTACGCTACGACGATAGATGGTATGGAGGCTTGCCTTCCGGGTTGCCTCAATCCCCCCCCCCCCCCCATAGATCACCTCAATCCCCCCTCGGGACCCCAAATCGGCCTGGTCCTCGCACCTCTCCTCCTCTTCCTCCCGAGGCTCGACCTCCTCAATCCTCACCTGGCTGCTGTTGTCGTGGCGCGGGCACTCGGGTCCTTTTTGTCTCCAGGAACTCTGGGCAGGTGGCCGTCGCGTGACCTTCCTCATCATGAAAGTCACAATACGACAATGCCACCTCCCTCGCCTAGGCGTCCGCCATCCTATTCCTCCTTCTCCTTCCTTCCCCTGCTTCTTCTCTCGCCTCCCCTCTCCTTCCTCTTCCTCCTCTTCCCTGCCCGATTGCCATGGCTTGCTGGGGTGGAGGAGGCATCGCCCCCGGACCCTGCCTCCATCCCAACAGATGGGGCCTTCCTTGACCCCCATGGAAGTTACCCCTCCCTGGAGTGTAACCCCTTCCCTGGCACTGCATTCCTCCGCCATGCTGCCTCCAATCCCCCTCCGGGGCCTGGGCTCTTCCCTTCTCCTCACCTCCTGCTGCCGGACCTCCAGCTCACTGAGCTTTGCTAGCCCCTTAGTGAGCTCTGGGTTCGCCTCCTCACTCTCGATTTCCTCTGCCACCCTCTCCATCAACTCCTCGTTGGAGACGAGGGCCTTCCTTTTCAGATCCATTTTGAAGAAACTTTCACTCAGCCCGACCGTGAAGGCGAGCTGGTGTGTAACCCAGACATCTCTTAGGTGAGCAGCACCTCCTCCTGGAATCGGTTCGCGTAGCGAGCCAACAAATCCTTCGGCTCCTGCTTCACTTTGAAGAGAGACTCGGCGTCCTTCTTCCTCTTCTTTGAAGTTGAGAATCGCAATAGGAAACTTCGGCGCAAATCTTCAAAGGCATAGATCGATCCTGTAGGAAGTTGATGGAACCAGTCCCTGGCCTTTTCTCTAAGGGTGACGACGAAGAGCCGACACTTGAAAGCATCTGACATCGGCCTGATAGAGATCGAGTCCTCAAAAGACTGGAGGTGTTGGACAGGATCATCCCTGCCGTTGTAGTACACCCTGTCCCACTCCCCGAACCATGCCGGGACAGGTGCAGAAAGTACTAACTCGCAGAAGGGACTTCCCCCTCCTGCCACCCTTTCTCGCTCCACACGCCCCCCAAGCTCTCTCGCCTGACCTGGGCTCGCGGGGACCGCACTCGCGAGAGCGGCGCTCGCCTGAACCACCCCCACAGTCGTCGTATCCTCCGGGCACGCACTCGCCAGTACAGAGCTCGCCAGCATAGAACTCGCCGGGCTGGCGAACATCACTCGCCCCTCTAGGTCTTGCATTGAACCTCCGGCGATTTCCTTCCCGGCCCTTCCCCCCGGGGCATTCTCGCCAACCACTGCTGGGGGAGGGGTCGCCTGAGGCACTGGGGTAGCGAACTCTCTTCGCAGCGCCGCGACAATGAGTCCGAAGGTGTCGAGCACCTCCCTCCTGAAATCTGTGAACATCCTCGGCATCACCACCTGCGGTGACTCGCTGAACTCCTCGCCTTGATCCTCGCCTCCTGCCATAACTGCTCCTTGGAACTTTCCTAGACCAGCCACGCTCCACGCTCACCGCACCAAAATGTTGAAACCGATTTCTCGGCCTCTCGTGAAGCTCGGGGCCCTCACCGAAATGAGGGGCAGCTAGCCCTTACTGATCCCTCGGAGAAGGTAGACTGAAGACTAGGAAAATGACTACGACCTTAGTCACAGCGAGGAGGTCCCTCCACTAACCCGAAAGATCGTTGAGCGCTTCCCCTCCCAAGCCAAAGCTGAGACTCGGGCACCTTGGAGAGCTCTGGAAATGCTAGCCAAGGAGAGCCTGAGGAGAGAGAAGCTGAAGTGAAGTCCTCTCCAAAGGTGCTCTTTAGGTCTTATTTATAGGTTTTCTGATCTGGCCTGCAAATAGCAGGATTCCGCCTTTTGATTTTACTATCCACACCCCAGATGGGTCTGCTAACAGCCAGACCCCGTTGTTTGGAGAGGCTAAGGGCAGACCACTATGGGTAAAAGGGTAATTTGGCCTCATCAACCTATGGGCCAGGAACTGTGAGAACACTACTGCCGAAGCTCTCGTGGGCCTTCTCGCGAGTCCTATTCGCGATACCTCTCCTAGGCGATTGTCCTGCGAGGACCTCGCTAACCCCCCTTTGGAGGTATCTACTGAGGTCTGGTCTCGCGAGCCTTCCTGTGAGACCGCATCTTGACTTCGTTGTGCACCGAACACACTTCGTTGAACACCGACGAGCTCAACGAACGCAGAAAACAATTCGTCGAACATAGAATTGAGTTCGTCGAGCGTGAAGGCCCAGTCTCGCGAGCCTTGTTGCAAGACCCCCCCCCCCCCCCTCTCTGCGAGATCGCCCCTTTCGCCGGGACCGCCCCTCGACAGGTGAGCTCGATGAACGCAGGAGAGTTCGTCGAGCGCAGAAGGGTTCGCCGAACACCCTTCGCCGAACCAACAATTAGCCTCACTCACCTGACCGCGAGCTCCTGGTCAGCACCTTTCTCGCCTGGCCCTTCTGCGAGGACTTTGGTCTGCCTTACTGCTTTCTTCATATTATTGATTTCTCAAACTGCGCCTCCTTGTCTGGCGAATATCGGGGTTGTACAATCACTAAATTTAAAAAGCTTAATGTTTCCATTAATTATTATCCATGATTACATATCTCACCATAGCGGGGGCGTAGGGTGGTAGACATTAGATAACCTGACCTCTATGTCATGTCTTGTC
This sequence comes from Dactylorhiza incarnata, assembly GCA_033032865.1. Lineage (NCBI taxonomy): Eukaryota > Viridiplantae > Streptophyta > Magnoliopsida > Asparagales > Orchidaceae > Dactylorhiza > Dactylorhiza incarnata. Next base: position 2,896,149 of record JAWHQI010000235.1, on the reverse strand, counting down.
GTTAACCGGGGAGGGTTCCAGTGGGACCTTGCGAGGCACTGGGGGGAAAGACTGCTGGGTTGAGTTTTTTTTTCTAATGTTTGCATATGGGACAAACACCCCAACCTACAGCATGTATGCAGCTCCTCATGCCCATCCGTCACTTAGTACGGGGCTAGGGTGAAGAAATGTTGTCTGGGTAGATTGGTTATTTGGAAATCATTACCTTTTTATGTTTAAAACTCTAATATAAAAGGAAAACTAACATTATAATATTAATTACTTGGCAAATGTTATATTGTTCATTTTTAAGCTAAAAACTCTGATCTATCTCTATAAAAATTATTCTAAAACTCCTTATCATTTCATTCTCTCCAAAACCTCAATCATGCCTTTATCTTCTAATCAAATCTTTTCTGTGTTTTGTTTCCTTACCCACTTTTGCTAATAACAAAAGGGGGAGATCTTCCATGATAAATAAAATCCGCTATCAAAATGAAAAACTAACTTGATCAATTAAAGATGATAGCTTACATATTAGGGGAGAATTCACTCAGGGGGAGCATGTATTTTGGGGGAGCAATTTTAGATACTAAAATCGATAATTATCCTAAGTCATCACTCTCACACACACACAAGTAGTTCATCATGCTTCTATATATTAATACTCTGATTTATCATTAATGGTTTTGTTATTATCAAAAGGGGGAGTTTGTTGGAACAAGGTCTTCCGCATCTCCTAAGTTTGAGAATAACAAAACCTATTTGTATTTGATCTTGTGTGTTTAAAGTGTGCAGGAAACAAAGTCCATATGACTCAAGGATGACATAAGAAGGTTGCCCCCAAATTTGAGCCATCAAATCCAAAATTCCCACTAGCGCAGGCGGTAGCACCTAGCGCCCGGCGCTAGCGATGATTAGAGCAATTCTGGGAGCACATATAGAAGGAGCTAGCGCCTGGCGGTAGCTGATAGCGCAAGCGATAGCACGGAGCACAGAAGGCAAGAGAGAAATGTTTCCTCGGATTGAAGATTCTGCCGCACAGAATATGTCCTAATATGGGATAGCGCCGACGGTAGCACTAGCGCAGGCGCTAGTGCTAAGGCTATAAAATGGACCCTTCTCTTCTCGTTTTCGCTTGCTGATTCCTGAGAGAGGTCTTGTGCCAGAGTTCCAAAGCCTTATATGGCCGAGAGTTGATCTCCCACCAAACGCTTAGAGAGTTTCTGAAGGAGGACTTCGTCACGCTACATCCGAAGAGGGATCGCTTAAACCTCGCTTATTATACAGCGATCGTTCATCTCCGACTTCAGAAGTTTCTTAGAGGGAGTTTTTAATATTATTGTTGTTATTTTATTTCATATCTTTTGTAACTGTTAGAGAATTCACCTCTTGTTAGCGACTAGTGATAAGTAATCAAATATATGTATTTTTAGTATAATTATTAGTATAATTTTAATTAATATTGTAAATTTTCTATGTAAATTAATGAATAAATTGCTTTTTTTATCATTTTTTGTTACTAACTTATTTTATTTTTGTTTTTGCATATTTTGGCAATTTTTGTCAAGTCACGCCAGTGACAACAAGTCACGCCCGTGACCCAAGGGCATGTAATTTTAAAACGCCAATCTCTCTGCGTTCGACGAATGTCGAGCTGTGTTCGACGAACGATATCTGCCTTGCGTTCGACGAACGTCGAGCTGCGTTCGACGAACGATCTCTGCCCTGCGTTCGACGAAATCGAGCTGCATTCGACGAAAGCGCTCTGCCCAGCGTTCGACGAACGACGTCCAGCGTACGACGAATCCCTCTCAGCGTCCAATGTTCGACGAACGACGATCTACGTTCGATGAACTCTCTCTGTCCAGGCGTTCGAAGAATCCAGCGCACACGTCAGCCGTCACGCCCCAGTTAAAGCAGATATGTGCCGCCCACTGTCACGCCCATGACACTGCAGGTCACGCCCGTGTGCAGCCATGTTTCACGGCCATACCTTCCAGAAGACGGCGGATGCGACCCCTAAAGCACGCGCAAAAGTCACGCCCTAAGTCACGGCCGTGACATCTAAGTCACGCTCGTGACCTAGGGCGTGTAAAAATAAAATTTTGCCTATAAATAGAGGGGCTCGGCTGAAGCATTTCCCATCCAAATTTTGAGTGTTGTAATGTTATTTTGAGTTCTTTTGAGTGTTTTTGAGTTTTTTTATGCAATTAAGTTTATGTTCGTTTGTAATTTTCGCCTTTTAGAAATAAAATGTTGTTTTCTCATTTGGATCATCTTCCTTTTTATTTATGTTAGTGTGTGTGTGTGTGTGTATGAGAATAGTTTTATTGCTTTCATAACTTAGTTTATTGCTTTCATAATTTAGGTTTATTGCTTTCATAAAAATAGTTTATCGCTTTATTTATCGCTTTCGTTTAAACGCTTTCTTTCGATTTAGTCTTTTTATTACAAGTATTGTGCGTGCGTATATGAGATAGTGTTTTTCTTTTTTGTAACTTAGCTTTATTTCAGTCTTTATATAACTGCTATATACCACCCCCATCTTGAATAAGAGGCTAATTTACTTTAGCACTTATTTAAGAAGGTTGGGACGGATATTATTTCTGCACCTTTATAAGTCTTTTCATTTCTATACCACCCCCATCTTGAATAAGAGGCTAATTTCCTTTAGCGCTTGTTTAAGACGGTTGGGACGGATACTATTACTACTTTTATATAAGTCTTTTCATTTCTCTTTTTATCCGCTTAAATAATTAAACATGTATTTTCTTATTAATGTCGTCTCCATTCGGATGAGTGGCTAATTTCCTTTACCGCACGATGTCGAAGAGCATTGGGACACAAAATAGTTTTTCTAAAAAAATAAAACATCTCTTTCTAAAATAATTAACGCTTAAGGTTTACCCGAGAATAACGTTGAGTGGAACCACATAATCGATGTGGGGTTTTTGATGCGCTATTTCGGCACTGCTAATTAGCAGGCACGAAATGCGATACGACGGCAGTGCACCGGTCGCTCAAGTAATAAAATAGGGAGAAACTCCCCGAATATCGTTCTCAAAGGACCGCAAGTTGGGTAGAACGATTTGCTCAAACCAGGAAATCAGTTAAAAGGGTTATTAAGTAACAACGGGAGGTTTGGTTTGGGATCCTATGCTATTGCAGAATAAAGAAAGATGCGGGTCAAAACTCCGCTTCGCGAGGCGAGATGGATGAAACGGCCGCGATGCCGTGCTTCGAAAGGCGCGTGGATGGAAAGTAACTGTGACGATTGAGGGTCGCACACACCTCTTCGCAAAGTGGGGGTGAGTGCAGCGGTCGCGATTCCGTGCTTCGGTATGTGGGTGAAATGGCCACAGTGCGGGGTTTTGATGAGGGTCGAAAGCACCTCTTCACTCTCACCTCTAGCTTTTGCTAGACTGAGCGAGCTAGAACGTGTGCGTTGAAGTAGAGTGGAGTGGAGTGAGTGTAAGCGGACGCAACACAGAGCAATACAAAGGAGATTATGTAAAAACCAAATAATTCATTCATAGACAAACAAATCATTCAAGTTCATTACACAAATATTCAACTAGTTATTTCAAGATAAGTTAAGAGAAAATCACTCAAGAAGGAGAGCCATCGGTCATGGCCAGAATAGCGGGTTGTCAATCCGCTTCCGATCTCGGTCGAGGGGTGCTTCCGGTGCCGGAGATCTGTCACTTTCTCCGGTGATCCCCACTTTCTCCGCAACAACTTGAAGAACACTCGCTAGGAAAGCTTTGCTGACAGCCGGAAGGGCTCCCAGATGGTAGAGAAACAACTCTTGATCGCCGGAGGAGTCTCCCGGATGATCAGAATGGAATGGGGATGAAAATGGGATGAAAATCGCCCAAAATAGCGGCCAAATCGCGCCCCGGTACTGCTCTCTGCCCTAAAATCGCGGAGCCGGGCTATAAATAAGCGCTGGAATAAATAGTGTGCACGACCAGTGGAGCACGACCAGTGGAGCACGACCAGTGGTCGTGCGCACTGGGCCGCTAGTGGTCGTGCGCTCTGCAGCCGGAAACCTGCAAGACAACTTTACAGAAAACATTAAAACGCACGACCAAACGCACGACTGTGCGTAGAAAACGCACGACCAAAATCCGAGAGCAACTTTTGGCTGCAAACGAACGCGCACGATCGGCGGCGCACGATCAGTGATCGTGCGCAGTATAACCAGTGATCGTGCGCAGTGTTCCTGTGCAGTTTTTGCGCCCCGGAACACTCGCACAACCCTCGTATCAACCTGAAAGATCGTCGGGCCACGCAAATGGGCATTCCACACATTCTCAAAAAATAGAATTGAATTGCACCACAAAGCATGAGTAAGATAAACAAGAAAATACACCAGGAACGAGCCTAGAAGTGCACTTAGCATAAAATATCAAATATGAATGAAAACATGCCTAAAGTGTAGTGCAAAGACTAGAAAATTGGCCCAGATGAGTCCATAAATGTGTATATAAATGGGACTCATCACACCCGCAGACTTACTCGTTTGCACGTCTCGGGTGAACACTCAATCCTATGGTAGAAAAATGAACGTTAAGGGAGCAACTGTGCAAGCGAAACACAATGGGAAGTAAAGAACTAACGAGCGTAAAAATAAAGTAGAAAATATTTTAAAACAAAGACTATATTTTAAGAACTTCTACAAGTGTAAAATACAAAATACTACTACTCTAAGGTGAATTATTGGTGAATCGTACTGTCGCGCCCTAGGGAAAAAAGCGTGAGTTGATGAGGTGAGCGTTGTTCAAATTGGATCTCAAGAAAGAGTTCTCCAAGAAATCCATCAAGGTCGATGGTCATATGCTTGCCCTTTCACACCTTCTCCACTGCATGAGACGATCACATCAAGAATCAGTAGGACTTTTAGGTGAGACTTGGGCTTGGGTTGAGGTACGGTAATGAAGTAGAAGAACGTAGGCTAAACGCCCTCAACTTCCGGTAAATAAACAAATTTCAACCATAACATCCTCACCTTGAAGCACACTCCCCCAGACTTCATTTAAGCACTATGGTGTGCGCGAGACTACCACACTTGTGGTTCGATTCTTTTTAGAGATCTTGTACTCCTTTTTTAGATCCATAGAAACATAATTTAGGATCAATCAAAATTTTTTTTTCAATCTCAATTTTTTTCTGCGCGCACACACCACATCACACAACCACATATTTGTTCTCTGCATCGCACAATCATCAACAATATGTATAAGTTTCAAAGCTTGAATCTAGTGCGTTTTAGGTTACGATATGGGGCCTTGGTGAACGTTTAGTGGAGTTTAACAAATAGGAAAGGTAAGGCTCAACAGGGCTAGCAAAGGATGACGTTAGGTTGGGAAATCAAAGCTCAACCGGACCAAATGATGGCCTACGTCATGCTCCCAACAAGAACATTCAACGCACTCATTTTGAAAATAGCTTGGGGCAAGTTCTTAACCACCGAGCAAGGTCTCCTCTCCTTCCAACTCAAACAACACGAGGCTAACAGCTCTTCTACACTCGACCAAGGGCTACCGCTAGATTCACCAAATTCACCGTTTGAGTAGAGTATTAAGTAATTACACAAATGAAGTAAATAAAACTATAACTTTGTAATTAAATTTATTCTACGTGAATTTTTAAGCTGCGTGACCGCTCTACTAGCAGCACCGCACGGGTCACATCCTGTTCAGCCACACAAACCTAAACTAACAATCAAACTTCTAAACATATACATCAAGCACTTACACGATAATTGTGCATGAGTAAAAATAAAATGCATGTGGTGTGTGTTATGCAATGAGACAATAAATATAAATTTCCTAACACAAGATTCTAGAATGCATGTGCGTGTGGCGTAAGCAAAGGCTCGCTCCCCCCCAGACTTGAATTGAAACACAAGGAAATATAATCTTTCAAAGCAGATTAAGAGATGGGCTAAGAGTACCTATGCTCCTAAGAGCATGCCAGAAGAGCGGTATAATCCTTCTTTAATGATCTCCTCCTCTTCATCCAATCGAGTTCACACCTGCATAGTTAAAAACAAAAGCAAAAGCAAACAAAACATAATAGAAATTAAATCAAGCAAACGAAACCCGGTGGTTCCCATGGGTTGTCTCCCAAGAAGCCCTTTTGTTTAACGTCCTTAAAGGTAGACCAAATACCTATGTTAAAGCAGTTTATAAAGTCTAGGAATGAGCAAAGGTCAATAAATCCTAATTATTATTACAAGCTCAAAACAAATCAGCTATAAGCTGCTTTGAAGTAGTAACATCTGATGAAAGAAAAAGGTCCGGGGACCTGGTAGTAGGGGTGGAAAATAAGTAAGATGCTCAGCCTCCAACCCCAAATCTCCTCCTTTTTCGCTCTCTTCTTCTCCTCCAGTATTATATCTTCAAAGAAAAACCGCTTGCCCCCTTGTAACCAATCCTCAAAGTGAAGCACCAACGATGATGAGGAAACAAGATGTTTCTTCACTGTACCTTGCTCATCCCGCCAGGCTTTCGGCTCCTCCATGCATAAGATCTGATCAACCGTAGGAGGGACATCCTGCATCCTTGTACAAAAAGAAAGGGGGTCAGGAAATAAATTAGAAGAAAAACTAAAAGAAATCTCATCTGAGGGGATAATCCTGGCTTCATCCCCCATAGGGTGCGGCAATGACAAACTGATGATATCATCGAAGATTTCACTAGACTCAACAGTGCACACAATGGCCTCCTCTATAACTTGGACTTCCTCGCACTGGACCGAAACGGTTGCTTCAGTACAATCGAGACTGTCCTCCTCTATGAGAGTGGGCACGACACTGCGCAGACCTACACCATCCTGCAAATTGGTCTCAACGATAACATCAGAAATAGATGTAAGTTCGTGAATAGTGGGAGGAAACGTGCCACTTAAGAGTTCGGGCTCGCTCTCCACACAAGGGTACAAATCTACGCAAAGTGGTACATGAACCGAAGAGGTATGGGGGGTCGCTTCTAAAACGGAGTCATGAAGGACACTGATGCACGTGTCGATTCCATAGACTTCAAGAGGTGAAGGTGGAAGAAATACGTAACCAGAGGAAGGAGCTGTGCTTGCAGAAATTGAAGATGGGACGATCCGTATATCTGGCTCATCATCATCCTCCAATTGGCGAAGGTAATCAGCACAGTCCTTCAAGGCATGCTCTCTACTTTTGCAAAATAAGCACTGCTTCACCGGCTTAGCCGGCACCCAAGGTGCGGCAACCGTGTAAGAGTGCGACAATGGAGTTGCAGTAGAGTAGCCAAAAGATTTATGAGACCCGTACGGTTTCTAAACAACACCATACTCCTTGGGACACCTATCACTAGCGTGGGATGTGTCCCCACACCAACGACATCGAATATTCAATTCCGCCCACATAGTACAGAAGAAGAAGATAGCATACTAAAGAATAAATCAAAGAGACTAAAAAGGCTCAATTGAAAACAATCGAGTCACGACAAACAAAACAGAAATACTTTAAAACAAATTTCAAAAGAAAAACAAATCGTACACGCTTGCAGTCCCTGGCAACGGCGCCAAAAACTTGATGCGCTATTTCGGCACTGCTAATTAGCAGGCACGAAATGCGATACGACGGCAGTGCACCGGTCACTCAAGTAATAAAATAGGGAGAAACTCCCCGAATATCGTTCTCAAAGGACCGCAAGTTGGGTAGTAAGATTTGCTCAAACCAGGAAATCAGTTAAAAGGGTAATTAAGTAACAACGGGAGGTTTGGTTTGGGATCCTATGCTATTGCAGAATAAAGAAAGATGCGGGTCAAAACTCCGCTTCGCAAGGCGAGATGGATGAAACGGCCGCGATGCCGTGCTTCGAAAGGCGCGTGGATGGAAAGTAACTGTGACGATTGAGGGTCGCACACACCTCTTCGCAAAGTGGGGGTGAGTGCAGCGGTCGCGATTCCGTGCTTCGGTATGTGGGTGAAATGGCCACAGTGCGGGGTTTTGATGAGGGTCGAAAGCACCTCTTCACTCTCACCTCTAGCTTTTGCTAGACTGAGCGAGCTAGAACGTGTGCGTGGAAGTGGAGTGGAGTGGAGTGAGTGTAAGCGGACGCAACACAAAGCAATACAAAGGAGATTATGTAAACACCAAATAATTCATTCATAGACAAACAAATCATTCAAGTTCATTACACAAATATTCAACTAGTTATTTCAAGATAAGTTAAGAGAAAATCACTCAAGAAGGAGAGACATCGGTCATGGCCAGAATAGCGGGTTGTCAATCCGCTTCCGATCTCGGTCGAGGGGTGCTTCCGGTGCCGGAGATCTGTCACTTTCTCCGGTGATCCCCACTTTCTCCGCAACAACTTGAAGAACACTCGCTAGGACAGCTTTGCTGACGGCCGAAAGGGCTCCCCGATGGTAGAGAAACAACTCTTGATCGCCGGAGGAGTCTCCCGGATGATCGAAATGGAATGGGGATGAAGATGGGATGAAAATCGCCCAAAACGGCGGCCTAATCGCGCCCCGGTATTGCTCTCTGCCCTAAAATCACGGAGCCGGGCTATAAATAAGCGCTGGAATAAATAGTGCGCACGACCAGTGGCGCACGACCAGTGGTCATGCGCACTGGGCCGCTAGTGGTCGTGCGCTCTGCAGCAGGAAACCTGCAAGACAACTTTACAGAAAACATTAAAACGCACGACCAAACACACGACCGTGCGTAGAAAACGCACGACCAAAATCCGAGAGCAACTTTTGGCTGCAAATGAACGTGCACGATCGGCGGCGCACGATCAGTGATCGTGCGCAGTATAACCAGTGATCGTGCGCAGTGTTCCTGTGCAGTTTTTGCGCCCCGGAACACTCGCACAACCCCCGTATCAACCTGAAAGATCGTCGGGCCACGCAAATGGGCATTCCAAACATTCTCAAATATAGAATTGAATTGCACCACAAAGCATGAGTAAGATAAACATGAAAATACACCAGGAATGAGCCTAGAAGTGCACTTAGCATGAAATATCAAATATGAATGAAAACATGCCTAAAGTGTAGTGCAAAGACTAGAAAATTAGCCCAGATGAGTCCATAAATGTGTATATAAATGGGACTCATCAGTTTTCATTTCCATCTCCGTACACTAGTTAGCCGAGAGGCTCGTGCGTACGGACTGATCGCTCACGGGTAAAGAGAAGTGCGCTCTACCCTCGAGAGAAGATGAGGTAAATCTCCCGAATTGGAAGTAAAAACCCAATAGCGGGTTCACAACATAAGGCGAGTATTAAGAAGATTCGATTGTCGAAAATTCATAATCTCAGGTGGGCGTACCCTCGAGAGAGGAGCGTTCATAATTATGGAACCTCCACGGCCAAGCCGTTTTAATGTTTTGAAAAGTCATCACTTTTACTTATAAAAAAGATTATTCTCGTCTCAAGGTAATTCGACATCGGGCGCTATTATTATCATCGTTTAGAACTCTAGTTATACGCTTATCATTCATTTTTAAAAACCCACATTAAAAACTTATTCCGATAAAATAATAGTTCGTTCCTCAAAGTAGCTTAATCAACACGATCCGCGGAAATATACGACCTCGATATTTTCTGAAACAAAATATCCTGTATTACTCACGATAAGGTATACTTGCCTTTATATATGATTAGTTCGGATTAAAATTTAAACAAACACTGTTCAAACCAAATTAGTGCAAAACTCTCCTTTGCTATTTAAAAATCAATAGAATTCAGTGTTGTAGCCGAGGCGTAATCGTCAATATTTCGAAAGCAGAAAAAGACCGTTACTTCTATCTTTCGATAGGATAACAGTTAATTTCTCAAAGTAGAAGTACTTGCCGGGGAAAATTAGTGTTGTTATTTGAAACAAGGAATTACTATTACTTTTATCATATATATTAAAAATATATAAATATATATATATGCAAAAAATAAAAAATATAAAAAAAAATTATTACAAAAAGCCAAAAAATATATCATTTTTATTATTAGTATATGACCCGAGGAAACTCCTCAGACGATTCGAATATTCCTTTTGACCCCAAAATCGAGCGCACTCTTCATGAGCGCCTCCGACTTCGCGATCAAAACTTATTCTAATTTCCCGAAGAGTCTGTCGGAGATACTTACACTGAACCTATGGCCGATCAAATTCCAGATGTGGCCCCACCACGGACCATGGCATATTATGCCAGGCCAAATCTGGAAGATACCGGATCGAGTATAACTCGCCCAACAGTGGCTAATAATAATTTTGAAATAAAATCTAGCATCATTCAAATGGTACAACAGTCAGTCCAATTTGACGATTTGCCAGATGAGTATCCAAACTTACATCTTTCAAATTTTTTGGAAATCTGCGATACTTTCAAAATTAATGGCGTTACTGACGACGCCATTCATTTACACTTATTTCCATTTTCGCTGTGGACGAAGGCAAAAGCGTGGTTAACTTCTCTTCCCAGAGGATCCATAACCACGTGGGCTCAATTGAAGGAACACTTTTTAACTAAATATTTCCCCCCGTGAAAAACCGCTAAGTTATGTACGGATATCGCCTCTTTCATTCAATACGATTCTGAGTCTCTCTATGAGACTTGGGAGCATTTTAAAGAGTTCATGCGTAGATGTCCTCATCATGCGATGCCGTCCTGGCTACAGGTCCAGACGTTTTATTGTAACATCCCATTTCCTACTAAACCCCCTAACTCCAATTTAGGGTGAGACAAGTGGTGAGTGTTGTGAGGTTGGGCTAGATTGCAGCCTTAGGACAAATAGGGTTAGGTGAACTCACATGTGGTCTACTATAAGGCTCAAGTCAACCTAGGTCAAACTCGCTCAACATGAACTCACACTTCCAAATTGACTCCTCCAATAGATGATAAACACTCCAAGGAATGCAATAGACCCAAAAGCCCCATCATGGGGTCACCAATTGACCCAATTTGACCTAAGTCAAACTTGGGTCAACATAGGTCAAATCCTCCCCACTAAGTTCAATTGAACCCCCAAAGCATGAAATTGACTTCACCCCTAGTCTTAGAACATCATGGGGGACCTAATTGACTCAAAAGCCTCATCTGGGAGTCTTCAATTTGACCAAATTGACCAAAGTCAACATCCCCCCAACTTTGGTCAAAATCACAATTATTAGTCAAATTAGCCAGCATAGGTCCTCACCATGACTCAACCAACCTTGGGTGGTGTCAATAGATCCAAAACCATCACATTGGACCAGTCAACACACCTAATTGACCAAGTCAACCCAAAAGTCAACATAGGGTCAATTTTGCCTAAATTGGAATTATTTGGAATTAATCCAAATTCCAATGGATTAAGGCCCTCACCCAAAGCCCACTATGAAGCCCATAGGCCTAATGACCAGCAATGCCCCTTAAATCCAACATGCAAGGACATGCAAGGGGATAGCATGGTCTTTTTCCCCTTCCTCCATTAATAAACAAGAGAATTTTGGAAGAGGAGGCCATGTGGCCCTCCTCTCCTCTGCCCAAGACCATAGCTGAACTCCCCATTAACTCCTCAGCCGAATTCCAGTTGAAGCATTGACACTTGGCGGCTAGGAGGAGCAAACAAGGTGGAATCGAACCCCCCCATCTCAAACTCCTATAACCAGCCTCTCTCAGCCCGTTTCGACCCTTCCATCACCTTCAAAAGGTTGAGAGCAGTCGAGCCAGTATATTGGAGCAAGTAGAACGGTGCAGAAACAAGGATTCGAGCAGGGCCGCCGGAGCTCGTCACCGCCATGCCGCACCACCACCATACCCGCCGCCAAGCTCGCCTTCAGGCACGATTTCTCCCCCTCTCCCTCTGTGCTAGTCATCTAGGGTCTTAGCAAGGGCAGTCGGGCTCAATTGAGCCGACAGCCATGAGATTTTTCCCTCCCGAGCTTCGATTGGGCTTCCTCCAGGGATCGACGAAAAACCCCACCTCCGGCCACCATTCCACCGCCAATCGACGGCCAACCCCTCAACGGAGGTGGTGGAGGCGACAGATAGCCGGGGAGGGTAGTGGTTGGTCGGGATCAGGGCCATTTCTCTGGGCCGTCGGCTAGAGGAAGGAGACGAAATCACAGCCATTGATTTCATCTCCTTGATCTCTATTGGCAGACCATAATAATTCTGCCTAGAATTATCTAGTGGTTTGCATGCAATAGTTGAAGGCCTTAGAAGCCATTTTTGCAACAATAGGCAGAGATAACTTTTGTAGCACTATGAGTCTACTTTCATTTGCAACTTGAATCAACTGATTTGGTGCAATGTGGACACCAGGGCACTCTTTTGCCTAGGACGGCTCCTTGTGTAGGGCAGAAATTAAAAATGCTATAACTTTTAAATGGCTTAACCAAATCCCTTGAAATTTCTACCATGCATGCATGGTAAGAGGATACACCTAGGGTTTAAATTTGAGAATTTGTGGAGGTATATTCATTGAGATATTTCAGTTATTAGCAATAGTAAATAATTGGTATTTAAGGAGTTGTATAACTCCAAACACCCCCAAATTTGGGTGTTAAGCTATTTATATATATTTAGATCACTGGTAGAAATTTGAGGCCATTTGGCCTTGTGTATGTGGAGTTATGAGCCATGCAAGAGCTAGGCTAAAGACCTTAAGGGTGTGCCTTTAGAAAATTTGGGGTGGAGTGAGCCCCAAGCCTTGGGGGTTGACCCAATGGTTTTAGATGCTGGACATGGGTCCATGGCAGTAATATGACTGCCCAAAAGTTATTTGGGGATTTTTGGATACAAAAATCCCAAGATGTGGATATTACTAAATTGCCCCTAATTTAGGTTATAATATGAAAGAGGGGTCATATGATTTTAGAATGAAGTGAAACTTAGGGTTTAGTCTCTGATTTCATTATTGGTGGCAGCATGAATTTTCTAAGAATTTATGGGAAACATTTCATGTTATAAATAGTCAAAATTACAAATATACCCCTTATGAGTCTTGTGCAAATTCTGAGTTTTTATCGGTCTGATAAATTTGAAATAAATCACAGTAGGTCATGATGCTAGTATAAGCCTATGGTAATTTTATCAGAATTTATGAGTGATTACTTCTTTACTTCTTTTGTAATTTTATAAATATGTGCATTCAAAGATAAATAGAAATTGTGGGTTTAAAATGATTGGAAAATTGTGATCTTCTGGAAATAGTGTTTATATGTCAATATGCAGCTACTGTAATTTTTCCAGAATTTTAGGAAGTCTAATTTCAGTACTTGTAGTGTAAAGCCATTTTGTCTCTCCTTTTTAGATAAATAGAAATTGTGGGTTTAAAATGATTGGAAAATTGTGATCTTCTGGAAATAGTGTTTATATGTCAATATGAAGCTACTATAATTTTTCCAGAATTTTAGGAAGTCTAATTTCAGTACTTGTAGTGCAAGGCCATGTTGTCTCTCCTTTAAAGATAAATAGAAATTGTGGGTTTAAAATATTTGAAAATTTATGATCTTCTGGAAATAGTGTTTTTATGTTTATATGAAGCTACTGTAATTTTTCCAGAATTTTAGGAAGTCAAAATCTTGTACTTGATGTGTAAAGTTATTTTTCCATTCATTCATTGAAAATTAGGGATCATGGTTATTTAATTGCTGGAAAAATAAGAAATATTGGAAATCTTGTTCTCATGTCACATTTCATCTCTGGAAGGAAATTTAACAAGTTTGAATTCACTAGCATGATACCTCCTTCACATATTAGATTCAGATTAGTAATTAATGAATTTTTATAGAGGCCAAAATTATATGAAACATGCTTGGATTTTGATCATCCCTTATTTTATCCACTATGAACCTATGATAAAAATTAGAAGTCATTTGGAAGTAATTTGACCAAGGTTCCATCATAGGAATCTAAGTTAGTATATGTCGTGGTCTGCGGATAGTAAAAACTCATTATGATGATTAGGTCAATAGAATCACAAAGGAAATCAGTGAGAATTGGATTATAACAAGAGATGAGTGTAGACCACTTAGAGGACTAAGAATTATTAGAGTTGAGCCCAAAAGAACGATTGCTCAGGAGCGGGATGAAACATAAGGCGTGAAAACACTTAAGTTATAAAGAGTAATGAGAAGGTGAAATGATAAGAGGATAACCTTATGGGTAGATACCAATAATACTAAGTGTCTTGAGAAAGGGAACTTTGGGGTATCATCCCATTGCAGTTCCTAGTACCGTAGCGAGCCCCTTACAGGGTAATCCTCGGGGAGTCCGAGATTAACCGTAAACCGTAGGGATAAGATGTTATACAAGAATAATTTAATAACACACTCACCCACACCCCGTGGTTACGGGAGCTTAGTCGGTTTGGTGATACGAGCTATAAGCTCCGTGTTAGTATGAGCAGATTGATAAGTCAGGTGAGCTTGCAACTCAGTAGTGTTTGTTGGTACGGACGGGTTGGTCCGGTGAGCCGGTGGCTCGGAAGGTTATTGATGCGATGATTCGGCAAGTGCACCGGTCGCGCAAGTAATAATAATGGGGAAAATCCCCGAGTGTCGGTCTCTTGAGGAACACAGAAAGGTGGAGTTAGGTTTCGAGGAAGGACTTGAGATTGAAGTCCTAAACGTCGGATGAAATGCGGGGGAGTTGGGTTGGCTTTTGGAAAATAAAATAAAAGCTATCAACTACTCCTATGCAATGCCGCTATGAAATGCTTCGCTTGGCGGGATGGAGACTAGGCAGGCCTTGAGCGCGCTGCGTCGCAAGGGCGGATGGACGAGAAGGCAAGCGGAATCGAACAATGCAGGCCTTGAGCGCGCTGCTTCGTTAGGCGGGATGGAATACGGGCCGCGATGCCACGCTTCGGTAGGCGGATGGACGAGTAGGCTAATGGAATGAGGGTCGCAAGCACCTCTTCGACAAGCACACCACTAACAATTGTTAGGGCGGCACAACACAACTAACAATCCACACCACAAGGCACACCTCAAAATAATAAGCAAGAATACTCAAATCACATAGACATAATCAAGTATAAATGCTAAAAATCAAGAACGCTTCATCATAATGTTAGATCTAACTACATATACATCAATAAGAGAAGAATAGAGCAAGAAATCGACCGAATCCGAAGGCTCGTTGTAGATTCACGGTTGGAATCGCCGGGTTGTCAATCCGCGTCCAAGCTCGGTCCGCAACTACGTCCGGGGTAGAGAGAGCTGTCACTACTCTCCAATGGACCCGTCTTCTTCGTGTCACGATCCGGTAGAGGTTGCAAACTTCCTCTTGCTTGACGGTAATGGCGGCTAGGTCTTCCTTTGGAGCTCTTGGATGAAGGAGGAGGCCGAGAGGAAACTCCGGCGAAGATTTGGCGTTGAAAGCTTGCCCGGAGATCCTCCCTAAGGTGGGCGACGATGGAGGGGCGAAATTGGGCGGAACCGGGCGGAAAACGGCGCTGAAAATCGGGGTCATGACCTAAAATCGCGAGCAGGGAATTTATAGGCGCTGGAATTAAACAGTGCGCACGGTCAGTGGCGCACGACCATTGGTCGTGCGCACTGGAATCCTGTGATCGTGCGCTCTGCCTGGACAGAACCTGCGAAGACAGAAATTACAAAATAACATGTTCGCACGACCAGTGGCGCACGACCGATGGTCGTGCGCACTAGCGTCAGTGGTCGTGCGCAATAGATGAAACAGAACTTAAAAATTAATGGTCAGTGCGCACGAGCAGTGGCGCACGACCGGTGGTCGTGCGCGCTGGAGTTGATGATCGTGCGCATTACACCAAACAGAACTTATGAAAAAAGCGTTAAGTGCACACGATCAGTGGCGCACGACCAGTGGTCGTGCGCAATAGAACCAGTGATCGTGCGCAGTGTTCCTGTGCAGAATTGCACCGGAAACACCTGCACGACTCCTGTTCTAGCGTACAACCACCAATCCGGCCACTAAAAGTGGCACCGAACAATGCATGAAAACTACTAATGAAAAAATCAACATGAAATCACACCAAAATGGGCCAAAAGGTGCACCTAGCATGGATTAACAAATATGAACTAAAACAGGGCTAAAGTGCAGTGAAATGACTAACTAAACGGCCCAGATGAGTCCATAAAAGTGTATATGATGAGGACTCATCACACCCCCAGACTTAACTGTTTGCGCGTCCCGAGCAAACAAATTCTAAGCGAACTAGGAAAGAACAGTAGATGGCTTAATGATTACACTACAGAGTACCATGCGAAGTCGCATGCTCACGTGCATAAGAAAAATAGTAGAAAAGATTTCTGACTATAAAAACAGTTTATATATTTCTAAAAGAGTAAAAGCATATTACAACTACTCAAAATGGTGAACAGCGGTGAATCGTTCGGTCACGCATACGGAGAAAGTAAACTAAACGCTGAGATGAGCATTGCTCAAGATTGGGGTGCGGGAAAAACTCCACTGAAATCCATCAGTGTCGGTGACCATAGGCTTGCCCGGTCACATTCTCTCCACGACACTAGATTGGTTCATAGCGTGAGTCGGTAGGACTTTAGGTTAGAGATGGGGCTTGGGTTACGGTGAGGTAAACAAGGATACACAAAATGGCTCAAACACATAACCCAAATGAGCTTTAAAAATAACTACCCACGCACCAAAATCGAATGCAAGTGCATCACACCCCCAGACTTGGACATTTGCAACATAGGTGTGTGCACCGCCTACTCCCAATACACAATTCTTCTACATGATTTTCAATAAAACTCGCCTTTCTTTTTCTCTTTTTTCCTTTTCAATTTTTTTTTTCTTTTTCTTTAAATCTTCTTTTCTTTGTCGTTTTCTTTCAGCAAATTTTCAAAGGAGCATAACCACAGGTTCTCATAGTAAACACCACAATCAACACCCCCCAAAATGTAAATGAAATTACAACTAAAGCTCAGATTTGGGTGTGCGACTAGGTTAGGCTTTTAGGCTTTGGTGAGAAACATGTGGAGCTGAATCAAGGAAAGGGTAGGCACAAAGGGGCTAGCAAGGGTAGACGATAGGCATGAAATAAAAAGTTCAACCGGGCCAAAATAATGGCCTACGTCATTCTCACGCACTAGAACTATCCTATGCCAATGCTTCAAGAATCGCTTGGGGCAAGTTCTAGCCACCGAGAAAGATTCTCCTTTCTCCCGACTCAAGCAATACGAATCTAGCGATCGTTTACACACATCCCTATGCTACCGTTTGATTCACACCAGATTCACCATTTGAGTAAAGTAAACAACATTTACACTAATAAGAAAAATATAAAACCATAGTATAAAAAGAAGTCTAATCTACACAAATTTCTATGCAACCGAGCACTCGACTAGGAGCACTAATAGAGTCAACATTTTACTCTGCTACATAGTCCTAAGCCATCACCTAGATTTTCCCAAATAAGCAAAAGAATTAAATTCACAACAGAGCAAGCAAACAGATGAGTGCGCGCTCAAGTGGGTGAAGTGGTGTGTAATGATAAAAATATACTTCTGATATGCAAAAACGTGTACACGTGTAGTGAACACTCGGTACACTCCCCCCCCCCCAGACTTAAACTAAACAATACACAGAATAAATGACATGAAAATCAGGAAGGGCTAGGGAAAGAGAGTACCCAGTGCTCAGAAATGAGCACACCAGAAGATTGGCGTTTAAACCAAGACTAAACTGCAGCGTCCGTCATCCAGAAAAGAAGTACCTGCAGGGGTCAGCTCCGCAAAAACAAAAGCAAAAGAAAACTGAAAAGAAAAATACACTAACTAAACATGATTAGATAAAATAAAAATGCAGAAAAAGAAAGATAACTACTGGGGTTATTGTCATCCCAGCACGACTTATTCAAAAATAAAACAGTTCTAGCTAATGGGCCTATGGAAGGAGAAGTGGACAGGTAACTGACCTAATATCCGTGTCGGTAGCGGGTACCGATACGGTGATAGAACAGTCACGCCTCTACCTGAATATAAATACCTGCTCCTCACAGGTAGAGGGAAAAGAAAGTAAGAAGAGGAGGAGGCCTGGTCCTCACTCATCTCACCAAAACTATCCTTGCCCAGCAAGGTATCGTCACCAGGGAGGCAGCAGGAGGAAAAGGAAATGAGTGGAGCTTCCTCAACGGAGGAGGAATAAACCTCCTCACATATGAGGATACATTCATCATTGACTTGAGCATCATGCTCCAAGTCCTCCTGATGTACCTGTGAAGACTCAACCTGCACAGGCTCAGATGAAGAAGGGGGGTCAGGAAATAAAAGAGACGAATGACATAAATAATCAAAAATCGGGGAAGTGGTCCCGGTCTCACTCCCATCAGGTTGGGGAAGTAAAATAATGTTAGCATTGTCATCAATGCTACAAGATTCGGCGGGATCAATGGTGGCCAGGCTTAGGATTTGGACTTCCTCCACCGGTGTTGAGGAAAACTCCTCTTCACCTAGAAGGTTGTCCTCCTCCATAGGAATAGGCACAACACTAAGATCAACAACCTCATCCTGCGACACATCATCGACAATGTCGTCAGAGACGAGTGTAGTATGCACAATAGGGAGAGGAATAGTGCTCGGATAAAAGTCGAGCACCGATTCCTCACAAAGAATCGAATCCACTGGAAGTGGTGGATGCACATGGAGAATAGGCTCAGCAATGTCGGTGCCCAAATCAGCCACACATCTGGTGACTGTGTCAACGCCATACCCTTCAAGATGTGAAGGTGGCAATGACACAAAACCGGATGTTGAAGGTGTGCCGCCAGAGTTAGGATTCGGGACGATCCGGATATCCGGCTCATCATCCTCATCCAATTGGCGACGAAAAGCAGCACAATCCTTCAGGGCATGATCTGTGCTCGGACAAAATTGGCACTGCCTAACGGGCTTCTTTGGCACAGCGGGGGCTGGAGCCGAAAAGAAGTATGACGGTAAAGGCTCAGCAGAGTAGCCATAAGACTTACGCGCACCATATGGAGTACCAGACGATGTCGGTGCTCCATATGCTGGGCTATAAGAATTATGCCTACTATTCTCCGTAGGGCATTCATCACTAGAGTGGGAGGTAGCTCCACACCAACGACAACGGAAATTGAGATGTGCCCACATAGTGCGAAGATAATACGATTCAAAATAAAAGTGCTATTGCAAAATACTACACCTAACAAAAATTACTAAAGCAACCTAATTAAAACAGGAAAAAGGAATAAAAAGAACAGAAGTAAAATAAAGGATGCAATTTACAAATGGAAGGGCTTTTCTCTCAAATTCTCCCTCTCCAGAAAACTCACACGACTGTGTTCCCCGGCAACGGCGCCAAAAACTTGATGCGATGATTCGGCAAGTGCACCGGTCGCGCAAGTAATAATAATGGGGAAAATCCCCGAGTGTCGGTCTCTTGAGGAACACAGAAAGGTGGAGTTAGGTTTCGAGGAAGGACTTGAGATTGAAGTCCTAAACGTCGGATGAAATGCGGGGGAGTTGGGTTGGCTTTTGGAAAATAAAATAAAAGCTATCAACTACTCCTATGCAATGCCGCTATGCAATGCTTCGCTTGGCGGGATGGAGACTAGGCAGGCCTTGAGCGCGCTGCGTCGCAAGGGCGGATGGACGAGAAGGCAAGCGGAATCGAACAATGCAGGCCTTGAGCGCGCTGCTTCGTTAGGCGGGATGGAATACGGGCCGCGATGCCACGCTTCGGTAGGCGGATGGACGAGTAGGCTAATGGAATGAGGGTCGCAAGCACCTCTTCGACAAGCACACCACTAACAATTGTTAGGGCGGCACAACACAACTAACAATCCACACCACAAGGCACACCTCAAAATAATAAGCAAGAATACTCAAATCACATAGACATAATCAAGTATAAATGCTAAAAATCAAGAACGCTTCATCATAATGTTAGATCTAACTACATATACATCAATAAGAGAAGAATAGAGCAAGAAATCGACCGAATCCGAAGGCTCGTTGTAGATTCACGGTTGGAATCGCCGGGTTGTCAATCCGCGTCCAAGCTCGGTCCGCAACTACGTCCGGGGTAGAGAGAGCTGTCACTACTCTCCAATGGACCCGTCTTCTTCGTGTCACGATCCGGTAGAGGTTGCAAACTTCCTCTTGCTTGACGGTAATGGCGGCTAGGTCTTCCTTTGGAGCTCTTGGATGAAGGAGGAGGCCGAGAGGAAACTCCGGCGAAGATTTGGCGTTGAAAGCTTGCCCGGAGATCCTCCCTAAGGTGGGCGACGATGGAGGGGCGAAATCGGGCGGAACCGGGCGGAAAACGGCGCTGAAAATCGGGGTCATGACCTAAAATCGCGAGCAGGGAATTTATAGGCGCTGGAATTAAACAGTGCGCACGGTCAGTGGCGCACGACCATTGGTCGTGCGCACTGGAATCCTGTGATCGTGCGCTCTGCCTGGACAGAACCTGCGAAGACAGAAATTACAAAATAACATGTTCGCACGACCAGTGGCGCATGACCGATGGTCGTGCGCACTAGCGTCAGTGGTCGTGCGCAATAGATGAAACAGAACTTAAAAATTAATGGTCAGTGTGCACGAGCAGTGGCGCACGACCGGTGGTCGTGCGCGCTGGAGTTGATGATCGTGCGCATTACACCAAACAGAACTTATGAAAAAAGCGTTAAGTGCACACGATCAGTGGCGCACGACCAGTGGTCGTGCGCAATAGAACCAGTGATCGTGCGCAGTGTTCCTGTGCAGAATTGCACCGGAAACACCTGCACGACTCCTGTTCTAGCGTACAACCACCAATCCGGCCACTAAAAGTGGCACCGAACAATGCATGAAAACTACTAATGAAAATCAACATGAAATCACACCAAAATGGGCCAAAAGGTGCACCTAGCATGGATTAACAAATATGAACTAAAACAGGGCTAAAGTGCAGTGAAATGACTAACTAAACGGCCCAGATGAGTCCATAAAAGTGTATATGATGAGGACTCATCAGTTATTAATGACGGGCAGGTTAGCCCGTGGAGCTTATGGCTCGGAGATAGATAGTAGAACATGATGCATGTGCACGAAGGTGGTGGGTCTTCAGTATTGGACGGACGTTCACACGGACGTCAATACGTTGACTCGGCAAGTGTGGTATTTACACTTAGCCTTGAAAATCTGGCGGTCCAGTCAGAAAGAGTACGCAGACGCTCCGCAGTTTTGCGTTGAGGCGTACGATAGTTCTAGGCTAGGCAGTGTGAATACCAACCTAGAGGTGGGCGAGGCCCAACCCACCGCTTCTGTTTGCCACTACGGGAGTATCCTGGGAGTCTTGCTAGCTCCAAAAAGGGGGAACTAAAGGTCTATGCGCATAGAGTCGTAGTGAGTGAGTTGCACTTGTATGAACATAGCATAACAGCATACCTTGCATGTCATAGCATGAACATTGCATTTCAACCCTACCCCTATCGTATAAATCGGTATGGGGCTTTTTATATGATAGGCCCCTGCTAAACGACCCCTTGGTCTATAGGTTTGTATGGGCATTCCTATAAATCAATGGTTACTTTAAATCACTTTACTTGCGTCGCACTGCTTCTCTTGCTTACCTCTTTTACTGCTGCGATATTACTTTACTGCACTTAATATTGTTTACTTGCTCATACTGCTAGCATAGAATTTATATGGATATACTCTTGTTAGCGTAGAATGTTTGTCACCTACTACCTTCTTGATTACTCCACTTTGTTGTCCTCCGCTTCTTCCTCCCACGCGGTGCCTAGGAGTCGCGGGGGGAGGCGGGGACAAAATTGGCTTAGTATTTATGACTAACGGTCGGTTGTGACCGTAGGTGTTCGAGGAGCTGGAGCACCGGCACGACCAGTCAAGACATGATGGCAGGATCTGAGGAGCAGGAGCCACGCAATACTTCTACTACAAGACAGGTGTTCGAAGATTTGAGAGTTGTTAGCTTCCGCATAGATGTAGAGTGAGAGAGTGAGATTTTGTTCTACCTTAGATATGTACTGGGCATAAGCCCCTTTTACTCTTTCATTTATTGTACTCATTGATGGACAGTTTACTTTTGGATATATATATATACAGATGTGTGTGATTGTGGACTTTTGTACTAGTTTTTCTTCTTATCTCTTGTTGGCCTGGTTGATCGTTCTTGCCGGCAGGATCGACGTCTTGCGGAGGTGGCTAACTTGTGTGCTGGCATCTCCGTAAGGCCGCGGTTCTGGGCATAAGATCCGGAAGCTCTCCAGGTGTGGGAGAGGGATCTTACAACTGGTATCAGAGCGCAAACGATCCAACGAGGAAGAAGTCCACAAAAACTGGGACACCCCCGCTCGAGTTAGTTTGAGGACATACTAGCAGCGGAAGCAGTGGTGTGCCCATGTGTAAAAATCACACAAAATAGTCCATTAACCAATGAGTTAGGCCAACCCAGCTAGGACATCTTTCTAGTTTGACGCACCCAGATGATTTTATAGCGTACACTAATCCAAACCGACCTCGGGTATAAACCAATTAAGGCATGATGACACCCAAAGTGACTAGGAGGGGAACCTTATGGGGAAATAGTTGCTTAAGGCTAAAAATTTGATGTCCCTAATTCTCCTACCAAGTGATATTATCACTTCTCACCCAAAGGATAGGACCGCCTTAAGAGTTCCAGTGCACAAAAACCATTAGTGGATAGTAGGAGACTCGTAAACTTAATATCTAAACCAACAACTAGGTTGCACCGAAATGATCATCGTGACAAATATCGGAGGTCGGATAAGGATTCGAGTTCATAAAATGGTCCGTTTGTAGATTGCCCAAGGATTAAGAAGGTGGTGGTAATTGGTAACTTTGGGGGCCTAAAGTAGGTAGAATACCAATAGGTCTCAGACTGGAACTCCAAGTCTAGAGTTGTGCACCCTAAGGATTGATTACGTGTCTGGGACGAATATATCATAAGGACATCAAAGAAACTTAGCCCAAAATGTATGGGGGCTTATCCTTTTGTTTATTGGGCCAACTTAGTACTGACTTGAGTTTCCCTAGACCTTATTTAGAAGATGAATCTCAAACTTATAGACCTTGAGGGTTGGTGTTTTCAATATTTACTTGGGCAAGATGAGGCTTTGCATGTGTAGACAAGTAAATAAGAGGATAGCAAAATAACCATTGGGGATATGCATAGAAGTTGCCAAGTTAGCTGCTTGGAACAGTTTATCGCGTCTGTTCGATTCAAAAGTGCGCCTTCGAAGGAAATCGAAGGTTGCGGATTATCGGTTACTATTTGGTTAGAGAATTTAGACCGCTAGCAGCGGTCGAGGCCAGATTTCGCCCGCCGCGGCAAAAGCCACTCCTGCGACGGGCTTTCCTTTGATTAAAGAGAAGCGGTTACAGCGGGTTACAAGTGCAGCAAAGAAGAAGCTGGCCGGCTAGACTAGTCGCAAGACCGGAAACTCGATGCCGCAGCTCAAACAAGCGAGCTTTCGGATTCGAGTGTGCGTGTCTTGTGAACAGTGCCGCCCCCTATTTATAGGCTCGAGGGCCTGCCCGAATGGGCAGGGATAAAATAACCGCCTGCCCGGGTACAGGAGAAACGGGCAGGCGGTGATGGGATACACAAAGAAGAAAAGAAAGAAGCCGCGCGGCTTGGCGGCTTGCCCTTTCGACCCGTCTAACCAGAGGCTGAAGATGCCGTGACCAAGGCAATGATGCAAAACGAGCGGCCTTCGGCTTGAGACCGCGGCCTGCCTTCTGGACATGACTTTGGCTGATCTTCACGATGCAACCCGGGTGGTCTCCGATTTGAGACCGCGGCTTGTCCCCCGGGCTTGAGCCTTGAATCTCTATGACACAACCTGGGCGGTCTCCTGCATGAGACCGCGGATCGCCTTCTTGCCTTGGCTTTTGGCAATTTTCAATCTTGGGGGTGGTCCAAAATGACATCAGACCACCCGGCTTGGTTTACCCCGGACTGAGAACCGCTGACCCTGGAACCCAGCGACTTGATCTAGCAGTTCGCCAGGTCCGAGAATGATTCAAACAGAGGAGCGGTTTTTCGGGTAAACATAATCCCCGCATATTTTCAAATCTCAAGGGAATTTCAAAAATATTAGCTTTAGCCGGGAGACCGCATCCGACTTGCCCTGAATTCTATAAGAGAGCCAGAGAATTCATTCTGCAGAATTTTTTCTGAAATCACGGGATATTACTCGCCAGTTGCGGTTAAAATTTTTAAGACCAGTAATTCACCAACAATGGACTTCTTAGCAACCGTGTTAGACCGCGTGGTTCCTGCTAGAGATAAGAAGAAGGAGGAAAAAGGCGCAAAACAACGGAGAGATCGAAGAAGGAGAAGGAGAAGCAGCACCGGAGAGACCGGAAGAAGAGGGAGCGATCTGAGAAAATAGATGATTCAAAGTCCGCCATGGACCTAGCGATCCCCAAGACTCCTGCAGAGCCCGCAGCGGATAGCTCGGGGCTTCCTCCCAGCGACTCGCTGATTCCTTCAGGCGACCTCGACCTACAGACCGTCAGCCCGCTGAATAAAGGGGAGGCCGCCCCTTCTAGTAAAAAGGATTCTGGCAGCCCTTCAAAGAAAGTCGGCGGATCCGACTCATTTGGCATGGAAATCAGCCCATCCGGAAATCCTCACTTGTTATTCAAGGATATGGGGGAGGAGGCGGTTAGCTCTCAGAAGCCGGGCGACCCGATTACCCCTCTATCCGTGGACGACTATCCCAGCCCCTCCAAAGAAATCAGTCCAGCTTTGGGTGAGAAAGGAAAGAAAAGAAAGAAGGCTAGGTCAGTGACCGATCGAATAACCAAGAAGGTTAAGAGGCTAGCATCCAAGGAAAGGGCGGCTTTTAAGAAACCGGCCGAGTCCCACCTCCAAACCAATCCGCGACTGAAAGAGGAGCTCTGCTTAGCGACTCCCCCATCTGCTAAGATGACTCGCCGACTACCCCTGATGTGAAATCGGGCGGACTGCTTCCGGACTCGGCGAGCAGTCTATCATTTGACGGAATCTTTAAGAAAATGGATGAGGTGGAGAGCCGAGACAAGCTTCTCAACAGCCCGGTGACTTCAAGGTGAACTGTCCCTCCTATAGATAACACCGCCCGGCCTGAGGGACTCGCACAGAAGGAGGTCGAAGAGCGAGAAGCTGCCACTCGGACCGCCCTGGAGGTCGAGCAGAGAGCGAAGGAACTCGAGGAGTTGCTGAAAGCGCCGGAGGAGGTTTCCCCGGCGATGACCGGGAAAGAGATAATGATGGAAAAGGAGGAGGAGGCGAGACGGGTTTTGAACAAGCCGCTGCGGCCTGATCCCTTTACGCCAGGTAAGCGCCCCGCGGACTATAAAGCTGTCCGTTTCTTCATTCCGCGGCCTCGTCAAAATAAATTATTGAACCCGCCGCCGAGCTTTTCCCCTTTAGCGGCCTGGTCCTCTTCCGCTAGGCAGAGTAAAGAGAGACTCTGGCGTGAACAACGACGGAGGATGGACCCGGAACAGTCTAAGTGGCCTGTGCGCCCAGGCATTGATCTTATATTTATGTACATTTTTATATATATAGCGTTGCATGCCCTTGCTTTACATAACCGTGCGGCTTCTTGCAGATAACGAAGATCAAACTATGAAGTCGAGCGACCTCGAGGCCAGCCTACCTCCATTAGTCCCCCCGGTGTTGACCTATGCAGCGGCTTCGCAAGAAGGGCAGCCGTTGTTTGATCATCTCGAGGAAGACTTAGCAAACTTGAGGGTCCGCTTGAAGGAGGTGGAAGACCGGGAAGCCGCCACTCGGACCACTCTAGAGGCCAAGCAAAAGGCAAGGAAGAAGGCTGAAGAGGCGCTGAGGGCACAGATAGAGATAGACAGGAGATCCAGGACAGAGAGAGAGAAGGCTCTAGAGGTGCAGCTTGAGGCCGCGCGAGCTGCAGTGGAGACTGAGAAGAAGGCCAAGGTTGCACAAGTCGCTACTCTGACCGCTCAGTTCGATAGGGAGAAGAGAATATCTGCCAAGCTTGAGGATGACTCCAGATATTATCAGGATATATTTTTGCGGCTAACTAGAGAAGTCGCGGCAGGCCGGCGAAGTACGAATGATGCGATGCTGGTTTCTAGCCGCCCGGCTGTTGGGGCGGGCTCGAATCCTCCCCCGGTTAGGGCGGCTGACCCAATGATCGATGAGGCAACCGGAACCCCCCGCATGATTACTGCTTCGCGGGTTGAAAGGGATGTCGGGCGGCTTCATAGCACGATCAACCAAATCCATTATCATACCAGCCAGATTTACTCTCTTTTGAACACTACCAGTGATCAGGTCGCGCGGCTTCATAGAGAGGATATCTCCCCCGAACACCACCAGCCGTGAACGGCTTTTTTAGAACAATTTGTATTATGAGTGCGGCTTGTTGATTCGACCTCTGTTGGACAATGCTTCTTTCTGCTTTATGTCTTTTATTTGAATAACCCATGCGGGTTCTTATTTTAATCGTTGTTCCTTGTGTTTTGTTTAGATCCTCTATGTTTTATCCGAACTGATTACAGGTCGCGCGATCTGTGATGTATGCTTGCACCTGATTTCCTGAATGCCTTTGTTTTTTTTGTTTTTCTGGTAAATCTGATCATGCAGGCTATTAACCGCGCGGTTAGAATGTGTAGCCGCAATATAATTTTGCTATTCGCAGATCGTCAAAATCTATAAGTAGGGACCTTTCGAAGTCATTCTTACGATTTTGAATGGCGCGATCTAAGAACAAGTCGCAGCGGCCTGTCAAGGTTAAAGTCGTTCGAGCAGATGCGGCCTTGGCCTTTCACTCGGCGGACCACCCGGAGTGCCGTCTTAGCCAGAGCGAACTAGACGAATTCATTGCGAAACACATGGAAGGGAGTAATCTGCTCGCGCGGCTTCCTTTGCGCGACGAGTGGATTAACTCTTCCAACCCGCATCAGATAGCCGTCCCCGTCGACCATTTTGAATATGGCTTCAAATTCCCGCTGCCACTTGAAGTCATCGCCATTTTTGACCACTACGGGGTTGTACCCGGCCAGCTTCCACCGAACTCCGTAGCATCCATATACAGTTTTATTTCATATCTGCGGTTCGAGCGAACCAGATTTTCCCTTGATTTGTTTAGGAAATTCTTTTCGGTGCGGGCTGTCTCCGACGTGGGGACTTCAACTTTCAGGGGACACCTCTACTTTGGCTGCCACGAATTGAAGATCGTCAATTTGGTGAACAAGGTCTCGGACTGGTCGGAGCAGTTTGTAATGTTCGAAGGCGACTTCGGACTGTTGCAAACCAACCCGCAAGTTCGGGGGGAGGAGGCTTTCCAAATCCCTCAAGTCGGAAAGATCGAGCTGGACACCTTCGTGTTTCTTGAGAACGAGCGGTTAGATATCAATCACTACATTCCGCTGTTCTCAGAGCTGGAGGACGTCCTTCCCGAACACAGTGAGTTCCTCTAGACCGCCTGTATATGACCGCGCGGGCTGCTTTATTTAAACTTTTGACTTCACCTTGCAACTGCCCACATTGTCCCTGCGAACAAGCAGGTCACGCCGACCGGCCCGATTTTAACCCAGAGGGAAAGGAGGCAGCGACGAAAAAGGTCGCCATCGTCGGAGGAGGAGAGCCCAGCTTCTTCTGATGAATTCGAGCTTCTTCGTTCCTGTGGAAATCCGCCCGACCTGCAGGGCAACCCAACTGTCCTCTGGCACAGGAACGGAAGCCGCATCTGGGTATCCACTGCACTTCCTTCATGGGGAAGTGAAAAGATTAGCCGCCATGCGCTAGCCACCGGGGCCGCTATGTATGGTCGAAAGACCTTAAAGAAGCTGAGGAAAACTCCTGAAGAAGAGCTTCCTCGGCTAGCGGCACAAGCCAGCGCATGGGGGTTTGCGGACAATCACTTCATGGCCTTGTCGTACAGGCGGCTGGTTTCCGTTCAGAAATGCCTAGAAAAGAAGTACGAGGAGCAGGTCGTGGAGAACACGCGGCTTCGAGAAGTCGTGGCGGTGAGTTTGTCAAATGATGACGCGGTTTTATTTTGTTCAGCCCGAGCGACCTTCTGTATTTTTCCTTTTTGCAGAAACAATATGAGGTGACCAACCCAGCCTTCCAGGATGAGGTGTTGCCCCATGTGGCCCAAGGAATCGATAAAGCTTTGGGCCTTATGGAAGACCGGGGCGGTCTGTGCGAAGTCTTTGAGGGCACTACTTTCTCCGACCTCTTCCCCGCCATGAAGGACCAGCTTGATGAGATCAGCCGCAGGCATAAAGGAAAAGCCAAGGTGGGTGAAGAGGCTGAAGCCGACGCAGGCAGGGAGATTGTAATTCATCAAGGAGTCGATGGAAGCGGTGGAGCCGCCGAGGAGGCCGATGCGGAGGACGATGCTGACGATGATGATGAGGATGATGAGGACAGTTTGTCCTCTGGAACAACCGGCACCGCCAGTAAGACCGGGCGGTCTAGTGACAACGATTCATCGGATTCTTCCTCGTCAAGTGAAGGCTATTCGCCCGAAGTTGACATTGGTGGTGCGGACTCGAGTTCCCCTATCAAGAAGAAGAAGAAGAAGTCGGCAGACTAGTGCCTTTGTTTTAATTTTATTTTTGTGTAATCACCGGTCTTTTTTTGTTAGCCGGGAGGTTAAATTTTTGTTAACACATATTCTGAAAAATGAATGGAAATTTTACCTGTCTAATTGTCCATCTATTGTTACTTACTTGTGGTTGCTACCTTGTCTTTCTTTTTTCTTCTTTACCTTTTGTTCTTTATGATTGAGTCGTGCGGTTGTCTTGATCCGAGTATAGGTAATAACTGATGATCTCGGACGGCCTATATACAACCCGTGCGATTACTGTTGGGTTTTTCTAGAATCATACATCAGATGTAGGCGCAGCGGAAATAAACAGAAACAACCCAAAAATGCTTGGATCGGCCATGAATGTTGAATCAAGGAGTTAATAAAATACTAGGTAAAAATTACCTCAATGGGGTTGGATCAAATCCAACCAAGATGCTCCAAGAGTTGATTCCTGTCGGTGGCAAGAAGAGTTCTCACGTAGAATTATGTCTACGTCTCTACAGAAGTCCACACGAGCCGGGAGAAGAACGACTGCACCTTTGCACTTCCACGAACTGCTAGGTTCGCTCCAGGAAGAACACACACGGCGACGATCGCCGGAGAGGAGGTCGGCGGACGCGATCGAGCGACGGAACTCCTTCCGTCTAGGGTTCGGGCGAGAGCGGAACACTTCCGTCGGGCTTTCCTTTTTCTTAGTCCCCTGAACCCTAAAAACGAAGTCCTGTTTATACCCAAAGGATAAACAGCTTCTAGAAGAATCGCTATCCGCAGACCACACATCAGAATAAGGGCTTCTGTTACAATTCGTCGGAATTCCACGGGACAATCCGACGAATTCGACGAATCAGATCAAACGGCAACATTTGCCAAGAATGATCTCTGTAACAATTCGTCGAGTCTTCACGGGACAATCCGACGAATTCGACGAATCACAACAGACGGTAACAATTGCCTAGTCAAGGCTCTCTGTGATAATTCGTCGAGATTCCACGGAATGACCCGACGAATCCCGACGAATTCCGACGAATCCAGACAGACGACAACACTTTGTCGAGTGGAGGATCTCTGTCACAGTTCGTCGAGTTTCCACGGAATGACCCGACGAATCCCGACGAATCCGACGAATCCAATCCGTGTAAACCCGACGAATCCGACGAATCATATCCGACGAATCCAATCCGTGTAAACCCGACGAATCCGACGAATCATATCCGACGAATTCAGACAGCAACATTTGCTGGACTTCCCCATTCTATATATATGGTGATTGGTAACCTTTACCAACACAGTCAATCTTCCATCTTCTCCACATGCTCTTATGTGCGACCCTGCAGGCTCATATCGCGTTGGCAGTGAGATTACATGTTTGACCACTTCTAGATCACAATGGCAACTCCAACAGTCTCCCACTTGATCTTGAAAGTATCAAACAAAAAACCTCACAAACAATGAGCGGCATCTAGCAATACATCATTGCTCCCCAAGCAATAAGAGTTCATAACTCATAAGCCTTTATGACCAATGTTCCAGCGTTGTCTTTGTCCCTTTGTCCCTTACATCCGGAAAGAACTAGAGGTATGGACC
The DNA here is from genome assembly GCA_033032865.1 of Dactylorhiza incarnata. NCBI lineage: Eukaryota > Viridiplantae > Streptophyta > Magnoliopsida > Asparagales > Orchidaceae > Dactylorhiza > Dactylorhiza incarnata. The sequence goes on along the minus strand of JAWHQI010000235.1, from coordinate 2,866,039 downwards.
GTGTCACCCTCATAATAGCTCAATCCAAGTTTCTTGATCTAGAACGGACTTCCAGAGAATGGTGAGCTCAATATCACATATTGACTCTACCAAGCATGGCCATGCATTTCTCAGTCCAATTCCATCAAGGGGCCCATGGATGCAACTCCTGTTAGATAGGAGGACAAATCCCATATCTGCTCACTCCCAAACACCCAAATGATTCGTAACGTACCCAACGACCACCCTTATCATCAACCTTCTTCAAGGAAGACTTTAGATGACATCAAAGCACGCTCTTCCTCACTCGGTGAATGCTGTGACTTCAGGTCAAAGGACCACAACACCATTGTCAAATGAGACCTACTTGTGACACTTTTAAGTAACAATCCACAAAGTAGTCTCAGGTTGGGTCTGTCCAGTACAACTTGTTCACTAACAAGTACCCATGTGATGACTTGATATCACAATATCATGACCTGTGAGAACCGGTCATCAGTCAACACACATGCTAGTCTTAATGTATCATCATCACCCTTAGCTTCTACGATGATACCTCGACCAGGGACTTTTTAAGAATGAAGCTTCAAAATCATAGGCTCTCACATTCAAGTCACGTACTTGATGTCCTATGGAAGCGAACATTCTAAGGGTATTTATCACGAATTTTATTCTATCATATAGAAACAGTATATCGTAATAAAAGAACTTGCCATTAATTGTAAAAAGAAATAATTGGTACACAATTCATCATATGAATAAATTTTGAACAGCCAACAGAATATTTATTTTACATGCAACCCACAAGACTCCCACTAGAGTTGATCATTCAGGTATCGTATACCCATTGATCTAGTATGACCATCATGCTTTCTCTGCGCGAGAGGCTTTGTCAGTGGATCTGCAATATTCTCCTCAGTCGGCACTCTGCAAATGCTCACATCTCCTCGTTCGACAATCTCACGAATAAGATGGAACCGCCGAAGTATGTGCTTGGAGCGCTGATGGGATCTAGGTTCCTTAGATTGTGCAATTGCACCATTGTTATCACAGTAGAGAACTACGGGACCAACAATGCTAGGAACTACATCTAGCTCGCCGATGAATTTCCTAATCCATACAGCCTCCTTCGCTGCATTAGCTGCAGCGATATACTCGGCCTCAGTTGTAGAATCAGCAACTGTCTCTTGCTTGGAACTCTTCCAGCTCACAGCTCCTCCATTCAGGCAAAACACAAACCCTGACTGAGACTTTGAATCATCCCTATCAGTTTGGAAGCTAGCATCCGTGTAACCACTTACAACGAGCTCTTCCTCTCCACCATACACCAAGAATACATCCTTAGTCCTTCTCAAGTACTTCAGGATATTCTTTACGGCTATCCAGTGACATTCACCGGGATCAGACTGATACCTGCTAGTCATGCTCAAAGCAAAAGAGACATCGGGTCGAGTACATAACATTGCATACATGATTGACCCAATTGCCGAAGCATATGGAATCAACTTCATGCGGTCCTTATCTTCACAAGATTTTGGACACTGGTCCTTAGAGAGATTCACACCATGAGACATGGGCAAAAATCCTTTCTTGGACTCAAGCATGTTGAACCGCTTCAACACCTTGTCAATGTACGTACTCTGGGTCAAACCCAGCAACTTCTTCGATCTATCTCTATAGATCTTAATACCGAGTATGTAAGTCGCTTCACCCAAGTCCTTCATAGAAAAGCAGTTCCCTAGGTTGTTCTTAACAACTTTCAGGGTAGGTATGTCATTCCCGATCAGCAGTATGTCATCTACATACAATATCAGGAAGACAACAATGCTCCCACTGATTTGCTTGTAAACACACGGTTCTTCTTCATTCTTGACAAAACCAAACTCTTTGATCTTCTTATCAAAACGAAGATTCCAACTTCTAGAGGCCTGTTTCAGTCCATAGATGGACCTATTCAGCTTGCATATTTTAGTGGCTTCATTTGGGGATACAAAACCCTCGGGTTGTGTCATGTACACTTCCTCAAGGAGGTTTCCATTTAGGAAAGCCGTTTTGACATCCATCTGCCAGATCTCGTAGTCATAATACGCAGCAATAGCAAGCAATATCCTAATGGACTTTACCATGGCAATAGGGGAAAAGGTCTCATCATAGTCAACACCATGAATTTGCTTGAAACCCTTAGCCACCAGTCGCCCTTTGAATGTCTGTACATTCCCATCCATGTCGGTCTTCTTCTTGAAGACCCACTTGCACCCTATGGGTCGTACCCCTTCAGGTGGTTCCACCAAGTTCCAAACTTGGTTTGTATACATGGAGTCCATTTCGGATTTCATAGCCTCAAGCCATTTGTCGGAGTCCGGTCCATTCATAGCCTCTTGGTAGGTCGCTGGTTCATCATCATGATCCATAAGCAACACATTACCTATTTGAGACACGAGAAATCCATATCTCTCAGGCTCAAATCTTGGTCTACCAGATCTACGTAGGACTTGTGTTTCGTGAGCAGGTTCTCTAGCTACAACATCTTGTAGTCCTGGCTCAGAATCCAACTCTGGTTCATTCACTATTTGTGGTTCTTGAACTTCTTCAAGTTCTACCTGTTGCGTCTTTCTTGATAAGAACTCTTTCTCCAAGAAGACACCCGTCCTTGCGACAAACACTTTGCCCTCAGACGGTAGGTAAAAGTAATATCCTTTCGTTTCCTTAGGATATCCCACCAGATAACACTTATCTGATTTGGGTTCCAGCTTGTCAGGCATTTGACGGCGTACGTATGCCTCACAGCCCCAAATTTTAATGAACGACATACTAGGACGCTTCCCAGTCCATATCTCATATGGTGTCTTTAGAACCGTTTTCGTCGGAGCGCGATTCAGTGTCAAAGCAGCAGTCTCTAAAGCAAAACCCCAAAAGGAAACAGGCAAGTCTGCATGACTCATCATCGACCGTACCATGTCTAACAGAGTACGATTTCTCCTCTCAGACACACCATTATGCTGCGGTGTCCTAGGTGGAGTGAGCTGTGATACAATACCACACTCTTTCAGATGATCACGGAACTCATGACTCAGGTATTCGCCACCTCGATCAGATCGGAGTGCTTTAACCTTTTTACCCAATTGGTTCTCCACTTCATTCTTAAACTCTTTGAACTTTTCAAAGGTTTCGGATTTGCACTTCATAAGATACACGTATCCGTATCTACTGAAATCATCAGTAAATGTAACGAAGTAGAAATACCCACCTCTAGCCATAGAACTCATGGGTCCGCATACATCACTATGTACAACACCCAAGAGATCCTCAGCCCTCTCAGTATAACCAGTGAAAGGGGCTTTAGTCATCTTGCCTAATAAACAAGACTCACATCGCTCAAATGATTCATAATCAAATGAGTCCAATAGTCCATCTTTATGGAGCTTGGATATGCGCTTCTCGTTTATATGGCCCAAACGACAATGCCAGAGATATGTAGGATTTGAGTCATTTGTTCTTAGTCTTTTATTACTATCTACATTATAGATCGGATGGTCCAGGTTCAAAACATAAAGACCATTAAACAATTGAGCTACAGCATAACAAACATCATTCTTAAATATAGAACAACAATTGTTCTTAATTATAAAAGAAAATCCAATCATGTCCAAACATGAAATGGATATAATGTTTCTAGTTATGGCCGGAACAAAATAACAATTATTAAGTTCTATTACAAGCCCACTGGGCAAAGAAAGACGGTAAACCCCTACGGCTACAGCAGCAACTCTTGCTCCATTGCCGACACGTAGGTCCACCTCTCCTTTACTCAGCAATCTCCTCCTTCCTAGTTCCTGCACATTTGTACAAATGTGAGAACCACATCCGGTATCCAATACCCAAGATGAAGGAGCAGAAAGGTTTATCTCTATAACGTAAATATCCGAAGCGGAAGTCATACCTCCCTTCATTTTATGCAGACCCTCAATGTATGAAGGACAATTCCTCCTCCAATGACCAGCCTTGCCACAGTGGTGGCATTTCCCTTCCTTCACGGTGCTCTTCTTTTTCAGTGCAGAAGATTTGGGCTCAAGATGTGACTTAGGTCCCACCTTCGTCTTCTTGAAGCCCTTGGCCTTACCCTTGCCTTTATGTACCATCAATATGGGACTAGCAGGCTTGGCCTTCTTCATGTTTATTTCGGCAGTTCGCAACATGCCTAGGAGCTCGGGCAGTGTCTTGTCTATTTCATTCATGTTATAGTTCAAGACGAACTGCTCATAATTATCCGGCAACGATTGCAGGATAAGATCTGTGGCCAACTCTTGACCCAGAGGAAAACCCAGTCTCTCCAGGTTCTCTATATACCCAATCATCTTGAGTACGTGAGTACCAACCGAGTCTCGAGCTCCCATTTTGCACTGAAATAAGGCCTTCGTGACATCGAACCTCTCTTGACGAGCTTGCCCTTGAAACACTTTCTTTAGGTGCTCGTCAATCTCCTTGCACCCCATGTTCTCGTGTTGCTTCTGAAGCTCAGAGTTCATGGTGGCAAGCATAAGGCACTCGACGTCTAAGGCGTCATCGGTATACTTCTTATAAGCATCCTTATCAACACGGGACGAGTTCCCGGTCGGCACCTCGGGGGCTTCTTCTTCCAAGACGTAGAGCTTTCGCTCTTGCCTGAGAACAATTCTCAGGTTCCTATACCAGTCCATATAGTTCGTCCCACTAAGCTTGTCCTTCTCAAGGATAGCTCTTAGGGACAAGGTGGAGTGTGAACCACTTGCCATGGAATTCTACAAGAATTCATGCAGAATCTAATTAGTACCTTAATTTCAAAATACAATTTATTTTAATTTGGACTTTAATTAAATACTCCCACTATTTTATTCAAAATGATAGCCCTCACTATCAATTCGGAGAGTCTATGCGAGCTACTCTCTTAGTGGACAAGATCCGTATTTCACCAACACCACGAGTCCGCTTTGGCGTTCCTCTCATAATGCGGTTATTTAGGTAGGCAACGCTTGCCAATTGCATCCTTATGCAATTCTTGTATGGCTGGTGAATAACTCCTTATTCGCATCCATCATATGGAGCATGCCAACCCTATGCCTCTAGGCACTCAACCTTTGAGGTCACCTAGTTAAGTTAGACCCGATGTCAACAGTGGGATATCACAATTATCCGCTCGCACCCTTACCAAGATAGATTAATGCACCTTGCTTTGGCAAGCCCACACTTCATCGATCGAGGCAGGAAGAGTGTCATCCATCGGAAGGCATCCGAACACTTAATATTTGATGAAGGGATTTTAATTTTAATAATAGGTTAACACTTAACCATGATCAACATTTGATCAAAGTGCACATCCACAGAAAAACAAGCTTTCTTAAATCCACATGCATCCCTTATGTGCACAACATAAGACTATCAACCTTTGATAGACTAAAGGGCTAAATCTGGACATTTAGAACTCTTCCAAATCTTCAGATTTACATGCATTGGACAAAGGCAAAGACAACTCGACTTAAAGCAGTAGACAAGCTCGTCTCTCATTGTTGGATTCAAAATCCAAAACAATAGAAGGGTTCATTAACCACTTGAGGGACGGTTACTGCTAAGGAGACAACAATTTCTAACAATTAGAAATTACCACGAAATCCCAGACGTTCCTGGCGGGGTTCCAAGACCCCCTTTTAAAATCATCAACATTTGATGTTCCAGGAAGAAATCTTGACATTTAGAACGCTTCTAAATACCTAGATTTGCACGTACTGGAATAACCAAACTTCTGAAACAACATCCAAGACTAGAACCTGGCTCTGATACCACTGTTGGGTTTTTCTAGAACCATACATCAGATGTAGGCGCAGCGGAAATAAACAGAAACAACCCAAAAATGCTTGGATCGGCCATGAATGTTGAATCAAGGAGTTAATAAAATACTAGGTAAAAATTACCTCAATGGGGTTGGATCAAATCCAACCAAGATGCTCCAAGAGTTGATTCCTGTCGGTGGCAAGAAGAGTTCTCACGTAGAATTATGTCTACGTCTCTACAGAAGTCCACACGAGCCGGGAGAAGAACGACTGCACCTTTGCACTTCCACGAACTGCTAGGTTCGCTCCAGGAAGAACACACACGGCGACGATCGCCGGAGAGGAGGTCGGCGGACGCGATCGAGCGACGGAACTCCTTCCGTCTAGGGTTCGGCCGAGAGAGGAACACTTCCGTCGGCCTTTCCTTTTTCTTAGTCCCCTGAACCCTAAAAACGAAGTCCTATTTATACCCAAAGGATAAACAGCTTCTAGAAGAATCGCTATCCGCAGACCACACATCAGAATAAGGGCTTCTGTTACAATTCGTCGGAATTCCACGGGACAATCCGACGAATTCGACGAATCAGATCAAACGGCAACATTTGCCAAGAATGATCTCTGTAACAATTCGTCGAGTCTTCACGGGACAATCCGACGAATTCGACGAATCACAACAGACGGCAACAATTGCCTAGTCAAGGCTCTCTGTGATAATTCGTCGAGATTCCACGGAATGACCCGACGAATCCCGACGAATTCCGACGAATCCAGACAGACGACAACACTTTGTCGAGTGGAGGATCTCTGTCACAGTTCGTCGAGTTTCCACGGAATGACCCGACGAATCCCGACGAATCCGACGAATCCAATCCGTGTAAACCCGACGAATCCGACGAATCATATCCGACGAATCCAATCCGTGTAAACCCGACGAATCCGACGAATCATATCCGACGAATTCAGACAGCAACATTTGCTGGACTTCCCCATTCTATATATATGGTGATTGGTAACCTTTACCAACACAGTCAATCTTCCATCTTCTCCACATGCTCTTATGTGCGACCCTGCAGGCTCATATCGCGTTGGCAGTGAGATTACATGTTTGACCACTTCTAGATCACAATGGCAACTCCAAAAATTACTCATTTAAATCTCGGGATGTCCGGTTTTTGATAATATAAACGATAAAGGATAGACTCGTGCGACTATAATTCAAACCGGGCGGCCTCTTTTCATTCAGAGATATCTCATCCTCACTGATGCAAGTAATGAATTATAATTTTGCGCTGTTTGAATACAATCCTGGCGAGTAATCCATTGTGTCCAGGGATAACTTTCTGCTAAGAAATAGGTCAACCCGATCTGTTAGAACATAACCCGGGCGACCATATATTTAAATCCAGAAATATCCAGATTTGGTCAATATGAGAGATAGATAGATCCGCTTGGCTATAATGCAACCCGGGCAATCATACATCTAGATCCAGAGATACCCAACTTTAATTGATATAAAAGATAGATAAGACCGCCTGGTTAAAATGCAACTCGGGCAATCATATGTTTAGGTCCAGAAATATCCAGCTTAATTGATATAGAAGATAGATAAGCCCGCCCGGTTAGAATGCAACTCGGGCAATCATATGGTTAGATCTAGAATTATCCAAACTTACACTCGATCAAACCGTGCGGTTTCAAAATGCTGACCACCCGGTCTTAATATCACAACCCTTTATTGGGGTAGACGAACTCCTGCGCCTGTTCTAATAATATCTTTCTCGAATGGTTTATATAAGAAACCATAAGAGATGAATGCCTTCCTGTAGGGAAGAGGAATAATCTACAGGCTCAGATGACCAAGTGGGCAGGTGGGCCTCGGCGGCGAACATTGCTTTCCTCAAATGGTCATAAGAGCTGTAGAAAAAGAAAAAAGAAAAAAGCATGTACAAACTCAGATGACCAAGTGGGCAGGTGGGCCTCGGCGGCGAACATTGCTTTCCTCAAATGGTCATAAGAGCTGTAGAAAAAGAAAAAAGAAAAAAGCATGTACAGACTCAGATGACCAAGTGGGCAGGTGGGCCTCGGCGGCGAACATTGCTTTCCTCAAATGGTCATAAGAGCTGTAAGCGACTCATCTGCTCTCTTGCCTAGGGTTACAAGCCGAGTTGATCAATTGGGCAGGTGGGCCTCGGCGGCGAACATTGCTTTCCTTAGAGAGATCAACTCAGTTGTGGACCCAACTAGGCACCGTTTCGAGAGTTCCTAAGAGTATTCGATGGTCACAGGCTATGATGATCAGTTGGGCAGGTGGGCCTCGACGGCGAACATTGCTTTCCTCAGAAAGATCATCAAAGCTGTAACTATAACCCTTTCGGGGCATGATAGAGCTGACAATCACCTAGACCTCCCATGATGCAGGGGTGTGTCAGATATCGGTCGGGATCCAAAGTTCTGAAGACCACCACAGCGGAATTGGCAAGCTACCACTACACGTGTGCGAAAACACCCCGCATCACATGATCTTGGTGGGTTTTACGCTATGACTACAATCCGAGGGGGTTCGAGCAAGATTTGGCGATATCTTAGAGGTTCAGGGAGTGAGATATGTGTATATGTATTCATAATGCAGAGAACCATCAGACACGGAGAACTGTTAGTATAGGGCTTCTCATTTAATACCAAAAAACGTGAAAAATGAAAAAGACAGTAATAAGGATAAAATCGTTTAAGATCGTCACCGCTCTAGGTGCGCGAGATGTCTTCTCCTTCGCTGGTTTGGAGACGATAGGCCCGGTTCTTCAATACCTCTTTGATAATAAAGGGTCCTGCCCAGTTGGGATTCAGCTTTCCAACATTGCCAGACCTGGCCGCAACATCTACCTTCTTTAGTACCAAATCCCCAACTGTAAACTGTTTCACTCTGACATTTTTGTCAAAGTATTTTGTCATTCTCCTTTTAAATTCTTCCTGTCTAATTGTTGCCTCGTCCTGAAGTTCTTCGATCAGATCTAGACTATACTTGATAGCCTCATCATTGTCTTCTATCCATGCTCCCCCCCCCCCCCTCTTTTTCATACACAACTCTTGGAGTGACTACCTCGAACTCTACAGGAACAACAGCTTCCGAGCCATGAGATAATTTGAATGGTCTCTCCCCAGTGGCTGAAGATGGGGTAGTACGAAGAGTCCAAAGGATGGAAGGAAGTTGGTCCGCCCAATTTCATCTTTGATTCAAGACTCTTTTCATCAAGAGTTGCTGGATTCGCCTGTTTACTGCTTCAACCTGACCATTGGTCCTTGGATGATGTACCGAGGCAAACCGAAGATCAATTCCGACCTGATCACAAAATTTTATCATCTCCGGATTGTTGAACTGTGGGCCATTATCAGTGACGATTGCCAGCGGAATTCCATGCCGGCAGACTATTTCCCCCCAGATGAAGTTTCTGATAATTTGGGTAGTAGTTTTTGCTAATGCTTTTGCCTCAATCCACTTACTGAAATAGTCGATCATCACAATGATAAAACGACGTTGACCGATGGCTATTGGGAAAGGTCCGATAAGATCCATTCCCCATACGGCAAAAGGCCACGGTGCAGTTATTGATCTGAGTGACTGAGCAGGCAAATGCTCAAGGGGAGCGAACTTTTGACACTGAACACACCGCTTGGCGAATGTTTCAGCATCTTTTCTCATGGTTGGCCAGAAATATCCTTGCCGCAGGATCCTTTTCTCTAAGGTTTTTGCCCCTGAATGGCTACCGCATTCCCCAGAATGAACTTCCTGAAGTATGATCGGGATCTCTTCTTCTGAAACACACCGTGCTGAGGGAGAAATCAAAGTTTTGCTATCCAAGACTCCTGCTATTAAGTAGTAGTAGGCCGCCTTTCTTCTGAATCTATTTCTGTCCTTGATTGATTGATGAAACTCTCCTTTTGACAGAAATAATTCATAAGGGTCTTTCCAGGAAGGGTTTTGATCGATCTGCATGAGTTCCTCTTTCTCTGTGGCCGGATGAAAAAGTTCCGAGTTCACCCCTCCTGATGGAAGACCAAACTTTGACAACTCGTCTGCCTCTTCATTTTGTGTCCTTGGAATGTGCTCGATGATGAAGGATTTGAATCTCCCGATCTCTTCCTTAGCTAGCAATAAATACTTTCTCAGCATCGGCTCTCTTGTTTCGTAGTTCCCTAGAACTTGTGAAGCCATCACAAGAGAATCAGCTTTCACATGAACATGCTCTATCCCAAGCTCTTTTGCGAGTCTTAGGCCGGCCAAGAGTGCTTCATATTCAGCCTGGTTGTTCGTCACTGGAAAGAAGAATTTGATTGCTTGCTCAAGTTTGATGCCGTTTGGACTGATAAGAACTACTCCGGCTCCCACGGAGTTTCTACCTGAAGCTCCATCTACATAAATGATCCAGGCAAAAGGAGATTCCTCCACCCATTCTGGATTAAACTCCATCGTGTCCACCAAGAAGTCTGCCAGTACTTGTGCTTTAATTGCCGTTCTGGGAATGTATAATATTTCAAATTCGCTTAGCTCGATCGCCCATTTGGCCAATCTTCCTGAATGATCTGGCTTTTCCAGGATACTTCTTAGTGCATGATCCGAAACCACCTGGATAGGATGAGCCTGAAAATAAGGGCGGAGCCTTCGTGATGACATGACCAAAGCCAAGGCCAATTTTTCCAGAATTGAATATCTAGTTTACGCATCTTTAAGGACATGGCTGACATAATATATTGGAAATTGCTTCTTTTTCTCCTCCCGGACAAGGATAGAGCTTATTGCATCTGGACCCACCCCCAAGTATAAGAATAACGTTTCCCCTTCGCGAGGGCTTTGAAGAAGAGGGGTTGATGTTAACTGCTTTTTCAACTGTTCGAAAGCACTATCGCACTCTTCATTCCATTCAAACTTAGATCCTCCCCTGAGAGTTTTGAAGAATGGAGCGCTCTTATCTCCTGACTTGGAAATGAATCGGCTTAGTCCTGCCAACCTCCCCCCAAGTTGCTGCACCTCTTTCTGATTACGAGGAGGGGTCATATCTAGGATGGCCTTTACTTTATCTGGATTTGGCGCGAGGCCATCAGGAGTGAGAAGATGTCCAAGAAATTTTCCTTTGTTCGCCCCAAACACGCATTTCAGTGGATTCAGTTTTAATTTGAACCTCCGCAGAGTAGCGAACGTCTCCACGAGGTCTTTCAAATGAATTGAAAAAGTTTTACTTTTTAGAAGAAGATCATCCACGTATACTTCAAGATTTCTCCCTTTTTGATGTTTGAAAACCATGTCCATCATTCTTTGATATGTCGCACCAGCATTTTTGAGTCCAAAAGGCATGACAAGATAACAATAACACCCGTCATTGGTGATGAATGATGTATGCAGGATATCAGGTTTATGCATTTTAATCTGGTGGTAACCAGAAAATGCATCTAAAAAGCTCATGAAATTATATCCCACCGCAGAATCTACAAAAACATCTATCCGAGGCAAGGGATAACAATCTTTGGGGCACGCTTTATTGAGTTTTGTGAAATCTACACACATGTGCCATTTTCCCCCAGATTTTTTCACCATTACAACATTTGACATCCAAGTGGGGTATTGGATTTCAGAAATGAAATTGGCTTTAAGAAGTTTTGCAACTTCTTCTCTGATGGGTACCGCCAGCTTGGTTGCTACCTCCCTCTTCTTTTGTTGGATCGGCTTAAATTCAGGGGAGACATTGAGGTGATGGCATGCAACATCCGGATCTACTCCAGGCATATCTTCCGCTGACCAAGCGAAGATGTCCAGGTTCTCCAACAGACAGGAGATCAAGTGAGTCTTCTCTTCTTCGGATAGCTCGGCGTTGATGATCAGCTTCTTTCCTTCCTCTTCAGCAATGGGGATCTCTTGGGTCTCCTGGTCAGGTTCCAGGTGAGTCCCTTCTCGCTCTGCGCCTTCCCCAGTTTCCTCAGGGAGCTTGGAAACTTCGTGGATGTCATTCTGAAATTCGGGAAATGGTGCCTCGGTGATCACATTGACTGTTTTTACATAGCATTCCCGAGCGACTTTTGGATCGCTTCGGATCCGATATTGACGTCCCTCGGCAGCGAACTTTAAAGCCAAGTGGAAAGTGGACACTATTGCCTTGTAAGCATTCAGGATTGGCCTTCCGAAGATTGCACAGTAGCTGCTTGGGGCTTCCACCACTACGAAGTTTATCAGCTTTGTTATGCCTCCCAATGACACCAAAAGCTTTACGCACCCCTCTACTTCTTTCTTTTCTCCTGAGAAGCCGTAGAGGGTCCTTCCGTGGAGAGCAGAGACTTTCCAGTCTTAAGGGCCTCAAATGTTTGACGAAAAATGAGATTAACTGAACTACCGGTATCAATCAGAATCTTGTGTACAGTGTAGTTCTCGATGATTGCCTTTATAACTACAGCATCATCGAAAGGGTTTGCATTTGGGGGAAGATCTTCTTGGCCGAATGTAACGACCGACCTTTCTGGATCAGAAGTGGAGGCGGCTGCCACTTCCTGCTTGGAGACTCTTCCGATGCTGGATTTCCAAGAGGATTCTGGCCCTGCTCCACCATGGATACAATAGATGTTGCCAAGGGGGCCGACATCATTTACTTCTATACATTCGGTGGCAGGATATATATCCCCATAACAACCTGCCTCTTCCACGTCAGCACATTCCCAGGTCACTTCGACCGCTTCCTTCTTCTTCTCGGGTAGTGATTCAACCGGGGTTTCCTGCCGGATCAACCCTAGGAGCTTCCCTTCTTTCAGGAGTTTTTCTATCAACCACCGGAGGGCCCGGCAATCCTCAGTTTGATGCCCCTCCTCTTTGTGATACTCACAATAGAAGTTTGGATTTCGATTGCGAACTTCCGATTTCAAAGGTGGGGGCCTCTTGAAGTCAGGCCTCTTTTGAAGAATCTGAACAACCTCGTTTATGCTGACGTTAAGAGGGGTGAATGACTCCTGTGATTCATCATATCGGATGGACGGAATAGTCGGGGATGGCTGTGCGATGTATTGCGGCAGATATACTGGCATTATTTGCGGGACCCCCAAGGGTTGAGTGGGTGCGATGGCCAACGACGGCTTCTGATCCTGAAACCGTTGAAGGCCAAGAAATGGTTGCTTAGGTTTAAGATTTCTTCCCCTCTGAGCAAGAGGTTCGAAGTCAGGCCTAGATGGATGATTGTAACGTTGTTGATGGATTGGTGTGGAATTAAACTGGTCATTGTCGCTGAGCAACTTGGCAACATAACCAGGATTAGTCTTTTCTCCTCTGATAAACTTGTTAGCTAGACTAATCATCTCTTGATAGGTCTTCGGTTCCCTGATTTAAGCTTCAAATTTCAACGGCCCCTCCCTAAGGCCATGCATTAAAGCGACCCTGTATAATTCTGGATCGACGTTTTGCACCTCCATTATCTCTCTTTGGAAACGGTCGACGAAGCGGGCCCACGTTTCGTTTTCTTACTGTCGTATTTCAAATAGGGCTGCCAGACCATTCTTCCTCTTTTTTGAGGTAGAGAATCGGAGCAGGAATTCTCTACGCAACTCTGCAAAACATCTAATGGATCGAGGGTGCAATCCGTAAAACCATTCTCTGGCTTGCCCATCGAAGGACGTTACCAGAAGCTTACACTTGGTTGCGTCGGTGATGGTCCTCAGAGCAACAGCTGATTCGAATGCTTGGAGATGAATCGCCGGATCAGATTCCCCATTATATGTCGACAGGCGTGGTTCTCGGAAGTTATTTGGGGCCGGCTCTCCTCGGATCTCGTCCGTGAAGGGAGAATTTTCCCCGGTATCTTCGTACAGAGGGAAAGCAGAGTGGCAAGCTATCTCAGCTGTGGTCATTTGCGGACAGGCCGCCTGATAGGAGCGGACAGGGACTCCAGCCGGGTAGGAGTGATAAGCAGCGGCCTCGGGCGGGTAGGAAAGGTGGGTAGCCTGAGAAGTCGCCCCTTGGAAGTCGAGAACTCGAGCCGGCATCCAGTGCGCGGCTTCTTGGTAGAAGTTCCGCCGAGCCGCGGAACCTTCTTGTGGTGGCTGGGAATGAGCCGCTTGTGGTAATGGGAATGGAGGTGGAGGAGGTAGAACAGGAGTTACTGCCGGGTTAACCGCGGCCTGTTGGGGGGCTAGCCTCTCGGTCAATAGAGTTGAGTCCTGACTGATCGCGTCCAAACGCTGATCAGTTGCTTTCTGGGCCTGGTCGGCTTCTCTCTTTGTTTGCTCCAGAGCTTCCCACAAGGAGTCATCGCTGTGGTCGGAGCGGTCTCTTGGAGGGAACTGGCGGTCCGACATTCTGAACCAAAGATTTCACTGAGAGTCCGCGATCTGAAGGTCACGTGTTTCTGTTCGATTCAAAAGTGCACCTTCGAAGGAAATCGAAGGTTGCGGATTATCGGTTACTATTTGGTTAGAGAATTTAGACCGCTAGCAGCGGTCGAGGCCAGATTTCGCCCGCGGTGGCAAAAGCCACTCCTGCGATGGGCTTTCCTTTGATTAAAGAGAAGCGGTTACAGCGGGTTACAAGTGCAGCAAAGAAGAAGCCGACCGGCTAGACTAGTCGCAAGACCGAAAACTCGAGGCCGCAGCTCAAACAAGCGAGCTTTCAGATTCGAGTGTGCGTGTCTTGTGAACAGTGTCGCCCCCTATTTATAAGCTCGAGGGCCTTCCCGAATGGGCAGGGATAAAATAACTGCCTTCCCGGGTACAGGAGAAACGGGCAGGCGGTGGCGGGATACACAAAGAAGAAAAGAAAGAAGCCGCGCGGCTTGGCGGCTTGCCCTTCCGACCCGTCTGACCAGAGGCTGAAGATGTCGTGACCAAGGCAATGATGCAAAATGAGCGGCCTTCGGCTTGAGACCACGGCCTGCCTTCTGGACGTGACTTTGGCTGATCTTCACGATGCAACCCGGGTGGTCTCCGATCTGAGACCGCGGCTTGTCCCCCGGGCTTGAGCCTTGAATCTCTATGACACTACCCGGGCGGTCTTCTGCTTGAGATCGCGGATCGCCTTCTTGCCTTGGCTTTTGGCAATCTTCAATCTTGGGGTGGTCCGAAATGACATCAGACCACCCGGCTTGGTTTACGCCAGACTGAGAACCGCTGACCCTGGAACCCAGTGGCTTGATCTAGCAGTTCGCCTGGTCCGAGAATGATTCAAACCGAGGAGCGGTTTTCCGGGTAAACAGCGTTATGAAGCGTGTCGATTGGAATTAGATTCCTGCGCGATAAAACTAATTGGAAATTCTTGAATTTCTGGGCGTTCGAGGATAATGTACATACAATTATAGAAAAATCAAGCCCCTTTCTGTTTTCGATCAATTATATCGTAATCGATATTCATATACCTTGGGAGCTAGTTGACACCTAACTGGAGATCGTTGAAACTACATCTATGGATTAAGTAAATAAGAGAGTACTTATGACCTTTAGATTCATGGCTCGATGAGCCTGGGAATTGAAAGACAAATGTCAGTATAATCCCCAAGGATGTTGTATGTTTTGGAGAGTAATATGTGATATTGGGAAATGCGACACCTCATTAAATCATAATTTTAGAGGTTGGATTATGGGTTATACATAATAATAATGATCTCACGAGTATAATGAACTTGGTAATTTATTAACTCATACATATTGGTCGATGCTGAACTGTATGAAAGGATCCAGGAGAGATTACCACATGTGCACATAAGTTGAATTTTCACCGTAAATAAGTTCATGCTTATAGCTATATTATTGAGGTATGTGTCGACTAAAATGTAGGAATTTATACCATGAAATATAGTTACTGGATTGCCATAGAAATGTGCACATGAGTTTTCATATCAGTAGGAAGCTCGGAGGATTTTGGTAGAGTTAATCCTTGAATAAATAACAGGCTTCCTTCACGAGTACAATTGAGACTACAACTTGAGAAATTAATTCACTGAATTGTTGACCTGAAATGTCATGGGCTTGATATATGATCTCTCGTGATAGTACTAAGCTATGGAAAATTTATTGGAAATAATCATTGAATAAAGGATATACCTCTTCACAAAGTGCAATGTGAGATTACAATTTGAGGAACTTTTTTTTTTCTAAATTAGGGATGATGAAATATCTTGAACTTTTCACATACGACCTATTATAAGAGGCAAACTCTGGGGTTTTTATTAGATTCAATCTCGGAGTAAACTCCATACTTCATGCACATGAAGGGTTGTGAGTGTTAATATAGAATAGCCATACCATGGATTGTAATTCGAGAAGTAGACGCCTTGAAATGTTAATACGGAAATGTTTTAGAAATCTGTAGACAGACTTTTGATGTCAATATAGAACCCTGGAAATAATGTCGGGTTTAATGACTGAACAACCCTCCTACTACCTTCGCAAGTGAAACCCCGTAGACCCGAACTTAAATTTCGGGGACGAAATTGTTATTTTGTTTATTGGGAATTGTAAAATCCCATTTCCTACTAGACCCCCTAACTCCAATTTAGGGTGAGACAAGTGGTGAGTGTGGTGAGGTTGGGCTAGATTGCAGCCTTAGGACACATAGGGTTAGGTGAACTCACATGTGGTCTACTATAAGGCTCAAGTCAACCTAGGTCAAACTAGCTCAACATGAACTCACACTTGCAAATTGACTCCTCCAATAGATGATAAACACTCCAAGGAATGCAATAGACCCAAAAGCCCCATCATGGGGTCACCAATTGACCCAATTTGACCAAAGTCAAACTTGGGTCAACATAGGTCAAATCCACCCCAATAAGTTCAATTGAACCCCAAAGCATGAAATTGACTTCACCCCTAGTCTTAGAACATCATGGGGGACCTAATTGACTCAAAAGCCCCATCTTGGAGTCTTCAATTTGACCAAATTGACCAAAGTCAACATCCCCCCAACTTTGGTCAAAATCACAATTATTGGTCAAATTAGCCAGCCTAGGTCCTCACCATGACTCAACCAACCTTGGGTGGTGTCAATAGATCCAAAACCATCACATTGGACCAGTCAACACACCCAATTGACCAAGTCAACCCAAAAGTCAACATAGGGTCAATTTTGCCTAAATTGGAATGATTTGGAATTAATCCAAATTCCAATAGATTAAGGCCCTCACCTAAAGCCCACTCTGAAGCCCATAGGCCTAATGACCAGCATTGCCCCTTAAATCCAACATGCAAGGACATGCAAGGGGATAGCATGGTCTTTTTCCCCTTACTCCATTAATAAACAAGAGAATTTTGGAAGAGGAGGCCATGTGGCCCTCCTCTCCTCTGCCCAAGACCATAGCTGAACTCCCCATTAACTCCTCAGCCGAATTCCAGCTGAAGAATTGATACTTGGCGGCTAGGAGGAGCAAACAAGGTGGAACCGAACCCCCCATCTCTAAACTCCTATAACCAGCCTCTCTCAGCCCGTTTCGACCCTTCCATCACCTTTAGAACGTTGAGAGCAGTCGAGCCAGTATATTGGAGCAAGGAGAACGATGCAGAAACAAGGATTCAAGAAGGGCCGCCGGAGCTCGCCACCGCCATGCCGCACCACCACCATACGCGCCGCCAAGCTCGCCTTTAGGCACGATTTCTCCCCCTCTCCCTCTGTGCTAGTCATCTAGGGTCTTAGCAAGGGTAGTCGGGCTCAATTGAGCCGATAGCCATGAGATTTTTCCCTCCTGAACTCTGATTGGGCTTCCTCCTGGGATCGCCGGAAAACCACACCTCCGGCCACCATTCCACCGCCAATCGACGGCCAACCCCTCAAATGAGGTGGTGGCGGCGGCAGATGGCCGGGGAGGGTAGTGGTTGGCTGGGATCAGGACCGTTTCCTCTGGGCCGTCGGCTAGAGGAAGGAGACGAAATCACAGCCGTTGATTTCGTCTCCTTGATCTCTATTGGCAGACCATAATAATTCTGCCTAGAATTATTCAGTGGTTTGCATGCAATATTTGAAGGCCTTAAAGGCCATTTTTGCAAAAATGGGCAGAGATAACTTTTGTAGCCCTATGAGTATACTTTCATTTGCAACTTGAATCAACTTACTTGGTGTAGTGTGGACACCAGAGTACTCTTTTTCCTAGGACTGCTCCTTGTGTAGGGCAGAAATTAATAATTCTGCCATTTGGCCTTGTGCATGTGGAGTTATGAGCCATGCAAGAGCTAGGCTAAAGACCTTAAGGGTGTGCCTTTAGCAAATTTGGGGTGGAGTGAGCGCCAAGCCTTGGGGGTTGACCCAATGGTTTTAGATGCTGGACATGGGTCCATGGAAGTAATATGACTGCCCAAAAGTTATTTGGGGATTTTTGGATACAAAAATCCCAAGATGTGGATATTACTAAATTGCCCCTAATTTAGGTTATAAGATGAAAGAGGGGTCATATGATTTTAGAATGAAGTGAAACTTAGGGTTTAGTCTCTGATTTCATTATTGGTGGCAGTATGAATTTTCTGAGAATTTATGGGAAACATTTCATGTTATAAATAGTCAAAATTACAAATATACCCCTTATGACTCTTGTGCAAATTCTGAGTTTTTATCGGTCTGATAAATTTGAGATAATTCACAGTAGGTCATGATGCTAGTATAAGCCTATGGTAATTTTATCAGAATTTATGAGTGATTACTTCTTTACTTCTTTTGTAATTTCATAAATATGTGCATTCAAAGATAAATTGAAATTGTGGGTTTAAAATGATTGGAAAATTGTGTTCTTCTGGAAATAGTGTTTATATGTCAATATGCAGCTACTGTAATTGTTCCAGAATTTTAGGAAGTCTAATTTCAGTACTTGTAGTGTAAAGCCATTTTGTCTCTCCTTTTTAGATAAATAGAAATTGTGGGTTTAAAATGATTGGAAAATTGTAATATTCTGGAAATAGTCTTTATATCTCAATATGAAGCTACTGTAATTTTTCCAAAATTTTAGGAAGTCTAATTTCAGTACATATAGTGCAAGGCCATGTTGTCTCTCCTTTAAAGATAAATAGAAATTGTGGGTTTAAAATGTTTGAAAAATTATGATCTTCTGGAAATAGTGTTTTTATGTCCATATGAAGCTACTGTAATTTTTCCAGAATTTTAGGAAGTCAAAATCTTGTACTTGATGTGTAAAGTTATTTTTCCATTCATTCATTGAAAATTTGGGATCATGGTTATTTAATTGCTGGAAAAATAAGAAATATTGGAAATCTTGTTGTCATGACACATTTCATCTCTGGAAGGAAATTTAACAAGTTTGAATTCACTAGCATGATACCTCCTTCACATATTAGATTCAGATTAGTAATTAATGAATTTTTATAGAGGCCAAAATTATATGAAACATGCTTGGATTTTGATCATCCCTTATTTTATCCACTATGAACCTATGATAAAAATTAGAAGTCATTTGGAAGTAATTTGACCAAGGTTCCATCATAGGAATCTAAGTTAGTATATGTCGTGGTCTGCGGATAGTAAAAACTCATTATGATGATTAGGTCAATAGAATCACAAAAGAAATCAGTGAGAATTGGATTATAACAAGAGATGAGTGTAGACCACTTAGAGGACTAAGAATTATTAGAGTTGAGCCCAAAAGAACGCTTGCTTAGGAGCGGGATGAAACATAAGGCGTGAAAACACTTAAGTTATGAAGAGTAATGAGAAGGTGAAATGATAAGAGGGTAACCTTATGGGTAGATACCAATAATACTAAGTGTCTTGAGAAAGGGAACTTTGGGGTATCATCCCATTGCAGTTCCTAGTACCGTAGCGAGCCCCTTACAGGGTAATCCTCGGGGAGTCCGAGATTAACCGTAAACCGTAGGGATAAGATGTTAAACAAGAATAATTTAATAACACACTCACCCACACCCCGTGGTTACGGGAGCTTAGTCGGTTTGGTGCTACGAGCTGTAAGCTCCGTGTTAGTATGAGCGGATTGATAAGTCAGGTGACCTTGCGACTCAGTAGTGTTTGTTGGTACGGATGGGTTGGTCCGGCGAGCCGGTGGCTCGGAAGGTTATTAATGACGGGTAGGTTAGCCCGGGGAGCTTATGGCTCGGAGATAGATAGTAGAACATGATGCATGTGCACGAAGGTGGTGGGTCTTCAGTATTGGACGGACGTTCACACCGACGTCAATACGTTGACTCGGCAAGTGTGGTATTTACACTTAGCCTTGAAAGTCTGGCGGTCCAGTCAGCAAGAGTACGCAGACGCTCCGCGGTTTTGCGTTGAGGCGTACGATAGGTCTAGGTTAGGTAGTGTGAATACCAACCTAGAGGTGGGCAAAGCCCAACCCACCGCTTCCGTTTGCCACTACGGGAGTATCCTGGGAGTCTTGCTAGCTCCAAAAAGGGGGAACTAAAGGTCTATGCGCATAGAGTCGTAGGGAGTGAGTTGCACTTGTATGAACATAGCATAACAGCATACCTTGCATATCATAGCATGAACATTGCATTTCAACCCCTACCCCTATCATATAAATTGGTATGGGACTTTTTATACGATAGGCCCCTGCTAAACGACCCCTTGGTCTATAGGTTTGTATGGGCATTCCTGTAAATCAATGGTTACTTTAAATCACTTTACTTGCGTCGCACTGCTTCTCTTGCTAACCTCTTTTACTGCTGTGATATTACTTTACTGCACTTAATACTGTATACTTGCTCATACTGCTAGCATAGAATTTATATGGATATACTCTTGTTAGCGTAGAATGTTTGTCACCTGCTACCTTCTTGATTACTCCACTTTGTTGTCCTCCGCTTCTTCCTCCCGCATGGTGCCTAGGAGTCGCGGGGGGAGGCGGGGACAAAATCGACTTAGTCTTTATGACTAACGGTCGGTTATGACCGTAGGTGTTCGAGGAGCTGGAGCACCGGCACGACCAGTCAAGACATGATGGCAGGATCTGAGGAGCAGGAGCCACGCAATACTTCTACTACAAGACAGGTGTTCGAAGATTTGAGAGTTGTTAGCTTCCGCATAGATGTAGAGTGAGAGAGTGAGATTTTGTTCTACCTTGGATATGTACTGGGCATAAGCCCCTTTTACTCTTTCATTTATTGTACTCATTGATGGACAGTTTACTTTTGGATATATATATATATATATATATATATATACAGATGCGTGTGATTGTGGACTTTTGTACTAGTTTTTCTTCTTATCTCTTGTTGGCCTGGTTGATCGTTCTTGCCGGCAGGATCGGCGTCTTGCGGAGGTGGCTAACTTGTGTGCTGGCATCTCTGTAAGGCGGCAGTTCTGGGCATAAGATCCGAAAGCTCTCCAGGTGCGAGAGAGGGATCTTACATTTATAATGGCCTAAATTTTTCCCCGCGACAGATGATCGATGCAGCCGTCGGGGGAACGTTAAACAACAAAACCCCGGCGGCCGCTCATGCTCTGTTCGAGGAAATGGCCATGAACGCCTATCAATGGAATGCGCCTAGATCTCGCCCTGCCAAACCGGCCGGGATTTATGAAGTGGATGCCACTGCTCACCTAGCCTCGCAAGTGGAGCGGCTAAGTAAGCAAGTGGCGGAGATGACTGCTTCCTCCTCCACTCCCGCTTGGCTTAATAATAATAATAATAATAATAATAATAATAATAATAATAATAATAATAATAATAATAATAATAATAATAATAATACTTTTGTCGAAGAAACTGTAGATTACCTAGGCAACCCAGTTAGGCCCCCAATTGTAAATCCGCAAGGATTTCCGCAAGGATTTCCAAATGGATTTCAGCGTCCACCTCCAAAATCTTCTCCGCTCGAAGATATTTTTGCTAAATACGTTGCGTCCACCGAGACAAATATCCAGAATATTACCAGATCGATTAAGAATTTCGAAAATCAGGTGGGACAACTGACAAAGATGGTCTCCGAGCGGCCATATGGAGCTCTGTCATGGAACACGGAGCCAAACCCCCGAGAAACTGCCAACGCCATAAATCTTCGCAGTGGCAAGGAGGTAACCTCCCCAAAATGGGTCGAGCCTAAGGTACATGTTTTGACACCGACCACTACACCCTATCCTTCAATAGATAAATCACCGAGTCTTCCGATTGTGCTGAACGTTTCTTGCTCGCCTCTTCCTTATCCCTCAAAAATAAACAACGAGCGGAAGGACGAGCAATATCGAAAATTCTTACAAATTTTTAAACAAATTATAATAAACGTTCCCTTCTGCGAGGCACTCTCCCAAATGCTGAAATACGCGAAATATCTTAAAGGGTTGCTTTCTGACAAAAAGAAACTCGAAGATGTTTCGCGGGTTTCCCTTAACGCGGACTGCTCGGCTATTTTCTTTAACAAATTCCGCCAAAATTGAACGACCCGGGACGGTTCTCCATCTCGTGCCTCTTCGACAATATGTTAGTAATGTATGCTTTAGCAGACTTGGGCGCCAGCATCAATTTGATGCCTTTTTATCTTTTAAAACAACTCGATGTGGGCGTCCCAAGCCCGACAAAGATGAGTATCCAACTTATGGATAACTCGATAAAGTACCCTATAGGGGTAGTGGAGGATGTTCTGGTCCATGTAGACAAGTTTATCTTCCCGGTAGATTTCGTCATCCTGGACATCGAGGAAGATGCTGAGGTACCTATCATCCTCGGTCGCCCCTTCCTCGCCACCTCCCGTGCGCTAATAGATGTCAGTAATGGTCTCCTCCTCCTTCGGGTGGGAGACGACGAAGTTACTCTGCACGTTAATCCCTCACTACAACACTCCCTATCAGACGATGATCCCGGTACTTTAGTTTAGTCAAGCAATGCGACGGTAAACAAAGCGCTCGTGGGAGGCACCCCATATTTATCTAATATTTTTATTATGCTTTTTATCTATTTTTGCAGGGTTTCTAACGACCTCGCCAACTTTAATTCAGGGAAGCCTTTTTGCTCCCTCTTTCCTTTTGTATATATTGCAATGTTACTTCCTCTTCTTCATACTTACATTACAACATTGGGGACAATGTTGGGTTTTAAGTATGCGGATGTTCTACTATCTTTATTTAAACAAAAACTAAAAAAAAAATTTCATGTTTTTAAAAACTTTAAAAACAAATAAAAAAACCTGAGAAAAAAAACACTTAAAAAAACAATTTTCCCTATTTTATTCTGCATTTTGCTTACTTTTGTAAATATAAGCTTAAACAAAACTACAAAAAAAATTAAAGAAAAATTGCAAAACCCCAAAACATTTCAAAAAAAATTGCAAAACCCCAAAACATTTCAAAAAAAAAATTTATATATAACTATATAGTAGTTGAAAAACAAACAAAAATCCAAAAAAATAATAAACTCAACTTTACTTTTATTCTTAAAGCATTTAGTTTCGAGAGTATACGTTTGTGGATTTTCATAATCGCTAGTTTTACTATTTATTTATTTATCTAAGATCGATAGATTTAAACGTTCGGGGTTAAGTTTTAAAGAATATCTTGTGTTTTTAATTTAAATAGAGGCTTTGTTTTCAAGCACTACTTCTACTAGTTAAAATAGAGACATGTGTATTATGTTGGCAAAACAACTTTAGACCCCAATTATCTCTACTTTATGTCTTTAGGAATCTAGGAATTTTCAAATTACCAAGGTTGCTCTCAAACCTTTTTTTTATTATTTCTAAGAATTTTTTCTCGCAAACCCCTTTGTATGCATCGCAAGAAAAATAAAAGAAGAAAAAGATCCTATGTCAATGGGAATAAGACTTCATTCCGTAAATATAGGAACCCAATAAAAATTTTAAATGATCTTATGTCAATGGGAATAAGATTTCGTTCCGTAAACATAAGCATTGGGTTATTAAAGCAAAAGAAAAAACAAACAGTTTTCCCTCGTATATCACGGTGAGCACCAAAGAAAACTAAAAAGGAAAGGTGGAAAATAACAAACCACCACTCCTAATTCAAGTACTCTTCTTTTGCCATAGCTTTTTACCCCCTTTCCCTTAGCCGATTTATTATTTCTGGACTTAATTCAAAAAATCCTTTGAGACCATAATTAGTAAATTGCACATTTCCTTCACATTTCTTTAAACAAAGTTATTATAATTTCGATCTAATCTCATTTACTAATGATTGCAATTTTGTTTGATATTTGGTTAATTAAGAAGTCTTTTGGCTAGGACATTTCTTTCTACTTAAATCATTTGCATAATTTAGGACTTAACTCTTATTACTCCGAATTTTTATTTTTCAGTCTCTTATGATTAAAATAAAACGATAGCTAAAAATTAGAACTTATGTTAATCCCATATAGATCTCTCTTACTTTTGCTCTGGAATAGCAAAAACTTAAGTATGGGGGTATTTGATAAGTAATCAAACATATGTATTTTTAGTATTATTATTAGTATAATTTTAATTAATATTGTAAATTTTCTATGTAAATTAATGAATAAATTGCTTGTTTTATCATTTTTTGTTACTAACTTAGTTTTATTTTTGTTTTTGCAGATTTTGGCAATTTTTGTCAAGTCACGCCCTGAGTCACGCCCGTGACCCAAGGGCGTGTAATTTTAAAACGCCAATCTCTCTGCGTTCGACGAACGTCGAGCTGTGTTCGACAAATGATCTCTGCCCTGCGTTCGACGAACGTCGAGCTGCGTTCAACGAACAATCTCTGCCCTGCGTTCGACGAAATCGAGCTGCGTTCGACGAAAGCGCTCTGCCCAGCGTTCGACGAACGGCGTCCAGCGTACGACGAATCCCTCTCAGCGTCCAGCATTCGACGAACGGCGATCTGCGTTCTATGAACTCTCTCTATCCAGGCGTTCGAAGAATCCAGCCACACGCCAGCCATCACGCCCCAGTCAAAGCAGATATGTGTCGCGCACTGTCACGCCCGTGACACTGCAGGTCACGCCCGTGTGCATCCATGTTTGACGGCCAGACCTTCCAGAACACGGCGGATGCGACCCCTAAAGCACACGCAAATGTCACGCCCTAAGTCACGGCCCTGACAAGTGTTGTAATGTTATTTTGAGTTCTTTTGAGTGATTGTGAGTTTTCTTTATGCAATTAAGTTTATGTTCGTTTGTAATTTTTGCCTTTTAGAAATAAAATGTTGTTTTCTCATTTGGATCATCTTCCTTTTTATTTATGTTAGTGTGTGTGTGTGTGTATGAGAATAGTTTTATTGCTTTCATAACTTAGTTTATTGCTTTCATAATTTAGGTTTATTGCTTTCATAAAAATAGTTTATCGCTTTATTTATCGCTTTCGTTTAAACGCTTTCTTTTGATTTAGTCTTTTTATTACAAGTAGAGTGCGTGCGTATATGAGATAGTGTTTTTCTTTTTTTGTAACTTAGCTTTATTTCAGTCTTTATATAACTGCTATATACCACCCCCATCTTGAATAAGAGGCTAATTTACTTTAGCACTTAATTAAGTCGGTTGGGACGGATATTATTTCTACACCTTTATAACTCTTTTCATTTCTATACCACCCCCATCTTGAATAAGAGGATAATTTCCTTTAGCGCTAGTTTAAGACGGTTGGGACGGATACTATTACTGCTTTTATATAAGTCTTTTCATTTCTCTTTTTATCCACTTATATCCGCTTAAATAATTAAATGTGTATTTTCTTATTAATGTCGTCTCCATTCCGATGAGTGGCTAATTTCCTTTAGCGCACGATGTCGAAGAGCATTGGGACACAAAAATAGTTTTTCTAAAAAAATAAAACATCTCTTTCTAAAATAATTAACGCTTAAGGTTTACCCGAGAATAACGTTGAGTGGAGCCACATAATCGATGTGTGGTTTTCATTTCCGTCTCCATACACTAGTTAGCCGAGAGGCTCGTGCGTACGGACTGATCGCTCACGGGTAAAGAGAAGTGCACTCTACCCTCGAGAGAGGATGAGGTAAATCTCCCGAATTGGAAGTAAAAACCCAATAGCGGGGTTCACAACATAAGGCGAGTATTAAGAAGATTCGATGGTCAAAAATTCATAATCTCAGGTGGGCGTACCCTCGAGAGAGGAGCGTTCATAATTATGGAACCTCCACGGCCAAGCCGTTTTAATGTTTTGAAAAGTCATCACTTTTACTTATAAAAAAGGCTATTCTCGTCTCAAGGTAATTCGACATCGGGCCCTATTATTATCATCGTTTAGAACTCTAGTTATACGCTTATCATTCGTTTTTAAAAACCCACATTAAAAACTTATTCCGATAAAATAATTGTTCGTTCCTCAATGTAGCTTAATCCACACGATCCGCGGAAATATACGACCTCGATATTTTCTAAAACAAAATATCCTGTATTACTCACGATAAGGTATACTTGCCTTTATTATATGATTAGTTCGGATTAAAATTTAAACAAAAACTGTTCAAACCAAATTAGTGCAAAACTATCCTTTGCTATTTAAAAATCAATAGAATTCGGCGTTGTAGCCGAGGCGTAATCATCAATATTTCGAAAGCAGAAAAAGACCATTACTTCTATCTTTCGATAGGATAACGGTTAATTTCTCAAAGTAAAAGTACTTGCGAGACTCTTCGAAAATATCCGTCGAAATATAATCTCGTCAAATAAAGGTTAACCAAAATAATTAAAAAGAAAACAATCTGAGCCAACCATCAACTAGGTCTGGGTAGGACTTAGGGCATAAATTCGCCTCGTGTTGGCGACTAGATCTAGGTTAGGTCTAGGGGGTGCTCGAGGCCATATCCGGGGAAGGGTTGGCTAGAGCGGCTTGAGGCCATATCCGGGGAAGGAGCGGCTAAAGCCAACTGGTTCGTGGGGATACGTGTCGGTATAGAAAACAAAACGAGTCTTTCATATTTCGCTTTGATTTCTAGTGTCATTGAAATCTAATTTTGTAATCAATTTTATTAATAATAATCATGTCTATCTTTGTGTAATAAAATTGATTTGATCTTCATTTCTCTAAATTGTTTACTATCCTCTCCTTCATTATAAAACAATTTAGATCTTCATTCAAAATCACTATTTTGATCTCATATCATATGCAAGTATTTCAAAATATAATATAAGTTTTTAAAACCCTTATTCACCCCCCCTCTAAGGGCGCCTACCGATCCAACAGATGTATCATAGATCGAATTGGAGTCAAAGGTCAAGCATGACCCAATAGAACTAGGGGTACCACCCTGGGTCCAATGAGGTCATGCATGGTCAATCACAACCTAATTGGATCAATGGTGTTACCTTGAGTCCAATTGGGACACATGGGGTCTATTAAGTCATTCATGGCCTAATTGGGTCAAAGCTTATTGGACTCAGTAGGGTCATCCTTGGGTCTGGGCACAGTCGAGAGGTTCACTGGCTTCAAGGATACCCTAGTTAGCACATCAAGATTCTTTCAAATTTTCATTTAGCTTGTTTGAGATTCACAGAGCTAGATTTAAGCATTCCGTACTTTTGCAAGCATGTAATTGGTTTTTGAAGATAGTAGAAAAGTAAGTTCAACAAACATATTATTGCACAAAAAATGAAGTTGATCTTCAAAACATATTTCTCATAAAAATGAAAGCTGATTTTAAAGATTTAAGCAAGAGAAAAAGGGAACCAAATGAATCATGTTAACCATGCATTTCTACACCTAATGCAAACTTTTACTTTTCTAACTTGAAAAAACTCCACGCAACATTTTTGTTATTTTCAATTCATAGTTTATATATGATCTCCAAGTTCAGAACTCCATCAAATTTAATTTTACAATACTGCTTTTTTTTTCTCTATATGTGGTGAACAGTTTTAATTACACATAAAATTTTAAAATATATGATTTGCGGTTAAGAAAATATTGTGGATACATATTTAACTTTACGGTTAATAATTACCATAAATTATACTACTGTTGTGGGTCGTTTAACGCACTTACGGAACGATCGAGGCGGACCGTCTTAGCTCGAGAGTGAGACGAACGTGCAAATAGTTAAAAAAGAACCAACAGCACACAACAAAACTTGTACGTGGAAAACCCGAAAAGAGGAAAAACTGTGGGTCAGGCCCAGCTCGAACAAAATCAACTAGTAGCAGCTGAGTATAATGATTAGATTTTTAGAGGGTAACAATCCACCACTCATTTACAAGTATTTCCTAGTATCCGGTGCTAAGCAGAATAGAGTGCAGTGGAGCTCACACTAGAGCAGTTACCAGAGGGCAGCGAGCACGCGGGAAGCGCGTGTCGAGCCAAAGAATGAGTGTTGAGCCGAGTCTTCGTGCCTTGGAGCTGGACTTAAGTTTGCAACTCTTCGTCGGAAAATCTTAGAGTTCTTTTTTGTTCCCTCAAATGAAGACTTTGACCCACGATTTATAGTTTTTAGGGGGCACACAAATAATTGTGTTTTCTTGGATAATGAACTGGCGAATTAGAACTCACGATTTAGGTCCCTTGGACCACCATTTTAGGGATATGACGCATTTGCCCCTTGGGCAGCCCGAGCAGCTTGGGCAGCCCGGTCAAGCCCACCGGTGGAGACAACTGCGGCGAGGGTGGCGCGTGCGATCTGTTAGGTTTATTATTATTAATATGTTCACGCGTATCAGGACCGACTCGGAACGACCCAACAGGTTCCTTGTCACTAGGGTTAGGCTCTATGCTGGAGATACGATATAAGGCCATTCCACAATTGATGAGCCTTAGTGGACTATCTTGAGCGGAGCCTCAACATTCTCAAGATAACTTGTTTTTAGGGTTTTCCGCTCATATGCTCCGGCGCCGCTCAAACTCTCTGCAAGAAAAATCGCAAAATCGCAATGATTTCCGCTAGTCTCTCCCATTTTCAATCGCGCGATTCCTCTCCCAGATCTCCTTCGCCGCTGTTGTTCTCGTCGGGCATTCCCTGTCATCGATCGAGAGGAGAGATCACAGGCCGCCATTCAGAATCTATCGCTGATCTAGGGCATCTGCTCTAGGAAGGAGATCAACCTTTTTGCTATTGCTCTGTCGTTGCTGATCGCGAGGAAGGAAGGTTCCAAGATTGCAAGGTTCCAGATCTGTTCTTTCTTGCCGCCGATCGCAAGGTTCCATTCCAGATTTCACGATTTCCTGTGAGTTCTTCCCGTCGTCGGTCGTGGTTTCCAATCCAGATCTCATGGTTTCCTAGAGTTTTTCTAGATTTGCAAGGTTCCAGATTTTCTGCATCCTCATCGTCTGGATCTGTGCATCTTCCATCAGAGATCGAGAAGGAAGCAGACTGTTGTTTGGGTTCTGTGCTCCTTCCACCGGAAAGAGTTGATCCGGCTGCCCCTAGATCGTCCTCTAGAGGAAGAAACGGTTTTGTTCCAGTCGCCATCAGTTTGAGGGATAACAGTTCCCGTCGAAGAAATTTACAGCTCTGGTTGGGGAAAAGGATCTGAGCTGCAAGTTCTTCTCGGAAGAATTAAAATCCAGATTTTTAGATCTTGAATTTCTTCAGATCCACCGGAGGAGGAGCAAACATCTACTATATTGGATCTGATTTTCTCGCTGCGTCTTCGACAAGATCAGGTGACCCCATTCTAGAATTTTATTTCTGTCTTTAATTCTAGCTAAATATCGAAGAAAAGTGCGCTCGACGTCGCCATGCTCTAGTCGTTCGACACGTCCAATTTCCTCAGTTGGAAAATACAAGTCCAACTAGGAATGAAGGAACGCGACATCTTCTACACAGTTCAGAGCGATTTTGCATCTTCTGTCGAGGGTGCAGACGAATATCAGTGGAACAAGGATGAGGATTTCTACAGGGACTACCTGTTGAATTCCCTCAATCCTCATCTCGCACTGACCTACCACGCCTACAATTCCACAAAGGAGATCTGGGATCGTCTCAACACGCACTTCTAGAAGGAGGAGGTGTTGTCCAAATCGCTCATTGGGGAGAAGTTCTTCAACTTCCGCCTCAAAGCAAACCTGTCGGTCACCTCCCAGATCATAGAACTGGAGAACTTGCACAATAAGCTGGAGGACTATCAGTCAAAGATGGACGATAATCTGTTCGTGTACTTGATTCTGCGCAAGCTACCTGTGGAGTGGCTGACCTTCAAGACAGAGATGCACAGGCGGAGGGAGAAGATTACTCTGGATGAACTCAATAGGTTCATTCACATAGAGGACCAGAACATCGCTGGAAAGAGCGCAAAGCAGGTTGTTCAGCCCCCACAGGCTGTCAACTTCATTTCTTGACCTAATAAGCCTCCTCGGAAGCCCTCGACACCTAAGGGTGACACCCCTGCCCAGTTGGCGGTCAAGAAACCTTCTCTCAATAGGAAGAAGGGTAAATGTCATAACTATCGCAAGTGGGGTCACTGGTCCACTGACTGTAGGGGTCCGAAGAAGCAGAAGGATGAAGCTCCACAATAGGCGGCACACATGGTGGTCGACACCTCTGATCCCAAGTCCTTTGTGGCTATGATCGGAATCAGTCGCCACAGTGCGTCTTCTGAGTGGTGGATGGACAGCAGTGCCACTTGTCATGTTACCAATGACAGAGGTCTTCTCACTGACGTCAGAGCAGTCCGAGACCGAGTAGAGAACTACAATGTAGGAGAGACAGTCGTTACTCATGCTGGGATGGCCAAGCTCGTCCTCTCTTCAGGTAAAATTTTAATTTTGCAAAATGTTAAATTAGTTCCAAATTTAACTAAGAATTTAATTTCTATGAGTTTGCTTGATAAGTCCGGAATGTCTTTCACAACCATAAGCGGTAGAATAACTCTAACTATTAATTCACATTACTTTAGTTGTGCTTACCTAATCAATGGAATGTATAGACTTAGCCTAGAAAATGAGTGCATAAATCAAGTGAGTTTGTCTCTGTTAGATCCAAAGCTACTTCAC
Source organism: Dactylorhiza incarnata (assembly GCA_033032865.1). Lineage (NCBI taxonomy): Eukaryota > Viridiplantae > Streptophyta > Magnoliopsida > Asparagales > Orchidaceae > Dactylorhiza > Dactylorhiza incarnata. The sequence continues at coordinate 2,835,440 of JAWHQI010000235.1, read as the reverse complement.
AATAGACTTGGACACGTTCACTACAAGAAGATGCGTGATCTAGCTAAGAGTCACAACATTCCCTTAGATTTCTCTATTCGATTTGATAGGTGCGAGGTTTGTGCCCAGACCAAAATAACTAGAAACCCTTACAAGACCATTTCTAGGAGCACACAACTTTTGGAATTGATTCATTCCGACCTCTGTGACTTTCGTAGTCATGCCACTCGAGGGGGAAGGAAGTATCTAATTACCTTCATTGACGATTTCTCCAGATTTTGTCATGTCTACCTATTGAAATCGAAAGAGGGGACCTTTGAGACATTTAAAATCTTCAAATCTCGGGTAGAAAACTAATTAAATTCAAAGATTAAGAGACTTAGAAGTGATCGAGGAGAAGAATACACTACAACTGGGTTTAGGGAGTTTTGCGCCACTGAGGGAATAATCCTTGAAACTATAGCTCCTTTTTCACCCCAATCAAATGGCATTGTTGAGCGTAAGAATAGAACTTTGACAGAGATGTCGAATTCTATGCTCCTGACCGCTGGCATGCCCAATTCTTTCTGGGGGGGAAGCAGTCCTTACTGCAAATCATATTCTGAATAGAGTGCCTCACTCAAAGCTCAGTTCTACTCCTTATGAGTTGTGGCACGGTCATCCTTGTAGATATGACACTCTTAAGACTTGGGGCTGTATCACCTATGTGCGTATACAAGACCTTAAAAGTCCTAAGGTGGGACCTAGAATGACAACCTGTGTCTATCTAGGTAGTGCAGAAGACAGTGCAGCTGACCGGTTTCTGGATCTACCCACTAATTCAGTGATAGAGTCTAGAGATGCTATCTTCTTTGAACATAAATTTATCAAAGATCATGGCCTAACTGTCCCTGGATCTACTGACATGATCTCAGAATCTATTGTAGAACCTGAAGTTGGCCCCTCTGTCAATGATCCACAACTATTAGAGGTGGAACGTGTTCCTCTTAGAGTATCTACAAGAGATAGAATCCCTAAGGATTTTAGTGAGAACTTCATCACCTACCACTTAGAGGATGATTCATTCTCCTATCAGGAAGCCATGAGATCGAGAGATGCATTAATGTGGGTAGAAGCTATCGATGATGAGATGAACTCACTGCTACAAAACAATACCTGGCATCTAGTGGACCTACCAAAAGGAGCTAAAGTCCTGGGATCAAAATGGGTACTGAAGAAGACGTTACATAGTGATGGGACTATAGCCAGATACAAAGCACGTCTAGTAGCTACGGGTTATAAACAACAAGGGGGAATTGACTACTTTGATGTCTATTCACTTGTATGTCACCTATCTACTATTAGAATTCTCCTAGCCTTAGCCTCTATCGAGAATTTCATAGTCCATCAGATGGACGTGAAAACAGCCTTTTTGAATGGAGAGCTAAATGAAGAGATCTACATGGCACAACCTGAAGGTTATGTCCATACAGATCTAAAGGATAAAGTGTGCAAACTCGATAAATCAATCTATGGGCTTAAACAAGCACCTAAGATGTGGCACATGAAGTTTGATCAAGTGGTAAAGAGCTTTGGATTTCAGTATAGTCTCTCAGACAAGTGTCTCTATTACCACTTGATGTCAAATCAAAGATTCATCATATGCCTATATGTGGATGACATGTTGATCCTGGGGTCAGACCTTGCTGTCATGAGGGATATTAAGTCCGCTCTCGCCAAAATGCTTGATATGAAGGACCTTGGTCCTATCGATACCCTACTAAGTATGAAATTAAGAGTAGACAAGGGACGTGTCACTCTAAGTTAAGCTCACTACATAGAGCAGATTCTTAATACCTGGGGTTATAAAGATTGTAGGCCCGTTGAAACACCAACTGATCCGAAAGTCAAGCTAAGTCTGAATGAAGGGACAAACATTGATCAAGTCAAGTACTCAAAGATCATTGGAAGTCTCATGTACGCCACAAGTTACACTAGACCAGACATTGCTTTCTCCGTAAGCATGCTAAGTAGCTTTACCAGTAGTCCAGACAAAGTGCATTGGGATGCCTTAGACCAGATGATGAGGTACCTCAAAGGTACTAAAGATCACGCTCTGTGCTACGCTGGTCACCCTCCTACTTTGGAAGGGTACTCTGATGCCTCCTGATGTTCAGAATTTACAAACAGCAAGTCCACAAGTGGATTTATATTCACATTGGGTGGCGCTGCAGATACTTGGAAGTCCAAGAGACAGACTTGTATAGCTCTGTCGTCTATGGAAGCCGAGTTGTTTGTCTTAGCTTCAATTGGTGAAGAGGCAGACTGGATCAGGAATTTTATTTTAGACATTCCATTGTCTAGACTTCAAGTCAATTCCTTAAGTCTGTACTGTGATAATCAGGGAACAGTCCAAGTTGTTAAGAATGTCCTCTTTAACACTAAGAGATGACATGTACGACTGAGACACGCTCTTTTGAATTATCTTAAGGAACAAGGCATTATTACTTTGGTCGATGTGCGGTCGAAGGATAATCTAGCTGATCCATTGACGAAAGGAATGCCCTGAGACCGTTCAATCAAAATAATGGGGGAAATGGGACTTAAGGCAGTTTGAGACCAACCTTAGTCCGAATGTTTTGATTCCTTCCTTTGTCAAATCTAGCAAGTTGTGCCCGTTGATACTTTGGTTGCTAAGTACGAATCTGGTTGGTTGTTTCATTACACATTTGATGTTAACAACCTCATCCAGATTCGTCTTCCTTAACTTGGAGGAGAGTGTTTTTCCACATTTGATAACACGGTCTGACTTATTTTATACCTTCTCCTGTTGATTGGTTCCAGTCCTCATTTGATGAGTTCCAATCAACTATAGAAGAACAGTAACCAGGATATCACACATAGGAACACAGATATAGCTGCGTTGTCCAGAAGTCTGAAACCATTTCGTTTGGAAATAGTTAATAGATTCTGCGGTTAAACCTGAAATACTCTACCTATATCCTCTAAGCATAATTAAAGTACTACGTTCTTATATACAGAACTAGATACATATATATTTTCCATAGTTGAATTTATTCTGAATAAAGTTCTCTGTTGGAAATTACAGGAAATGTTACTGCATGAGGAGCACATGCAGACTGGGATCCTGAGAAGGATGATCTGCTAGATGATGGTTTCTAGAGTATTTGTTTGGTTCCTTTCTCTGACTTAGAGCACTGTTTAGCTCTCTTTACCTGTTTTGTTTGGACTACTTTTTACTCTTTGTTAGTCATGAGACATTAGGTCTTCTGGTACCTATCTCCTTAATTATACTTTGATTTTGATGTGATGTTGCTTAGTTTATGCTCTATGCTTATGCGTGCATACATACTCCTGCTTCTTTTAGTCCAATATATTATAACAGGTACTTGCGGACACGGTTGTGTAATGAGTCTTACTGGTTGAACACTACACACACCAACCATTTTCCAACGTCGGTATACCGCGGACATAGGAGGAGATTGTTAGGTTTATTATTATTAATATGTCCGCGGGTATCAGGACCAACTCAGAATGACCCAACGGGTTCCGTGTCACTAGGGTTAGGCTCTAAGCTGGAGATAGTATATAAGGCCATTCCACATTTGATGAGCCTCAGTGGACCATCTTGAGCGGAGCCTCAACACGATCTGCAGGGGTGCGCGTACGGACGGGCGCGCGTGCAACACATGCGTATTTTTTTAATCTAAGCCAAAAAATAGGAGGAAAAAAAGAATGGGACGGTGAAACGCTTACTATTTTATGTGGTTTATATATACATACATACTATTCTAAAAATAAATATGGTGGTGTGCGAATAGCATGAGATCAAAAATCCCCAAAAACTTTGGACCGTCCAGCTATGGCATCATAATTCTGGAACCGCTTGATTTAGGCTGCAAATAGCCAAAACTTGATTAAATAGGTCTCCCAATAGCCAATAATTCAATTCCAGCTATCAGCCTTCCCGATCAAAACCCGATCCTATGCATCCCCCCCCCCCCCCCCCCGCCCTTTGTCATCCGCCGACGCCGCCGGAGCCACCGCCGGCTTGACCGAAGCCCACCGGAGAGGTCGTCGGACCCCGACGAACCTGCCAGGGTTGGTCCAGCGGAGCTCCGGAGGGGCCACCGTCGGTGGTGGCCCTGACTGTGAGGCCCAGATCGGATCCTCATGGCCAGGTCCACCGCCAGCGGTGGCCATGCCGGAGCGCCGCCGGACAAACCCCGGCAGGTTCACCGGGGTCCGGCGACCTCACCTGTGGGCTTCGGTCTAGGCGGCGGTGGCAACAGACGTAGGGGGGGGGGGGGGCGGGAAGGTTGTCTAAAAAAAATCGTAAAAAAATTTTATAACATAATATATATATTATAATTTTTAAAATTACATATATTTTAAAAATTATAATATATTATTGTTGCTGTTCACTCGGGTGCCTTGGTAGACCTGTCTAATTGAACCACCTTAGCTCGGAAGCGAACCGAGCGCGCAAACAGTCAAAGAGTAAGCTAGTAAGTGGCACAAGGACTTTTAACGTGGAAAACCCAAAAAATGTGAAAAACCACGCGGTCGGAGCTGTGCCGACCAACTTCCACTATTTTCTGGGGGATTACGATTAGAGACTTAGAGCTCGAATGCGATAGGTCGCTGCTCGTTACAGTGAGAGAGAGAGAGAGAGATCTCCAAAGGTGATAGACCACCTCTCGGAAAGCTAAGTCTTTTTCCTTCTGAGTACAGATGTGAGAACAAAAGTGAGAATGCTGGTGAGAACAAAAGTGAGAATCGAGTCGCCTTTCAGGAGAAAGGAAATCTCCAAGTCCACGAAGGAGATCTTCAAGCCCCGAAGGAGATCTTCAAGCACCAGAGGAGAATTCCAGAGAAATTTTAAAAGGAGCTCTCTCGGGTGCGGAAGGCCCAGTCCCTTGAAATGAAGGCTCTGGGCTCCTTTTATTGCTTTAGCCGTGGGTAGCCCGGTAATTTTGCCGTGGTACCCACCGTAACCACCAGGCGAGCGAATCACGCTGGTCGATTTGGAGCACATTGATCGCCATTTTTTGTAAATGACCCTCTCGCCCTTCGGGTAGTTCGGGCAGTTCGGGCAGCTTCGTTGAAGGTAAAAAAGGTGACAAGCGAGTCCTGCAATCTGAGAAATTAAGAAATGTTAACTGCGCGCGCGTTCAGAATTTGGGAATGTTCTGAGTGCATTCAAAATGTGGAAATGTTCTGAGAGTGCGGGGAAGCCTTCTGAACACACGGGGAAGCATTCTGAGCGCGCAACAAACTCGACAGTGTTCTGAGCGTGCAGCGAACTTGGGAGCATTGTAAGAGAACGGAGAGGCATTCTGAGCGCGCAACGAGCGTAGAAGCGCTCTGGGCGCGTAACAAACTTGAGAGCATTCTGAGTGAACGGAGAGGCGTTCTGAGCGTGCAACAAGCGCAAGAGCGCACTGACCGCGCAACGAACGCGAGAGCGTTCTGAGCGAACAGAGAGGCATTGTGAGCGTGCAACGAGCACGGGAGCGCTTTGATCATGCAACGAACATGAGAGCATTCCGAGAGAAAGGAGAGGCATTCTGAGCGCGCAACGAGCGCGGGAGCATCCTATGGCGAATGGGGAAATGAGATTGCGCCCCAAAGGGGGAACTGGGTTCCAGCCCGGCGCTCCGCGGGACCCCTACAGGAGAGGGGCGGTTTGGTCTCATCCGCACGGGGTTGTTGGATTGATAGGCGCCCTTAGAGGGGGGTGAATAAGGGAATAAAATTCTTTTTGAATTCTTAGATGATTAACTAAATTGTTTTATAATAGGAGAAGACAAAATAACAATTTAGCTAAATTAAGAGAATATCATAATATCCAAGTTTAGAAGCAAGTACTAAATTGTTTTATGATGAAAGAGATTGAAATAAGCAATTTAGGTATAGTGATTTGAATTGAAAACTTAGTAACCAATATTTTAGAGATTATGCCAAAGGAGAGAAATCAAGTAAACACAAATAGAGACATGATTGTATTTATATAAACAGGTGTTTACATATATTTGATTTCAATATCGCTAGAAATCTGAGGCGTACAAAAGTAAGTATCTTTTCATTTTCTATACCGACTTGTATCCCCACAAACCGGTTGGCTTTAGCTTATCCTTCCCCGGATATGGCCTCAAGCCGCTCTAGCCAATCCTTCCCTGGATATGGCTTAGAGCACACCCTAGATCTAATCTCCTAGACCAAGTCGCCAACTCACGCGGTGAATTACCCCCTAAGCCGCGCAAGTACCTAGTCGCCAACACAAGGCGAATTCTCTAAACGGTTACAAAAATATATAGAATGAAAGTAAAGATAACAACAATAAAAACTCCCTATATGAGATCTTCTAAAGTCGGAGGTGAAGGATCGATGTAGTCTGAGCGAGGTCAAAGTGATCGCCCTTCGGATGTAGCGTGATGTAGTCCTCCTTCAGAATTCTCCTTAAGCTTTTTATGGGAGATCCATCTTCGGCAGCATAGCAGCAATAGAATTGTGGCACAAGCAATCTCTCTAGGATGGATAGCCAAAATGAACTAAATTGGCTCTTTTTATTGACCTTGGAGCTAGCGCCTGCGGTAGCACCTATCGCCTACGCTATCATTCGTGTAGAGCGGTTGTGAAACCATCGGCGTCGTGGCGCTTTGCACAAACTTGAGTTAGCGCCAAGCGGTAGCGCTAGCGCTTATGGTAACCGCTAGCGCTGGCGGTAGTGCTTAAGCTCAGTTTGTTGGTTCCAAGCTACTTTCTACCTGTGTAGTATTGCACCTATAGTTCCCGCACACTATAAACACACGACAAGCAAGACCAAATACAATTTGGGATTTGTTATTCTCAAACAAAGGGATATGACACACATGTCTAACAATCTCCCCCTTTTGATAATAATAAATCCTCTTAGCAATAAATCAACAAAGGTGTTTATGGTATATGATAAGCGAGATAAAAGTGCAACTATAGTATATGATAAGAATGTGAATAGTGCATACTCCCCCTATCTTAATGCTCTCCCTACATAAATGCAATTTAAGTTTTACTCCCCCTAAATTACAAGAATTAGTCTCCCCTTAATCTTCTAGATTTCTCCTCTAAATTTCTTCAATTAATCTCCCCCTTTTGGTATTATCAAAAGAAGGTGGGGTGAGGCTAGCAAGGAGGCACTCCTTATAAATGATAAATCATGATCGACCTTTTGTAATATATAAAATGATAAAGAGTTTAAGCATAGTATATAAGAGATTTCAAATAAAAAGATAAGAGTTGTAAGCAAGTGGAAGATTATAAGAGACATCTTTTTGTAAGCATGAAAAGCATAAATATAAATATGAGTTTAAGTTCAAAATGTAAAGATGTTTTAACCTTTTTGAAATCTCAAAGTTTTTCATAAAGATACCAAGTATGAAATGAACATATCAAAAAAAATTATACTACAATGTTACTTAATTTCAAGTTTAAGAGATACAAAATATTGTAGAGATCATGCTAGGTTATCTAGTGCATTTCTTATATAAAGAGTAGTACAGATAAAGCATTAGAATCCAATACTCATGAGAAGAAGTGTTATGAAAGATAATGAAGTGCACATAAGTGTATTTTGAGGAATGTTAACAAATGATTTAAATCACAAAATACAAGACATATGTAGAGTAAAGTGCACAATACAACACAAGTATATTACTTTCACACACTTTTAATGCACATAATTTTTAACAAAGTGGTGTAATAACCAAGGTTTGCACAAGACATTTTACTATTCTTTCCAAGGTGCTCAACCTCACAATGCTTATGAAGACTTATTAAGAGGTTCAAGTAGTGCTTGGTGGAGTTATATTTGTCTATTTTTTGTTCACTTTTGTGAGACAACATTCTCCGAATACACTTGTTTTGCAAACCCAACATAATTTATTTTAAACCACTTTTCTTAATTTTTAAGTGCAATTCAAATGTAGTGTAGATAATAAACTTATGCAAATTTTAATTCATTGTACAATTACAATATACAAGCAAGCATTTTTAGATTTAAACACACATGTACATTACCAAACATAAGTGAGTGTAAACGTATCATTATCAATCATAATACATTTACTCATACTTTGAGGCATGCTAAGCTTGGTTCTACACATATTTTTAAATACAATTGATGCACTTTAAATAGATATATCAAAGCATGATAAACAAAATAATGTTCATATTAATATGAAGAAACAAGTTTTAACATTGTAGATAATTCTAAATAATAGAATTCATACATGCTTGATATTAACAATAAAGATCATACAGTTTTTTTTTTTTGAAATTTTTTAATGAAAGAAAAAACAGAAAACCACAAAAACACATATTTTTGTATTTTTGAAGTTTAGTAGTTGATTTTTCATAATATTAATAAAACAAAAATAACAAAAGGCAGAAATACAAAAACAAAGTAGTACATAAAAGCTAACATATTTTTATTGATTTTTAGAAATTTGAAAAACAGAAAATTTGAACATCCACGCTAGCGTCGGCGCTAGTGCTAGCGCGGGAAACAGTACATGATTTTTTGAGAAATTGAAATTTTCAATTTTTGAATTTGATTAAGTGTCCTTAGAGTAGTGTCATGCAGAAATTTCAGAATTTTTGGAGATCTCTAGGTGGATCAAATTTGCATGAAATTTTGGCTTTTTCAAACACTTGAGTTTTACAAAATCATTTAAGCACAAAAATAAATAAATAAATTATGCAAAACACAATAGGACATATTTTGAACAACCCAAAATATGCATGATTCAGGTGATAAGTAAATAAAAAGGTCATACAATGAATAATATAAGTATGTCCTATGATTAAAAAACTACCCGGACTAAATGTCTACACCCTAACCCCATACTAAGTGACGGATGGTCATGAGGAGTTACACACATGCCGTAGGTTGGGGTGTTAATCCCGTATGCACACACTAGTGAACGCTCAACCTAGCACTCTTTCCCCAGTGCCTCGCAAGGCCCCACTGGAACCCTCCCTGGTTAAGGACAAGACATGACTTAGAGGTTAGGTTTCTAATGTATACAACACTATGCCCCCGCTATTGTGAGATATGAAGTCAAAGGTGAATAATCTATTGGACAACCTATGCTATTAAACTCTGGGTTGATTTATAAACTATGGGTTTTATTTGATGTTAAGAGTTATATATAGCCGCATAGTTTTTTCTACTTTTATGAGATGATGATATGAGATAACTAACACAATTACTAATATTCAATAAGTGATAATGCTAGTATGATGAGTTTTGGGTTTAATGTCACGTCATAAGATTAACATTAATATAGCATGTATTCCAAAATAGAGTTTCAAATTATAGATCTAGAATAAAGTGATGATTTAGTTTGATTTATTCTTATTATTACAAAGTTGATTCTAGAGTCTACATATATGTGAGATACATGCAATCAATAGTAAAGCATATCAATACACCAAATAATGGAAAGAAAAACATAATTCAAATTTTTATCATAAGATTCATAATTCCTAGGTGATAGACATTATTGATTTGAGATATTTCTTGATAGAACTTGAATTATGATTTATGATTATAGAGAATTTTGCATAGAATATATGTTAGATCATCATGATGTATGTGAATTCTATTCCTTCTAGACTTATGACAATATGATTTGGTGATTTTCTTTTAAATGAGCAAGTTTGATTTGTAAGTCTAGAAAGTGATGATCATGCAATCATATCAAAGACAAAGATCACATATATAACGTTTTGAAATTTATGATAAAATTGCATTCAATAATAGAATTTATTGATCTTTGGTTTTGCATGATAATATATGATTCATGATACAATATTCATATATATTCTAATGATTAATCCATAAACTATGTGTTTGTTGGAATTTTAGTATTCTATTATAATTTCAAATCACATAGTTATCATAAAATTTGAATAACATTGTAGGTGTTATACCTAGCATATAAATTTAAGCATAAACTAAGAGGTGATGCTAGGATGATGAGTTTGAATGCAATGTTATTATCTATGATTTAATGGAGATAATGTTGCATGTAATATGAGAAGATTTCAACTTAATTTTTTTTAGACCTAGAATGATATGATTAAACTTTTGATTTGATCTTAATGATACAAGATGATTCTAAGATATATATGGAGACAATAGAATTACATAACACACACAAAACAAGATATGAAACTATAATACCAATAGCCATCACATATTTCATAATTCCTAAGGTTGATAATATTAATTGATTTAAGATAATTCTTGTTAGATCATGAATTATGATATATGATTATAGTGAATTTTAGCATATGATATTAATAGATCATGGTGGTGATTATATTGTTCATATTCATCCTTTTTAATATGTAGTGACTGCTTGTAAAGTGAATATTATACTACATATATATAGGACAAAAAAATGTTTTGGTTATTTTGAATTGTTTTGTAAATTTTCTTTTTGATTTTAATACAAGGTATCTGAAAGTAGAAGATAATGATACTTAACATAATTTTTCAGAAAATAATAATTAGAGAAATCAGAAATTTTTTAAGAAAATAAGCTACCGTCGGCGTTAGTAATAATGCCTGGCGTTAGCAACTCATGGTTTTTTATTTACAATTTTGAGTTACAATTTTTTATTTTAAAACACATGGTTTCTTTTATATCATTTGATTCCGATTTTTCTCGATAATGATTTTTCAATATATGGGCTATCATATGCAACAAAGAAATTAGACAAATATACAATAAGTTGTGCATTTAATATTTTTAGCCTAAGACCCCTAAAAGTCCATTTAAATCCAAATTTGAAAGTAATTTTATTAGTCTTGATATATCATTTAGCAAATTTAGCATTCAATTTATAATGATAATATAAGACATTTATAGGCAATGGATTTAAAAAGGATAAAACATATAAAAAATGATAGATATGTCACTTTTAAAAACATATGACTTTATGTTCAATTTTAATTCAATTTGATTTATCAAAACATTAGGCTTAAGATTTGTAAGTCATATCTTATGATATACAAAGAGACCATAAACATGTTGGATCAAAAAATACAAAACAAACAAGAGTAAAAGACATAAAGCACATCATGAAGTAGAGTATTGATATTTCATTTTTAATTGATTCTACTTCATGCAAATGATAGGATACTAATGAATAAGAGATTTAGGTATCCAAAGGGGACCAAGTGGGATGGTTCCTTTGGGTACCCAAATACATCGTGGTGGCTTTTGGGAAGATAATGATGAATGGGCTTTTTTAATTAAAGATGATATGTCATTTTTCTTTATGGGTCTCCATTCATACATTGGTTGTTTATCACTTAAATCCATATAATGATTATGTGACATCTTTATATGATGATAGTTGTTTGAAAAATAATTCATTAGGGGTTTATGTTTATTCAAATTATTTTTCAAAATAGCTTGATGTTGATAATCATAATGAATTTTATTATATGGATTCTTTGAAAGTTTATAAGAGTGATTGTCTTTCTTTAGAAGTGACTGTTGAAATAGTGGGTTATAATATGTGTTAAATGATTGGTTCTTATTTTGATGATTTTCATTTCCACTCTTTCTTATAGACATACTCTTATAATGTGAAGGCTAAGATTTTATAGTTTGATTTTCATGAAATAGAGATATTAAATTTGAGTCATGATTGAAAATATATTGAGATTTATAATAGTGACTCTTAAGAATTTTGTGAGGATCATAATTCTTTTTGAAACTAAACTCATTTTGAGTTAATGTGTGAAAATGGTCCTTTTTAGAAATGATTTTGTAAGTTAATTTATCCTTATTATTCAAAATCTTATGATGAAAGTCATTACTTGGCATTTGAAATTTTTCAACAAAAGATTTTAATTGTATTAACTTACAAGTTAAAGCATCATTTTCTACTATCAATTTTTCATTATGTTCTTTAGAAACTAAGAGCCCTTTTTCAATATCCTTGAATTTTTCTTTTAAAAGATGGCAATCAAAAGAGGGAGTGGGAATTTTAACTAAAGAGCATGAAAGAGAATTTAACACATCCATATTTGATTCTACTTTAGCGTTTGCTTTTAAAGTTTTATTTTCTAAACGTAATTTGGAATTAGCATGTTTCAACTTTGAAATTTTACGTTTAGCAAATTTAAGCATACGAAATATAGAAATAGAATTTGTTACAAAAAGAGAAGATTTAGATTTTCTTACCTTGTTATAGTTTCCGTCTTCTCTTTTGCTTGATGTGTTGCCATCATTTGAGTCCAATGTTGTGACATTGCATTCTTCTCTTTTAGATATATCTTTCTCCAAGCATGAATCCTCATCAGTTTCTTCTCTTGGATCAATAAGGAATTGCTCTTGTTCATCATCTGTGGAAGGGACACTATAAGTATTCTAAAGAAATTTTCAAACTTCATAAGCAGTAGGAAATGTATAAATAAGTTTGAAAATATTTTGATCTAATGCACAATATAGACAATTCATTGACTTGGCATTTAAAAACATTTCTTTTTTATTTAAAATACTTGGGGGAAATTTAATTGTAATATTCCAAACTTCAATATCCAAAGATTTAAGAAATTTTTCCATAAGAGTTTTCCACCCATTATAATTTATACCTTCAAATAAAGGTGGTGCCAAAGATTTTTCATTTATAAGAAAGTTTCCCCCATTAGTAGAAGAGAGATCATGAGACGTCATTATTCCCGATTTTTAAATCGATTTGGAATAACCAAGCTTTGATACCACTTGTTGAATCGATAGGCGCCCTTAGTGGGGGGGGGGGTGAATAAGGGAATAAAATTCTTTTTGAATTTTTAGATGATTTACTAAACTGTTTTATAATAGGAGAAGGCAAAATAACAATTTAGCTAAATTAAGAGAATATCATAATATCCAAGTTTATAAGCAAATACTATATTGTTTTATGATGAAAGAGATTGAAATAAGTAATTTAGGTATAGTAATTTGAATTGAAAACTTAGTAACACGTATTTTAGAGATTATGCCAAAGGAGAGAAATCTGGTAAACACAAATAGAGACATGATTGTATTTATATAAAAAGGTGTTTACATAAATTTGATTTCAATATCGCTAGAAATCGGAGGCGTACAAAAGTAAGTATCTTTTCCTTTTCTATACCGACTTGTATCCCCACAAACCGGTTGGCTTTAGCCTATCCTTCCCCGGATATGGCCTCAAGCCGCTCTAGCCAATCCTTCCATGGATATGGCCTCAAGCACCCCTAGATCTAATCTCCTAGACCTAGTCGCCAACTCACGCGGCGAATTACCCCCTAAGCCGCGCAAGGACCTAGTCGCCAACACAAGGAGATACCTCTAAATGGTTACAAAATTATATGGAATGAAAGCAAAGATAACAACAATAGAAACTCCCTATATGAGATATTCTGAAGTCAGAGATGAAGGATCGATGTAGAATGAGCGAGGTCGAAGCGATCGTCCTTCGGATGTAGCGTGACGTAGTCCTCCACCAGAATTCTCCTTAAGCTTTTTGTGGGAGATCAATCTTCGGCAGCATAGCAGCAATAGAATTATGGCACAAGCAATCTCTCTGGGATGGATGGCCAAAATGATCAAAATTGGCTCTTTTTTTGACCTTGGAGGTAGAGCCTGCTGTAGCACCTAGCTCATGCGCTATCGTTCGTGTAAAGTGGTTGCAAAACCTTCGGCGGTATGGCGCTGTGCACGAACTTGAGCTAGTGGCAGGCGGTAGCGGTAGCACTGGCGGTAGCGCTAGCGCCTGCGGTAACTGCTAGCGCTGGCGGTAGTGCTTAAGCTCATTTTGTTGGTTCCAAGATGCTTTCTACCTGTGGAGTATTGCACATATAGTTCCTGCACACTATAAACACACGACAAGCAAGATCAAATATAATTTGGGATTTGTTATTGTCAAACAAAGGGATATGACACACATGTCCAATAGGGTTGCGGCCGCACCCCACCCTAAAGGGGTGCGGAGGCTTGGCTGCACCCCAGGAGGGGTGCGGCTAGGCCGCACCCCAAGTGGGGTGCAGCTGGGCTGCACCCCTAGAGGGGTGCGGCGGCGTGGCCGCACCCTAAGTGGGGTGCGGCTAGGCCGCAACCCTAGAGGGGTGCGGCAACTTGGCCGCATCCCAGGAAGGGTGCGGCGAGGCCGCACCCCAGGAGGAGTGCGACTAGGCCGCACCCCTTGAGGGGAATTCGGTGCTACCGTGTATGCTAGCTTGTGTTAGCATCATGCGGTGCCGCCACACGCATCGTGGCGGCAGCACGTCGGTTACCCCGCATAGTTGCGCGCGCGGTAGTGCTTGCAGTTGCGCGCGGTAGTGCTTGCAGTTGTGCGCGGCATTGCAGCGTGCGGTGCTGGCGCACACGACTGAGTGCGGCCCTGCGGCACGTTCCGCGTACGTCTTTGCATGGGTGGTTAGTTGTGGAGATGGTGGGTTTTGCCCACTTTCCCACTCATCCCTCATCACCTCAATGGTGGAGTGGGGTTTGTGAGTAACCACTACCTGACTTTGGACATATAGATGAGAGCCCATGATATGAGTGCCTATCATAAGCCCCCCAAACCTTCGGAGTTCAAACTACTACGTGGAGGAGTTCGAAGGTTTTACGGTCTTCTTTGCGGTGGCTTGGATTGGAGTCATTGTTACTGGAGGGTGAGTTGCGAGGTCGCTTTCATTTCTGTATGGCATATACAAGCACTTTGTTCTGGGAGAGGCTAGAGTCCCTTGTGGGACGATCTAGACACTCTATTCTGAGAGAGGTCAGAGTCCCTTGTTGGACGATCTGAACACTCTATTCTAGGAGAGGTCAGAGTCCCTTGTCGGATGATCTGAACACTCTGTTCTGGGTGAGGTCAGAGTCCCTTGTCGGACGATCTGAACACTCTTTTTTGGGAGAGGTCGGAGTCCCTTGTCGGACGATCTGAACACTCTATTCTGGGAGAGGTCAGAGTCCCTTGTCGGACGTTCTGAACACTCTGTTCTGGGAGAGGTCAGAGTCCCTTGTCGGACGATCTGAGCACTCTATTCTGGGAGTGGTCAGAGTCCTTTGCCGGATGATCTGAACCCTCTGTTTTGGGAGAGGTTAGAGTCCCTTGTTGGATGATCTGAACACTCTTTTCTAGGAGAGGTCAGAGTCCTTTGTCGAAGGATCTGAACATTATGTTCTGTGAGAGGTCAGAGTCCCTTGTCGGACGATCTGAACACTCTATTCTGGGAGAGGTCAGAGTCCCTTGGCGGACGATCTGAACACTCTATTCTGGGAGAGGTCAGAGTCCTTTTCCAGACGATCTGAACACTTTGTTCTAGGAGAGGTCATATCCCTTTGTCAGACGATCTGAACACTTTGTTCTGGGAGAGGTCAAAGTCCTTTGTCGGACGATCTAAACACTCTGTTCTGGGAGAGGTCAGAGTCCGTTGTTGGACGATCTGATCACTCTGTTCTAGGAGAGGTCAGAGTAATTGAAAATGGCGCTTGTGGTTTGGGCGCATAATAAAAAGTAATAAATAGAATGACACTTGTTTGTTACATGGATGCTGAAAATGTGAGGTACAAGTAAATATGTTTGGTGCCCTGGATGTTCCATGGGCAGAGAACGGGCTATTCTTCGGGATGGGCGCACTGGGGATTGCGCCCCTGGTGGGTCATTCTTGACCTGTTGATTCAGGGTCCTTGGTTTGGAGAATTTTTTCAAGGAGTCCCAGACGAACGAATCATTCGAGTTCTACGTTCAGTCGCGAACAATCTTCTGTTTTGTGCCCATGACCTCGATGGTGGTTGCAGTATTTGGATTGGTCTCCGGAATTTGGTGCAAGAGCCCTAGTTCTCTAAAGAGAGGGATGATCGTGAATGGCTAGAAGAACGTTAGTCCTGATTGTTAAAAAACTTGAGGTCCGGAGATGAAGTAAAATGTGGAACACTTCACAAAACTTTCCACAAGTATAACAACACAATGACAATGGGAAGACCGAATAGTGTTATGGTATTAACTATCTCTTTACAATTCGAGGTATACACGGCTAGACATGATTCATAAGAATCACAGAGGAGAGAAGCACAAACACAAAAGACTACAAGCTGTTGGCGACTTGACAACTTGAGAGTGCCAGACCACGTGAACAGACAAGCCGTGCGGTTAACTCCTGAGACCGCGCAACAGAGCAAACCGCACCTGTCAGCACGCAACCACAGACCGCTCGACCTGCTACTTATTCCACCGCTGAAAACACTTGAAGAAGAAACTGCTTCCTGCTATAGACCGCAACTCAAGACCGCATGGCCACTTAAAGCCGCCTGATCAACTGAGTCCACTGCACAGTCCAAGAACACCTAAATACAGTCCGCCCAGACTGGTTTATTCAAAGCTGGAAGAAGGTAGAATGCTCACTGCAAACTGCTAGTCGCTAACCTGCGAACAAACAAACCGGTCAGGCAAAACTCAAACCGCGCGACCTCAAATTGAGCCGGCACAATCAAGCCAACTTTGGTTCTTACAGTTCTTTGTTATTAATGACGGGCCCTGCACCGCTATTTATAAGCCAACAGACGAATGTCATCACCGCACAAACTGGGATACAATAACTGCCCATCAGATCGCCAGCGGTCTCATAAGACAGACCGCCCGAGCTCAGCAAGGCTGACAGCTCCCTTATTGAACCAAACGGATCTACACAAACCGCCCGGTTACCACAGTCATCAAAATAGATTGCCCGGTCTTATTGCAAAAGAAAAGAACTTCTTCAGTAACTTAGACCGATAAGAACAAGACGTCATACCGCCTGATCACTGCAAGAAGGTAGGCCTACTTGAACATCTGGCCGATTTGAACAAGTCGCCAGAACAACCCACGCAAGCCGCCCGGATAATTAGCGGTCTCCCAGATCAGACCGCCCAAAACAGATCGCCTGAGACAAAACTGGCCAGAGCACCAACGCAGACCGCGCAGTCTCTGCGCTCTTCAATCTGCAAACCGCCCAACAACATTCCACTTCCACTTCAAAAATTTAACACTCCCCCTTGAAGTGGGAAGTGGAAGTCAGCCCAAGCAAACTCCGCAACCGACCAAATGGTCCCTTCGACAGCGGCTTAGTAAATATGTCAGCAAAATTCTCCTTGCTCTGCACATGCTCCACAGTCAGAGATCCCTCCAACGCCTTCTCACGAAAGAAATGGTGATGAATCTCTATGTGCTTCGTAAGCGAGTGACAAACTAGATTGTTCACCAGTTTGAGAGCACTCTCATTGTCACCACGTAGCAGAGTAGGACCTCGCACCTCCCTATGAATGTCCTCCACAAGCCTCCTAAGCCAGATGGCTTCCTGAGCCACCAAAGTCGAAGCTTTGTACTTCGCTTCTGTGGTAGAGACAGACACAGAATCCTGCTTCTTGCTGCACCATGATATAGCTGTAGAGCCTGTCTTAAAGACATATCCAAACGTCGATCTCTGATCATCTGAATCTCCTCCATAATCAGCATCCATGTACCCATGCAAACAAAATCCTGAATCTCTCCCATAGAAGAGACCCAAATCTGAGGTGGATTTGACATACTCCAAGATACTCCTAGACGCCACAAGATGAGGTTTCCGAGGCTCTGCCATAAACTGACTCACCATGCCAAATGCATAAGGAATATCTAGCCTCGTGATCGTCAAGTATATCAGACTTCTAACTAATGCCCGGAACACCAAAGGATTGTTAAGAACCTTCCCTTCATCTCATCGAAGATGAACTCCAACCTCTAGAAGAGTAGAGTTGCTCTTCCCCCTTTCCATGCCGAACCTCCTCACGATTCGATCTGCATAGCCTTTTTTGGAAACAAGCATACCGCTCTATTTCCTCTCCACTTCGAGCCTATGGAAATGGTGGAGCTCACCCAAATCCTTCATCTCAAATCTGATAGCTAGCTCAGCACGAAGCCTAGCTACCTCCACTTCAGAATTCCCCATGACAATCATATCGTCAACGTACAGCAGCACCAAGACCTGAAGCTCCCCCATCTTCTTTACGAATAAGCTTGAATCTGAATCAGAAGCAAAGTATCCGCAGAACTGGAGGTATTCTGTGATCTTCCCATACCATGCCCGAGGCGCTTGCTTCAAGCCGTAAAGAGCCTTCTTGAGCTTGTAAACATATCTTCGGTTCTCTTCGGAAACATAACCAGGTTACTGATCCATGAAGATATCCTTGTCAATCTCGCCATATAAGAAAGTGTTCTTCACGTCGAGTTACCAAATCTTCCACCCTTGGCAAGCTGCCAATGCCATCATCACCCGGACCGAAGTCATATTGGCAACGGGGCTAAACATCTCTTCATAATCCTCCCCATACTTGTGAGAGAAACCTCGAGCTACAAGGTGAGCCTTGTACCGCACAATACTTCCATCAGCCTTCTTCTTCAGTTTGAAAACCCACTTGCAAGTCACTGGAGTAACTCCCTCAACCTTAGGCACAAGTCCCAAGTCTCATTTTTCCTGAGGGCAGCCATCTCTTCATCCATGGATCCTTCCCACTCCTTGACTCCAATGGCATTTTCATAACAAGATGGCTCACTCTCATCTAGGGGACCTGCGAAGAAACATGAGACAAAGCTCACCAAGTTTCCGCTCGTGTACCGATCAGGTGGAATAATGGTCCTCTTGGACCTCCTTAGAGCTTGACTCTGAATCACCTCTTCAACTGCAGTTTCTGGACTAGCTGTTCTTTCAGGTAAACATGGAGCATCGCTCCTCCTGCTTCCAGAATATGAAGCATCTGACCTAGAGCTAGAGATTCCTGGAGCACCTAGAGAAACATGCAACTCCACCAGAACATCCCTTGCAGCTTCCTCTGGTCCACCATCTACCCTGCTTCCTTGTAACTCTACAGAAGAGCTACCTTGGTATGACGTCAGTTCGTCAAATACCACATCCCTAGAGACCATATATCTCTGTATCTCGGGATCCATGCATCTCCACCCTTTCTTCCAGTCATCATAACCGACGAAAACTAGTTTCCTTGCCTTTGCATCTAGCTTCGTTCAAAGGGCATCTGAAACATGCACGTAGCAGGTAGAACCAAACATTCGAAAGTGTTCCATGCTTGGCTTCTCCTTGAACATCAACTCATGAGGGGTCTTCATGTTGATGGGACTGAGAGGCATCCGGTTGATAACATAGGCTTCACAAGACATTCCCTCTGCCTAGAAGGACTTTGGGATACTCTTGATATGAAGCCAAC
Source organism: Dactylorhiza incarnata (assembly GCA_033032865.1). Lineage (NCBI taxonomy): Eukaryota > Viridiplantae > Streptophyta > Magnoliopsida > Asparagales > Orchidaceae > Dactylorhiza > Dactylorhiza incarnata. The sequence goes on along the minus strand of JAWHQI010000235.1, from coordinate 2,816,196 downwards.
ATTTGCAGGTCTCCGTCAGATGACGGGTCTTCCGCTATGCAACTTTGTTCTGTTGTGGAGTGTGAGCACAAGAAAGCTCTCTTTGAATGCCATTCTTCCTGCAGAAGTTAAAGAACTCCTTGGAGGTGAACTCCCCTCCATTATCAATTCTGAACCTCTTGACCCGCAGGTTAAGCTGACCTTCCACCAGCTTCTTGAACTCCACAAACCTCTCGAACGCCTCCGACTTCTCCTTCAGAAAATATACCCAAGTATATCCGGTGAAGTCATTAACCAAAATCAGCATATACCTGCTACCTCCAAGACTGGCAGTGTTGGTAGGTCCAAACAGCTCACCATGTATACACTCCAATGGTCTTTTACATATGCTTTGTGATTTGTCAAATGGAAGATGTTGATCTTTACCAAGCTGACAACCTGCACAAACATGACCATCCCCGAAAGATGACAAGCTAGGCAGACCTTTCACCAGCCCTCTTCGTGCCGTATCTTTCAACTTATCCATCCCAATATGCCCAAGTCTTTCGTGCCAGATAGCGGCGCTGTCGTTAGCTCTCATCTTATCTACATATAAGAACTTGTTGAAAGAACAAACAAGTCCTTCACTCGTCTCCCTATATGAGTGATCTTAGCTTTCACAGCTGAAACATTTCGGAGAAATATCACTTCTGTTGGACCGAACAGAACATGATAGCCAGCATCCACCGCATTGGTCACCGAGAAGAGGTTCTTCATCCCCGGAACATGATAGAAACTCTTCAATGTAAGAGTACCTCTATCATCGTTCAAAGAAACCACACCCTCCTTCTCAACTGCATGTAAAGCATCATCAGCCGTAATGATAGCGTCATTACCTGTATATGCCTGCAATGAGGAGAACTTCGACGGATCCCCTGTGAGGTGATGACCACACCCAGAGTCCACTATCCAATCATCCTGATAGTTGATGGAAGTCATATCTCGAACACACGTGCCCATCATGAATGCACCTCCACCACCCCAACTACCTTTAGAATTGGAACCAACCTCCTTCTTTCCTGCAGCATGCCCTGGCTGAAGATTAACTTGGCAGTCTCTCTTGAAGTGACCAAGCTTGTTGCACCTGAAGCATCTAGGTCCTTCCTTCTTCTTCCCATCACACTTAGGAGCATAGCTCCTCTCTTGTTGATATGAAGTAGACGGACCATCATCACCAGATGTCTTCTTCTTCTTGTCCCATCTATTCTTCTTGCCAGAAAAGAGAACCTCACCTTCTCCCCCAGAGACAGACATCCCAGCCATTTGCTTAGCCAAACTTTCTTGCGAAGCAAGTAAGTTCTCCAGCTCCAACAACGAAGGATGATTGGCCCAGCCTTGAACAGAAGTAACAAAGGCCACATACTCCCTCCGCAAGTCGCGGATTATGTGCCTCTTCAGCTTAGCTTCTGAGATAGGCTCATCCGGGTCCAATGCCGATATCTCAGCGCAAAGGTTCTTCAACTTGAAGAAGAATGTTGAGATAGACAAATCTCCCTGAGTTGCTTTCGCCAACTCATTCTCCAAGAACTGTAGCCTAGCTACATTCTTCTTATTGAACAAGCCATCCAAGGCTGTCCAAATTTCAGCAGCTGATCTACATCCGATGATGTGATCAAACAGCTCCGGAGTGAACTCCGCCTTAACATTCGTTCTCTTCCAATCCTTCACAAGCTCAGCATTCCCTTCAGCAGGAATAACAGCTTGTCTTGCTTCTCCTCCTACAACCTCCCACAAATCCTCGCCAAGAAGATAGCTCTCCATGTAAGACTTCCACTTCTTAAAGTTAGTCTGCGTAAGGAGCTCAATACCAAGACATCTAGCATATCCTCCTTCCATTGCTATCCCACTGGTTGCTAACCTACTTGAGGAACCCGAGAGAAGTATCAGCAACTACTGCTCAGCAACCTACCTCTGATACCATGTTAAAAAACTTGAGGTCCGGAGATTAAGTAAAATGCGGAACACTTCACAAAACCTTCCATAAGTATAACAACACAATGCCAATGGGAAGACCGAATAGTGCTATGGTTGTTGAAAAACTTGAGGTCCGGAGGTGAAGTAAAAATGCGGAAAACACTTAACAAACTTTTCACAAGTGTAGCACAACAGTGACAATGGGAAGAATGAATAGTGCTATGATATTAACTATCTCTTCACAATTTCGAGGTATACATGGCGAGACATGATTCATAAGAATCACGGAGGAGAGAAGCACAAACACAAAATACAAGCTGCTAGCAACTTGACCACTTCAGACCGCCAGACTGCGCGAACAGACAAGCTAGACGGGTAGCCCCTGAGACCACGTGAACAGAGCACAAGCTGCACCTGTCAGAACGTAACCACATACCGCCCGACCTGCTGCTTTATTCTACTGCTAAAATCAACCATACGACCATACCGCACGGTCTTGATCAAAGAAGAACCTGCGAACACTGAACAGAGAAACTAATACCTGCCGTAGACCGCAACTCAAGATCGTCTAGCCACATAAGACCGCCTGATCAACTGAGTCCACTGCACAGACCGCGAACACCTAAATACTGTCCGCCCGGACTGGTTTATTCAAAGCTGGAAGAAGGGAGACAAGCTAACCGCGAGCTGCTAGTCGCTAACCGGCGAACACACAAAATGGTCAGACAAAATCTCAGACTGCACGACCTCGAAGTGAGACCAGCACAATCAAGCCAACTTTGGTTCTTACAGTTCTCATTCTGAATGACGGGCCCTGCACCCCTATTTATAGGCGAACAGACGGATGTTGTCACCGCACAAACCGGGATACAATAACCGCCCATCAGATCGCGAGCGGTCTTACAAAACAGACCGCCCGAGCTCAGCAAAGCCATCAACTCCCTTTATTGAATCATACGGTTATCACAAACTGCCCGATTACCGCGGTCTCTGAAAAGCAGACCACCCAGTCTTATTGCAAAGCAAAGAACTCCTTTAGTAACCAGACCGACTAGAATAGACGTCAGACCGCCCGGTCAATGCAAGAAGGCAGACCTACTTGAACATCTGGCCGACTTCAACAAGTCGCCAGATCAACTCACGCAAGCCGCCCGAACAAAAGAGGCGGTCTCTCAGATCAGACCGCTCAGAACAACTAAGATAGAACCAACCAGAGCACCATCGCAGACCGTGCGGTCTCTGAGGTCTCCAACCTCCAGACCGCCCAGCACCCTTCCACTTCCACTGCAAAAAACTTAACACCCCCTTTGAAGTGGGAAGTAGAAATCAGCCCAAGAAAACTCCGCAACTGACCAAATGGACCCTTAGATTGTGGCTTAGTAAATATGTCAGCAACATTCTCCTAGTTCTACAAATGCTCCACAGTCAGAGATCCTTCCAACACCTTCTCACGAATGAAATGGTAATGAATCTCTATGTGCTTCATACGCGCGTGATAAACTGGATTGTTCACCAGTTTGAGAGCACTCTCATTGTCACCATGTAGCAGAGTAGGACCTTGCACATCCCTATGAATGTCCTCCACAAGCCTCCTAAGCCAGATGGCTTCCTAAGCCGCCAAAGCCAAAGCTTTGTACTCCGCTTCCGTGGTAGAGACAGACACAGAATCCTGCTTCTTGCTGCACCATGATATAGTTGTAGAGCCTATCATAAAGACATATCCAGACGTCGATCTCCAATCATCTGAATCTCCTCCATAATCAGCATCCATGTACCAATGCAAGCAAAAGCCCGAATCTCTCCCATGGAAGAGACCCAAATCTGAGGTGGATTTGACATACTTCAATATACTCATAGCCACCACGAGATGAGGCTTCCGAGGCTCTGCCATAAACCGACTCACCCTGCCAACTGCATACGCAATATCTAGCCTCGTGATCGTCAAATATATCAAGCTTCCGACCAAAGCCCGAAACACTGAAGGATCGGTAAGAACCTTCCATTCATCTCGCCGAAGATGAATTCCAACCTCCAGTGGAGTAGAGTTGCTCTTCCCCCCTTCCACGCCGAACCTCTTCACGATACGATCTGCATATCCTTTTTGGGAAACGAGCATATCGCTCTCTTTCCTCTCCACTTCGAGCCCAAGGTAATGGTGGAGCTCACCCAAATCCTTCATCTCGAATCTGATAGCTAGCTCAGCACGAAGCCTAGCCACCTCCACTTCATAATTCCCCGTGACGATCATATCATCCACGTACAGCAGCACCAATACTTGAAGCTCCCCCGTGTTCTTTACGAATGGCTTGAATCTGAATAAGAAGCAAAATATCCGCAGAGCTGGAGGTATTCTGCGATCTTCCCGTACCACGCCCGAGGCGCTTGCTTCAAGTCGTAAAGAGCCTTCTTGAGCTTACAAACAAATCTTGGGTGCTCTTCAAATATGTAACTAGGTGGCTGATCCATAAAGATATCCTTGTCAATCTCGCCATAAAAGAAAGCGTTCTTCACGTCGAGTTGCCAAATCTTCCACCCTTGGTAAGCTGCCAATGCGATCACCACCCAGACAGAAGTCATCTTGGCAATGGGGCTAAAAGTTTCTTCTTAATCCTCCCCATACTTCTGAGGGAAACCTCGAGCTACAAGGCGAGCCTTGTACCGCTCAATACTTCCGTCAGCCTTCTTCTTCAATTTGAAAACCCACTTGCAAGTCACCGGAGTAACTCCCTCAACCTCAGGAACCAAGTCCCAAGTTTCCTTCTTCCTGAGGGCAACCATTTCTTCATCCATGGCTCCTTCCCACTCCTTGACTCCAACGACATTTTCATAACAATATGGCTCTCTCTCATCCAGGGGACCTGCGAAGAAACATGAGACAAAGCTCACCAAGTTCTCGCCGTATACTGATCAGGTGGAATAATGGCCTTCTTGGACCTTCTCAGAGCTTGACTCTGAACCACCTCTTCCACTGCAGCTTCTGGACTAGCTCTCCTTTCAGGTAAACATGGAGCGTCGCTCCCCCTGCTTCCAGAACCTGAAGCACCTGACCCAGAGCTAGAAATACCAGGAGCGCCTGGAGAAACAGGTAACTCCACCAGAACTTCCCGTGCAGCTTCCTTTGGTCCACCATATACCCTGCTTCCTTGTAACTCAATAGAAGAGCTACCTTGGTATGACGTCAGCTCGTCAAATACCACATCCCTATAGACCACATATCTCTATGTCTCGGTATCCATGCATCTCCACCCTTTCTTCCGGTCATCGTAACCGATGAAGACTAGTTTCCTTGCCTTAGCATCTAGCTTCGTTTGAAGGGCATCCGGAACATGCACATAGCAGGTAGAACCAAACACTCAAAAGTGTTCCACGCTTGGCTTCTCCTTGAAAATCAACTCATGAGGGGTCTGTTGGGTTTTCTATACCCCTTCATAAGGGATGACATATCGAATATGCGCAGCAGAAATGAACAAGAACAACCCAAAAAGAGATCAACGGATCTTGCGGTTTTCATGATTCAAGAGAATAAGAAAGCAAATACAAAATATACCTTCGCGGGATTTAGTCAATACTCAATCAAGGTGCTCCAAATTGAAATCCGAAATCTGCATTTGAGTTCTTCAAGGATCGAAATAGATCGATCCCTCTACAGAAGTCCACACAAGAGATGAAGAACCCTAACTTCTTGTCGTACAAGAACTAGATCGGAGACGGATGCTCCCAACGTCCTCACGGACTGCTAGGTCCGATCCAGAGGAGGCGGCGACTGGCGGCGGCAACTAGCGGCGGCGGAACGATGATCGGCGGACGGAACGAGAACAGCCGGAACACTTTCGTCATCTGTTCTCTCGCAAAAGGGCTCGATCTGAAAAAAACGTCGATATCGAAGCCCTAAACACGTTCCTTTTATAAGCAAGGCATAAAAACGACTATCCGCAGACCAGGGGGAAAAACAGAAAATCTGTCCAGATTTACATTCGCCAAATTCGACTAATCACATTAACCGAATTCGACTAATCAGTATAACCGAATTCGGCTAAACCATTTCGACGAATTCGACTATATATAAATTCGGCTATATAAATTCGGCGAAACCCTTTAGCCGAATTTGCCATTAGCCGAATTCGTCTAAACCCTTTAGCCGAATTCGGTTAATGCCATTAGCCGAATTCGTCTAAACCCTTTAGCCGAATTCAGTTAATGCCTTTAGCCGAATTACCTAGTGTAAATCTGTTCGTTTAAACACTTTAAATGATTTCCCTTTTTGAGACATTCTCAACTTGATTCCAAGTAGTCACAGGATTGGTTCTTCACTCATATCCAATATGAGTAAGACCAACAAAATCCTTTCTCCAATTTCTCCAAACGCTTTTATGTGCGACCCTATAGGCTCATATTGCGTTGGCAGCAAGACTAACTGTTGATTGCTTTGAGATCATCTCAGAAACTCCAACAGGGTCCTTATATTGATGGGACTGAGAGGCATCCGGTTGATAACATAGGCCGCACAAGACATTCCCTCTGCTCAGAAGGACTTTGGGATACTCTTGGCATGAAGCCAACATTTGTAAGTCTTCATTAGGTGACGGATCTTCTGCTCTGCAACTCTGTTCTGTTGTGGGGTGTGAGCACAAGAAAGCTCCCTTTGGATGCCATGCTTCCTGCAGAAGTTAAAGAACGCCTTGGAGGTGAACTCCCCTCCATTGTCAATTCTGAACCTCTTCACCCGCAGGTTTAGCCGACCTTCCACCAACTCCTTGAACTCCACAAACCTCTCGAACGCCTCCGACTTCTCCATCAGAAAATATACTGATGAGTAATTTATTTACTCATCTTTTAGTTTAGGTTTATATTGTTTTTAATATAAAAATTATGTTTTTTATAGGAATTTTATCATATAAATCCTTCCATTGTTTATTTCATAAGCTAACTTAAGTTTATTTTGTGTTTTCTGGTTTTCTGGGTTGTTTCGAGCAAAAGGTTAAATTACACGCCCCAGGTCACGGGCGTGACCCATGGGCGTGTAACCTACGAAATGTTCCAAACCTGTTTCCGCCACTCGGGAGTCGTTCCGTGAAGAAATCGCCTAGTACACGCCCCAGGTCATGGGCGTGACCAAGGGCATGACCCAATGTCACGGCCGCGACCCGCTGAGATGAAGTAGAACTGCTGAGACCGCTGAGATCAAGCCTTACACGCCCCAGGTCATGGGCGTGACCAGGGGGCGTGACATCCAAGTCATGGCCACAAGCACACAGAACCAGCGCCACGTCAATTAAAATTAAACGCCCCCGGTCACGGGCGTGACATCAAGTCACGGGCTTGACATTTGAGGCGTGACATCAAGTCACGGGCGTGACTCTTCCCGCACCAATTTCCCGCCGAAGCTTCCTGCCAGCAGCAGTTTTAAAGATTACACGCCCCAGGTCACAGGCGTGACCTAGGGCGTGACACGTCCGTAATGCCTGCATTAAAGCCAGAACGCGCCCTCTCCACCAGCACCGATCACGCCGCTTACACGCCCCTTGGTTACGGGCGTGACCAAGGGCGTGTAACGCCAAAATTTCAGCTATTTAAGTGGACCTTCTCCAGATGTTAAAGGACGAAGTTTTGGAGTTCTAGCCTATTTTCTTGCACTAGTTTTAATCTTGTATGTCCTTTTCTTCTTGCATTTTTATTTCCAAAGCTTGTAACTCTAAATTTTCTAGTTGTAATTTCTTTTGCTAAGTAATAAAATAGTTTTTTTTCTCTTACTTTTTCTCTTATTTTCATCATGCACTTCTTTCATTTCATCGTTTCCTCCATCTCTATGAGTAGCTAAATTCTATTAGTACTCGACCGAGATGATCCAAGGGAAATATAATTCTTGATTTAAATTCTAGCTTCTCTTTCTCTTCCTTAGAACACTTTAGATTTATTCTTAAACTTTTTTGGATTGAGATTATATTATCGATATATAATTTTCATCTTTGTTTTCACAATTTAATAACCGAGAGGTTTTGATTTCGAATCGATCATTTCAAGAATAAAGAGAGTTGGATGCACTCCTCAAGCGAGGATGACATAATTTTCTCGGATTGGAGTCAAATCCAATAGAGGGGTTCACTACGATAAGGCGAGTTTTAGATTTTGATTCTAGAACGAAAGTTCGTTTGATCAACTAAACTCAGTTGAGCATATCCTCGATAGAGGTGTGTTCATAAATCGGGAACCTCCACGGTCAAGTTTTCTCTTAAGAGATTAGAAGTTGTTCTTTTTATATTTTATTTTCCCAAGGTGATTCAAGGTTGAGTACTAACTTTTAACTCATCATTTTAAATAAACTATTTCTCTTTCTCGCAACCAACCAACCACAAATTTTATTCGATAAAATAATAGAGATTTCTCGCAACCAACCTTGTTTTAATAACCTATACTACATTCGATACGGTACACTTGTCATTATCGTTTGCAAGCATAGTTTTGCTCCACCAAGTTTTTGGCGCTGTAGCCGGGGACTACGGTTGATATTTTGAAAAATGAAATATTTATTAATTTTATATTTTATTTTCATCTTTCTATTAAGGTGTAACTAAATTCCTGGAAAGGATGCTTTGGGCTTGAATTCCCATCACAGCCTCTAGTAACTTGCAAGCCCTTCACCGGGTAGATCTTGGGAAGTCCAGGACTAATTTTAATTCACCTAAATAAATAAATAAATAAAATCTTCAAATTATATATATATATATATTTATATAAAATAATTGTTATAAAAAAAATATATAATAAAAATATTTATCTAAAAATTATTTGATTTTCTTTATCTTTTTCGCATCTTTTCCTCTTTTATTTTTGGTTTATGACCCGAAGAGACTCTTCAGTCAATCTTGAATTCTGTTTTGATCCAGAAATCGAGCGCACCTTGCGGCGTCGTCTCCGATTTAGTGATCTACCAATAATTCAAGAAGAGTCAATCGGAGAAACTAACGAAGGCTTAATGGATAACCCCGACCATAATAAGGCCCCGCTACGGACTATGTCCTATTATGCGAGACCAAATTTGGAGGGAACACAATCTAGCATTATTCGCCCGGCGGTGGCGAATAATAATTTTGAAATTAAAACGAGTATCATTCAAATGGTACAGCAAACCGTCATCTTTGACGGCTTACCAGATGAAGATCCAAATTTACACTTATTGAATTTTTTGGAAATTTGCGACACGTTTAAGATTAATGTCGTCACTGATGACGCCATTCGTTTGCGTTTATTTCCATTCTCTTTGCGGACTAAGGCCAAGCAGTGGTTGGGATCTCTTCCTAAAGGTTCCATCACTACGTAGGCCGAGATGATGGGGAAATTTTTAACTAAATATTTTCCTCCGGCGAAGTCCGCTAAAGTACGTACGAACATTCTCTCATTTACGCAAATAGACTCGGAGTCTCTCTATGACACATGGGAGCGCTTCAAGGAATTATTGCGGAGATTTCCTCACCATGCCATTCCTTTATGGCAACAAGTTCAAACATTCTACAATGGTTTGAATCTCCAAACGAGGCAAATGATTGATGCGGTAGCTGGGGGAACTCTAAATAACAAAACCCCAGATATCGCTCAAGAACTTTTTGAGGAGATGGCCATGAATGCTTATCAGTGGAATGCGCCACGGTCGCGTCCTAATAAACCGACCAGACTCTTTGAAGTCGAGGGCACCCCGAATTTAGCATATCAAGTAGAATGGATCACTAAGCAAATGGCAGAGATGTCTGCTTCCTCTGCCACTAACGGGGCTAATAACTATAATAATTATTATTATAATTATAATACTAATTTTAACCAAGAGCAAGTTGATTATATGGGGAACTCCTATTGTCCTCCTTATAACCCAAATAATAATCTTCCTAATAGTTATAATCCGGGTTTAAGGAACCGCCCAAATTTTTCATGGAGCAACCCCAATAATGCTCAACGCCCCCCACAAGCGAATCCTCCCGGATTCGCTCCACCACAACCACCAAAGGCCCCTTCACTTGAAGAGGTCTTCACCAAATATGTCGCCTCTACTGATGCCAATATCCGGAACCTTTCTGGATCTATTAAAAGTCTAGAAAATCAGATTGGACAACTCGCCAAGATGTTCTCCGAACGCTAGCAGGGAGCTCTACCGGGCAATACTGAGCCCAATCCACGGGAGAGCGCCAACGTTATAACCCTCCGCAGCGGAAAGGAGGTAAGAAGTTCAAATTTGGCCGAGCCTGAGGTAAATGTTTCAACTCCAACTCTGCATTTAAATTCTTCTAATTTAGCTCCGTGCATTATTCAAATGCCTTCTATTTCGTATCCTTCTAAATTAAAAAATGAGCACAACGAGGAGCAGCATAAAAAATTTATAAATATTTTAAAACAAATACAAATCAACGTACCATTTTGCGAGGCACTCTCTCAAATGCCTAAAGATGCAAAATATCTCAAGGATTTATTATCAAATAAAAAGAAACTTGAAGATATTTCACGTGTTTCTCTCAACGCAGAATGTTCGGCGATAGTTCTAAATTAATTGCCGCAAAAATTAAACGATCCAGGACGGTTTTCCATCCCGTGCTTGTTCGGTAATTTCTTAATAAAACACGCCTTGGCAGATTTGGGCGCTAGCATAAATTTGATGTCATTTTCTTTATTTAAAAAGCTTGGTTTGGGCACTCCAAGCCCAACCAATATAAGCATCCAACTAGCGGACAGATCAATTAAATACCCGATAGGGGTCATTGAGGATGTGCTTGTCAAGGTTGATAAATTTATCTTCCCGGTAGATTTTGTCATCCTAGACATTGAGGAAGACGCCGAAGTCCCCATTATTCTCGGACGTCCTTTCCTCGCCACCTCTCGGGCAATTATTGATGTTAGTAATGGCAAACTTCTCCTACGAGTTGGGGATGAAGAAGTAACTTTTAGTATTAACAACTCTATGAGAAATTCTTTTTCTAATGACGACTCTTGCTTTACTTTAGAATCAAATTTTGAAGAGGAAATAACGTCATTTTCTGAATTAATTTCACCGTTATTTGAAAATCTGGAAATTCAAAATTTATTTTGTCTAAAAGAAATAACTCGGCCACTCAAATTTGAAGAAGTAAAATTAAATATTTCTAAAATAAAAACATCTTACGAGGAGCCACCGAGTTTGGAATTAAAACAATTGCCGGAACATTTAAAATATATATTTTTAGAAAAAGATTCAAAATTGCCTGTGATCATATCCTCCGCGCTTAACGATTCGAAAATTTCCAAATTAATTAGAATATTAAATAATCACCGCCATGCAATTGCATGGCAAATTTCTGACATCAAGGGGATTAACCCCTCATTTTGCACGCACAAAATTAATTTAGAAAATAATTCTCGCAGTACTATTCAGCCTCAACGACGACTTAATCCAAATATGTGGACGTCGTTAATGCCGAAATAATAAAATTATTAGATGCGGGAATTATTTACCCAATTTTTGATAGCACTTGGGTTAGCCCAGTGCAAGTCGTGCCTAAAAAGGGCGGAATAACGGTAATCACAAATGAAAATAATGAGTAGATCCTGATCCGTACTGTTACGGGTTGGCGAGTATGCATCGATTACAGAAAATTAAATGATGCTACCCACAAGGATCACTTTCTGTTACCCTTTATTGACCAAATCTTAGAACGCTTATCCGGTCACTCACACTACTGTTTTCTCGATGGTCTTTCAGGATATTTTCAAATTCCAATTGCGGCCGAAGACCAAGAGAAAACCACATTCACCTGTCCGTTCGGCACCTTCGCATATCGAAGAATGCCATTTGTTCTTTGCAACGCGCCGGCTACATTTCAACGATGTATGTTGGCAATATTTAATGAACTTGTAGAAGACGTCATGGAAATTTTCATGGACGATTTTTCTGTTTTTGGCGATTCATTTAAAAATTGTTTAAATAATCTTGATCGTGTTCTTCAACACTGCGAAGAAACGAATTTGGCACTCAACTGGGAGAAGTGCCACTTTATGGTCCAAGAGGGATTAGTCCTTGGGCATAAAATCTCAAATAAGGGGATCGAGGTCAATAGGGCCAAGATCAAGGTCATAGAAAAACTTCCCCCTCCTACTAATATAAAATCTATTAGAAGTTTTCTAGGACATGCGGGCTTTTATAGCGATTTTGCTGTAGGTGCAGTTTTAGGCCAACGTGTGAATAAACATTTTCACCCAATTTATTACGCAAGCAAAACGCTAACATCCGCACAAGCAAATTATACAACAACGGAAAAAGAGTTTTTGGCAATAATTTTTGCATTTGATAAATTTCGATCATATTTAACGCTTTCAAAAGTCATTGTTTTTACAGATCACACCGCTCTCCGGTATTTACTACAAAAAGGAGATGCAAAGCCTCGACTGCTAAGGTGGATCCTCCTACTACAAGAATTCGATTTGGAGATACAAGACAAAAGGGGAGCGGAGAATGTTGCGGCCGACCACCTCTAACGGTTGGAGAATCCAGCGGCAGTTGCACTAGTGGAGGCCGAAATTGACGACAAATTCCCTGAAGAACGCCTCCTCGCCATCGTAAAAGCAACGACTTCTTCCACCCCTTGGTACGCGGATTTGGCCAACTATTTGGTGGCCCGGGTCCTACCAAAAGATTTTTCAAGTCATCAAAAGAAGAAATTCTTTTCGGACTTGAAAAATTATTTTTGGGAGGACCCCTTTTTATTTCGTGTTGCGCGGACCAAGTGGTAAGAAGGTGTATTGCGAGCGAGGAAGGCGTCAAAATTTTGTGGCACTGCCACGAAGGACCAACCGGTGGTCACTATCAAGCGAACTGGACCGCAAGGAAGGTGCTAGAGGCGGGCTTCTATTGGCCCTCCTTATTCAAAGATGCTCATAATTTTGTGAGAAATTGCGATCGGTGCCAACGGTCAGGTAACATTTCTAACCGGGATGAAATGCCCCAAAATATTTTTTTAGAATGCGAAATTTTTGATTTGTGGGGAATTGATTTCGTAGGTCCTTTACCCTCTTCCTGCAATAATAAATATATTCTTGTTGCGGTCAATTACGTGTCTAGGTGGGCAGAAGCACAAGCTTTTCCCACCAACGATGCGAGAGTCGTCGTACAATTTTTAAGAAAAATTATTTTCACGATTTGGCACACCCCGAGCACTAATTAGTGATCGGGGCACACATTTCTGTAACAACCAATTTGCTAAAATTTTAGCAAAATATGGAGTTACACACAAGCTATCTACCGCCTACCACCCACAAGCAAATGGCCAAGTGGAGGTGGTGAATCGTGAAATTAAAAGAATTTTAGAAAAAACCATGTCCGTTAATAGAAAAGATTGGGCTTTAAAATTAAACGACGCACTCTAGGCCTATCGGACAGCGTACAAAACCGCCATTGGATGTACGCGGTACCGGTTAGTCTATGGTAAAGTTTGTCATTTGCCGGTAGAATTAGAACATCGCGCTTTTTGGGCGCAAAAATTTTAAATTTGAATTTAGATTTAGCCTCTGAACAAAGAAAACTACAACTTAATTAACTAGATGAATGGCGTGCGAACGCCTATGAAAATAATAAATTTTATAAGGAGCGAAATAAATTCTATCATGATAAAAAAATTAAACATCCAAAAACTTTTTCACCGGGAGATTTTGTCCTACTTTTTAATTCTAGACTTAGGCTTTTTCCGGGGAAATTAAAAACCCGATGGTCCGGTCCCTTCAGAGTAAAAGAAGTTTGGTCATACGGGACCGTGCTTATAGAGCACCCGGAAAAAGGATCTTTTAAGGTTAACGAATAACGTTTGAAATTATACCACCCCGGCGACCCAGCGACCGGAAATATCGAAACAATGCACTTAACGAATATTTAAGAAAACGCCACTTAGTCAAGCTACGTGACGGTAAACAAAGCGCTCTTGGGAGGCAACCAAATGTTAACCTCTATATTTTTCTCTTTATTTTCTTGTTTGTTTCTCTAATTTAACTCTGCAGGTGTTTGACCGGCAACCCCGACTACCATCCAGGGAAGCCCTCTTTACACTTTAGTAATTTATCTCGATTTTTCTTTATTGTCATTTTTTTTAGTTTTATCTTTCATACTTAGTTTTAAACATTGGGGACAATGTTTAATTTTAAGTATGGGGGTGTAGCATAGCTTTCTTTGTAGTTTTACTTGAAAACAAAAAAAAATATTAAAAAAATTGAAATTAAATTTCTTGGAAAGGATGCTTTGGGCTTGAATTCCCATCATAGCCTCTAGTACTTTGCAAACCCTTCACCGGGTAGATCTTGGGAAGTCCAAGAACTAAAAAAAATCTATTAGGAAATGTTCTTTTTATTCATCAAAATGCCCACTTGTTAAATTGTAAGTTCTAAGTAGACTGTTTTTCATATGGACTAAAAATAATTTTGTGCTAGAATAGTTTTTGAAACTTTTGAGTAAAATTGTTGACTCTTGTAGTGCTCCTAGTCATATGCATGTCCTTGAGTAGTGTTGGTGTAAAACTTAATTCTTGGCATAGATCTAAAATTATGTTTTATTAATTTGCGCAGTAATAATTTATTTTACTTTTAATTTGAATCCGGTCATATCCAAAAGTAGTTTAGGTGAGTGTGTAGAAGATTGTTAGAAAGCTATTACTCGATTTAAACAGAAGGGTGTCCTTTCTCGATGTCTAGAACTTGCCCCAAGCTATTTTCGAAGCATGTGCACTTTAGACAAATTAACCTTACGGAAGTGATTTAGGCCTTTCTTTGGATAGTTTGAGCCTTCGCACCCAACCTAGATTTACTACCATTGTTCACACAAATTTGAGCCTTACACCTTTATTTGAACCACCCTCATCATTTCGGCACCAAACCTAAAAAGCCCAAAACCCAAATGAACACTTGAAATTTTGAGCTAATTTTTTGAAAAAATTTATTTGGGTATGATTGAATGAAGAAAAAATTATGGGTATCAATTCAAAAGAAATGAAGGTTATATCAAGATGCAATAATCTCATAATGATATGCGGCCTAGGTATGCACATGCACACCTGGAATGATCCCAATTATGAAGATTCGTGATATAAAATATATATATATATATATATATATAAGAGAATGAGAGTGTTTCCCATAGAAAAATATGAGTATGGGGGTAAGCTTCTTTATTTTGTGGCAGTCATTATTTTAGCTCAAAATTTTTTGTTTAAGTGGAATGCGCCTTCATGTTTATCATTGTTTAGCTCACTCTTAAACCCAAGCCTTAAAAATATACCCTATTTTAGTCCTAAAGATCCATAGAGTTGATTTAGTGTGAAGTGCAGTGGAGAAGGTGCAAACGGGCAAGCCTATGGCCGTCGACATTGATGGATTTCTTTGGAGGCCACCCCGAGCGTTCAAGTCTAGTAATTTAAATCTCAGCAATCACGTTATTTTCTCCCTTTTCATAACTTTTTGATTGACCATCGACTCATTTTAAAAGTGATAATAAATAATTATAACGCAGTTAAATATTTCATAAATTATTATTTATGCCAAAAACGTCTTTTTACTAAAACATCTACGCATGTCAGCATAAAACTTCGCATTTTACTCTTTAGCTTTCATATTTCTTTCAAGCATTAATTTTTTTTCTCCCCTTATGAAGAATGGTTTGCTCGGGACGAGCAATGAGCAAGTATGGGGGTGTTTGATGAGTAATTTATTTACTCATCTTTTAGTTTAGGTTTATATTGTTTTTAATATAAAAATTATGTTTTTATAGGAATTTTGTCATATAAATCCTTCCATTGTTTATTTCATAAGCTAACTTAAGTTTATTTTGTGTTTTCAGGTTTTCTGGATTATTTCGAGCAAAAAGTTAAATTGCACACCCCAGGTCACGGGCGTGACCCATGGGCGTGTAACCTACGAAATGTTCCAAACCTATTTCCGCCACTCGGGAGTCATTCCATGAAGAAATCGCCTAGTACACGCCCCAGGTCACGGGCGTGACCAAGGGCGTGACCCAATGTCACGGCCGCGACCCGCTGAGACGAAGCAGAACCGCTGAGACCGCTGACATCAAGCCTTACACGCCCTAGGTCACGGGCGTGACCAGGGGGCGTGACATCCAAGTCACGGCCACAAGCACATAGAGCCAGCTGCCACATCAATTAAAATTACACGCCCCCCGGTCACACGCGTGACATCAAGTCACGGGCGTGACATTTGAGGCGTGACATCAAGTCACGGGCGTGACTTTTCCCGCGCCAATTTCCCGCCGAAGCTTCCCGCCAGCAGTAGTTTTAAGGATTACACACCCCAGGTCATGGGCGTGACCTAGGGCGTGACACATCCGTAATGCCTGCATTGAAGCCATAACGCGCCCTCTCCGCCAGCACCGATCACGCCCCTTACACGCCCCTTGGTCACGGGCGTGACCAAGGGTGTGTAACACCAAAATTTCAGCTATTTAAGGGGACCTTCTCTAGATGTTAAAGGACAAAGTTTTGGAGTTCTAGCCTGTATTCTTGCACTAGTTTTAATCTTCTATGTCCTTTTCTTCTTGCACTTTTATTTCCAAAGCTTGTAACTCTAAATTTTCTAGTTGTAATTTCTTTTGCTAAGTAATAAAATAGTTCTTTTTCTCTTACTTTTCCTCTTATTTTCATCATGCACTTCTTTCATTTCATCGTTTCCTCCATCTCTATGAGTAGTTAAATTCTATTAGTACTCGACCGAGATGATCCAAGGGAAATATAATTCTTGATTTAAATTCTAGCTTCTCTTTCTCTTCCTTAGAACACTTTAGATTTATTCTTGAACTTTTTTTGGATTGAGATTATATTATCGATATATAATTCTCATCTTTGTTTTCGCAATCTAATAACCGAGAGGTTTTGATTTCGAATCGATCATTTCAAGAATAAAGAGAGTTGAATGCACTCCTCAAGTGAGGATGACATAATTTTCCCGGATTGGAGTCAAATCCAATAGAGGGGTTCACTACGATAAGGCGAGTTTTAGATTTTGATTCTAGAATGAAGTTCGTTTGATCAACTAAACTCAGTTGAGCATATCCTCGAGAGAGGTGTGTTCATAAATCGGGAACCTCCACGGTCAAGTTTTCTCTTAAGAGATTAGAAGTTGTTCTTTTTATATTTTATTTTCCCAAGGTGATTCAAGGTTGAGTACTAACTTTTAACTCATCATTTTAAATAAACTATTTCTCTTTCTCGCAACCAACTAACCACAAATTTTATTCGATAAAATAATAGAGATTTTTCGAAGTAAGAGTACTCAACCGCCCCGAGTCTAATACGACCTTGTTTTAATAACCTATACTACATTCGATACGGTACACTTGTCGTTATCGTTTGCAAGCATAGTTTTGCTCCACCGTATACCCAAGTATATCTGGTGAAGTCATCAACCAAAATCAGCATATACCTGCTACCTTCAAGACTGGCAGTGTTGGTAAGTCCAAACAGATCACCATGGATACACTCCAATGGTCTTTTACTTTGCTTTGTGATTTGTCAAATGGAAAGCGTTGAGCCTTACCAAACTGACAACCTGCACAAACCTGACCATTCCCGAAAGAAGACAAGCTAGGCAGACCTTTCACCAGGCCTCTTCCCACCATAGCTTTCAACTTATCCATCCCAACATGCCCAAGCCTTTCGTGCAAGATAGCAACGCTGTCGTTAGCCCTCATCTTATCAACATAACAACTTGTTGAAAGAACAAACAAGTCCTTCACTCGTCTCCCAATATGCGTGACCTCATCTTTCACCGCTAAAACATTTCGGAGAAATTTCACTTCTGTTGGACCGAACAAAACGTGATAGCCAGTGTCCACCGCATTGGTCAACGAGAAGAGGTTTTTCTTCATCCCCGGAACATGATAGACACTCTTCAACGTAAGAGTACCTCTATCATCGTTCAATGAAACCACACCCTCCTTCTCAACTGCATGAATAGTATCATCAGCCGTAATGATAGCGTCATTACCTGTATATGCCTGCAATGAGGAGAACTTCGACTCATCCCCAGTGAGGTGATGACCACACCCAGATTCCACTATCCAATCATCCTGATAGTTGATGGAAGCCATGGCCCGAACACACGTGCCTGTCATGAATGCACCTCCACCACCCTAACTACCTTCTGAATTGTAACCAGCCTCCTCCTTCCCTACAACATGCCCTGGCTAAACATTGACCTTGCAGTCCCTTTTGAAATGACCAAGCTTGTTGCACCTGAAGCATCTAGGTCCTTCCTGCTTCTTCCCTTCACGCTTAGGAGCATAGCTCCTCTCCTGCTGATATGAAGTAGATGGACCATCATCTCCAGATGTCTTCTTCTACTTGTCCCATCTCTTCTTCTTGCCAGAAAAGAGAACCTCGCCTTCTCCCCCAGATACAGACATCCCAGCCATTTGCTTAGCCAAAGTTTCTTGCGAAGCAAGTAAGTTCTCCAGCTCCTGCAATGAAGACTGATTGGCCCAGCCTTGAACAGAAGTCACCAAGGCCACATACTCCCTCCGCAAGCCACGGATTATGTGCCTCTTCAGCTTAGCTTCTGAGATAGGCTCATCCGGGTCCAAAGCCGATATCTCTACGCAGAGGTTCTTCATCTTTAAGAAGAACATTGAGATAGACAAATTCCCCTGAGTTTCTTTCGCCAACTCATTCTCTAAGAACTGTAGCCTCGCTATATTCTCCTTATTGAACAAGCCATCCAAGGCTGTCCAAATTTCAGCAGCTGATCTACATCCGATGATGTAATCAAACAGCTCCGGAATGATAGCTCTCTTGAGAGTGAACTCCGCCTTAGCATTCGTTCTCCTCCAAGCCTTCACGAGCTCAGTATTCCCTTCAGCAGGAATAATTGCTTGTCTCGCTTCTTCTCCTACAACCTCCCACAAATCCTCTCCAAGAAGATAGCTCTCCATGCAAGACTTCCACTTCTTGAAGTTAATCTTCGTAAGGAGTTCAATACCAAGACCTCTAGCATATCCTCCTTCCATTGCTATCCCACTTATGGCTAACCAACTTGCGAAACCCGAGAGAAGTATCAGCTCAGCAACCTCAGTAACCTCACCAACCTCGCTTTGATACCATGTTGAAAAGCTTGATGTCCGGAGGTGATGTAAAAATGCGGAAAAGACTTCACAAACTTTTCACAAGTGTAGCACAATAGTGATAATGGGAAGAACGAATAGTGCTATGATATTAACTATCTCTTCACAATTTCGAGGTATACATGGCGAGACATGATTCATAAGAATCACGGAGGAGAGAAGCACAAACGCAAAATACAAGCTGCTGGCGACTTGACCACCTCAGACCGCCAGACCGCGCGAACAGACAAGCCAGACGGGTAGCCCCTGAGACCGCGTGAACAGAGCACAAGCCGCACCTGTCAGACCGCAACCACAGACCGCCCGACCTGCTGCTTTATTCCACTACTGAAAACAACCAGTTCACACTTCTTGATCGCCCAGATCGCACGGTCTTGATCAAAGAAGAACCCGCGAAAACTGAACAGAGAAACTGCTACCTGCCGCAGACCGCAACTCAAGATCGCCTAGCCACTTAAGACCGCCTGATCAACTGAGTCCACTGCATAGACCGCGAACACCTAAACACAGTCCGCCCGGACTGGTTTATTCAAAGCTGGAAAAGGGAGACAAGCTGACAGCGAGCTGCTAGTCGCTATCCTGCGAACACACAAAATGGTCAGACAAAATCTCAGACCGCCCGACTTCGAAGTGAGACCGGCACAATCAAGCCATCTTTGGTTCTTACAGTTCTCATTCTGAATGACGGGCCTTGCACCCCTATTTATAGGCGAGCAGATGGATATCGTCACCACACAAACTGGGATATGATAACCGGCCATCAGATCGCGAGCGGTCTCACAAAACAGACCACCTGAGCTCAGCAAAGCTACCAGCTGCCTTTATTGAACCATACGGTTATCACAAACCGCCCGGTTACCGCGGTCTCTGAAAAGCAGACCGCCCGGTCTTATTGCAAAGCAAAGAACTCCTTCAATAACCAGACCAACTAGAACAGTCGTCAGACCGCCCGGTCAATGCAAGAAGGCAGACCTACTTGAACATCTGGCCGACTTGAACAAGTCGCCAGATCAACTCGCGCAAGCCGCCCAGACAAAAGAGGCGGTCTCCCAGATTAGACTGCTCAGAACAACTAAGACAGAACCGGCCAGAGCACCGGCGCAGACCGCGCAGTCTCTGCGGTCTCCAACCTCCAGACTGCCCAACACCCTTCCACTTCCACTTCAAAAAATTTAACACACCCCCTTGAAGTGGGAAGTGGAAATCAACCCAAGCAAACTCCGCAACTGACCAAATGGTCCCTTCGATAGCGGCTTAGTAAATATGTCAGCAACATTCTCCTTGCTCTGCACATGCTCCACAGTTAGAGATCCCTCCAACACCTTCTCACGAATGAAATGGTGATGAAACTCTATGTGCTTCGTACGCGCATCACAAACTCGATTCTTCACCAGTTTGAGAGCAATCTCATTGTCACCACGTAGCATAGTAGGACCTCGTACCTCCATATGAATGTCCTCCACAAGCCTACTAAGCCAGATGGCTTCCTGAGCTGCCAAAGCCGAAGCTTTGTACCCCGCTTCCATGGTAGAGACAGACACAGAATCCTGCTTCTTGCTGCACCATGATATAGCTGTAGAGCCTATCATAAAGACATATCCAGACGTCGCTCTTCGATCATCCGAATCTCCTCCATAATCAGCATCCATATACCCATGCAAGCAAAAGCATGAATCTCTCCCATAGAAGAGACCCAAATCTGAGGTGGATTTGACATACTTCAATATACTCCTATCCACCACGAGATGAGGCTTCCGAGGCTCTGCCATAAACCGACTCACCCTGCCAACTGCATAAGCAATATCTATCCTCGTGATCGTCAAATATATCAAGATTCCGACCAAAGCCTGAGACACTGAAGGATCGGTAAGAACCTTTCCTATAAGAAAGCATACCGCTCTCTTTCCTCTCCACTTCGAGCCCAAGGAAATGGTGGAGCTCACCCAAATCCTTCATCTCGAATCTGATAGCTAGCTCAGCACGAAGCCTAGCCACCTCCACTTCAGAATTCCCCGTGACAATCTTATCGTCCACATACAGTAGCACCAAGACCTGAAGCTCCCTCGTCTTCTTTACGAATAAGCTTGAATCTGAATCAGAAGCAAAATATCCGCAGAACTGGAGGTATTCTGCGATCTTCCCGTACCACGCCCGAGGCACTTGCTTCAAGCCATAAAGAGCCTTCTTGAGCTTACAAACATAACCTGGGTGCTCTTTGGATACGTAACCAGATGGCTGATCCATGAAGATATCCTTGTCAATCTCGCCATATAAGAAAGTGTTCCAAATGTCGAGTTGCCCAATCTTCCACCCTTGGCAAGCTGCCAATGCAATCACCACCCGGACCGAAGTTATCTTGGCAATGAGGCTAAACATTTCTTCATAATCCTCCCCATACTTCTGAGAGAAACCTCGAGCTACAAGGTGAGCCTTATACCACTCAATACTTCTGTCAACCTTCTTCTTCAGTTTGAAAACCCACTTGCAAGTCACCGGAGTAACTCCCTCAACCTTAGGAACCAAGTCCCAAGTCCCATTCTTCCTTAGGGAAGCCATTTCTTCATCCATGGCTCCTTCCCACTCCTTGACTCCAATGACATTTTCATAACAAGATGGCTCTCTCTCATCCAGGGGACCTGCAAAGAAACATGAGACAAAGCTCACCAAGTTCCCGCCCATATACCGCTCAGGTGGAATAATGGTCCTCTTGGACCTTCTCAGAGCTTGACTTTGAACCACCTCTTCCACTGCATCTTCTGGACTAGCTCTCCTTTCAAGTAAACATAGAGCGTCGCTCCCCCTTCTTCCAGAACCTGAAGCACCTGACCCAGAGCTAGAAATACCAGGAGCACCTAGAGAAAAAGGTAACTCCACCAGAACTTCCCGTGCAGCTTCCTCTGGTCCACCATCTACCCTGCTTCCTTGTAACTCAACAAAAGATCTACCTTGGTATGATGTTGATGAGTCCCAATTATATACACATTTATGGACTCATCTGGGCCGATTTTCTAGTCTATGCACTACACTTTAGGCATGTTTTCGTTCATATTTGATATTCTATGCTAGGTGCACTTCTTGGCCTAATTTGGTGTGTTTTTATGTTTATTCTCTTTTGATAGCCTTATCGTATTGTTGAGTGCCACTTTCCGTGGCCTGATTAGCATTTCTGTAGGAATAGGAGTCGTGCAGGTGTTCCCGGTACAATTCTGTACAGGAACACTGCGCACGATCACTGGTTCTATTGCGCACAACCACTAGTCGTGCGCCGCTGATCGTGCGCACTTAACCCCCATTTTATGAGTTCTGTCTCGACCAATGCGCACGACCACTTACGATAATGCGCACGACCACTGGTCGTGCGCCACCGGTCGTGCGAACATGTTATTCTATAAATTTCTTACATTGCAGGCTCCGCCCAGGCAGGCGCACGATCACAGGATTCTAGTGCGCACGACCACTGGTCGTGCGCCAATGACCGTGCGCACTGTTTATTCCAGTGCCTATAAATATTCCTGCTCGCGAATTAGGTCGGATCGCCGCATTTCTTCCGCCCAGCTCTGCCGTTTTCCGCCCTTTTTGCAAGGTTTCGCCTCCTTCTTCACCGCACACCTTAGGGAGGAGCTCCGGGCAAACTTTCAACGCCAAATCCTCGCCGGATCTTCCTCTCGGCCATATCCTTCATCCAAGAGCTTCAAGAAGGGAATCAACCTAGCCTTCTTCTTCAAGATCGGAGCAGCTTGTATGATCATTCCACCGGTTCGTGACACGAAGAAGACGGGTCCATTGGAGAGTAGTGACAGCTCTCTCTACCCCGGACGCAGTTGAGGACCGAGCTTGGACGCGGATTGACAACCCAACGATTCCTTCCGTGAACCCTCAACAAGACTTCAGAGTCGGTCGATTTCGCACACTCACCTCCCTTTGTAGTGATAGCTTAGTTGGATTTCTTATATGTTTGATGAAGTGTGTTTTGATTATTAGCATTTATACTTGATTATGTCTATGTGATTTGGGTATTCTTGCTTATCATTTTGAGGTGTGCCTTGTGGTGTGGATTGTTGGTTGTGTTGTGCCGCCCAAACAATTGTTAGTGGTGTGCTTTGGAAAGAGGTGCTTGCGACCCTCATTCCGCCGTTCTCTCCATTCCATTCGTATGCCTACTCTTCCATCCGCCTAGCGAAGCATGGCATAGCGGCCCGTGTAATCCATTCGCCCTACGAAGCAGTGCGCTCAAGGCCTGCACAGTTCGACTCCGCTTGCCTACTCGTCCATCCGCCCTTGCGACGCAGCGCGCTCAAGGCCTGCCTAGTCTCCATCCCGCCAAGCGAAGCATTGCATAGCGGCATTGCATAGGAGTAGTTTAAGTTGTTTTCTTTTATTTTCCAAAAGCCAAATCCCCCATTTCCGCATCCATCCGCTCGAAAGGACTTCAATCTCAAGTCCTTCCTCGATAATAAACTCCACCTTACTGTGTTCCTTTGAGATCGATACTTTGGGATTCATTCCCATTTTTTTATTACTTGAACGATCGGTACACTGCCGTTTCGTGCCGCATTCTTACTACCGCCTATAGCGGTGTGCTAAGATTTGCGCATTCATGTTTTTGGCGCCGTTGCCGGGGAACACAGTCGTGTGAGTTTTCTGGAGAGGGAGAACCTGAGAGAGAAGCCCTTCCATTTGTAAATTGCATTCCTTTGTTTTATTTCCTCGTATTCTGTTTCCTGTTTTTCATTAGGTTGCTTTAGTAATTTTTGTTAGGTGTAGTATTTTGCACAATAGCATTTTTATTTTTTGAATCGTATTATCTTCACACTATGTGGGCACATCTCAATATCCGTTGCCGTTGTTGTAGAGATACCTCCCACTCTAGTGATGAATGCCCTACGGAGAATAGTAGGCATAATTCGTATACCCCAGCATATGGAGCACCGACTTCGTCTGGTACTCCATATGGTGCGCGTAAGTCTTATGGCTACTCTGCTGAGCCTTTACCGTCATACTTCTTTTCGGCTTCAGCCCCTGCTGTGCCAAAGAAGCCCGCAAGGCAGCGCCGGTTTTGTCGGGGCACTGATCATGTCTTGAAGGACTGTGCCGAGTATCTTCGCCAATTGGACGAGGATGATGAGCCAGATATCCAGATCGTCCCAACTCCTAACTCTGGCGGCACACCTTCAACATCTGGTTATGTGTCTTTGTCACCTTCACATCTTGAAGGGTATGGCATGGACACAGTCACCGGATGTGCGGCTGATCTATGCACCGACATTGTTGAGCCTATTCTCCATGTGCATCCACCACCTCTAGTGAATTCGATTCTTTGTGAGGAATCGGTGCTCGACTTTTATCCGAGCACTACTCCTCCCCTTGTTGTGCATACTATACTCGTCTCCGACGACATTGTTGATGATGTGTCGCAGGATGAGGTGGGTGATCTGAGTGTTGTGCCTATTCCTATGAAGGAGGACAACCTTCTAGGTGAAGAGGAGTTTTCCTCAGCACCGGTGGAGGAAGTCCAAAGCCTAAGCCTGGCCACCGTTGATCCCGCCGAATTTTGTAGCATTGATGACAATGCAAATATTATTTTACTTACCCAACCTGATGGGAGTGAGACCGGGATCACTCCCCGGATTGATGTTTATTTATGTTCTTCGTCTTCTTTATTTCTTGACCCCCTTCCTTCATCTGAGTCTGTGCAGGTTGAATCTTCACAGGTACTTCAGGAGGACTTGGAGCTTTTTGCTCAAGTCAATGATGAGAGCATCCTCTCATGTGAGGAGGTTGATTCCCCCTCCGTAGAGGAAGCTCCACTCATTGCCTTTTCCTCCTGCCACCTCCCTGTTGACGATACCTTGCTAGGCAAGGATATGTTTGGTGAGTTGAGTGAGGATATCTCCTCCTCTTCTTGCTTTCTGTTTCCTCTACCTGCGTTATGTAGGTATTATTATTATTATTTGGGTAGAGGAGTAACTGTTCTGTCGCCGTATCGGTACCCGCTACTGACACGCGTATTAGAACAGTTACCTGTTCATTTACTTTTTCATACGCCCATTAGCTAGAACCTTTAGTTTTTGAATAAGTCGTGCTGGGATGACAATAACCCCAGTAGTTATCTTACTTTCTCATGCATTTCATTTTATTCAATCCTGCTTAGTTAGCTGTAGTTTATTTTAGTTTATCTTCTTCTTTTATTTTTGCGGAGCTGACCCCTGCAGGTATCTTTTCTGGATGGCGGATGCTGCGGCTCATTTTAGCTTACACGCCAATCTTCTGGTGTGCTCATTTCTGAGCACTGGGTACTCTCTTTCCCTAGCCTTTTCTGATTTTCATGTCATATATTTTGTGGATTGTTTAGTTTAAGTCTGGGGGAGAGTAGTTTTTGTGCCCACTCACGTGCACTCTTGCATAGCATGCTAGAAGTACTTTTATTTTAGCTTATTGGAAATTGTTGTTCATTTTCATTGCACACCACAGCACCCACTTGAGCGCGTACTCATCTGTTTGCTTGCTCTGTTGTGAATTTAATTCTTCTGCTTATTTGGGAAAGTCTAGGTGATGGCTTAGGACTATGTAGCAGAGTAAAATGTTGACTCTAGTAGTGCTCCTAGTCGAGTGCTCGGTTGCATCGAAATTTGTGTAGACTAGACTTCTCTTTATACTTATGGTTTTATATTTTTTCTATTAATGTAAATGTTGTTTATTCTACTCAAATGGTGAATCCGGTGTGAATCAAACGGTAGCATAGGGATGTGTGTAAACGATCGCTAGACTCGTATTGCTTGAGTCGGGAGAAAGGAGAATCTTTCTCGGTGGCTAGAACTTGCCCCAAGCGATTCTTGAAGCATTGGCATAGGATAGTTCTAGTGCGTGAGAATGACGTAGGCCATTATTTTGGCCCGGTTGAACCTTTATTTCACGCCTTTCGTCTACCCTTGCTAGCCCATTTGTGCCTACCCTTTTTGATTCAGCTCCACATATATCTCACCAAAGCCTAAACGCCTAACCTAGTCGCACACCCAAATCTGAGCTTTAGTTGTAGTTTTATTTACATTGTGGGGGTGTTGATTGTGGTGTTTATTATGTGAATCTGTGGATATGCTCATTTGAAAATTTTGCTGAAGGAAAAAAGACAAGAAAAAGAAAGATAGCAAGAAAAATGAAAAAAAAAAGAGAAGAAGAAAAAAATGAGTTTTATTGAAAATCGTCTAGAAAAAAATTATGTATTGGGAGTAGGCGGTGCACACACCTATGTTGCAAAAGTCCAAGTCTGGGGGTGTGGTGCACTTGCATTCGATTTTGGTGCGCGGGTAGTTATTTTAAAAGCTCAATTGGGTTTTGTGTTAAGCCATTTTGTTTATCATTGTTTACCTCACCGTAACCCAAGCCTCAATTAAAACCTGAAAGTCCTACTGACTCACACCTTGAACTGATCTAGTGTCGTGGGCAGAATGTGACCGGGCAAGCTTATGGTCACCGACACTGATGGATTTCAGTGGAGTTTGTCCCGCATCCCGATCTTGAGCAATGCTCATCTCAGCGCTTAGTTTACTTTCTCCGTATGCATGACCGAATGATTCACCGTTGTTCACCATTTTGAGTAGTTGTAATATGCTTTTACTCTTTTAGAAATATATAAACTGTTTATATAATCAGAAATCTTCTCTACTATTTTTCTCATGCACGTGAGCATGTGACTTCGCATGGTACTCTGTATTGTAATTTTAAGCCATCTACTTTTCTTACCCCGTTCGCTTAGAATTTGTCTGCTCGGGACGCGCAAACAGGTAAGTCTGGGGGTGTGATGAGTCCCAATTATATACACATTTATGGACTCATCTGGGCCGATTTTCTAGTCTATGCACTACACTTTAGGCATATTTTCGTTCATATTTGATATTCTATGCTAGGTGCACTTCTTGGCCTGATTTGGTGTGTTTTTATGTTTATTCTCTTTTGATAGCCTTATCGTATTGTTGAGTGCCACTTTCCGTGGCCTGATTAGCATTTCTGTAGGAACAGGAGTCGTGCAGGTGTTCCCGGTACAATTCTGTACAGGAACACTGCGCACGATCACTGGTTCTATTGCGCACGACCACTGGTCGTGCGCCGCTGATCGTGCGCACTTAACCCCCATTTTATGAGTTCTGTCTCGACCAATGCGCACGACCACTTACGATAATGCGCACAACCACTGGTCGTGCGCCACCGGTCGTGCGAACATGTTATTCTATAAATTTCTTACATTGCAGGCTCAGCCCAGGCAGGCGCACGATCACAGGATTCTAGTGCGCACGACCACTGGTCATGCGCCAATGACCGTGCGCACTATTTATTCCAGCGCCTATAAATATTCTTGCTCGCGAATTAGGTCGGATCGCCGCATTTCTTCCGCCCAGCTCCGTCGTTTTCCGCCCTTTTTGCAGGGTTTCGCCTCCTTCTTCACCGCACACCTTAGGGAGGAGCTCCGGGCAAACTTTCAATGCCAAATCCTCGCCGGAGCTTCCTCTCGGCCATCTCCTTCATCCAAGAGCTTCAAGAAGGGAATCAACCTAGCCTTCTTCTTCAAGATCGGAGCAGCTTGTGTGATCATTCCACCGGTTCGTGACACGAAGAAGATGGGTCCATTGGAGAGTAGTGACAGCTCTCTCTACCCCGGACGCAGTTGAGGACCGAGCTTGGACGCGGATTGACAACCCGACGATTCCTTCCGTGAACCCTCAACAAGACTTCGGAGTCGGTCGATTTCGCACACTCACCTCCCCTTGTAGTGATAGCTTAGTTGGATTTCTTATAAGTTTGATGAAGTGTGTTTTGATTATTAGCATTTATACTTGATTATGTCTATGTGATTTGGGTATTCTTGCTTATCATTTTGAGGTGTGCCTTGTGGTGTGGATTGTTGGTTGTCTTGTGCCGCCCTAAAAATTGTTAGTGGTGTGCTTTGCGAAGAGGTGCTTGCGACCCTCATTCCGCCGTTCTCTCTATTCCATTCGTATGCCTACTCTTCCATCCGCCTAGCGAAGCATGGCATAGCGGCCCGTGTAATCCATTCGCCCTACGAAGTAGTGCGTTCAAGGCCTGCACAGTTCGACTCCGCTTGCCTACTCGTCCATCCGCCCTTGCGACGCAGCGCGCTCAAGGCCTGCCTAGTCTCCATCCCGCCAAGCGAAGCATTGCATAGCGGCATTGCATAGGAGTAGTTTAAGTTGTTTTCTTTTATTTTCCAAAAGCCAAATCCCCCATTTCCGCATCCATCCGCTCGAAAGGACTTCAATCTCAAGTCCTTCCTCGATAATAAACTCCACCTTACTGTGTTCTTTTGAGATCGATACTTGGGGATTCATTCCCATTTTTTATTACTTGAACGATCGGTCGCATTCTTACTACAGCTTATAGCGGTGTGCTAATATTTGCGCATTCAGACGTCAGCTCGTCAAATACCACATCCCTAGAGACCACATATCTCTGTGTCTTAGGATCCATGCATCTCCACCCTTTCTTCCAGTCATCGTAACCGACGAAGACTTGTTTCCTTGCCTTAGCATCTAGCTTCATTCGAAGGGCATCGAGAACATGCACATAGCAGGTAGAACCAAACACTCGAAAGTGTTCCACGCTTGGCTTCTCCTTGAACATCAACTCATGAGGGGTCTTCATGTTGATGGGACTGAGAGGCATCCGGTTGATAACATAGGCCGCACAAGACATTCCCTCTGCCCAGAAGGACTTTGGGATAATCTTGGTATGAAGCCAACATTTGCAAGTCTCCGTCAGGTGACGGATCTTCCGCTCTGCAACTCCATTCTGTTGTGGAGTGTGAGCACAAGAAAGCTCCCTTTGGATGTCATGCTTCTTGCAGAAGTTAAAGAATGCCTTGGAGGTGAACTCCCCTCCATTGTCAGTTCTGAACCTCTTCACCGGCAGATTTAGCCGACCTTCCACCAGCTCCTTGAAGTCCACAAACCTCTCGAATGCCTCCGACTTCTCCTTCAGAAAATATACCCAAGTATATCTGGTGAAGTCATCAACCAATATCAGCATATACCTGCTACCTCCAAGACTGGTAGTGTTGGTAGGTCCAAACAGATCACCATGGATACACTCCAATGGTCTTTTACATCTTCTTTGTGATTTGTCAAATAGAAAGCGTTGAGCCTTACCAAACTGACAATCTGCACAAACGTCACCATCCCCAAAAGAAGACAAGCTAGGCAGACCTTTCACCAGGCCTCTTCCCACCATAGCTTTCAACTTATCCATCCCAATATGCCCAAGCCTTTCGTGCCAGATAGCAGCGCTGTCGTTATCCCTCATCTTATCAACATAAGAACTTGTTGAAAGAACAAACAAGTCCTTCACTCGTCTCCCAACATGAGTGACCTCATCTTTCACCGCTGAAACATTTCGGAGAAATTTCACTTCTGTTGGACTGAACAGAACGTGATAGCCAGCGTCCACCGCATTGGTCACCGAGAAGATATTTTTCTTCATCCCCGGAACATGATAGACAATCTTCAACGTTAGAGTACCTCTATCATCGTTTAATGAAACCACACCCTCCTTCTCAACTACATGAACAGTATCATCAGCCGTAATGATAGCGTCATTACCTGTATATGCCTGCAATGAGGAGAACTTCGACTCATCGTCGGTGAGGTGATGACCACACCCAGAGTCCACTATCTAATCATCCTGATAGTTGATGGAAGCCATGACCCGAACACACGTGCCCGTCATGAATGCACCTCCACCACCCCAACTACCTTCTGAATTGGAACCAGCCACCTCCTTCCCTATAGAATGCCATGGCTGAAGATTGACCTTGCAGTCCCTTTTGAAATGACCAAGCTTGTTGCACCTGAAGCATCTAGGTCCTTCCTGCTTCTTCCCATCACGCTTAGGAGAATAGCTCCTCTCCTACTGATATGAAGTAGACGGACCATCATCTCCAGATGTCTTCTTCTTCTTGTCCCATCTCTTCTTCTTGACAGAGAAGAGAACCTCGCTTTTTCCCCCAGAGACAGACATCCCAGCCATTTGCTTAGCCAAACTTTCTTGTTAAGCAAGTAAGTTCTCCAACTCCAGCAACAAAGGCTGATTGGCCCAGCCTTGAACAAAAGTCACAAAGGCCACATACTCCCTCAGAAGCCGCGGATTATGTGCCTCTTCAGCTTAGCATCTGAGATAGGCTCATCCGGGTCCAAAGCCGATATCTCTGCGCATAGGTTCTTCATCTTTAAGAAGAACATTGAGATAGACAAATCCCCTTGAGTTGCTTTAGCCAACTCATTCTCCAAGAACTGTAGCCTCACTACATTCTTCTTATTGAACAAGCCATCCAAGGCTGTCCAAATTTCAGCAGCTGATCTACATCCGATGATGTGATCAAACAGCTCTAGAATGATAGCTCTCTTGAGAGTGAACTCCGCCTTAGCATTAGTTCTCCTCCAAGCCTTCATGAGCTCAGCATTCCCTTTAGAAGGAATAACAGCTTGTCTCACTTCTCCTCCTACAACCTCCTACAAATCCTCGCCAAGAAGATAGCTCTCCATGCAAGACTTCCACTTCTTGAAGTTAGTCTGCGTAAGGAGTTCAATACCAAGACCTCTAGCATATCCTCCTTCCATTGCTATCCCACTGATGGCTAACCAACTTGAGAAACCCCAGAGAAGTATCAGCTCAGCAACCTTAGTAACCTCAGCAACCTCGCTTTAATACCATGTTGAAAAACTTGAGGTCAGGAGGTGAAGTAAAAATGCAGAAAACACTTCACAAACTTTTCACAAGTGTAGCACAATAGTGACAATGGGAAGAACGAATAGTGCTATGATATTAACTATCTCTTCACAATTTCGAGGTATACATGGTGAGACATGATTCATAAGAATCACGGAGGAGAGAAGCACAAACACAAAATACAAGTTGCTGGCGACTTGACCACTTCAGACCGCTAGACCGTGCGAACAGACAAGCCAGACGGGTAGCCCCTGAGACAGCGCAAACAGAGCACAAGACGCATCTGTCAGACCGCAACCACAGACCGCCCGACCTGCTGCTTTATTCCACTATTGAAAACAACCAGTTCGCACTTCTTGATCGCCCAGACTGCACGGTCTAGATCAAAGAAGAACCCGCGAACACTGAATAGAGAAACTGCTACCTACCGCAGACCGCAACTCAAGATCACCTGGCCACTTAAGACCGCCTGATCAACTGAGTCCGCTGCACAGACCACGAACACCTAAACACAGTCCACCCACACTGGTTTATTCAAACCTGGAAGAAGGGATACAAGCTGACTGCGAGCTGCTAGTCGCTAACCTGCGAACACACAAAATGGTCAGACAAAATCTCAGCCCGCGCGACCTCGAAGTGAGACCGGCACAATCAAGCCAACTTTGGTTCTTACAGTTCTCATTCTGAATGACGGGCACTGCACCCATATTTATAGGCGAGCAGACGGATGTCGTCACCGCACAAACTGTTGGAGTTTCTGAGGTGATCTCAAAGCAATCAACAGTTAGTTTTACTGCCAACGCAATATGAGCATATAGGGTCGTACATAAAAATGCTTGGAGAAATTGGAGAAAGAATTTAGTTGGCCTTGCTTATATAGGATATGAGTGGAGGACCAATCCTACGACTATTTGGAATTAAGTTGAGAATGTCTCAATGGGAGATCATTTAAAAGGTTTACACGAATGGATTTATACTTGACAAATTCGGCTAAACTGTTTAACCGAGCTGTATCAAATTCGGCTAAAGGGATTAGATGAATTCGGCTAAAGAGTTTAGACGAATTCAGCTAAGTCAAAATTCGGCTAAAGGGTTTAGACGAATTTATATAGCCGAATTTATATAGTAGAATTCGGTTATAGTGTATAGTCAAATTCGGTTATAGTGTATAGCCGAACTTATATACTTAGTCAAACTGAAGGCGTTCGTCGACGCTGAGATGGTAAAGGGCTAGTGTACCGCGTTCGTCGACCGCTGAGACGGTAAAGGGCTAGTGTAGCGCATTCGTCGAATGCAGATTCCTTGAGTTTGTTGAACGCAGATCTCCTTGAGTTTGTCGAATGCAGATCTCTTGAGTTCGTCTAACGCAGATTTCCTTGATTTCGTCGAACGCAGATCTCCTTGAGTTCGTCGAACGCAGATCTCCTTGAGTTTGTCGAATGCAGATCTCTTGAGTTTGTCGAACGCAGATCTCTTTGAGTTCGTTGAATGCAGCCGTTGGTATATAACCCAGTTCACGATCTTAGGGTTGGGTGTGCGAGATAGATTTTGTAACCAACCCTTTTCGTGATTTGAGAGAGCGCCGTCGGAATTGTTTCGCTAGGGCTTCTTTCCTCTTCCGACAGTCGCCGCCTCCCCTTCTCGGATCTAGCAGTCAGTGGGGACGCTGAGAGCTTTTTCTTCTCCGACTCATTCCTTGTTTGACAAGGCATCGAGGTTCTCCAGTGCTTGTGTGGATCTCTGTAGAGGGGTCGACCCATTTCAGTTCCTGGAACTCAAGTTTGGTTCTACCAGAAAATTAGTGAGGAGCACCTTGGTTTGTGTATCGACTCAAATCCCCTTCAAGTATAATTTCTGCACTGTGTTGTGGATGTTGTTTTATTTCTAAAATCAGTAAAATCGCAAGTTCCTTAACTATTTGGGTTGTTCTAGTTATTTATTCCGTTGCGCATATGAGATATGATGTATTATCATTTTGAAATGGTATTAGAAAACCCAACAGTGGAATCAGAGCCAGGTTTGCGATCTAATGCATGTAAATCAGAAATTTAGAAGTGTTCTAAATGTCTGGATTTCTTCTAGGGTGTTTGGATTTCGAAGAAATGTTCTAGATTGGAAAAAGTCCCAGGAATGCATGTGATTGCGTTGCGATTTAATTGTTTCAGAAATTGTTTCTCCTTTGCAGTAACCGTCCCTCTAATTGGTTTGTGAAACCAAATGTTTTAGATTTTGAATCTGACTTTGAGAGACGAGATTGTCTACTGCATAAGTGGAGTTGTTTTGCCTGTGTCAAATGCATGTAAATCTGAAGATTTAAAAGTGTTCTAAATGCTCAGATTTAGCCATTTTCTATCAAGCGTTGATAATTTTATTTTGTGCACTTCTGGGATGTATTTGGTTGTGCATGTTGTATTTTATTGAAGTGCATGTTGATTAATTGTTAATCTATTTTATAAATAAAATACCTTATCCAATATTAAGTATTCGGATGCCTTCCGATGGATGGCACTCTTCCAGCCTCGATCGATGAAGTGTGGGCTTGCCAAAGCAAGGTGCATTAATCTATCTTGGTAAGGGTGCGAGCGGATAATTGTAATATCCCACTGTCGACATCGGGTCCAACTTAACTAGGTGACCTCAAAAGTTGAGTGCCTAGAGGCATTGGGTTGGCATGCACCATATGATGGATGCGAATAAAGAGTTATTCACCAACCATACAAGAGTTGCATAGTGATACATAGTGAGAGGGTTGATGATCTCTTGGGTGTAATACATAGTGATGTATGCGGACCCATGAGTTCTATGGCTAGAGGTGAGTACTACTACTTCGTTACATTTACTGATGATTTCAGTAGATACGGATACGTGTTTCTTATGAAGAACAAATCTGAAACCTTTGAAAAGTTCAAAGAGTTTAAAAATGATGTAGAGAACCAACTGGGAAAAAGGATAAAAGCATTCCGATCTGATCGAGGTGGCGAATATCTAAGTCATGAGTTTTGTGATCATCTGAGAGAGTGTGGTATTGTATCACAGCTCACACCGCCCGGAACACCACAACATAATGGTGTGTCTAAGAGGAGGAATCGTACTTTGTTAGACATGGTACGGTCAATGATGAGTCATGCAGATTTGCCCGTTTCCTTTTGGGGATTTGCTTTAGAGACTGCTGCTTTCACATTAAATCGTGCTCCAACGAAAACGGTTCTAAAGACACCATATAAGATATGGACTGGGAAGCGTCCTAATATGTCTTTTATTAAGATTTGGGGCTATGAGACATACGTGCGACATCAAATGCCTGACAAGCTGGAACCCAAGTCGGATAAGTGTTATCTTGTGGGATATCCTAGGGAAACCAAAGGGTATTACTTCTACCTGCCATCCGAGGGCAAAGTGTTTGACGCAAGGACTGGCGTCTTTTTGGAGAAAGACTACAAAGGTGGAACTTGAAGAAGTTCAAGAACCACAAACAATAGTTGAACCGATTTTAGAACCTGAGCAAGGACTACAAGTTGTTGTAGCTAGCGAGCCTGCTCAAGAAACATAAGTCCTGCGT
Organism: Dactylorhiza incarnata; assembly: GCA_033032865.1. Classification (NCBI taxonomy): domain Eukaryota; kingdom Viridiplantae; phylum Streptophyta; class Magnoliopsida; order Asparagales; family Orchidaceae; genus Dactylorhiza; species Dactylorhiza incarnata. Next base: position 2,781,847 of record JAWHQI010000235.1, on the reverse strand, counting down.
AGATCTGATAGACCAAGATTTGAGCCTGAGAGATATGGATTTCTCGTGTCTCAAATAGGTAACATGTTGCTTATGGATCATGATAATGAGCCTGCAACCTATCAAGAGGCTATGTGTGGACCTGACTCCGAGAAGTGGCTTGAGGCCATGAAATATGAAATGGACTCCATGTATGCAAACCAAGTTTGGACCTTGGTGGAACCACCTGAAGGGGTACGACCCATAGGGTGCAAGTGGGTCTTCAAGAAGAAGACCGACATGGATGGGAATATACAGACATTCAAAGGCCGACTGGTGGCTAAAGGTTTCAGGCAAATTCATGGTGTTGACTATGATGAGACCTTTTCCCCTGTAGTCATGGTCAAGTCCATCAGAATTCTACTTGATAATTCTGCGTATTATGACTACGAGATCTGGCAAATGGATGTCAAAAAGGCTTTCCTTAATGGAAACCTCCTTGAGGAAGTGTACATAACACAACCCGACGGTTTTGAATCTCCAAAGGAAGGCACTAAAATATGCAAGTTGAATCGATCCATTTATGGATTGAAACAAGCTTCTCAAAGTTGGAATCTTCATTTTGATGAGAAAATCAAAGAGTTTGGTTTTATCAAGAACGAGGATGAACCTTGTGTTTACAAGAGGATTAGTGGGAGCATTGTCGTTTTCCTGATTTGGTATGTGGATGACATACTATTAATCGGAAGTGACATTCCGACCCTGCAAGCTGTTAAGAACAGGCTAGGGGACTGCTTTTCAATGAAGGACTTGGGTGAAGCAACTTATATACTTGGTATTAGGATCTATAGAGATAGATCGAAGAAGTTGTTGGGTTTGACCCAAAGTACATACATTGAGAAGGTGTTGAAACGGTTCATCATGCTTGAGTCCAATAAAGGATTCTTACCCATGTCACATGGTGTGAGTCTCTCTAAGGACCAGTGTCCAAAATCTTTGGAAGATAAGGACCGCATGTAGTTGATTCCATATGCTTCGGCAATTGGATCAATCATGTACGCAATATTATGTACTCGACCCAATGTCTCTTATGCTTTGATCATGACTAGCAGATATTAGTCTGATCCTGGTGAGTGTCACTGGATTGCAGTCAAGAATATCTTAAAGTACTTGAGAAGGACTAAAGATGAATTCTTGGTGTATGGTGGAGAGGAAGAGCTCGTCATAAAGGGTTACACAGATGCTAGCTTCCAGATTGATAGGGACGGCTCAAAGTACCAATCAGGTTTTGTATTTTGCCTTAATGGAGGAGTTGTAAGCTGGAAGAGTTCTAAGCAAGAAATAGTTGCTGATTTTACAACTGAGGCCGAGTATATCGCTGCAGCAAATGCGGCGAAGGAGGCTGTATAGATTAGGAAATTCATCGGCGAGCTAGATGTAGTTCCTAGCATTGTTGATCCCGTAGTTCTCTACTGTGACAACACCGGTGCAATTGCCCAAGCTAAGGAACCTAGATCTCATCAGCGCTCCAAGCACATACTTCGGCGGTTTCATCTTATTCGAGAGATTGTTGATCAAGGAGATGTGAGCATTTGCAGAGTGCCGACTGAAGAAAACATAGCAGATCCACTGACAAAGCCTCTTGCATAAAGGAAGCATGATGGTCATGTTAGATCAATGGGTATTAGATACCTGAATGATCGTCTTTAGTGGGAGCCTTGTGGATTTTATGTTTGTTGGTTTTTTATTCATTTGATGAATTGTGATATGTACTATGGTTTTTCAATTTACATTTATGGCAAGTTCTTTTATTATGTCAACTGTTTCTATATGATAGACTAATTAACATAATGAATGCCCTTAGAATGTTTGCTTCCATAGGAATTCAAGTACGTGACTTGAATGTGAGGGCCTATGTTTAAATGAAGCTTCATTCTTAAATGGTCCCTGGTCGAGGTATCTTCCTAGAAATTAGGGTGAGGATGACACCACAAGACTAGCATGTGCGTTGACTGATGACCGGTTCTCACAGGTCATGATATTGTGATATCAAGTCATCACATGGGTACTTGTTAGGAACAAGTTGTACTGGACAGACCCACCATGAGACTACTTTGTGGATTGTTATAAGAACGTGTCACAAGTAGGTCTCAAGTGACAATGGTGTTTGTGGTCCTTTTGTTAAAATTTTTGAAATTGGACCGTTTAGGAGTAAGCAGGAGTTGCATCAACTGAGTTAAAGCCAAACAACCATAATGCCACACAGCAACACAAGAAACTTTATTGAAACACAATCTTCATTTACATTGCGAGGCATACATGGCGAGACATGATTCATCAGAATCACGGAGATGAGAAGAACAAAACACACCAAAACAAATCTGGCGACTAGACAAGCTGAGACCGCACAGATCGCTCGACTCCAAAAGTCACCCAGCTTGACCTGAGATCGCACGAACAGAAACCGGACAGACTGCCAGCACTGCAAGACCGCACCTCAGACCGCACGAACTAGAGCTTTATTGGAACGAAGAACTGAAGCTGTCGCCAGACCGCAACTCAGATCGCCTAGCCGCTGAAGGTCGCCTGATCGCTGAGCTCGCTGCGAACAGCACAAGAACGAACATAAACCAGTTCGCAGACAGACCGCTGCTGAACTGTTTATTCAAGCCGTTGGGAATCACCAAGGAATAAGACCGCAACCTGCTGATCGCAAACCTGCGAACACAACAAACAGTCAGCTCGCTTCCGAGACCGCCCGACCTGAAAGTGAAACCGCACGAATTAACCCAGGCTCAGTTCTTACAGTTCTCGTTAGGAATGACGAGCCCTGCACCTCTATTTATAGGCGGGTAGACGGATGTTGTAACCGCACAGGAGAGATACAATCACCACCCGTCAGATCACCAGCGGTCACATAAGACAGGCTGTGCGATCAGACCTCTTGTATGATCATCCGACCAAGACGCAGATCAGCAGACAAGATCGCGCACAGGTCGCGCGAACACGAGACCGCGCACAAGTCGCGCGATCAGAAAGATACTCCTTCCTTAGACCGCCAGGACCAACCCAGGAACCATCTGGCTGACTTAGAACAAGTCGCCAGATCGCCAAGCACAAACCTCCCGGACAGGCGGTCACACATAGGAACAGACCGCCCAGTCTTCCAACAAGAAGACAAGCCAACCAGCACACCAGCTCGGGAACAGACCGCAGCTATAAAGAACAAATCGGAACAACCAGCAAACCGCCAGAACAAACCGGCAGAGCCAGACCGGCAGATAACATGCACAAGCCGCGCGGTCTCCCAAATCAGACCGCCCGGTCTCCTCCACTTCACTTCAAAAAATTCAACACTCCCCCTTGAAGTGGGAAGTGGAGAACAGCCCGAGTAAACTCCGCAACCGTGTAAACGGTCCCTTTGCCAGCGGCTTTGTGAAGATATCGGCGACATTGTCCGCACTCCGAACATGCTCGACCATAAGAGATCCTCCCAACACCTTTTCACGAATGAAATGGTGCTCAATCTCAATATGCTTGGTCCTCGCGTGACAGACTGGATTGTTAACCAGCTTGAGAGCACTCTCATTGTCCCCGCGTAGCACAGTGGGACCTCGAACCTCCTCACGAACATCCTCTACCAACCTCCTGAGCCAAACGGCTTCCTGAGTTGCCAAGGACGAAGCCTTGTATTCCGCTTCCGTGGTAGATACGGACACCGAGTCCTGCTTTTTGCTGCACCAAGAGATAGTTGTGGGGCCCGTCATAAAGACATGACCAGATGTTGATCTTTGATCATCCACGTCTCCCCCATAGTCAGCATCCATGTATCCATGCAACTCCAAGCTTGACCCTCTCCTGAATAGGAGACCCAAATCAGAGGTCGACTTCATATACTTTAATATACCTTTCATCGCTAGAAGATGAGGTTTTTGTGGCTCCGCCATGTACCGACTCACTTTGCCAACTGCATAAGCAATATCATGCCTCGTGATGGTCAAGTAAATCAAGCTCCCAACCAGAGCTCGGAACACCAACGGATCAGATAGAACTCTTCCCTCATCCTTCCGAAGTTTATGATGCTGTTCCAGAGGTATAGAGCTGCTCTTCCCTTCTTCCATGCCAAATCGTTGAACGATCCGCTCTACATATCCTTCCTGAGAAATGAGCACTCCACTCTCCTGCCTCTGGACCTCGACTCCAAGGTAATGGTGAAGCTCCCCCAGATCCTTCATCTCGAACCTGGCTCAGCTCTCAGCCTTGCTACCGCCTCCTTTGAGTTCCCGGTGACAATCATGTCATCCACATACAGCAGCAAAATAACCCGAAGCGCCCCCTCCTTCTTGACGAACAAGCTAGAATCAGAATCTGAAGCAAAGATTCCGCAGAATAGAAGATACTTCGCGATCTTCCCATACCACGCCCGAGGCGCTTGCTTCAAACCATATAGGGCCTTCTTCAACTTGTAGACGTAGTCCGGACGATCATCCAAAATGAAACCCGGCGGCTGAAACATGAAGATATCCTTGTCAATCTCTCCATATAAGAAAGCATTCTTAACGTCGAGCTGCCAAATCTCCCATCCACAAGATACCGCCAAAGCAATAACAAATCTGACCGAAGTCATCTTTGCCACTGGACTAAACGTCTCATCATAATCTTCACCATACTGCTGTGAGAACCCACGAGCTACAAGGCGAGCCTTGTATCGCTCGATAGTGCCGTCAGCTTTCTTCTTGAGCTTGTAAACCCATTTGCATGTTACAGGGGTAATGCCCTTAGGCCTGGGCACTAGAGACCAAGTCTCATTCTTCTTGAGAGAATCCATCTCTTCTTGCATAGCTATATCCCACTGCTTCACGCCTTTGGCTTTCTCAAAGCTCGACGGCTCCCTCTCATCCAAGGGACCAGCGAAGAAACATGAGACGAAGCTCACCATGTTTCCTCCTGTGTATCGATCTGGTGGCTTGATAGTCCTCTTCGACCTCCTAAGAGGTTGCAGCTGACTAACCACCTCCTCAGCTGCTTCTTCTGTGCAAGGTCCTCTTCCAGATGAACTTGGAGCATCGCTCCCCCTGCTTCCAGAACCTGAAGCCTCCATCTCAGAGCTTGACACAGCTGGAGCTCCTGGTGAAACAGGCAACTCCACTTGAAGACTTCCTTCAGCTTTCTCTGCTTCATCAGCCCTGCTCTCCGGTAGTTCAACTCCTGAACTCCCCGTGTAGGAAGTTACTTCATCGAACACCACATCCTGAGATACCACAGACCTTCGTGTCTCAGGATCCATGCATCTCCATCCTTTCTTCCGCTCATCATATCCAACAAAGACTAGCTTCCTTGCTTTCGCATCTAGATTTGTCCGAAGAGCATCAGTGTACAACCCCGATATTCGCCATGCGGGGAGATTGTCTAAAGAAGGCAATGGGACGGAGCTCGCTGAAGGGCGAGCGAGAAGGGTTTGGTTGCCGAGATAAGGGGTCGTTGAAGCCCTAGGGACTCACGTGAGAGGGGTCGCGAGGTCCAGGCCTCGCGAGACCGGACCTCGGTATATACCGCTAGGACGGGGCCGGCGAGGTCCTCGCAGGGCGATCGCCTTGAAGAGTTACCGCGAGCAGGACTCGGGAAAGGGACCGCGAGAGCACTCCATAGAATGGTTCTCGCAGTTTCTGGCCCATAAGCCGATAGGGTCAAATTACTCTTGTTACCCTTGGTGGTCTGCCCTTAGCCTCTCCAAACAGCGGAGTTTGGCTGTTAGCAGACCCATTTGGGGTGCGGATAGTAAAACTAAAAGGCGGAATCCTGTTATTTGCAGACCACAAAACTAAGATCTATAAATAGACCTCAAAGGGCACCTTGGAAGAGGACGGGTTCAGAATCTTTGAGCCTTCTTCTCTCCTTAAGTCGCTTTGGTTTGGGCTCTCTAGCTCTCCAAGGTGCCCGAGTCTTAGCTTTGGCTTGGGAGGGGAAGCGCTCAACGATCTTCCGGGTTAGTGGAGGGACCTCCTTGCTGAGACCAAGGTCTTTGTTCTTTGCCTGAATTATCTGTCTACCTCTTCCGAGGGACCGGTAAGGGCTAGCTGCCCCTCAATTCGTTGAGGGCCCCGAGCTCCACAAGAGACCGAGAAATCTGTTTCAACATTTTGGTGCGGTGAGCGTGGAGTGTGGCTGGTTCAAGAAAGTTCCGGAGAAGGGATATGGCGGGCGATGAGGAGCAAGGCGAGGAGTTCGGCGAGACACCTCAGGAGGCGATAGCCAGGATGCTCACAGATTTCAGAAAGGAGGTGCTCGACACCTTGGGGTTCACGGTCACAGCTCTGCGAAGCGAGTTTGCGACCTCAGCACCTCAAACGACCCCTCCCTCAATGACGGTCGGCGTGAATGCTCTAGGGGGACGGACTGGAAAGGAGGTCGCCGTTGGGTCAGGTCAGGATAGGGAAGGGCGAGTGTTATTCGCCAGTCCGGCGAGCTCCTTGCCGGCGAGCTCCGTGTCGGCGAGCTCAGTGCTAACGAACTCCGTCCCAGCGAGTGGGGCGCAGGCAAATACGCGCCAAGAGGATGCGACGACGGTCGGGGTGGTTCAGGCGAGCACCGCCCTCGCGAGTGCAGTCCCGGCGAACTCAAGTTTGGCGAGATAGCTTGGGGGGCGAGTGGAGCCAGAAAGAGTGACAGGGGGGAAGCCCCTTTTGCGAGCTGGTGCTTTCCGCACCCGTCCCTGGGGGGTTCGGAGAGTGGGACCGGGTGTACTACAACGATAGGGATGACCCCATCCAGCACCTGCAGAACTTCAAAGACTCGGTCTCCATCAGGCCGATGTCAGATGCCTTCAAGTGTCGGCTCTTTGTCGTCACCCTCAAGGAGAAGGCCAGGGACTGGTTCCATCAACTCCCTGCAGGATCAATCTACACGTTTGAGGACTTGCGCCGAAGTTTTTTGCTGAGGTTCTCGACCTCAAAAAAGAGGAAGAAGGACACTGATTCCCTCTTCGCAGTGAAGCAGGAGCCCAGGGAGTCGCTGGCTCAATATGCCAAAAGGTTCCAAGAGGAAGTGCAGCTCACTCAGGAGATGCCTGGGTTTGCACTCCAACTCGCCTTCACGGTCGGGTTGAAAGAGAGTTTCTTCAAGATGGCGTTGAAGAGAAAAGCCCCCGTCTCCTACGAAGAGCTGATGGAGAGGGTGTCGGAGGAAGTCGCGAGTGAAGAAGCCAACCCAGAGCTCACCAAGAGGCTAGCAAAGCTAAGTGAGCCGGAGGTGAGACAGCATGAGGTCAGGAGAAGGGAAGAGCCCCGGGCCCCGGAGGGGGGATGGAGGCCGCAAGGTGGAGGAATGAAAGGGAGGGGAAGGGGTTACGGCCCAGGAAGGGGTAACCATTTCGGAGTTCAATGGAGACCCCCCCAGTTGGGGTGGAGGTAGGGTCCGATGCAGATGCCTCCCCCACCTCAACAGGCCATGGTAATTGGCCTGGGAAGGGGAAGAGGAAGGAGGGTCGAGGTGGAAGCGGCAGCCGCTAGGAGGAGAAGGAATAGGGTGGCGGAGGCCGATGCAGGGGAGGTAACGTTGCCGTATTTTATCTTCCATGATGAGGAAGGTCACGCAATGGACACCTGCCTGGAGTTCCTGGAAGTAAAGAGGGGCAGAGCGCCCGGACCACAGCAGCTGCAGCCAGTGAGGATCGTGGAGGTCGAGCCTCGAGAAGAGGAGGAGGAAAGGTGTGAGGATAGAAATGATGTGGGAAATAGGGGAGGAATTGGGGTGATCCATGGGGGGGTAGGGGTGGAGGCGACCCGCAAGGCTAGCCTCCATACCATCTACCGCCGGAGCGTAGCTTCAACATCCACCGCTCCACCCCCGGCCGAAAAAATCATTTTCACCCAGAAGGACATGCCGGGCTATGAGGACCCGTTCTGCGACGCGCTGGTCATTCAGACGGCAATCGAGAACTTCACCGTCTCCCGAATCCTAGTGGACAACGGGAGTTTGGTCAACGTCATCTTCAAGAAGGCGTTTGACATGATGGAGGTGGAGCCCAGAAGGGTGTTGGCCTCGGATGGCCCTCTGTTTGGATTCTCGGGGGAGAGGAAAGAAGTAGAAGGAGGAGTAGGACTTCATGTGACCCTGGGGGGGCAGTCCAGAAACTGCCGTTTTGTCATAGTGGATGCTCCAAGCAGCTATAGCGCCATCTTCGGACGGCCACTCATCAGCGCGTTCCACTGTGTCCCCTCCACCTTTCATCAATGCCTTAAGTTTAACGATGGAGGGGTTCAGGTGCGGGTCAGGGGAGATCCCAAGGTGGCAAGGCAGTGCTACGTCACAGCAGTCAACACCATCTCCTGGATGGGAGAAGCTGAGGAGTGGGATAAGATGATGGAGGAGGCAGCTGAAGCCGGAGGAAAGGTGGTAGCCGAGGAGAAGATGGAGGGAGATGAAGTCCATGCCCAGGAAGGGGTAGCTGAAGGACCCTGTGCAGAAAGAGAGGAAGAAGAAGAGAAGGCCCAGGAGGGAGGGGCGGAGGAGCTGATGGTGGTAGAGAAGGAGGTCGGGGAAGGAACCCAGGCTCTCACTTATGCCGAGGAGGAAAAGGCTTGGGGAGAGCAGTCCCGGCTGGAGGCTTTAGACGAGGTCGTGGAGCTCAAATTCACCACCCGGCTAGGGGTGGTAGAGAAGGTCCGGGTCAGCGGGGGACTCAACCCAGAAGATAAAGCGGAGATCCTGGCGTGCGTGCAGGAGAACATAGACGTCTTCGCCTGGAGCACCGTGGAAATGCTCGGGATCGACGCGGATGTGGATTGCCACCGCCTCAACCTCGACCCCGGCATCCGCCCTATCCGTCAGAAGAGAAGGGCCACCGCCGACAAGCTAGAAGGGCCCATCCGCGAGGAGGTGAGCAAACTCCTACAGGAAGGCTTTGTAACGGAGATCCAGTATCCAGGCTGGGTCTCCAACGTCGTTATGGTAAAGAAGGGAGGAGGTAAATGGAGGATGTGTATCGACTTTTCTTTGCTTAATAAATCATGCCCTAAAGATTGTTACCCCCTGCCTAGGATCGACGCGCTGGTTGACTCAGCCGTCGGTTTTCCTGTGATGTCTTTCTTAGATGCTTTTTCAGGTTACCATCAAATCCGCATGCACCCCCCGGACATCAAAGACGTCTCCTTCATCACGGGGGATGGATGCTACTGTTATAAGATGATGCCGTTCGGGCTCAAGAATGCAGGTGACACATACCAAAGGATGATGGACAAGGTCTTCCGCGAGCAAAAGGGAAGAAACTTGGAGGTTTATGTTGAAGACCTCATGGTAAAGAGCCGAGACCTTGGGTCTCACCTCCGAGACCTTGAGGAGACGTTCGGGACCCTGCGGCGCTACAAAATGAATCTCAATCCCTTGAAATGTGTCTTCGGGGCAAGCCGAGGAAAATTCCTAGGCCACTCACTCACCCCCGCAGGAGTGGAGCCTAACCCGGACAAGGTTAAGGCGGTAATGGAGTTGGGGTCGCCGAATAATCCAAAGGAGGTTCAGAGCCTTACAGGGAAGTTGGCCGGACTCAGCAGATTCCTCTCCAAGGCAGGGGAAAAGTGTGCACCTTTTTTCAAGGTGCTACGGGGCAACAAGAAGTTTGAGTGGACCCGGGAGTGCGAGGAAGCCTTCCAGGCTCTGAAAGAACAACTCACCCAAACCCCTCTGCTCCAGGGGCCGAGGCCAGGAGAAGACCTATCCCTATACCCGGGGGTAGGGTCTGAAGCGGTAAGTTCCGTGTTGATCCGGGAGGAGGGGAAGAAACAGTTCCATATCTACTACGTCAGCCGAGTGCTGAAGAAGGCAGAGCTCCGGTACCTGATCCTGGAAAAGTTAGCCTTCGCATTGGTAGTGTCGGCCCGGAGGCTCCGACCTTACTTTCAATCCCATTCAATCAAGGTAGTGACGGACCACCCCCTCCGTAAAATCATGGAAGGGGTGGAGCACTCAGGAAGGTTGGCAAAGTGGTCCATGGAGTTAAGTGAATTCAATATCACGTTCGTGCCCAGGACGCCCATCAGGGCTCAGGCGGTGGCAGACTTCATGGCCGACTATGCGGCCAAAGTGGGGGAGCACGAGCCACCTCCCCCAGAGGCATGGAAGATGTTGGTGGACGGAGCATTGGGAAAATACTCCTATGGAGGGGGAATAGTCCTGGTAAGTCCTCGGGGGACTCGGATTGAGCAAGCCTTAAACATCCATTTCCCAATTACCAACAACCAGGCTGAGTACGAGGCAGTGATAGCGGGCCTTCGGCTGGCCCGGGAACTAGGGGTGCAGGACGTGGAGGTCTCCATGGATTCCATGGTGGTAGCATGCCAGATCAAGGGAGAGTTTGAAGAAAAGGACCCGACCCTCCTGCTATACCTGGAGAAGGTTAAGGGGGTCATCGGGCAGTTCCGCACCTTCTCCATCAAGCACGTGACGAGGGAGGAGAGCATCAAGGCGGATCTCTTAGCCAAGTTCGGCCCCCGAGCGGGAGGGACGGCTTCGGAACTCTTCCGGCCCTCCATCGAGGAAGGAGAATTGATGGAGGTGGATCAACGAGCCTCATGGATGGATCCATTCATCAACTTCCTATCCTCCGGGCAGTTCCCTGGAGAGGACGTGGACAAGAGGCGCTTCAGGTATAAGTCCGCTTATTACTCCTTCCATGCAGGAGGGCTATATAGAAAAACTCTCTCGGGACTCCTGGCCCGTTGTGTCTCCGAGGAGGAGGTCCCGAGAGTCTTGGAACAGATCCACTCCGGGGAGTGCGTGTTGGAGTTACCATTGTGATCTAGAAGTGGTCAAACATGTAATGTCACTGCCAACGTGATATGAGCCTGCAGGGTCGCACATAAGAGCATGTGGAGAAGATGGAAGATTGACTGTGTTGGTAAAGGTTACCAATCACCATATAGAATGGGGGGGGAAGTCCAGCAATTGTTGCTGTCTGAATTCGTCGGATATGACTTGTCAGATTCGTCGGAATTCGTCGGATATGATTCGTCGGATTCGTCGGATCATCCCGTGGAATCTCGACGAATTGTCACAGAGATCCTTCACTCGGCAAATGTTGTTGTCTGATTGGATTCGTCGGATCATTCCGTGGAATCTCGACGAATTGTCACAGAGACCCTTCACTCGGCAAATGTTGTCGTCTGATTGGATTCGTCGGAATTCGTCGGATTGTCCCGTGTAAACTCGACGAATTCTATTCCGTGGAATCCCGACGAATTGTAACCGAAGCCCCTATTCTGCTTTGTGGTCTGCGGATAGCGATTATTCTAGAAGCTGTTTATCCTTTGGGTATAAATAGGACTTCTTTTTAGGGTTCTTAAAACTTGCGGCAAGTTGAGCCGACGGAAAGAGTTCCGCCTCTCGCCCTAGCCGACGGAAGAGTTCCGCCGTCTGAATCGCCTCCGCCGACCTCCTCTCGGGCGATCATCGTCGGGTGTTGTTCTTCCTGAAGCGAATCTAGCAATCCGTGGAAGTGCAAGGTGCATTTGTTCTTCCTTCCGAGTTGCGTGCGACGTGATTTGGTGTTCTCCCGGCTCATGTGGACTGCTGTAGAGACGTAGACATTATTCTACGTGAGGACTCGCATAGCCGCTGAAGGAATCTTCTTCTTGGAGCATCTAGGTTGGATTTGATCCAATCCCGCCAAGGTAATTTTTGCGTAGTATTTTATTAACTTCTTGATTCAATATTCATGGCCCGATCAAAGTCTTTTGGGTTGTTTCTCTTTATTTCCGCTGCGCCTACATGTGATGTATGGTTCTAGAAAAACCCAACAGTGGTATCAGAGGTAGGTTCCGGTCATGAATGTTGTTTCAGAAGTTAGGTTATTCCAGTACGTGCAAATCTAGGTATTTGGAAGCGTTCTAAATGTCAAGATTTCTTCTTGGAATACCACATTTGATGTGATTTTGTGAGGTTTCTGGTGGTGGGATTTCAAAAAATTTGGTCGGGGCTCTGCCCCGCACCCCGTTAGGGGCTCTGCCCCTAAGACCCCGCCAGGGGCGCGGCCCCTTGGAACCCCGCCAGGAACGTCTGGGATTTCGTGGTAATTTCTAATTGTTAGAAATTGTTGTCTCCTTAGCAGTAACCGTCCCTCAAGTGGTTAATGAACCCTTGTATTGTTTTAGATTTTGAATCCAACAATGAGAGACGAGCTTGTCTACTGCTTTAAGTCGAGTTGTCTTTGCCTTTGTCCAATGCATGTAAATCTGAAGATTTGGAAGAGTTCTAAATGTCCAGATTTAGCCCTTTCGTCTATCAAAGGTTGATGGTCTTATGTTGTGCACATAAGGGATGCATATGGATTTTAGAAAGCTTGTTTTTTTCTGTTGATGTGCACTTGATCAAATGTTGATCATGGTTAAGTGTTAACTTATTATTAAAAATTAAAATCCCTTCATAAAATATTAAGTGTTCGGATGCCTTCCGATGGATGACACTCTTCCTACCTCGATCGATGAAGTGTGGGCTTGCCAAAGCAAGGTGCATTAATCTATCTTGGTAAGGGTGCGAGCGGATAATTGTGATATCCCACTGTCGACATCGGGTCTATCTTAACTAGGTGACCTCAAAGGTTGAGTGCCTAGAGGCATAGGGTTGGCATGCACCATATGATGGATGCGAATAGGGAGTTATTCACCAGCCATACAAGAGTTGCATGAGGATGCAATTGGCAAGCGTTGCCTACCTAAATAACCGCATTATGAGAGGAACGCCAAAGCGGACTCGTGGTGTTGGTGAAATACGGATCTTGTCCACTAAGAGAGTAGCTCGCATGGACTCTCCGAATTGATAGTGAGGGCTATCAATTTGAATAAAATAGTGGGAGTATTTAATTGAAGTCCAAATTAAAATAAATTGTATTTTGAAATTAAGGTGCTGATTAAATTCTGCATGAATTCTTGTAGAATTCCATGGCAAGTGGTTCACATTCCACCTTGTCCCTGAGAGCTATCCTTGAGAAGGACAAGCTTAGTGGGACGAACTATATGGACTGGTATAGGAACCTGAGAATTGTTCTCAGGCAAGAGCGAAAGCTCTACGTCTTGGAAGAAGAAGCCCCCGAGGTGCCGACCGGGAACTCGTCCCGTGTTGATAAGGATGCTTATAAGAAGTATACCGATGATGCCTTAGACGTTGAGTGCCTTATGCTTGCCACCATGAACTCTGAGCTTCAGAAGCAACACGAGAACAAGGGGTGCAAGGAGATTGACGAGCACCTAAAGAAAATGTTTCAAGGGCAAGCTCGTCAAGAGAGGTTCGATGTCACGAAGGCATTATTTCAGTGCAAAATGGGAGCTCGAGACTCGGTTGGTACTCACGTACTCAAGATGATTGGGTATATAGAGAACCTGGAGAGACTGGGTTTTCCTCTGGGTCAAGAGTTGGCCACAGATCTTATCCTGCAATAGTTGCCGGATAGTTATGAGCAGTTTGTCTTGAACTACAACATGAATGAAATAGACAAGACACTGCCCGAGCTCCTAGGCATGTTGCGAACTGCCGAGATAAACATGAAGAAAGTCAAGCCTGCTAGTCCCATATTGATGGTACATAAAGGCAAGGGTAAGGCCAAGGGCTTCAAGAAGACGAAGGTGGGACCTAAGTCACATCTTGAGCCCAAATCTTCTGCGCTGAAAAAGAAGAGCACCGTGAAGGAAGGGAAATGCCACCACTGTGGCAAGGCTGGTCATTGGAGGAGGAATTGTCCTTCATACATTGGCAGTCTGCTGAAAATGAAGGGAGGTATGACTTCCGCTTCGAACATTTACCTTATAGAGATAAACCTTTCTGCTCCTTCATCTTGGGTATTGGATACCGGATGTGGTTCTCACATTTGTACAAATGTGCAGGAACTGGGAAGGAGGAGATTGCTGAGTAAAGGAGAGGTGGACCTGCGCGTCGGCAATGGAGCAAGAGTTGCTGCTGTAGCCGTAGGGGTTTACCGTCTTTCTTTGCCAGTGGGCTTGTAATAGAACTTAATAATTGTTATTATGTTCCGGCCATAACTAGAAACATTATATCCATTTCATGCTTGGACATGATTGGTTTTTCTTTTATAATTAAGAACAATTGTTGTTCTATATTTAAGAATGATGTTTGTTATGCTGTAGCTCAATTGTTTAATGGTCTTTATGTTTTGAACCTAGACCATCCGATCTATAACGTAGATAATAATAAAAGACTAAGAACAAATGACTCAAATCCTACATATATCTGGCATTGTCGTTTGGGTCATATAAACGAGAAGCGCATATCCAAGCTCCATAAAGATGGACTATTGGACTCATTTGATTATGAATCATTTGAACGATGCGAGTCTTGTTTGTTAGGCAAGATGACTAAAGCCCCTTTCACTGGTTATACTGAGAGGGCTGAGGATCTCTTGGGTGTTGTACATAGTGATGTATGCGGACCCATGAGTTCTATGGCTAGAGGTGGGTATTTCTACTTCGTTACATTTACTGATGATTTCAGTAGATACGGATATGTGTATCTTATGAAGTGCAAATCTGAAACTTTTGAAAAGTTCAAAGAGTTTAAAAATGAAGTGGAGAACCAATTGGGTAAAAAGGTTAAAGCACTCCGATCTGATCGAGGTGGCGAATACCTGAGTCATGAGTTCCGTGATCATCTGAAAGAGTGTGGTATTGTATCACAACTCACTCCACCTAGGACACCGCAGCATAATGGTGTGTCTGAGAGGAGAAATCGTACTCTGTTAGACATGGTACGGTCGATGATGAGTCATGCAGACTTACCTGTTTCCTTTTGCGGTTTTGCTTTAGAGACTGCTGCAATGACACTTAATCGCGCTCCAACGAAAATGGTTCTAAAGACACCATATGAGATATGGACTGGGAAGCATCCTAGTATGTCATTCATTAAAATTTGGGGCTGTGAGGCATACGTACGACGTCAAATGCCTGACAAGCTGGAACTCAAATCAGATAAGTGTTATCTGGTGGGATATCCTAAGGAAACGAAAGGATATTACTTTTACCTACCGTCTGAGGGCAAAGTGTTTGTCGCAAGGACGGGTGTCTTCTTGGAGAAAGAGTTCTTATTAAGAAAGACGCAAAAGGTAGAATTTGAAGAAGTTCAAGAACCACAAGTAGTGAATGAACCAAATTGGATTCTGAGCCAGGACTACAAGATGTTGTAGCTGGAGAACCTGCTCAAGAGACACAAGTCCTACGTAGATCTGGTAGACCAAGATTTGAGCCTGAGAGATATGGATTTCTCGTGTCTCAAATAGGTAATGTGTTGCTTATGGATCATGATGATGAACCAGCGACCTACCGAGAGGCTATGAATGGACCGGACTCCGACAAATGGCTTGAGGCTATGAAATCCGAAATGGACTCCATGTATACAAACCAAGTTTGGAACTTGGTGGAACCACCTGAAGGGGTACGACCCATAGGGTGCAAGTGGGTCTTCAAGAAGAAGACCGACATGGATGGGAATGTACAGACATTCAAAGGGCGACTGGTGGCTAAGGGTTTCAAGAAAATTCATGGTGTTGACTATGATGAGACCTTTTCCCCCGTTGCCATGGTAAAGTCCATTAGGATATTGCTTGCTATTGCTGCGTATTATGACTACGAGATCTGGCAGATGGATGTCAAAACGGCTTTCCTAAATGGAAACCTCCTTGAGGAAGTGTACATGACACAACCCGAGGGTTTTGTATCCCCAAATGAAGCCACTAAAATATGCAAGCTGAATAGGTCCATCTATGGATTGAAACAGGCCTCTAGAAGTTGGAATCTTCGTTTTGATGAGAAGATCAAAGAGTTTGGTTTTGTCAAGAATGAGGATGAACCGTGTGTTTACAAGCGAATCAGTGGGAGCATTGTTGTCTTCCTGATATTGTATGTAGATGACATACTGTTGATCGGGAATGACGTACCTACCCTGAAAGTTGTTAAGAACAACCTAGGGAACTGCTTTTCTATGAAGGACTTGGGTGAAGCGACTTACATACTCGGTATTAAGATCTATAGAGATAGATCGAAGAAGTTACTGGGTTTGACCCAGAGTACGTACATTGAGAAGGTGTTGAAGCGGTTCAACATGCTTGAGTCCAAGGATTTTTTCCCATGTCTCATGGTGTAAATCTCTCTAAAGACTAGTGTCCATAATCTTGTGAAGATAAGGACCGCATGAAGTTGATTCCATATGCTTCGGCAATTGGGTCAATCATGTATGCAATGTTATGTACTCGACCCGATGTCTCTTTTGCTTTGAGCATGACTAGCAGGTATCAGTCTGATCCTGGTGAATGTCACTGGATAGCCGTAAAGAATATCCTGAAGTACTTGAGAAGGACTAAGGATGTATTCTTGGTCTATGGTGGAAAGGAAGAGCTCGTTGTAAGTGGTTACACGGATGCCAGCTTCCAAACTGATAGGGATGATTCGAAGTCTCAGTCAGGGTTTGTGTTTTGCCTGAATTGAGGAGCTGTGAGCTGGAAGAGTTCTAAGCAAGAGACAGTTGCTGATTCTACAACTGAGGCCGAGTATATCGCTGCGGCAAATGCAGCGAAGGAGGCTGTATGGATTAGGAAATTCATCGGCGAGCTAGATGTAGTTCCTAGCATTGTTGGTCCCGTAGTTCTATACTGTGATAACAATGGTGCAATTGCACAATCTAAGGAACCTAGATCCCATCAGCGCTCCAAGCACATACTTCGGCGGTTCCATCTTATTCGTGAGATTGTCGAACGAGGAGATGTGAACATTTGCAGAGTGCCGACTGAGGAGAATATTGCAGATCCACTGACAAAGCCTCTCGCGCAGAGAAAGCATGATGGTCATACTAGATCAATGGGTATACGATACCTGAGTGATCATCTCTAGTGGGAGTCTTGTGGGTTGCATGTAAAATAAATATTCTGTTGGCTGTTTATTGTTTATTCATATGATGAATTGTGTACCAATTATTTCCTTTTACAATTAATGGCAAGTTCTTTTATTACGATATACTGTTTCTATATGATAGAATAAAATTCGTGATAAATACCCTTAGAATGTTCGCTTTCATAGGACATCAAGTACGTGACTTGAATGTGAGAGCCTATGATTTCGAAGCTTCATTCTTAAAAGGTCCCTGGTCGAGGTATCATCGTAGAAGCTAAGGGTGATGATGATACATTAAGACTAGCATGTGTGTTGACTGATGACCGGTTCTCACAGGTCATGATATTGTGATATCAAGTCATCACGTGGGTACTTGTTAGTGAACAAGTTGTACTGGACAGACCCAACCTGAGACTACTTTGTGGATTGTTACTTAAAAGTGTCACAAGTAGGTCTCATTTGACAATGGTGTTGTGGTCCTTTGACCTGAATTCACATCATTCATCGAGTGAGGAAGAGCGTGCTTTCATGTCATCTAAAGTCTTCCTTGAAGAAGGTTGATGATAAGGGTGGTCGTTGGGTACGTTACGAATCATTTGGGTGTTTGGGTGTGAGCAGATATGGGATTTGTCCTCCTATATAACAGGAGTTGCATCCATGGGCCCCTTGATGGAATTGGACTGAGAAATGCATGGCCATGCTTGGTTGAGTCAATATGTGATATTGAGCTCACCATTCTCTGGAAGTCCGTTCTAGATCAAGAAACTTGGATTGAGCTATAAAGAGGGTGACACGGTCCATGCCTCTAGTTCTTTCCAGATGTAAAGGACAAAGACAACGCTGGAACATTGGTCATAAAGGCTTATGAGTTATGAACTCTTATTGCTTGGGGAGCAATGATGCATTGCTAGATGCCGCTCATTGTTTGTGAGGTTTTTGTTTGATACTTTCAAGATCAAGTGGGAGACTGTTGGAGTTACCATTGTGATCTAGAAGTGGTCAAACATGTAATGTCACTGCAACGCGATATGAGCCTGCAGGGTCGCACATAAGAGCATGTGGAGAAGATGGAAGATTGACTGTGTTGGTAAAGGTTACCAATCACCATATAGAATGGGGGGGAAGTCCAGCAATTGTTGCTGTCTGAATTCGTCGGATATGACTTGTCGGATTCGTCGGAATTCGTCGGATATGATTCGTCGGATTCGTCAGATTTGTCGGATCATCCCGTGGAATCTCAAAGAATTGTCACAGAGATCCTTCACTCGGCAAATGTTGCTGTCTGATTGGATTCGTCGGATTCGTCGGATCATTCCGTGGAATCTCGACGAATTGTCACAGAGACCCTTCACTCGGCAAATGTTGTCGTCTGATTAGATTCGTCGGAATTCGTCGGATTGTCCCGTGTAAACTCGACGAATTCTGTTCCATGGAATCCCGACGAATTGTAACAGAAGCCCCTATTCTGCTGTGTGGTCTGCGGATAGTGATTCTTCTAAAAGCTGTTTATCCTTTGGGTATAAATAGGACTTCTTTTTAGGGTTCTTAAAACTTGCGACAAGTTGAGCCGACGGAAAGAGTTCCGCCTCTCGCCCTAGCCGACAGAAGAGTTCCGCCGTCTGAATCGCCTCCGCCGACCTCCTCTCCGGCGATCGTCGTCGGGTGATGTTCTTCCTGAAGCGGATCTAGCAATCCGTGGAAGTGCAAGGTGCAGTTGTTCTTCCTTCCGAGTTGCGTGCGACGTGATTTGGTGTTCTCCCGGCTCGTGTGGACTGCTGTAGAGACGTAGACATTATTCTACGTGAGGACTCGCATAGACGCTGAAGGAATCTTCTTCTTGGAGCATCTAGGTTGGATTTGATCCAATCCCGCCAAGGTAATTTTTGCCCAGTATTTTATTAACTTCTTGATTCAATATTCATGGCCCGATCAAAGTCTTTTGGGTTGTTTCTCTTTATTTCCGCTGCGCCTACATGTGATGTATGGTTCTAGAAAAACCCAACAGTGCGGCAGTCACTCCGGGAGTCGGACCCTGGAGGGAAGGGTGTTGAGGCAAGGCTACTTCTGGCCCACCCTCAGCAAGGATGCGGCGGAGTTCGCGAGGAAGTGTCTGAAGTGCCAGCTCTATGCTCCGCTCCAACTCCTCCCAGCTCAAAGACTCCGGACCCTCACGGCTCCCTGGCCCTTTGCCATATGGGGGTTAGACCTGGTCGGTCCCTTCCCCCAAGCTAGAGGCCAGAGGAAGTTCCTGCTGGTCATGATCGACTACTTCTCCAAGTGGGTAGAAGTGAAAGCACTCGCTAAGGTAACCTCTCAGGTGATAAGGAATTTCGTGTGGGGGGAGATAATTTGCAGGCACGGGCTACCTCTAGCTATAGTGACAGACAATGGGCCGCAGTTTGCTAGTGGAGAGTTTGTTGGCTTTTGCACTCAGCTCGGCATTGACCTCAGGTTCGCATCGGTCCACCACCCGAGGAGCAATGGGCAGGTGGAAGCGGCGAACAAAATAATCGTTAACCTATTAAAAAAGAAAGTGGAGAACCTTCGGGGAAACTGGGTAGAACAGTTACCCTCCATCCTCTGGGCCATGAGGACTACTCCGAACACCGCCACCGGGGAGACTCCGTTCAAGCTCTCTCACGGGTCCGAGGCCGTTCTCCCCATAGAGTTTGAGGTAAAGACCCCCCGGGTGATCGCTGCAAGCGAGGGGGATGAAGATTGGCTAGAAGATAACAGTGCAGAGCAGAGGCTATCTTTGGACCTGGTGGAAGAACTCCGGGACTTGGCCACCATCAGCTAGGAAGAGGTCAAACGGCGAATGGCTCGATATTTTGACAAACATATCTGGATGAAGCACTTTCAGAAAGGAGACCTAGTCCTGAAGAAGGTGGATGCAGCAGGCAGAGGGGCCGCGGTGGGTAAACTTAACCCCAATTGGGAGGGTCCGCATATTGTAAGCAAGGTGCTCAAGTCAGGGGGGTATCATCTCCAGGATGTGGAGGGGGTGCCTCTCGACCGAGCCCGGAGTGGGGATGATTTGAAACGATTTTACCCTTGAAAGCTTTATTCTGTTGTTTATTAAATGTCTTACTCCTTTTTGTGGTGCTTACAACTGCGGCCATGCCGGGGCGACAAAGGTTGGAGATGTTGGTGCCGGAATGCCCTGGATCGATTCTGCTCCCGGGCTCTCACCTAGACGGGGGGTTCAGGTTGATCTCTGGAGAGGCTGGCAAGGTTAGATATGTTGGTGCTGGAATGCCCCAGATCGATTCCGCTCCCGGGCTCTCACCTAGACGGGGGGTTCAGGTTGATCTCTGGAGAGGCTGGCATGGTTGGATATGTTGGTGCTGGAATGCCCCAGATCGATTCCGCTCCCGGGCTCTCACCTAGATGGGGGTTTCAGGTTGATCTTTGGAGAGGGTGGCAAGGTTGGATATATTGGTGCTGGAATGCCCCAGATCGATTCCGCTCCCGGGCTCTCACCTAGACGGGGGGTTCAGGTTGATCTCTGGAGAGGCTGGCAAGGTTGGAGATGTTGGTGCCGGAATGCCCCAGATCGATTCCGCTACTGGGCTCTCACCTAGACGGGGGGTTCAGGTTGATCTTTGGAGAGGCTGGCAAGGTTGGATATGTTGGTGCTGGAATGCCCCAGATCGATTCCGCTCCCGGGCTCTCACCTAGACGGGGGGTTCAGGTTGATCTCTGGAGAGGCTGGCAAGGTTGGATATGTTGGTGCTGGAATGCCCCAGATCGATTCCGCTCCCGGGCTCTCACCTAGACGGGGGGTTCAGGTTGATCTCTGGAGAGGCTGGCAAGGTTGGATGTGTTGGTGCCGGAATGCCCCAGATCGATTCCGCTCCCGGGCTCTCACCTAGATGGGGGGTTCAGGTTGATCTCTGGAGAGGCTGGCAAGGTTGGATGTGTTGGTGCCGGAATGCCCCAGATCGATTCCGCTCCTGGGCTCTCACCTAGACGGGGGGTTCAGGTTGATTTCTGGAGAGGCTTGCAAGAATAACAGGTCTTTTTACTGGAAGGTTCCGTCTCGCTCGGCGGGCAGGCCCGCTCGGCAAAGAGAGATTTCGCACGATATTATGCGAATGGCGAGAATCAATCCTATGCGATTCAGAACATCCAGTCCGCGGCAGAAAGGGTGCCGGTTCCGGGTAAGAGGCGAGCTCTCGCCAAGAGAAAAAATGCCTTGCAAAACCTAGAGAAAATACGCGCGACTAAAAGAATAGTAACTAAGGCGAATGGCGCAGGGCCAGAGCAGCCGAAAAGGTCCTGCACTTGCCTATTCGACAACGTAAAATGCGAGAACGGTCATCGCAGGAGTAAGCAACGTAAAACGCGAGAACGATCATCGCGGGAGTTCGACAACGTAAAACGCGAGAACGGTCATCGCAGGAGTAAGCAACGAAAAATGCGAGAACGGTCATCGCGGGAGTTCGACAACGTAAAACGCGAGAACTGCCATCGCGGGAATAAGCCACGAAAAACGCGAGAACGGTCATCGCGGGAGTGACCTACACAGGTAAATATCGAGATAAGCAAGAGCGCGATATCTACGCAGAAAATGATAGAAAGGAGTTAGCACTACGCAGCAAGTAATTTGTATTCACTCCTTTAAAAAGTCTGATTTACATAAAGCGGCGACCTCGCCAGCCAAAAGACAAAATCGAAAAAAATAAAGCGGTAAGCCTCACTGACCGCTCACGGAAACCTCCCCGTCATCGCTGCTCTTCACTGGCAAAAGCGGGTGGAAGAGCTCGGGGACGATATCTTCTAGGTCCATATCGGCCGCGTCGGCGGTCAAGAGGCCAGTCGCCTTCATCATCTGGAAAATGTAGCAAGCCGAATCCGTAGACTCCAAGCGAACTTCTTCATTTCGCGCTCGCCGCTCTTCCTTCAGACGGCGAGGCGAGGGGGGAACGACGACATGAGTGAGGTCGCAGTTTAGGGACTTCTGCCTTGCCACCTCGCCCTCCAAATCCTTGATGCGAGCGTCGGCTCTCCCGGCAGAATCGGCATCCTGCAATTGAGTTCGATTAAAAAGCCGAAACAACCGAAGGAAAGAAGGATGAGGAATTCTAACTCACCACACTGCCCTCTGCGGCGAGCAGCTTCTCCTTCAACTGCGCGTTCTCAGCAAGGATCCCTTGATAGAGCCTCGCGAGCTCCACGTTCTGAAGCTCCAGCTGTAAGCAACGCCTCCCCGTCATATGGGCGAGCTCGGCGGAGCATAACTGCGACCTCGCGCTTTCGAAAGCGAGGGTTCTCGCGGTCTCATCCTTATAAGACCCTGCGTCCTCACGCCCATAGAGAGCGAACGAGATGTCGAAGGCGTGACCGCTGACGGTCTCCTTCTCCACCCAGGAGGGAAGGATGCTGGAGATGTCCACCCGGTTGGTCTCCGGCTTCCAGTTAACCAGGAGCTCGCCGGTCTCATCGCGACGCCTCTGGCCGAGGCCAAAGTTGTAGTGGTTGACGGGGATGGGCAGGACGGAAGTTCTGAAAACCTCTTGGCAGGGCTCATCATCCTCACCCCCTGCGGAGAGGGCGGTGAGGTCGAACTCGTCGAAAGCCACCTCGCGGGGCTCCTTTCCTTTCGAGGAGGCGAGCGAGATCCCGCTCGTCTTACTCTTCTTCTTTTGCGGAGACTAGGGGGAACGTCATGACCACCAGGGGCTCCCGATCTCTTGCGAGAAGAGGGCTCACCCGGAGAGGAGGTGCCTCGGCAAGCCTCCGCCCCCATGGTCGCGAGAGTCAGGGTAGCGTCGGTTTTACGATTGCTCGCGTAGGGTGGATGGAGAGGAAGATCCCGTTCGCCTAGAAAATAGTGGAAGCTTCATTAAGTATGAGTACTGGAAAAGAGAGAGGGAGTCTAATGATGGAGCGAGATCTTTTACCTTCCCCGGCGAGTACGGGAAGAAGCTTGTCGACATTGCGGCGGAGATGGACGACCTTGAGGTTCTTCTTGCAGAAGAACTGGTAGAGAAGGGCGTCGCTCCGAGAGCGGCGGGTTGGTAGGTGGTATCGCCGTGCTGGACTGGCG
Organism: Dactylorhiza incarnata; assembly: GCA_033032865.1. NCBI lineage: Eukaryota > Viridiplantae > Streptophyta > Magnoliopsida > Asparagales > Orchidaceae > Dactylorhiza > Dactylorhiza incarnata. The sequence goes on along the minus strand of JAWHQI010000235.1, from coordinate 2,758,957 downwards.
AGAACGGGATATTTCCGAAGTTCCCCTTGACGAGAAGGAACTTCTGCGCCCAGAAGTGTGCTTTGTTGACGCTCTCATCCACCTTAGGACCTGAGCCCACGAAGTACGCTGATAGTGCATTATTTATAGTTATTTTTATATAGTATTTTAGTAGTAATTAATTAGTTTTTATATAATTTTAGTTTAATATATATCTAATTCGCTTTATTTTGTGTTTTCAAGTAATCTGGGGCTGCTAATAGCAAATTTAAGCTCACAGCCATGTTCAGGGAAAAGAATGGAACAAGTATGCAGAAATCTTCAGTACACGCCCTCGGTCACGGCCATGACCAAGGGCGTGACTTCAAGTCACGGCCATGACTCAACCCAGCCATCTTACAGCTACCAGATCATGCCGCCAGCCCAATTTAGTATTACACGCCCTCGGTCACGGCCATGACCAAGGGCGTGACATCAAGTCACGGCCATGACTCAACCCAGCCATCTTCTAGCTGCCAGAACATGCCGCCACATCATTTCCAGCCTACACGCCCCAGGTCACGGGCGTGACTCCATGTCACGGCCATGACCTAGGGGGTGACCCTTCCCGCAACTGCCAGAATAACTCCAGATCGCGCTGTTTCAAGATTTGGTCAAGTCACGCCCTCTGTCACGGGCGTGACTCCATGTTACGGCCATGACCTAGGGGGTGACCCTTCCCGCAACTGCCAGAATAACTCCAGATCGCGTTGTTTCAAGATTTGGTCAAGTCACGCCCTTTGTCACGGGCGTGACTCCATGTCACGGCCATGACCTAGGGGGTGACCCTTCCCGCAACTGCCAGAATAACTCCAGATCGCGCCGTTTCCCGCCGTTTCCAGATTCGGTCAAGTCACGCCCTAGGTCACGGGGGTGACCGAGGCCGTGACCCGTCGAGATGATTAATTTTGGCGGTTTTTCTTCCCCAACGTTCCCGGGCTTTCAAGACGCAATTACGCAGCTTACACGCCCTTGGTCACGGGCGTGACCAAGGGCGTGACTCACCAATTTTCTGCCTATAAAAGCCAGCTACTGCCAAAGTGATGGGAATCCGATCCTAGCTTAGATTGGGTCATTTTTATATTAGTTTTTTCAGCATTTTCTTATTGTATTTTCTTTATGCAGATTTACTTTATGTCTTACAAATTTCAATTCATAGTTTAGACTTCCAATTCCTGCAATTGTAATTCTCTTTACTTAGTTATAAAAATGTTTCTCTTTTCAAATATGTTTAGCTGAATTTATAGCATTTGATCGGATGAATTCTTAAGCTTTTCTTATTTTGTAATCTCTCATTTTCGGAGCTTTAGTTTAAGAATTATTACGATCCACTTTTGATTTTTCTCGATTGATCTCATATTGCCGGTATATGAATATCAATTCTTGATCCATTTTCTAGTGATCGAGAGATCCATGAATTTGTGTAGATCATTCATTAGTGGAAAGAGTTGCATGCATTCCTCGAGAGAGGGTGACACAAATCTTCCGGATTGGAGTCAAATCCAATAGTGGGGCTCACCGCATAAAGCAAGCTTAGGTGTTTCAACTGGCCGAGGGCTCTTAATCGATCAACCTAAGGTTAGGTGGTAGTTCTCTCGAGAGAGGCTCTACCATAATTTGGGAACCTCCACGGTCGAATTATTCTATCGCTTTTGGTTATGAATTTAGATTTTACAATTTATTTAACTCAAGAAGGATTTCCGATCAAATGCTCTTTTCTTTCTTTTCTCTTTTATTATTCTAAAAATCTTCTTAAATCTAGATAAAATAATATTAATTTGCGTGAGTAGAAGTAATCAACAACCCCGTGGAATACGACACTTGATATTTATTTCTAAATATCCTATACTATGAATGATAGGTGCTCTTGCCTATAGTTCGTAGAATTTGGAGAAATTTTATATCCTAAATTTTACGTATCAAGTTTTTGGCGCCGTTGCCGGGGAAATATTTTTGTTGATATTTTGAAAGCGTGAATTTTATTACTTTTATCAATCTCTTTCTCCGCCCCCATTTCTCTTTTTGATTTATTTTCAAATTTCATTCTATTAAGTGACGGTTGTTCAATTTTCTTTCTTCAAAAATGTTATCTCAATTGGCCGCCAAAGTTGTCGAGCTTCAAAATAAAGTCAACCTTTTGGAAGCCGCACGAAAGCGCCAAGTTAATTGTAATTTTTGTGGAGCACCGCATCGAAGTGAGGATTGTTATATTAATTTTTACTCTCAAAATTTTTCTTATGGAAATAATTTTGAGTTTATTTATGAAAATAATTATTCAAACTTTGATGAAAATAATTCATCTAGTTTTCATGCGAATGATTTTTCCGATTCTAATAATATTTCTTCTTGCTCCGATATTAATTATTCATGGTGGCAAGATCACCCGGATAGTTTTCGGTGCGATGAAGGAAATTCAGTCAATCAAGATTTTCATTCCTCCTCTTTTACCCCACAAAATTCTTTTTCTTCTACTCTTGGGTATTCTCCAGATTCTATTTATCAAAATTTAAATATTTATACCCAAGCTCAAGAAGAACTTCTTTACCACGAATTTAAAAGAGTCATGGAGACACCGGACGAAATTGATGAAGAACATGTTTCTTCACCTCCTCCGCCCGAATCTCCTCCTATTTTTCATGAATTTTCTCTCTCGCCAATTATTCACTTTGAAAGTGAAATTCATGAAAATATTGTGTCCCATGAATTTAGTTCACTTGGAATTTCAAATAAATTTTTGGATACAAATTTTATTTTTGAAAATGAACAACCGGAGCTTAATCATGTGTTTTCACAAGAAACTCCTCCTTGTGAAATATTTTCTGACTCGCTTAATTTTGATTCTTTTTCTTCTAACGATTTTCATGTAGAGGATGAGCCGGTGCAACCAAACGTCTTCACCGATCCATTTGCCGCTCATCTCCAGCACTCCAAATTACCTAAGGTATGTATAGGTAATTTGGATTCACAATTTCGCGCTAACGGAAAACAAAAGAATCAGGATTATAGCGGAGGAGTCGCCGGGCAACAGTTTTCGGCATTTTCACCTCGGTGTGAATTAAGGGAGTTGCCTGTGCATTTTCAATTTGAATATCCTTTTAGCTAACCCTTAACGTCTAGCTAAAAGACGTTAAACAAAGCGCTCTTGGGAGGCACCCCTTGCTTATCTTTATATTTTTGCTATTTTTCTTTTATTTTATGCATTTTTTTTCCTGTTTAGCCTTTTCATTCTTGTTTATAAACATTGGGGACAATGTTTATCTTTAAGTATGGGGGGGTGTTCTCTAATGTTTATTTTTATAAAAAAATCAAAAAAAATTGAAAACATGTTAAAAATCATAAAAAAATTGTCTCTTTGTTTTCTGTTGCAATTTTGATTTAAAAATGTGAAAAATACAAAAAAAAATTGTTTTATTTTAAAATGTTTAAAAAACTTATAAAAAAAACTATTTTTCCAATAAGATAAATTTTGTAATATTAAAATTCTCCAAACTTTATTTATGCAAAATTAATTTTAATTATGAGTTGTCTTTATAGGTTTTTTTTAAAGAGTTTTCTTTTTATGAATTTTTAAATCATATATTTCTCTTCAAAATATGTTAGATTTAATTTTTAGATGAATTTGATTTAATGAGTTTTTCATTATTTTGATTTGTTTAGAACATTTCTTAGTTTTACTTTCTCTCTTTAAAATATCATAATTCAATTTTGTAGTAATTGTGTTAAATATCTTTAGATTTTACTTATATTAACTTGAACTCATAGTTTCTTATAGATTGCTCAATTTATTTTCTATGCTCTTAAAATATTTCTTTGGAATTTTTGTAGCCTTTAAACCCTAGCCCTTCCCCTACCTTTTTGTTTAACCCTTTTATTTGGCATATAAAAAAAATATTTGAAAAGATCATATGTCATGGAAATGAGAGGATAAAATTCATCATTCCTAAACATATGCACCCAAATTAGTAAAAGATTATATGGCATGGAGTTGAGAGGATAAAATTCATCACTCCTAAACATATACATTTGGGATATAAAAAAAAGAAGAAATTAAAAAAAGATGGAAATGAGAGGATAAAATTCATCATTTCCTATATGCAAAGTAACTTCTTCAATGCCAACTTTACCCCAATTAGCCAAGTTTATTTGCTTATCCTAAGATATTTTTGAGAGAGCATAGTTAATATTTTGTAGTTTTCTAAAAGTTTCTAATGATGTTTAAAGTTTCTATAATTTTAATCTTGGTTATTTTACTTAATTCAATGCAATTTTGTTTATGAAGATTTAGTTAGAGAATTTTGAAACTAATATTTATTCTACTCATCTCAATTTATGAATTATAAATTATTTCTTATAAAAATCTGAATTTTAATTTCTTAACTTATTTTGACATGAGTTTTATAAGATTTGGAGTACATAATTAGAAGTAAATCTTTTTGGAAATGTCCTATAAATTCTTCTCGTACTTATAAATTAGCTTTTGCTCTGGAATAGCAAAAGCTTAAGTATGGGGGTATTTGATAGTGCATTATTTATAGTTATTTTTATATAGTATTTTAGTAGTAATTAATTAGTTTTTATATAAATTTAGTTTAATATATATCTAATTCGCTTTATTTTGTGTTTTCAAGTAATCTGGGGCTGCTAATAGCAAATTTAAGCTCACAGCCATGTTTAGGGAAAAGAATGGAACAAGTATGCAGAAATCTTCAGTACACGCCCTCGGTCACGGCCATGACCAAGGGCGTGACTTCAAGTCACGGCCATGACTCAACCCAGCCATCTTACAGCTACCAGATCATGCCGCCAGCCCAATTTAGTATTACACGCCCTCGGTCACGGCCATGACCAAGGGCGTGACATCAAGTCACGGCCATGACTCAACCCAGCCATCTTCTAGCTGCCAGAACACGCCGCCATATCATTTCCAGCCTACACGCCCCAGGTCACGGGCGTGACTCCATGTCACGGCCATGACCTAGGGGGTGACCCTTCCCGCAACTGCCAGAATAACTCCAGATCGCGCTGTTTCAAGATTTGGTCAAGTCACGCCCTCTGTCACGGGCGTGACTCCATGTCACGGCCATGACCTAGGGGGTGACCCTTCCCGCAACTGCCAGAATAACTCCAGATCGCGCCGTTTCCCGCCGTTTCCAGATTCGGTCAAGTCACGCCCTAGGTCACGGGGGTGACCGAGGCCGTGACCCGTCGAGATGATTAATTTTGGCGGTTTTTCTTCCCCAACGTTCCCGGGCTTTCAAGACGCAATTACGCAGCTTACACGCCCTTGGTCACGGGCGTGACCAAGGGCGTGACTCACCAATTTTCTGCCTATAAAAGCCAGCTACTGCCAAAGTGATGGGAATCCGATCCTAGCTTAGATTGGGTCATTTTTATATTAGTTTTTTTCAGCATTTTCTTATTGTATTTTCTTTATGCAGATTTACTTTATGTCTTGCAAATTTCAATTCATAGTTTAGATTTCCAATTCCTGCAATTGTAATTCTCTTTACTTAGTTATAAAAATGTTTCTCTTTTCAAATATGTTTAGCTGAATTTATAGCATTTGATCGGATGAATTCTTAAGCTTTTCTTATTTTGTAATCTCTCATTTTCGGAGCTTTAGTTTAAGAATTATTACGATCCACTTTTGATTTTTCTCGATTGATCTCATATTGCCGGTATATGAATATCAATTCTTGATCCATTTTTTAGTGATCGAGAGATCCATGAATTTGTGTAGATCATTCATTAGTGGAAAGAGTTGCATGCATTCCTCGAGAGAGGGTGACACAAATCTTCCGGATTGGAGTCAAATCCAATAGTGGGGCTCACCGCATAAAGCAAGCTTAGGTGTTTCGACTGGCCGAGGGGTCTTAATCGATCAACCTAAGGTTAGGTGGTAGTTCTCTCGAGAGAGGCTCTACCATAATTTGGGAACCTCCACGGTCGAATTATTCTATCGCTTTTGGTTATGAATTTAGATTTTACAATTTATTTAACTCAAGAAGGATTTCCGATCAAATGCTCTTTTCTTTCTTTTCTCTTTTATTATTCTAAAAATCTTCTTAAATCTAGATAAAATAATATTAATTTGCGTGAGTAGAAGTAATCAACAACCCCGTGGAATACGACACTTGATATTTATTTCTAAATATCCTATACTATGAATGATAGGTGCTCTTGCCTATAGTTCGTAGAATTTGGAGAAATTTTATATCCTAAATTTTACGTATCATACGCGGTCCCCTCCTTGAAGGCACGGAACGAGAACAACTTCCGAAAGACCGGGAGGCTGAACTCGATGCGCTCCTCACAAAGGAAGCAGGCGAAAGCTATGACCACCGCCATGGCGTTAGGGGTGAGCTGGCCCGGAACAATGCCATAGTGCTTGAACACCTGACAAAGCAGCGAGGAGATCAGGATTAGTTCGCACGATAAGCGAGACTAGATCGACACAAAATAAAAATATGCGAGAACGGCCATACCTGGCGAACTTCCGGCCATAGTGGTAGACGCAGGCCGACCGCAAAGTGGCCGGTAGGGATGGCCAACTCGCCGGTACATGGGGCGTTGATCACGTCATCCTCGCTGGGATGACGTGCCTAGAACGGGGGGGTGATGAAGTCGGCGACCGCGCTAAGATACTCCTCGTCGATCAAGTTGCAGTGGTAAAAGGTATGCTCGGCGAAAGCCTTCGCAATCTTGCGCCGACCCTCCGATTCATGAGCATTGCCACCCATCCGGATAACCTGCGAGAAAGAAAATAGGGCGAGAACGGGAAGGAGCGAGAGCTCTGAAGCGGGGGAGGAAGAAGTTTGACAGTAAATGCGGTGGTTGACTCAGTTATGACCACCTATTTATAACCAAAACAAAATGGCGGGAAGAAGTCCAAACACCGGCGAGCACAGGCCGCAGGAAAAAACATCACATCATGCCCGCGGGCGAGAGAAACCTGCGGGGTTAGCATAAACAACACCTCGCGAGATTTATTCGGCGAGAACAGAAGGTCCCCGAGATCACAACGTAACAAATAAAACAGAGGTACTAGAAGCAAGCGAGAATTTATAAAAACTAGTGATATTTATGATCAAAGGAGATAAAAGCTAGCGAGTGGCCGATGTGCGAGTCACGAGTCGTAGCGAGATTGTCTAACAACAACGACATCCATTACAAATAAGTCCACGACATAACAGTTAGCGAGAATCATGGGGCAGCCATTTCCACCTGCCCCCACCCCGCGACCCAGACCTCGGTGGTACCCTGGAGTTGTAGTACTCCTCGGCCAATCGGCCCTCCCTGTCCGTGAGGTAGGCGTAGTCTCTCATCCTGGCTATATGAACCTCCAGCATCGTAGCACTCTCATCCTGGTCACGATGTCTCGCCTGCCGAAGCCTCGCACATTCTTCCATCAAAACTGCGTGCCTGTCCTCGGCGGCTTCTCTGTCTCGCCTCGCTTGCATGTTGAGGTCCATCAACATCCTCCCGTGCTTCCTCAGCAAATCCGCGGCTCGCTGCTTCAACATCTCGGGGTATCGCGGATCCCCTAAGAAGTCCTCCACCTGGTCTGGAAGGGGGGACATTTCGTCGTCGCCCAGCTCTGAATCGGTAGGCGGATTTTCAGTATTGTCTGCGAGATATTACGAAGAGGTCAGATGGCGCGCGTAAGCCCGCGCAGGGTTTCCGCGAGGTCAGGATACTTACCAAGCGGGGGGCGAGAGGTCGAGGGACGACCCTGGAACACGTTGTCGTAGTGAGGATAGAGAGATTTACCAAAGACGGCGGGGTAGGTTGCACTGTTGGTAGGAGGGATCTTCGGCGGCGCAGAGCCCCCGGTCTCCTCGCTTGTCAGGAGCTAAAATCTGGGCTTGTCTATGATTTTGTCAGGAGGCGGAAGCGGAGACGGAGGCCGCGACGTCTGGCGGGCCGGAGACTTCAGGGGCGAGACTGTAAAAAGTAAGGAACGGAGGTCAGTTGACAAGAAACATTCTGGTGCATGAGATTAGGATCGTACCGGTAACGTCCTTCCCTGTGAGGTTCACATCCGCCTGCAGGCTTTTGCGAGATCCCTCCGCGGGTTCTCCAGCGTTCTCGCTCGGCAAAGCATCCTGCGAGTAGAAATGAATAACAGGCAAATTTATTAACACGAACGGGAGGGGTGGCTCGTACCTTCTCATTATGGCGATCGTCGGGGGAGGAGTCCAACATCGCGGAGTCGTCCCCGGTTCGGCGAGTCGCCTTCGCCTGCTTAACTTTCGGCGACACGGAGGGAGAGAGCCGGTTCATCCAGGCAGGAACCTTGGTCGTAGAAGGGAGTCCGCCGGCTATCACCTCCCTCATGCGAGCCTTGATTTCTTCAGTAAGAGGCATCTATAGACAGCTACAATGTCAGGCAAACGGAAAAGAAAGGAGTGGCGGCACACGCCCCTGGAGACTCGGGACGATATTTATAACCCAGAGGGGGTCCCACCAAAGATTCCTGACAGATCATCAAATAGAGGGCGAATATCAGGGATTGGATGATTCTTCGCGATCACAAATGTCCTCGCGAAGAGCGGGGATTGTGTACAACCCCGATATTCGCCATGCGGGGAGATTGTCTAAAGAAGGCAATGGGAAGGAGCTCGCTGAAGGGCGAGCGAGAAGGGTTTGGTTGCCGAGACAAGGGGTCGTTGAAGCCAAAGGGACTCACGCGAGAGGGGTCGCGAGGTCCAGGCCTCGCGAGACCGGACCTTGGCAGATACCGCTAGGAGGGGGCCGGCGAGGTCCTCGCAGGGCGATCGCCTTGAAGAGTTACCGTGAGCAGGACTCGCGAGAGGGACCGCGAGAGCACTTCATAGAATGGTTCTCGCAGTTTCTGGCCCATAAGCCGATAGGGTCTAATTACTCTTGTTACCCTTGGTGGTCTGCCCTTAGCCTCTCCAAACAGCGGAGTTTGGCTGTTAGCAGACCCATTTGGGGTGCGAATGGTAAAACTAAAAGGCGGAATCTGGTTATTTGCAGACCACAAAACTAAGATCTATAAATAGACCTCAAAGGGCACCTTGGAAGAGGACGGGTTCAGAATCTTTGAGCCTTCTTCTCTCCTTAGGTCGCTTTGGTTTGGGCTCTCAAGCTCTCCAAGGTGCCTGAGTCTTAGCTTTGGCTTAGGAGGGGAAGCGCTCAACGATCTTCCGGGTTAGTGGAGGGACCTCCTTGCTGAGACCAGGGTCTTTGTTCTTTGTCTGAATTATCTGCCTACCTCTTCCGAGGGACCGGTAAGGGCTAGATGCCCCTCAATTCGTTGAGGGCCCCGAGCTCCACAAGAGACCGAGAAATCGGTTTCAACAATCAGGAATATGCACATAGCAGGTTGATCTGAACACCTGAAGGTGAGCAACACTCGGTTTCTCCTTGAACATCAGTTCATGAGGGGTCTTCATGTTGATAGGGCTTAGAGGCATTCTGTTGATGACATAAGCCGCACAAGACATTCCCTCCGCCCAGAAAGACTTTGGGATGCTCTTGGCATGAAGCCAGCATTTGTAGGTTTCCGTCAGATGACGGATCTTCCTCTCCGCAACGCCATTCTGCTGTGGAGTGTGGGCACAAGTGAGCTCTCTCTGAACGCCGTGTTTCCTGCAAAAACTAGAGAACTCACCAGAGGTGAACTCACCACCATTGTCAGTTCTCAATTTTTTCATCCGCAGGCCTAACCGACCTTCCACCAGCTCCTTGAACTCCACAAATTTCTCAAAGGCTTCTGACTTCTCTTTTAAGAAATACACCCAGACATATCTGGTGTAATCGTCAATCAACACCAACATATATCTATTGCCTCCAAGGCTTGGGGTGGCAGTTGGTCCCATCAAATCACCGTGAATGCACTCCAACGACGCTTTGCATCTTGTTTGTGATTTATCAAATGGAAGTCGATGAGACTTACCAAACTGACAACCCGCACAAACATGACCATCTCCATAAGAGGACAAGATAGGCAAGCCCTTGACAAGGCCCCTTACCGCCATAGCCTTTAATTTGTTCATGCCAACATGCCCCAACCTTTCATGCCAGATAGCCGCGCTATCGTTGGTCTTCATCTTATCAACATAAGTACTTGTTGATAACACAAACAAGTCCTTCACCCTCTTTCCAATATGGATAACATCCCCCCTTATCTCCGGTTGAGTTTTAAAAAACTTCACTTCTGTTGGGCCAAACAAAACGTGATAACCGGCATCGACCGCATTGGTCACAGAGAAGAGATTCTTCCTCATACCAGGCACGTGATAAACACTCTTCAAGGTGAGTGGACCCTTATCACAGCTCAGGGAGACAACACCTTCTTGTTCGACAGCATGAACAGAATTATCAGTCGTAATGATAACATCGTTACCTGAGTAAGGCGCCAAAGAAGAGAACTTTGATTCATCCCCGGTGAAATGATGTCCACACCCTGAATCAACAATCCAATCCTCTTTGAAGTTGATGGCAGCCAAGGCCTTAACGGGCATTGCCATCATATTTGCCGCAAAGGCTCCTCCCCATCCAGCTTCATCAGACTTTGGCTTCTCCTTCTCTGCTACATGTCCCGACTGAAGATTAACCCGGCAATCCTTCTTGAAGTGGCCGGTCTTATTGCACCTGAAGCACCTTGGTCCATCCCCCTTCTTCTTCCCATCAGACTTAGGAGTATAACCCCTATCCTGCTGACCTGAAGTAGAGGGTCCATCATAACCCGGCTTCTTCTTCTCCCACTTCTTCTTCTTCTTCCCAGATAACAACACATCACTATCTCCCCCAGAGATAGAAGTCCCCGCCATCTGTCTTGCCAAACTTTCTTGCGAAGCAAGTAAGTTCTCCAGCTCCAACAGAGATGGTTGATTTGCCCAACCTTGAACTGAAGTCACAAAGGCAAGATGCTCCTTCCGCAACCCGCGGATGATATGCCTCTTCAGTTTTGCCTCCGATATGGGCTCATCAGGGTCCAATGCAGAAATCTCTGTTGTGAGGTTCTTCATCTTGAGAAAGAATGTAGAAATAGAAAGATCACCTTGAGAGGCCTTCGCCAACTCATTTTCAAGGAACTGTAGCCGAGCTACATTCTTCTTATTGAACAGCCCGTCCAAAGACGTCCAAATTTCAGCAGCAGATTTACATCCGATGATGTGATCAAACAGCTCCAGTGAGATAGCCCTCTTGAGAGTGAACTCTGCCTTAGCATTCGTCCTCCTCCAAAGTCTCACCTCTGCCATATTAACTCCTGCTAGAAGCACCTCTTGTGTGTCTTCTCCTCCAACTATCTCCCAAAGATCCTCGCCAAGTAAATAGCTCTCCATACATGACCTCCATTTCTTATAGTTAGTCGATGTAAGGAGTTCAATACCAAGACCTCTTGCGAATCCGCCTTCCATGGCAATATAAGTGGTCTCTTCTTCACAAAGACGATGGAAACTCAAGTTGATCACTACTTATCCACTCCAACAACCTCCCTCTGATACCATGTTAAAATTTTTGAAATTGGACCATTTAGGAGTAAGTAGGAGTTACATCAACTGAGTTAAAGCCAAACAACCACAATGCCACACAGCAACACAAGAAACTTTATTGAAATACAATCTTCATTTACATTGCGAGGCATACATGGCGAGACATGATTCATCAGAATCACTGAGATGAGAAGAACAAAACACACCAAAACAAATCTGGCGGCTAGACAAGCTGAGACCGCACAGACCGCTTGACTCCAGAAGTCGCCCGGCTTGAACTGAGATTGCACGAATAGAAACTGGACAGACTGCCAGCACTGCAAGACCGCACCTCAGACCGCACGAACTGGAGCTTTATTGGAACAAAGAACTGAAGTTGTCGCCGGACCACAACTCAGATCGCCTAACCGCTGAAGGTCGCCTGATCGCTGAGCTCGCTGCGAACAGCACAAGAATGAACATAAACCAGTTCGCAGAAAGACCGCTGCCGAACTGTTTATTCAAGCCGCTGGGAATCACCAAGGAAGAAGACCGCAACCTGCTGATCGCAAACCTACGAACACAACAAATAGTCAGCTCACTTCCGAGACCGCCCGACCTCAAAGTGAGACCGCACGAATTAATCCAGGCTCAGTTCTTACAGTTCTCGTTAGGAATGACGGGCCCTGCACCTTTATTTATAGGCGGGTAGACAGATGTCGTCACCGCACAGGAGAGATACAATCACCACCAGTCAGATCGCCGGCGGTCACATAAGATAAACCGCGTGATCAGACCTCTTGGACGATCATCCGACCAAGACGCAGATCAGCAGACAAGATCGCGCATAGGTCGCGCAAACACGAGAACGCGCACAAGTCGCGCGGTCAGAAAGGTACTCCTTCCTTAGACCGCCAGGAGAAACCCAGGAACCATCTGGCCGACTTAGAACATGTCGCCAGATCGCCAAGCACAAACTGCCCGGACAGGCGGTCACACATAGGAACAGACCGCCCGATCTTCCAACAAGAATACAAGCCAACCAGCACACCAGCTCGGGAACAGACCGCAGCTACAAAGAACAAACCGGAACAACTAGCAGACCGCCAGAACAAACCGGCAGAGCCAGACCGGCAGATAACATGCACAAGCCGCGCGGTCTCCGCGGTCTCCCAAATCAGACCGCCCGGTCTCCTCCACTTCACTTCAAAAAATTCAACACCTTTGACCTGAAGTCACAACATTCATCAGGTGACGAAGAGCATACTTTGATGCCATCTAAAGTCTTCTCTTGAGAAAGGTTGACGATAAGGGTGGTTGTTGGGTATGTTACGAATCATTTGGATGTTTGTGTGTGAGCAGAAATGGGATTTGTCCTCCTTTATGACATGAGTTACATCAATGGGCCCCCTTAATGGAATGAGACTGAGAAATGCATGGCCATGCTTGGTAGAGTCAATATATGATATTGAGCTCACCAATTTTTGTCAGTCTATTCTAGATCAGGAAACTGGGATTGAACATTTATGAGGGTGACACGCTCCATGCCTCTAGTTCTATCCGGATGTAAAGGACAAAAGGACATGACAACACTGATACATTGGTCATGACAGGCTTGTTGAGTTATGAACTCTTATTTCTTGGGTAGCAATGATGTATTGCTAGATGTCGCTCATTGTTTGTGAGACTTTTGTTGACACTTTGTGATCAAGTGGGAGACTATTGGAGTTTCTGAGGTGATCTCAAAGCAATCAACAGTTAGTCTTACTTCCAATGCAATATGAGCCTATAGGGTCGCACATAAAAGTGCTTGGAGAAATTGGAGAAAGAATTGAGTTGGCCTTGCATATATAGGATATGAGTGGAGGACCAATCCTGTGACTGTTTGGAATTAAGTTGAGAATTTCCCAATGGGAGATCATTTAAAAGGTTTAAACGAATGGATTTATACTTAACAAATTCGGCTAAAGTGTTTAACCGAGCTGTGTCAAATTCGGCTAAAGGGATTAGACGAATTCGGCTAAAGGGTTTAGATGAATTCGGCTAAGTCAAAATTCGGCTAAAGGGTTTATACGAATTTATATAGCCGAATTTATATAGTCGAATTCCGTTATAGTGTATAGTCGAATTCAGTTATTGTGTATAGTCGAACTTATATACTTAGTCGAACTAAAGGCGTTCGTCGACCGCTGAGACGGCAAAGGGCTAGTGTTGTGCGTTCGTCAACCGTTGAGACGGCAAAGGGCTAGTGTAGCGCGTTCGTCGAATGCAGATTTCTTGAGTTCGTCGAACGCAGATCTCCTTGAGTTTGTCGAACGCAGATCTCCTTGAGTTTGTCGAACGCAGATCTCTTGAGTTCGTCAAATGCAGATTTCCTTGAGTTCGTCGAATGCAGATCTCCTTGAGTTCGTCGAACGCAGATCTCTTGAGTTCGTCGAACACAGATCTCCTTGAGTTCGTCGAACGCGGATCTCCTTGAGTTCGTCGAACACATATCTCTTGAATTCGTCGAACGCAGATCTCTTTGAGTTCGTCGAACGCAGCCTTTGGTATATAACCCAGTTCACGATCTTAGGGTTGGGTGTGCGAGATAGATTTTGTAACCAACCCTTTTCACGATTTGAGAGAGCGCCGCCAGAAGTGTTCCGCTAGGGCTTCTCTCCTCTTCTGACAGTCGCCGCCTCCCCAGTCTCAGATCTAGCAGTCCGTGGGGACGCTGAGAGCTTTTTCTTCTCCGACTCATTCCTTGCTCGACAAGGCATCAAGGTTCTCCAGCGCTTACGTGGATCTCTGTAGAGGGGCCGATCCATTTCGGTTCTTGGAACTCAAGTTTGGTTCTACCAGAAAATTAGTGAGGAGCACCTTGGTTTGAGTATCGACTCAAATCCACTTCAGGTATAATTTCTGCACTGTGTTATGGATGTTGTTTTATTTCTTAAATCAGTAAAATCGCAAGTTGCTTAACTCTTTTGGTTGTTCTAGTTATTTATTCCGTTGTGCATATGTGATATGTTGTATTATCATTTTGAAATGGTATTAGAAAACCCAACACAAACCGGGATACAATAACCGCCCATCAGATCACGAGCGGTCTCACAAAACAGACCCCCTGAGCTCAGCAAAGCTACCAGCTCCCTTTATTGAACTATATGGTTATCACAAACCGGCCGGTTACCACAGTCTCTGAAAAGCAGACCGCCCGGTCTTATTGCAAAGCAAAGAACTCCTTCAGTAACCAGACCGACTAGAATATTCGTCAGACCGCCCAGTCAATGAAAGAAGGCAGGCCTACCTGAACATCTGGCCGACTTGAACAAGTCGCCAGATCAACTCGCGCAAGACGCCCGGACAAAAGAGGCGGTCTACAAGATCAGACCGCTCAGAATAACTAAGACAGAACCGGCCAGAGCACTGGCGCAGATTGCGTGGTCTCTACAGTTTTTCAACACTCCTTCTCACTAATATAGGTGTGCTGAAAAAAGGAAATATCCAAGTCCACGAAGGAGTGTTGAAAAACTTGAGGTTCGGAGATGAAGTGAAAAATATGCGGAACACACTTCACAAAACCTTTCACAAGTGTAGCACAACAGTGACAATGAGAAGAACGAATAGTACTATGGTATTGACTATCTCTTTACAATGCGAGGTATACATGGCGAGACATGATTCATAAGAATCACGGAGGAGAGAGAACAAAACACAAGTATAAAACAAACTTCAGCGACTTGGCACTTGAGACCGCTAGACCGCGCGAACAGAACAAGCCGTACGGAAGCCGCTGAGACCGCGCGAACATAGTACAGACTGCACCTGCCAGACCGCAACCATAGACCGCCAATTATTCTGCTTTATTCCTCTGCTGAACAAATAGTTCGCACTTCTTGATCGCCCAGACCGCACTGTCTTGTTCAAAGAAGAACCCGCGAACTCTGAACAAAGAATTGACACATGCAATAGACCGCAACTCAAGACCGCCTGGTCACTTAAGACTGCATGATCAACTGAGTCCGCTGCACAGACCGCAAACACCTAAACACAGTCCACCCGGACTGGTTTATTCAAAGATGGAAGAAGGGAGACAAGCTGACCGCGAGCTACAAACCGCTTAACCTGCGAACACAGAAACCAGTCAGACAAAATCTCAAACCGCGTGAAAGTCAATTGATAACCTCTGATACCAATATAAAGGAGTGTTTTAGTTCTTAATTAATTAAAGGTCTTGTTTAAGTTTTACTTCAAAGTAATGATATATATAAATATAGGTGTGCTGAGTGTTGTATGAGTAATAAACACACACAGTAAAAGTGCATAAGTAATCACAGAAAGAAATAAGAAATAAAACAAACAAGCAAAGCACACATCCAGATGACACAAGATATATAGTAGTTCCCCTCAACCTGGGTACATCTACTCTTCTACCAACTGGTAGGAATCTACTAGGAGGTTGTTGATCTGGTGCCCTCACACCAAGGTGATTTTGTTCAGGTGTCCACACACCATAGAGCTTTTGATCAGGTGCTCAAAACCAAGATGCAGATTTATGCTAAGGTGCCCTGTCACCGGGAGTTAACTTTTGAAGGGAGTTATAACCCTTTACAAGATGGGAAGGAGAAAGGGAAAAGTTATATTGTTCTTCTCTTTTTGCTGAGAACACTCTTGATGATCCTGATGAGATGTTGTGTTTGGATCTCGATGATGATGTTGAAGAAAGCTCCCCTGTCTGATTTAGATTAGATGACATCTTCTGGATGGAGCTTCTTCTCTAGATTGCAAATGCTCTTCTTTTCTTCTTGCAGTTTAGATCCCTGAGCAATTGATATAGATTGGTGTCTCAGGTTGTAGATGATCTGCAAGAGAAAAGTTAGCAAAAACAAAACAAGATAAAATAATAATGTTGTTCCTATTTTTGTTGTTGTTCTTCTTTCACTCTTGTTTTTCTTCTTCTCTTTTCTCTATACAGCAATATGATATGTGATGTGTATATTCTGTACAGCAATATATTCTGTATATGTTCTGTTCTGTCTTCCTGCTACTTTTCTCTGCTCTTCTCTATATATTTATTCTGGAGAGCTTTCGGCTGTTTTGAATTCTTTCCGACAAAAGAGGAAAGAGAAAACGTCTCTTTTACTTTCATAGATCCTCGAGAACATAACTTGCCGCGTTTGGCTTGCTGCAACGGCTACAACATTTATTGTTTCTGCCAACGGCTATAGCATTTAATGCTTCAACAGCTGTAATGTTAAATCAGCAATATGTATATAGAAATATATAAATAGAAATAATAAATATTGCTTTATAAAATCTGACAGCATATTAGTCGAACTGAGAATGATATAAAATAATGCTGTAGATATTTCGTCGAGCTCAGCATCACGTTCGTCGAGCTCATCATTTGATTCGTTGACCTAAGCATTTGATTCACTGTTATGAACATCTGCTGAATATTCATCGAACGCTGACTTGAGTTCGTCGAACGGAAGGATTCATCGATCGCTGAGACGGGGTGGATCGTCGACTGCTGAATATTGAGTTGTTCGTCGAACGCAGACTTGAGTTCGTCGAACGCAGGATTTTGTCGACCGCTGAGAAGGGGTCTGTTCGTCGACTGCTGAGATAATCTGTTCTTCGATTGCTGAACCGCTGAGATGGGATCGTCGAACGTTGAACTGCTGGAATTCGTCGAGCGCAGAATGAATGCCATTCGTCGACCGCAGAGCGTCGTTCGTCGAACGCAGGTAGCCGTTCGTCGAACGCAAAGAACATATGTAAATTTTATTCTTTCTCTTATTTTCTGCCTATTAAATATATATATTTTTAGCCTTCTTTCTTAATGGGATTTAATCTAAGTTATAAGATATGTTATGATAGAAACTTAGACATTAAAGGTGGATCCTAACTCAAATCAAAACTAAGGTTCCAACAATCTCCCCCTATTTGAGTTGGGATCCTAATCCAAATTAAGACTAGGTTCTAACAATCTCCCCCAATTTGGTTTAGGATACCTAAGCATAAAAAGTCTTGAATAACTTAAGGCTTTAAGGGTCAGAGATTATTTTCTTATTTTGAAAAACATTTAAGCAATTTCAGATTTCCTAAATTATGATTAAAATAGGAATTTAATGAAGGATTGCTAGCTGTTATTGGATTCTAGGAATTTTAAAATCAGAAATACAATGTCTGATAGCTTTTTTCTATAGAATCCTGTTAATCAGAAGAGACTCACACGTAGTGCTCTGATCATTTCTGATCTATGCAATCTAAGTAGAATGCTCAACTTGATTTTGGAGAAAATCTGTAAGAATGTGAAGTTTATCTGACTTTGTTTTAAGATAGAAAAATTCAATGGAATCATTTAACTGCTGTTTAATTTAATTATAATTTAAGTAAAAACATTAAACAGTTAAAACAAAATTGCCTTATTGATAAATATGTTGGTCTTTTTATTTCACTAAAGTATAAATTTGAAAAATTTCTTTGATGTTGTTGATCATAAAATATTTCTTTTTCTTCTACTTTAATTAACTCATTTTCTACAAAGATAATTTGTTCTTCTGATGATTTTAAATTTTCTTTAACTTTATCAGAAATTAATTTATTTATTATTAGCTCTTTTCTGATTCTATTTTCAGATTTTGTTAATTCTGTACATGGTGATTTGAGAACAGATTTGAATGGATCAGAGGTAAAATTAGGAATAGAAGTTACCTCAGTTACCTTTTCTGTTTCAGATTCAGCATCTGATATGTAATATGAACCATATATGGCCATCATACAGAAATTTCTAGCTTTTTGTTCTTCTTCTTCTTCTTCTTCACTTAGAGTAAATGATGGTTCTGTATCAAACAAACAGTTAGTGGAAGAAGTAAAGGTGGATTCATTTACCATCCTTGAGAGGGATTTCCAGATTCCACTTGCTGAAGTGCAATCAGCCACTTTTTGAAGAATGTCTTTGGACATTTATTTACCCAATATGTTCATGGCCATGGCATCAGCACTTTTCAGCTTTTCTTGATCATCAGATGAAGGGATTGAAGATGGAAGTCCTGTCAACTTGGAATTGTAAATATCTTCATCTATGACATTCATATATAGTTTGATTCTAGCTTGCCATAGAGTAAATCTATCCAAATTACAAATAGGTGGATCTAAAAATGAAAAATCTGCTTGTGCCATTAGAGAAAAAAACAATTTTAATAACTAAGTGATCCTTGTGATTTCAGGTGTTAGCATGTGTGAAAAATCAACCTCCTCTGATACCAATTGAAAGTCAATTGATAACCTCTGATACCAATTAAAAGGAGTGTTTTAGTTCTTAATTAATTAAAGGTCTTGTTTAAGTTTTACTTCAAAGTAAGGATATATATAAATATAGGTGTGTTGAGTGTTGTATGAGTAATAAACACAAACAGTAAGAGTGCATAAGTAAACACAGCAAGAAATAAGAAATAAAATAAACAAGTAAAGCACACATCCAGATGACACAAGATATATAGTAGTTCCCCTCAACCTAGGTACATCTACTCTTCTACCCACTGGTAGGAATCCACTAGGAGGTTGTTGATAAGGTGCCCTCACACCAAGGTGATTTTGTTCAGGTGTCCACACACCATAGAGATTTTGATCAGGTGCTCAAAACCAAGATGCAGGTTTTTGCTAAGGTGCCCTATTACCGGGAGTTAACTTTTGAAGGGAGTTATAACCCTTTACAAGATGGGAAGGAGAAAAGGAAAAGATATATTGTTCTTCTCTTTTTGCTGAGAAGACTCTTGATGATCCTGATGAGATGTTGTGTTTGGATCTTGATGATGATGTTGAAGAAAGCTCCCCCTGTCTGATTTAGATTAGATGACAGCTTCTAGATGTAGCTTCTTCTCTAGATTGCAAATGCTCTTCTTTTCTTCTTGCAGTTTAGATCCCTGAGCAATTGATATAGATTGGTGTCTCAGGTTGTAGATGATCTGCAAGAGAAGCGTTAGCAAAAACAAAACAAGATAGAATAATAATGTTGTTCCTATTTTTGCTGTTGTTCTTCTTTCACTCTTGTTCTTCTTCTTCTCTTTTCTCTGTACAACAATATGATATGTGATGTGTATATTCTGTACAGCAATATATTCTGTATATGTTCTGTTCTATCATCCTGCTACTTTTCTCTGCTCTTCTCTATATATTTATTCTGGAGAGCTTTCGGCTGTTTTGAATTCTTTCCGACAAAAAAGGAAAGAGATAACGTCTCATTTACTTCACAGATCCTCGAGAACATAACTTGTCGTGTTTGGCTTGCTGCAACGGCTATAGCATTTATTGTTTCTGCCAATGGCTATAGCATTTAATGCTTCAACAACTCTAATGATAAATCAGCAATATATATATAGAATATATAAATAGAAATAATAAATATTGCTTTATAAAATCTGACAGCATATTAGTCGAACTGAGAATGATATAAAATAATACTGCAGATATTTCGTCGAGCTCAGCTTCACGTTCGTCGAGCTCATCATTTGATTCGTCGACCTGAACATTTGATTCACTGTTCTGAACATCTGCTGAATATTCGTCGAACGCAGACTTGAGTTTGTCGAATGGAAGGATTCGTCGACCGCTGAGATGGGCTGGATCATCGACCGCTGAATATTGAGCTGTTCGTCGAACACAGACTTGAGTTCATCGAATGCAGGATTTCGTCGACCGCTAAGACGGGGTCTGTTCGTCGACCGCTGAGATAATTTGTTCGTCGACCGCTGAACCGCTGAGACGGGATCGTCGAACGCTGAACTGCTGGAATTCGTCGAGCACAGAATGAACGCCATTCGTCGAGCGCAGAGCGCCGTTCGTCAAACGCAGGTAGCCGTTCGTCGAACGCCGAGAACATATGTAAATTTTATTCTTTCTCTTATTTTCTGCCTATTAAATATATATATTTTCAGCCTTCTTTCTTAATGGGATTTAATCTAAGTTATAAGACATGTTATGATAGAAACTTAGACATTAAAGGTGGATCCTAACTCAAATCAAAACTAAGGTTCCAAAACCGCGCGACCTCAATCTGATACTGGCACAATCAAGCCAACTTTGGTTCTTACAGTTCTCGTTCTTGATATGAATGATGGGCCCTGCACGATCATCTACAACAGATCAGCAAAGCAGACCGCCCGAGCTCAGCAAAGCACACAGCTCCTTTATTAAACCTTGCGGTTACAATCAAACTGCCTGATCACCGCGGTCTCAATAAGCAGATCGCCCAGTCTTATTGCAAAGCAAAGAACTCCTTCTGTAACCAGACCGACTAGAATTGTCGACAGACCGCCCGGTCACTGCAAGAAGGCAGACCAAGAACATCTGGCCGACTTCAACAAGTCTCCAGACCAACCCGCGCAAGCCGCCCGGACAGAAGAGGCGGTCTCCCAGATCAGACCGCTCAGAACAAACCCTCCTGAGACACAACCGGCCAGAAAACCAGTGCAGACTGCGCGATCTCAGCGGTCTCCAATCTTCAGACCGCCCAGCTCAAATCCACTTCCACTTCAAAAATTTAACACTCCCCCTTGAAGTGGGAAGTGGAAGTCATCCCAAGCAAACTCTACAACCGACCAAAAGGTCCCTTCGCCAGCGGCTTAGTGAATATGTCAGCAACGTTCTCCTTGCTCTGCACATGCTCCATAATCAGAGATCCCTCCAACACCTTCTCACGAATGAAATGGTGATGAATCTCTATGTGCTTCGTACGCGCGTGATAAACTGGATTGTTCACCAGTTTGAGAGCACTCTCGTTGTCACCACGTAGCATAGTAGGACCTCCCACCTCCCTATGAATGTCCTCCATAAGCCTCCTAAGCCAGATGGCTTCCTGAGCCGCCAAAGCCGAAGCTTTGTACTCCGCTTCCGTGGTAGAGACAGACACAGAATCCTGCTTCTTGCTGCACCATGATATAGTTGTAGAGCCCGTCATAAAGACATATTCAGACATCAATCTTTGATCATCCGAATCTCCTCCATAATCAGTGTCCATGTACCCGTGCAAACAAAAGCCCGAATCCCTTCCATAGAACAGACCCAAATCCGAGGTAGATTTGACATATTTCAATATACTCCTAGCCGCCACAAGATGAGGCTTCTGAGGCTCTGCCATAAACCGACTCACCCTGCCAACTGCATAAGCAATATCTGGCCTCGTGATCGTCCAGTATATCAAGCTTCCGACCAAAGCCCGGAACACCAAAGGATCGGTAAGAACCTTTCCTTCATCTCGCCGAAGATGAACTCCAACCTCCAATGGAGTAGAGCTGCTCTTCCCCCCTTCCGTGACGAATCTCTTCACGATTCAATCCACATAGCCCTTTTGGGAAACGAGCATGCCGCTCTGTCACAACCCGTATTTTCCCGAAATATATTATAATATCAGAGTAAAGGGAAAAACACGCGTCGGGATGCCACGTCCAGTAGGGGACAACTACGGACGTTCAGGCGAGCAATCAAACGAACTTCTTCACAAAAAAAAAGTGAATTTATAAAAGAATTATCTTTTAAGATTATTTTCATTAGATTAGGAAGCCGTGTCCCTCGGCCCTGCGGTTTATCTAGCCGCTCCTTATAAAAGACAAGCATACGCAGCGGAAGAAAATAAGTCCACTTTATACCTAACGGCGCTGAAGACCAGAGACGTCTCCAGGGCGATCGCCGATCTACATTTAGTATATAATAAAGAAATATCATTATATTCTGTTTTACGATTTGCAAATAAGTGATACTTAATAGTAATGCAACAAACAGTTAAATGGTTAACTTTTTATAATGCCAAAAGAACTGCATTAATAATCAGCAAAATCGGCTTTTCCCAGAGTATACATATACAAATAACCAAGTAGCAGTAAAGGAAAACTAGCAGTAGTAGCAGCAAGTAAACCAAACAACAAGCAGTACGGGCGTCAACATCTGACACGAACCCGCAGGCGAACAAGCAACAGGCAAAAGACAAGCTACAACAAAAAGGAGTGAATCCTTACCCACAAGAGAGGGAAGGCCTCGACAACGAACAGTACGACCCCGCTCGAACTCTGGCGGCAGCTACAAACCTGAACCTGAGGCATTCATAAGAAAAGAATGCCTCAGCCCAAAGGGTGCAAGAAAACAGCATAGGTAAAAGTAAGAGCAGGAGAAGTAACCAGTGACATAACCAAGCTGAAGAGGGTATATAAATACATATATATATACATATACACATATATATAACTATATATATACGCTTATATAAAGACTTCAGTAATAGAAGTTAGGAAGATCCCGCATAAAACCAGCCCAATAAGCAAGAGCATAACTAAACTTGGCATATAGTGCAGAAATGGACCAGTGGTGGCGGACCCAAGCAATGTCACTACCCACACACATAAAGGGGACATTCACCCCAAATAAGAAATAGGCGCCGTGGTGGTGGTCTGATCGTCCTACCAACCACTATTAAAAGAACTGTGATGGGGGAACCCAGTGTTCCCTGTACCCATCCTTTCGTTTCAACAAGTCCATCACCATTTAGCCAAGTAAACATGCAGAAGTAGCCAAGTAAAACATGATTCGGGACTAGCATAACCCAACCCAAGGTGCAACCCCAAAACAGAATAACAGCAGCCCCAAATCAACCCAACAAGGATGGTTATATAGCAGCCCAAACAAAATAGAAACACCCAATTGATTTAAAGCATAGCAGCAGCCCTAAAATGAATCCAACAAGATAGATATACAACAGCCTCTATAGAATTCGGGATCATACAAGCAAGGGCCAAAGTAATAAATCCAAGCAGGAAGGGAATATATACATATATATATATATACATATATATATAGCAACCCCTAGCTGAATTATACGACCAGCCACAATATAAAACCAACTGGAACGATGCAAGCAGAACCAAAGAATCTAAAAGGAACAACAAATGGCAGCACCCAACTGGTACTACATAGCAGCTCTCCCAAATTAAATCCCCCCATAATTAGACAAAAGCAAGAGCAGCCCCAAAATGAATTCACCAAGCAGTAACCCCAAGATGAAGAGCAAAAGAGGCAGCCCCAACCCGATAAACACAGTAGCCCCAAATTAGAACACATACGAGGTAACCCCAAGTCAAATCATATAGCAGCAGCCCCCTCCCTCAGAAAATTAAGAATTTAGTAAAAATCTGCCAGCATAGACCCATACCAGGAGAGCAATAGGAAAAAGAAAGGGAAGAAGAAGAAGAAGAAGAGTTTTCTTGCCTTAACCAAGATCCAAGGCCGCAACACCTCCTTCTCTGAGGAAAGCTCGACGAGAGCTCTCCGATCCCTCACACCGGCGAGCGCTCTCCGATTCCCCCACACTGGCGAGAGCTCCGCTCACAACTGCCACCGGGAAAAGATCTCCGATGAAAACCCTAGCCTGCGCCCCCCTTTTTCTCTCGTCTGGAGCTCGCGATAGAAAGAGAGAAAAAAAAAACATGAATGCAGGTGGACGGCTAGCCTTTGGGATAAAAGGGGATTTGCCTAATAAAACCACCGTGGGTTCTAGCTGGAACCCATTCTAATCTTTAAGACGAAATTATATATATATATATATATATATAAATGTATACATATGTATACATACATATTTAGTCAAACTTATAAATATACATAAGATTATATAGGAATTTACACATATAAGTTTGTACAGGATTTTGGACAAGGAATTCTTATAAAATACATGTTTTATTTGCTAATTACATGTTTCTTAACAGGATAGGTAAAGATTCCTCCTCTTTTCTTTATCGAACACGACCTCGCGAACACCCGCGACGGACTACTACAACGCACTTACAACAGTAACGCCCTCGCTACGATGTAATTAATCATCAAACCTAGAATAATCGATACTATTTTCATCACAATTAGTCTATTCGAAATTCTGGGGCGTTACAACCACCCATCCTAACAAAAAGTTTCGTCCCGAAACTTTATAATATTAAACATGAATGGAAAGCACAAAAGGTAAAAGCTTACCGGGTAAGCTCTAGACGAACAGATGAGGATAAGACTCCTTCATTGCTGACTCTAGCTCCCAGGTCGCACCCCGAACATCCTGGTTATCCCAGAGGACCTTCACCATAGGGATGGACTTCCTCCGCAACACTCGATCTTGCTTCTCCAAGATACGAACAGGTTGCTCCACAAAATACAGATTGGGCTGCAGCACTAGCACGGAATCCAGAACATGGCGATCGCTGCGGACACATTTCTGCAGCTGGCTCACATGGAAAACGTCATGCACGCCAGGGAAGGAGGCAGGTAACAACAACCTGTAAGCGGAGGCCCCGATGCGCTCGACGATCTCAAATGGGCCTACATACCTGGGGTTTAGCTTGTGGCTCTTCCCAAACCGCTTAACCCCTGCCATCGGGGACACCTTAAGGAACACCAGGTCCCCCACTGCAAATTCCAGATCACTCCTGCGCCGATTGGCATACTTCTCATAGCGCTCCTGAGCTATCCGCAACTTATCTCGGATCTGCGTCACAGCAAAGCCCATCTCCTCCAAAGCGTCAGGACCCAGAATAGGCTTCTCGCCCACTTCAGCCCAAAATAGCGGAGTCCGACATCTCCTCCCATACAGCGCCTCAAACGGAGCCATCTGCAAGCTCTCCTGGTAGCTATTGTTGTACGCGAACTCCATGAGCCCAAGGCGTTCATCCCAAGCTCCTCCATGCTCTAGAATATAGCATCGGATCATGTCTTCCACGATCTGATTAACCCTCTCTGTCTGCCCATTCGTCTGCGGATGATAAGATGTGCAATACCTGAGATCGGTGCCCAAAGCCCCTTGCAGACTCTGCCAAAAACGGGAAGTATACCTGGAATCGCGATCAGACACTATGCTTGCGAGAACCCCATGCAGCCTAATGACCTCCTGCACATACAGAGACGCAATCTTCTCCATCGAATAACCAGTCTTGTACGGCATGAAATGAGCACACTTGGTCAACCTGTCAACGATGACCCAGACTGCATCATGCCCCCGCGGAGATCTCGGCAATCCAGTAATGAAATCCATAGAGATGCTCTCCCACTTCCACAAGGGAATATCCAACGACGACAACTTGCCCCCAGGCCTCCTGTGATCCGCCTTGACGCGCTGACAAGTGTAGCACTACGCCACGAATCTCGCAATATCGCCCTTCATGCCAGGCCACCACACAATCTGCTTCAGGTCGCGATACATCTTGGTAGAGCCAGGGTGATAGGATAGGCTGGAGTCGTGAGCCTCCTCACAAATCTTCGCCCGAATCTGCTCCACCGCGGGTATGCACAGCCTGCCACGGTACCTCAAGGTACCAGCTCAGATGGTGATGAGGACTGTTGAAGGTTCCTTATCAAGGGAGGTCGGGTCTTCGATCCCCGTCTCCAACACCCCACTGTAGCTGAGAAACAGGCTCAGAGAAGGGTTGGGGTGTGCTAAGCGGGCTGCAGCCCGGGCGCTCGGACTTGTCAGGCCGGCGCTTAACAGTCCAGGACTAGATGGGCCTGGGCTGTTACAAAAAAGTGCACTTTTTTGTAACAGCCCAGGCCCATCTAGTCCTGGACTGTTAAGCGCCGGCCCGACAAGTCCGAGCGCCCGGGCTGCAGCCCGCTTAGCACACCCCAACCCTTCTCTGAGCCTGTTTCTCAGCTACAGTGGGGTGTTGGAGACGGGGATCGAAGACCCGACCTCCCTTGATAAGGAACCTTCAACAGTCCTCATCACCATCTGAGCTGCAACTCAGTTGGTGATGAGGACTGTTGAAGGTTCCTTATCAAGGGAGGTCGGGTCTTCGATCCCCGTCTCCAACACCCCACTGTAGCTGAGAAACAGGCTCAGAGAAGGGTTGGGGTGTGCTAAGCGGGCTGCAGCCCGGGCGCTCGGACTTGTCGGGTCGGCGCTTAACAGTCCAGGACCAGATGGGCCTGGGCTGTTACACGCTCTCTTTCCTCTCCACTTCGAGCCCAAGGAAATTGTGGAGCTCGCCCAAATCCTTCATCTCGAATCTGATAGCTAGATCAGAATGAAGCCTAGCTACCTCCATCTCAGAATTCCCGGTGATGATCATATCATCCACGTACAGCAGCACCAAGACCTGAAGCTCCCCCGTCTTCTTTACGAATAAGTTCGAATCTGAATCAGAAGCAAAATATCCGCAGAACTGGAGGTATTCTGCGATCTTCCCATACCACACCCGAGGCACTTGCTTCAAGCCGTAAAGAGCCTTTTTGAGCTTACAAACATATCTTGGGTGCTCTTCGGATACATAGCCAGGTGGCTGATCCATGAAGATATCCTTGTCAATCTCACCATATAGAAAAGCGTTCTTAACGTCGAGTTGCCAAATCTTCCACCCTTGGCAAGCTGCCAATCAGATCACCACCCGGACCGAAGTCATCTTGGCAACGAGGCTAAATGTTTCTTCATAATCCTCCTCATACTTCTGAGAGAAACCTCGAGCTACAAGGCAAGCTTGTACCGCTCAATACTTCCGCCAGCCTTCTTCTTCAATTTGAAAACCCACTTGCAAGTCACCGGAGTAACACCCTCAACCTTAGGCACTAAGTCCCAAGTCTCATTCTTCCTGAGGGCAGCCATCTCTTCATCCATTGCTCCTTCCCACTCCTTGACTCCAACGACATTTTCATAACAAGATGGCTCTCCCTCTCATCTAGGGGACTTGCGAAGAAACATGAGACAAAGCTCACCAAATTCCCGGTCGTATACCATTCAGGTTGAATAATGGTCCTCTTGAACCTCCTCAGAGCTTGACTCTGAACCACCTCTTCCACTGCAACTTCTGGACTAGCTCTCCTCTCAGGTAGACATGGAGCCTCACTGCCCCTGCTTCCAGAACCTGAAGCACCTGATCCAGAGCTAGTAATACAAGGAGCACCTAGAGGTACAGGTAACTCCACCAGAACTTCCTTAGCAGCTTCCACTGGTCCACCATCTACCTTGCTTCCTTGTAACTCAACAGAAGAGCTACCTTGGTATGACGTCAGCTCGTCGAATACCACATCCCTAGAGACCACATATCTCCGTGTCTCGGGATCCATGCATCTCCACCCTTTCTTTCGGTCATCATAACCGATGAAGACTAGCTTCCTTGCCTTAGCATCTAGCTTCATTCGAAGGGCATCCGGAACATGCACATAGCGGGTAGAACCAAACACTTGAAAGTGTTCCACGCTTTGCTTATCCTTGAACATCAACTCATTAGGGGTCTTCATGTTGATCGGACTGAGGGGCATCCGGTTGATAACAGAAGTTGCACAAGACATACCCTCTGCCCAAAAGGACTTAGGAATATTCTTGGCATGAATCCAACATTTGTAGCTCTCCGTCAGGTGACGGATCTTCCACTCTGCAACTCCATTCTTATTGAAATCGATTTCTCAGTCTCTTGTGAAGCTTGGGCCCTCAACAAGTTGAGGGGCAGCTAGCCCTTACTAGTCCCTTGAAAGGAGCAGACCGAAAACTTGGAAATGGACTAAGACCATAGTCACAACGAGGAGGTCCCACCACAAACCCGGAAGATCATTGAGCGCTTCCCCTCCCAAGCCAAAGCTGAGACTTGGGCACCTTGGAGAGCTAGAAAGCTGAACCAAAGTAACCAAGGAAGAAGAAGAAGCTCAGAGAACTGAGATTGGAATCCTCTCCCAAGGTGCCCTTTGAGGTCTATTAATAGTTTTTTGCTCATGGTCTGTCAATAGCGAAATTCCGCTTTTTGGTTTCTACTAAACGCACCCCAATTTGGCCTGCTAACAACCAAACTCCGCTGTTTGGAGAGGCTACCTGCAGACCACCAGGGGCAGAGGACTAAATCCACCTCTTTTGTCCATGGGTGAGTGGTTTATGAGAGCCCCACTTGCGAGAGCTCCCGCGAGTCTACTCGCGAGCAGGGTTCACAAAACTCCTCATAGGCGAGCATTCTGTGAAGGCCTTGGTCGTGCCTCTTCGGGCGACGGCCAAAGTGGCCAGGTCTCCCATGCCTTCCGGTGAGCTTTCCCCGGCCCTGTGTAAACCTGCTGAACTGGCTGGTCGACGGAGTTCGTCGAGCTGAGGAGCCAATTCGTCGAACGGAGAGGTCCGTTCGTCGAATGGAGAACTGATTTCGTCGAACGGAGAATTGATTTCGTCGAACGGAGAATTGATTTCGTCGAACGCTGAACTGATTTCATCGAATGTTGAACTGAGTTCGTCGATCTCAATAGATGCTCGGCATTCATCGAGCACAGGACAGATCTCGTCGAACCCTAAGACTTGGAAGAAATCCAACTCATTTGCCTTCTTACGAGCAGCCGGCGAGTACCCGGCTTGCTCACCTTCTTGTGAGTTGACCTTGAGGCTCGGGCTCGCAGGGACGCGACTTTTGCGCCTTCCGGCGAGTGACCCTTGAAGCTCTGGTTCGCCTTCTTTTCTACCACCTCCGCCTGTCAGATCTGAGACCCCTTTTGGGCGAGCGGCTTGTGAAGACCCCGCTCGTGCTCCTACCGGCGATATCCACCGATGCCGGGTCTTGTGCTTCCTTCTGCGAGTTCTCCCACTGAGAAAGGGCCGAGAGCCGCTGAGACAATTTCTTGTCCCAGCGGGTCTGCTGGGACAAAATAGGGATAGCCGCTGAGAGACGCTCGTCGGGGCTGAAGCATGACGTTCGTCGAACTAAGAAACAAATTTTTTGAACGAATTTCATCGAACGGAGAACAGAATTCGTCAAAATCAGGACGGCTTTCATCGAACTTCGAAGCAGACTGCGAGGATCTGGCTCGCCCACCTTCCTCACGATCGGTCATCGAGCGCTCGGCTCGCCCGCCTTCATGCGGGCTCGCCAATCTGATGCGCGTCGTTCGTCGAACTGAGAAGCAAGTTCGTCGAACATCAAAACTTGGAAAGGATCTGGTTTGCCTAGAACATCACTGTAAGCGGGCCACGGGAACCTGGCTCTCCCCTCTCCCTCGCTAGCGGTCGGCGGGTGGCTAGCTCTCCTTCCTGTGAGTGACCATTGATATTCTAGCTCGCCTTCCACCTTACTCTCGCTTGTTGGTTACTCTTTAGTCTTCGTTCACCTCTAGGAGAATATCGGGGTTGTACACAATCCCCGCTCTTCGTGAGGCCTTTTAGGCTCGCGAAGAACCGTCCAACCCCTGGTATTCGCCGATCTCTTGGTGATGTGGCGAGAATATTTTGGTGGTCCCCAGGCCCACCACTATAAATACCACCCTTCCCGGCCGGCATTCAAACTTTTTTATTCTTCTCTCCCTTTTCTTACTCGCCGCGAGCCCCAACGCGATGTCTAAAAAATATGAAATGTTGGCTCGCCTGAAGGCCTCGCAAGCGGCCCAGAAGGGGAAAGCTGCCGCCATCGCCTCCTGGGCTTCCTCGCGGCGCTCTCCGCCTCCACCCTCCATCAAAACGGCAAAGGCCGTTCGGCGCCCGACCTGCGAGGGTGGGTCCTCTCCTTCGCCGCACTCCCCCCATGATGGGCTCGCCTCGTAGGTACTACCGTCAAGTTCGTTGGTTTAATGTCTTCTTCTTTTGACCTTACTTATCCTACTAGCAAAACACTTCCCCGGGTGAGAATACCTTGGGGAGAACAATCACAGAGACCCACATCCCTTCCACAGGTGGGGCTGATACTCTTCTCGTAGATGCGGGGGCCGTCGGCTTGCGGGACTCGCCTTCGCAACGAGGTGAGTGATTCACCTTGTCTTCCTTCCTATCTCTTGACTCGCCAAATCATACTTACACCTTGTGCAGTGTCCCCTCTCGCGGACCTAGAAGAGTGAGTTCCTCCTCCCGCGGACCCGCCTACCCCACCGAATCAGGCCGAGTCGGAGTCTGGAGCGTTGGAGATGTCTCCACCCCCTTCGCCGTGTCAGGTCGCAGATTTTCTGGGGGACCCTAGTGATCCGGCGCGGATGAAGAGGGGGGTCACTAAGATATTCCAGAAGCATACCTCCTTGTTGCGGGATCTACACGAACAGAATAGGTTAGAGCGGCTCGCAAATGAGGAAAGATTTGCCGCGATGGAGGACGCGAACGCGCGCATCCTCGCCGAGGTGTGGCCGACCGATCATGGCGACGCGACCTCCCCCAGGGTGTACATTGCTCAGATTGAATATTACATGCGGCTGACGAACCAAGCGAGCCAGTCGCTTCGCTAGTATCATTACCCGCGAGTCCCCCCTCGCTCTGGTGTACAGGGTCGCGGTCGCTGGAAGTGGTTGCGATATTAAGAACTCTTGCTTCGCAGTTTGCATTTTATTATTTTTCTTCCCTCTCCCCTTCGTAGGGAGGGGTCGCGAACAATTTAAAGGTCTGTAATAATAATATTTTGACTCGCTTGCGAGCCATTATTTTCCATTTTAACTATCTTTTCTTTCGCTATGTCTGGCTCGCTCATTCTTTTGTTACTTTTATGCTTCCATTACTCGCACTCGCGTCCTCCCCCCCCCCCCCCCCCCCCCCCCCCCCCCCCCCCCCCGCATTTTGCATTGTTTCATTATCCAGTGCTAGCTCGCCGATGATTAACGGGAGGAAGTTCGGCAAGGTGTTGACTCGCTGGGAGCGAATGGGACCCCTGGAGGCGGAAGAGTACCGCGCGAATTCGCTGTCTGCAGACTCCGACGCTTTGACATCTTCCCGCCTTTTTTATTTCTATAAATAGTCGATCGCTTTACTTTTCAACCACTGCATTTACTGTTCTTCCTTCGCATTCCTCTCCTTCTAACTCTCTCGCAAATATAGCTCACTCTCGCCACTTTTGTGATTCGCAGCTTCCAAACACCATGGTCACGGATGTGGAGGCAGAGGGGTGGGCCAAGTGCTCCGGAGCCTTCCTTGAAGGCCATTTATTCTGCACCAACCTCACAAAGGAGGAATACCAAGCTACAGTCGACCAGTACATCCATTCCGGGTTCGTGGCTCGCTGCCCTACTGAGTGAGATACCATCAGCGACCCGCATCCCGACGAGCTCGCTATCCCCATCGCTCACTTCGAGAATGGGCTGCGACTCCCCCTCTGGCCGGAAGTGCGCCAAGTATGTTTGTTCTTTGACCCTTGTATTCCTGACTCGCTTCGCGAATGACGATCTAACCCCTGTCGATTTTTCTAGGTGCTCAAATACTTTGGCGTTCTGCTGAGCCAACTGACGCCGAACGCGATCGTCGTGGTGGTCGTGATATGAAAATTTTCTTGTTTTGAAATTAAGCGAAGGTTTGAAGATTTTCTCCAAAATTATATCTGATTAAGGCAAGTGTACCTTATTGTCTATAGAATAAGATATTTAGAAATACCAAGGTCGTATTCCACGGGGCGCGTTGATTACTTCTACTTCGAGGAAAATCACCATTATCTTGTCTAACGATTTTTGAGGGTTATTTTACTTAACTAAAAAAAGACAAATTGCAAGAAGGAAAATCACTATGATGAAAGAGAGGTGAAGAAAACTATGCCAACTTTCATTGAAATGAAAAGCTATTACAACTCTTTAAACAAGATTACAAAGCTAGGAAAATTAAGGCTACAAGCTTTAACTAACTATTGCATAGAAATAAGAACTAGCACATTACATGAATTGAAAAGGAAAAGAACATGAAATTGAAAGACATGAAAAAGCATTGAAAAAGTTAACTAACAGCTCTAACAGTAACTCCCCTCTCCAAATTTTTTGAAATCTCAACTCAAGGGAGAGCCTCTGAATTTATAGGCAAAAATTTCAAGCTACACGCCCTCGGTCACGGGCGTGACCTGGGGCGTGTCAACATTGCTGGCATTGGATATGACAGTGGCATGTACTTTGCGTGACGGCGGGAGAAATTCGGACATTACACGCCCGTGTAACTTGGGTCACGGGCGTGACTTTGGACGACTTCATTAAATGCAGCATGGGCTGGCTTGCGGCTCGGCGGCGTGCAGGGATCACGCGGGAGAGTCACGGGCGTGACATTTCTGGTCACGGGCGTGTACCTGGTCAGCTTCAATTAATACAGCGTGGGCTTGAATTCGGCGCGGCAGGGAGCATTCGTCGAACTCAGCTCAGGCTTCGTCGAACTCAGGGGCAGAGCGCATTCGTCGAACTCAGCTCAGGATTTGTTGAACTCAGGGGCAGAGCGCAATCGTCGAACTCAGGGGCAGAGCGCGTTCGTCGAACTCAGCTCCAATTTCGTCGAGCGCAGGGGCAGAGAGCTTTCGTCGAACTCAGCTCCAATTTCGTCGAACGCAGGGGCAGAGAGCTTTCGTCGAACTCAGCTCCAATTTCGTCGAATGCAGGGGCAGAGAGCTTTAATCGAACTCAGCTCAAATTTCGTCAAACGCAGATCTTTAGGTCACACGCCCTTGGTCACGGGCGTGACTGAGGGCGTGACTTGTGATTTTCTCCAATTTTCCCAAAATTCTGCAAAAAAAAAGTAAAACTACATTTAGAACAGAAATTATAAAATAAGTGATTTTAAACTAAAATATAAATAATATTTACAAAATTATATTAAAACTAACCTAAATACTATAATTAAAATACACATAAATACTACTCATCAAATACCTCCATACTTGAGGTTTTGCTATTCCAGAGCAAAAGTGTGAGACCTAATTTATAAGACATTCTTAAAATTTTTAATTTTAAACTAAAATTTCATTTAAACCAAAAGTTAAGTTAAGAGTAAATTCAAGGAGGAGTTAAGTCCTAAATTATGATGATGATTTGAAAAGAGGGGGAAATGTTTAGGCAAGGGCTTCTCAAGAAAATTAATTGGTTTAACAATATTGTAGAAATTATAAAACGAGATTAAATTAAAATTATAAGAACTCTATCTTAAAAGAAACTAAAGGAAAAGTAACTTACTAAATATTGCTCTCTCCATAATCTTAAACTAAATCTAGAACAATGATAATTGGCTAAGGGGAATTTCATAAAATTTGGCAAAAGAAGAGAATTTTTGAATGGAGGTAATGGAATTTATCCTCATCATGAATATTTTTTTCTCTTTTTTCTGTTCTAATAAAAACCCAAAATGTATATGTTTAGGAGTAATGAATTTTGTCCTCTTACTCCATGCCATATAATCTTTTAAATGATTTTGGGTGCATATGTTTAGGGAATAATGACTTTTATCCTCTTATTCCCATGACATATGATCTTTTAAACTTCATTTTTTTATGCCAACAAAGGGGGTAGGGAAGGAAATTAAATCTAGCTAGCTTTAAATTATATTGAGAGCAAATTCTAGTAAAATTAAATTTCCTAAGATCTAAAAAGTTAGAAGAAAATATAATTGAAATCTAAAGAGGTTTAGCAAATTCACTACAAAATGAAGCCATTTAGAAATAAAAAGAGAAGTCATGCTAAAAAAATTCTCTAATCAAGTTAAAATCATAAGATGATTCTTAAAGCAAAATTACCTCAAATTTAAAATTAACAAACTATGATACACAAAATTTTAGCTAATTAAAAACCTAAACATGCTTATAAACATCCTCAACTAGATTTCTAAGAACTCACAAAAACAACAAATAGGAGAGGTATAAGATTTTCATATTTTTTTGTATTTTAAGTTTTTCATATTTTTGAATTTTGATATTATCTTTTTATTTTTATTTTTGTATATTATCTTTTTTTTTTATAAGAAATAAACAATAAAAACATATACTAAAAAGCTTAATGTTAATTCTTGGACTTCCCGAGGTATACCCCGTGAAGGGTTCTCACGGTACTAGGAGGTGAGATGGGGTGAGGTCCCAAACTTCCCTTTCCAAGATTTAAATTTTTCAATTTTCTCAATATTTTTGAGTTTTTTTTTTTTTTAATTTTCTAATTTAAAAAGAACTATTTACACCCCCATACTTAAAGTTAAACATTATCCCCAATGTTTAAAACTAAGTATGAAGTAAAAGGGAAAAAAAACAAAAAAAATAATAGAAACGAAGGAGAGGTTAAGAGGGCTTACCTGGTTATGAAGATGCAGGGGAAGCGTCGGTTACCTACAAAACATGTTAAAATAAAAAGAAAAATAATAAAAAGATAACATTGGGGTGCCTCCCAAAAGCACTTTGTTTAAGGTCGCATAGCTTGACCCACTTGCCGATCATATTATAGGATGTAAAGATAATGATTCACACTTCTCGTTAGCTAGCTCTCCCGGAAGATATAACTTAAGGCGGTGCCCATTTACTTTGAAGGTACCTTTTTCCAGGTAGGAAATAATGATTGTCCCATAGGACCAAACCTCTTTAACAATAAAGGGTCCGGTCCATCAGGATTTTAGTTTTCCCGAAAAAAGGCGAAGGCGAGAATTATAAAGGAGGACGAGGTCGCCCGGCGAAAAAGTTTTCGGAAATTTTATGTGTTTATCGTGATAAAACTTTGTTCGCTCTTTATATAATTTATTTGCTCTCATACGCATTCGCTCGCCATTCATCTAATTAGTTCTTTTGAATTTTTCATTGATCACACGCTAAAGTGGAATCGAGATTTAAAAATTTAAGTGCCCAAAATGCGCGGTGCTCTAGTTCGACCGGAAGGTGGCGAGCCTTGTCATAAACCATTCGATACGGTGTACAACCGATGGCGGTCTTGTACGCCATTCGATAGGCCCATAGCGCATCATCGAGCTTTATTGCCCAATCCTTCCGATTAATAGAAACCATTTTTTTTAAAATCCGCTTTAATTCTCGATCAACAACTTCGACTTGTCCGCTCATTTGTGGGTGATATGCAGTGGATAATTTGTGTGTGACACCATATTTTGCTAAAAATTTTGTAAATTGACTATTGCAAAAATGGGTGCCCCGATCACTCACTATAGCGCGTGGCGTGCCAAATCGAGAAAATAATTTTTTTAAGAAATTAACGACGACTCGCGCATCGTTGGTGGGGAGAGCTTGTGCTTCTGCCCACCTCGACACGTAGTCGACCGCAACGAGAATATACTTGTTTGAATAAGAGGGAGGGAGAGGACCAACAAAATCAATACCCCAAAGATCGAAAATTTCGCATTATAAGAAAATGTTTTGGGGCATCTCATCCCGGCGGGAGATGTTCCCTGACCGCTGGCAGCTGTCGCAAGTACTCACAAGGGTGTGAGCATCTTTGAAGAGCGTGGGCCAATAAAAGCATGCCTCCAGCGCCTTCCTAGCGGTTTAGTTTGCTTGATAATGACCACTGGTTGGTCCCTCTTGACAATGACGTAAAATTTTAAGTCCTTCCTCACTTGAGACGCATCTTCTCACCAGCTGGTCTGCGCAAACACGGAATAAAAAGGAGTCCTCCCAAAAATAATTCTTTAACTCAGAAAAGAATTTCTTCTTTTGCTGACTCGAGAATTCTTTTGGCAGGACCCGGGCTACTAAATAGTTAGCCAGATCTGCAAACCAGGGGGTAGAAGATGAATTAATATTTTTGAGAGCAAGGAGGCGCTCTTTGGGAAATTTATCGTTAATGTCGGCTTCTATTATTGCTTCCGGGGAGGGATTTTCTAATCGAGAAAGATGATCGGCCGCCAAGTTTTCGGCTCCCCTTTTGTCCCGGATCTCTAAATCAAACTCCTGCAAGAGGAGGATCTATCGCAAAAGACGAGGCTTGGCGTCCGATTTACTTAAGAGATACCTAAGCGCGGAGTGATCTGTGAAGACGATAACTTTGGAAAGCGTGATATACGACCTAAACTTATCAAAAGTGAAAACGATTGCTAGAAGTTCCTTCTCGGTAGTGGTGTAGTTCGCTTGTGCCGACGTGAGTGTTTTGCTCGCATAATAAATCGGGTGGAAATACTTACTCACCCGTTGGCCTAAAACGGCACCAACCGCAATATCACTCTCATTGCACATGATTTCAAAAGCGAGCGACCAATCTGGGGCGACTAGAATCGGGGAGTTTATAAGTTTCTCTTTGATAAGTTTAAAGGCCAAGTAGCATTCATCGTTAAAAATAAAGGAGGATTCTTTTTCAAGAAGATGGGTTAACGGCTTTGTGATTTTGGAAAAATTTTGTATAAAGCGTCGATAAAACCCTGCGTGGCCTAGGAAACTTTTAATAACTTTTACGTTTGTTGGAGGGGGGAGCTTTTCAATTACTTCGATCTTGGCCCTATAGACCTCGATCCCCTTGTCTGAAATTTTATGGCCAAGGACTAATCCTTCTTTGACCATAAAATGGCATTTCTCCTAATTAAGTGCTAAATTTGTTTTCTCACATCGCTGCAGCACGCGCTCGAGATTTTTTAAACAATTTTTAAATGAGTTTCCGAACACGGAGAAATCATCCATAAACACTTCCATCACCTCCTTTACTAACTCGTCAAATATTGCCAGCATACACCTTTGGAATGTAGCTGGCGCATTACAAAGACCAAATGGCATCCTTCGATAAGCGAAGGTACCAAAGGGACAAGTGAAAGTGGTTTTCTCTTGGTCGTCGGGTGAAATTGGGATTTGGAAATATCCCGACAAACCATCGAGAAAATAGTAGTAGGAGTGACCTGAAAGGCGTTCTAAAATTTGATCGATAAAAGGTAGCGGAAAGTGATCCTTACGGGTGGCATCATTTAGTTTTCTATAATCAATGCACATCCGCCAACCCGTAACAGTACGGGTTGGGATCAATTCATTATGTTCGTTCGCAACGACCGTGACGCCACCTTTCTTTGGTATGACTTGTACTGGGCTAACTCAAGTACTATCAGATATCGAGTAGATGATTCCCACGTCTAAAAGTTTAATAACTTCGGCCTTAACGACTTCTTTCATGTTCGGGTTTAGTCTTCGTTGAGGCTGGACTGAGTTGCGGGAATTATCTTTGAGAAAGATTTTATGAGTGCAGAAGGAAGGGTTTATACCCTTAATATCTGGTATTTGCCACGCAATTGCGTGGCGGTGCTTTCTTAAGACTATAGACAACTCAGAAAGTTCTGAGTTGCTAAGATCGGATGAAACGATGACAGGTAGCTTAAACTCTTTTTCTAAAAATAAATATTGGAGGTGAGGGGGAGTTGTTTTAACTCTAATACTGTGGCTCTTTATAAGATGTTTTGATTTTTAGTTTTTCTAAACATAGTGGTCCGGGTGGTGTGGGGTGAGAGACTTCTTCTTCAAGATAAAAGAGCTCGACGATCTCGGGATTACTACTTGCCGATGAGACTAACTTAGGGGGTGAATAGAACTCACAACACTCTTCCAGGTAAAAACATGAATCGTCGTTTTCTAATGTGTTCCGCATCGAGGAATTTATGCCAAAAGTAACTTCATCGTCTCCAACACGTAGGAGGAGCTTTCCGTTACTTACGTCTATAATAGCGCGGGAGGTGGCAAGGAAGGGGCGGCCGAGTATGAGGGATACTTAGGCATCCTCTTCGATATCAAGAATGACAAAATCCACTGGGAAGATAAATTTGTCAACCTTGACGAGCACGTCCTCCACTATTCCTACAGGATATTTTAAAGAACGATCCGCTAATTGAATACTCATTCGAGTGGGGCTAGGATTTCCTAGACCTAGCTTTTTAAATAATGAAAACGGCATGAGATTGATGCTTGCTCTAAGATCCTCTAAGGCGTGCTTTACTAACGAATTGCCAAATAAACACGGGATGGAAAACCGTCCCGGGTCATTTGCTTTTTGTGGCAATTTGTTGAGTACAACCGTGGAGCATTCTGCATTTAAAGAAATATGCGAAATATCTTCTAATCTTTTCTTATTGGAGAGCAACTCCATAAGATATTTCGCATATTTAGGCATTTGAGAGATAGCATCGCAAAAGGGTACTTTAATATGAATTTGCTTTAAAATATCTATAAACTTTTTATAATTATTTTCGGCGCAATCACTTTTAAACTTAGACGGATACGGAATATTAGAAGTAGAAGCGCGCGGAGCTAACGTAGCGGGCAAATTCGAAGATTAATTAAGAGTGGGAGGAGGAGGAGAGGAAGTTACCTTGGGTTCGTCCTGTTTTGAAACCACCTCCTTCCCGCTTCAGAGTGTAATCGCGTGCGCGCTCTCCTTTGGATTTTGCTCTGTATTCCCCAGTAGTGCTCCTTGCTGATGCTCATAAATCATCTTTGCGAGCTGGCCCACTTGATTATCTAAATTTTTGATTGATCCGGTGAGGTTCCGGATGTTCGTTTCATTTGTAGCAACATATTTTGCAAAGACCTCTTCAAGCGAAGAGGGCTTGTGCTGTTGCGGTGGAAAACTGGGAGGATTATAATTTTGAGAAATCAAATTTAGAGGCGGAGTTAAGTTAAGAAGTTGATTAGGGGGGTTGATTTAGATTCATAGGACGCTGAGCATTTCCTTGGTTGCTCCACGAGAAATTCGGATGATTCCTATAACCCGCATTGTATGTGTTGTTATACGGAGCAGAGTTCAGGTTATAGGAAGGCCGAGGTGAATTTCCCATGTAGTCGACCTGTTCTTCAATTAAAACGTTATTAGCCCAAGGAGGAGTGGCGGAGGAAGCAGACATCTCCGCCACTTGCTTTGTTAAGCGCTCAACTTGTAAAGCCAAATTTGCATTTGTGTCTATTTCAAAAATTCCGGCTGGCTTATTAGGCCGCGCTCGGGGCATGTTCCATTTGTATGCATTCGTGGCCATCACTTCGAAAAGCTCTTGAGCGGCGTCCGGGGTTTTGTTATTTAACGTCCCCCCAGCGGCCGCATCAATCATTTGCCTCGTTTGGAGATTTAAGCCATTATAAAATATTTGCACATGTTGCCAAGTGGCAAGTGCGTTGTGAGGGCATCGACGCAAAAGCTCCTTGAAGTGCTCCCATGTGTCATAGAGAGTCTCCGAGTCGATTTGTATGAACAACGCAATATCTGTGCGCAATTTAGCGGTCTTTGAAGTCGAGAAATATTTATTTAGAAATTTTTCCGCCATTTCGGCCCATGTAGTGATGGATCCCCTAGGTAGGGAGCCCAGCCACTGCTTGGCCTTAGACCGCAAAGAAAAAGGAAAAAGACGCAATCGAATGACATCATCGGTGACGTCATTGATTTTAAAAGTATCGCAAATTTCAAGAAAGTAAGAAATATGTGAATTTGGATTTTCGTCCGGTTGACCATCGAAGGTCACCGATTGTTGCACCATTTGTATGATGCTGGACTTGATCTCAAAATTATTGTTCGCCACCGTGGGGCGAACAATAATCGATTGTGTGCCTTCGAAATTCGGTCGCGCATAATAGGACATGGTCCGTTGTGCGGCCTCATTAGGATTTGGCGCGTTAGGATTAGGAGGAGTAAGATCAGGATCCATATTCGTTGTGTTAGTGTCCCCGATCGACTCTTCGAATTATAATTGATTATCCTTATCACGAGAATGGCAGCGCCTAAAAAGGGTTCGCTCGATCTCTGGATCAAAAGGAATATTCGAAGCGCTACCTCGGGTCATACACTAAAAAGAAAAGAAAGGAAGAGGAAAAACTAAATTTTTTTTTCTTTTTGAAATTTAGAAAAAGCAAAATAAAATAAAATAAAAGCATGATAAAATTAATAGCTATCCTCTTTTCAAAATATCTACGCAAAGTCCCCAGCAACGGCGCCAAAAACTTGATATGAAAATTTTCTTGTTTTGAAATTAAGCGAAGGTTTGAAGATTTTTCCAAAACTATATCCGATTAAGGCAAGTGTACCTTATCGTCTATAGTATAGGATATTTAGAAATACCAAGGTCATATTCCACGGGGCAAGTTGATTACTTCTACTTCGAGGAAAATCACCATTATCTTATCGAACGATTTTTTAGGGTTGTTTTACTTAACTAAAAAAAGACAAATTGCAAGAAGGAAAATCACTATGAAGAAAGAGAGGTGAAGAAAACTATGCCAACTTTCCTTGAAATGAAAAGCTATTACAAATCTTAAAACAAGATTACAAAGATAGGAATTAATGCTACAAGCTTTAACTAACTATTGCATGGAAATAAGAACTAGCACATTACATGAATTGAAAAGGAAAAGAACATGAAATTGAAAGACATGAAAAAGCATTGAAAAAGTTAACTAACATCTCTAACAGTAACTCCCCTCTCCAAATTTTTTGAAATCTCAACTCAAGGGAGAGCCTCTGAATTTATAGTTAAAAATTTCAAGCTACACGCCCTCGGTCACGGGCGTGACCTAGGGCGTGTAAACATTGCTGACATTGGATCTAACAGTGGCGTGGACTTTGCATGATGGCGGGAGAAATTCAGAAATTACACGCCCATGTAACTTGGGTCACAGACGTGACTTTGGACGGATTCATTAAATGCAGCATGGGCTGGCTTGCGGCTCGGCGGCGTGCAGGGATCACGCGGGAAAGTCACGGGCGTGACATTTCGGGTCACGGGCATGTACCTGGGCGGCTTCAATTAATGCAGTGTGGGCTTGAATTCGGCGCGGCAGGGAGCGTTCATCGAACTTAGGGGCAATCGCGTTCGTCGAACTCAGCTCAGGCTTCGTCGAACTCAAGGGCAGAGTGCGTTCGTCGAACTCAGCTCAGGCTTCATCGAACTCAGGGACAGAGCGCGTTCGTCGAACTCAGGGGTAGAGCGCGTTCGTCGAACTCAGGGGCAGAGCGCATTCGTCAAACTCAGCTCCAATTTCGTCAAATGCAGGGGTAGAGAGCTTTCGTCGAACTCAGCTACAATTTCTTCGAACGCATGGGCAGAGAGTTTTCGTCGAACTCAGCTCCAATTTCATCGAACGCATGGGCAGAGAGCTTTCGTCGAACTCAGCTCCAATTTCGTCAAACGCAGATCTTTAGGTCACATGCCCTTGGTCACGGGCGTGACTGAGGGCGTGACTTGTGATTTTCTCCAATTTTCCTGAAATTCTGCAAAAAATAAAAGTAAAACTACATTTAGAACAGAAATTATAAAAGAAGTGATTTTAAACTTAAATATAAATAATATTTACAAAATTATATTAAAACTAACATAAATACTATAATTAAAATACACATAAATACTACTCATCAGGTCGCGTTCGCCAGTTACCTTCGGGCGGAGAAGATCGAGTTTAACCTGCTCGTCTTCCGCAAAGTAGTCTCTTTTCGTGCGTACAAAGACGGGACGGCTCATTTCGCGAGCCATCATGTCACCATCTGCGAGACGGTGAACAAGTCCCACTACTGGACACAGAAGTACGTCCTGGTGAAGGGCCCCTTCGGTAATATCTCCTACACCCCCACCCAGTGGGATGAGGCCGCTTAGCACCCTCCCGCCTCGCTAGGGGGTTATGACGTGAATCTGTACCAATACCTTAAGAGGAAGAACTTTGAGGTTGCCTTCCTCCAAGAGCGGGTGGACCTACTGACGCCTGTTCCCCAAGGAGAAGGTCTGACTCACGCTCGCAAATCTCCTCACTTTCCTTCCCTTCGATTAGCTAACGCTCTTAGTTATCTTTGTAGGAGAGCGCAAACTTCCACTCAACCCTCCACACATGCCTCCTTACTCCCTCACCTCTGGCCCGCTCGCGAGTGTGGCCGCCGAGGCCTTCCGCGATGTCCCGAGCTCTTCGTCGGGAAAGAAACAGTCCCTTCCTCCATGCCGGCCCGCCTCGCAGGGGTTGGCGAAGAAGACCAAGAAAGCCCCCTCCACCCCCATGGCGAAGGAGGTCGTGGATCTTTCCGAACCAGACATCCCCCCTTCTCCTGCAGCGAATCAGGAGCTCCCCGTTGTGAGTGGCGAGCCAGGGGAGGCGACCGGCAAGCCCAAGCCGATGAGCCACATGAATTTTGGGCTCGGCGCGAAGATTTCAGACGCAGTCGGCGAGCCAGTGCTCGCGTGGATCCCGAGCAGAACAAGATCATCTGTTCCTCTCTCCTCCCTTCCTGGGTGGAGAACGACAAGACTTGGGGTGAGGCGTTCGCCCTCGCCTTCGGGCTCTACGGCCGCGAGGACGTCTCCCTCTTTCGGGCCTTTACGCAGAAGGGGCTCGTATATGAAGCCATGCGAGCCCAGTTCCGAGAGACGGAGCTTACCCACTTGGTGGGCCGCCGATACTTCACCGCGGACAGGGAGATCAGAGAGCTCAACGTTGAGCTCCAGAAGTCCGCGGATGAGGTCGCGAAGCTAAAAGGGAACGAGGCCTTGTCTGAAGGCCTCCTCGCGAGCCTTCAAGGCGGACTGGTAAGCAATGCTTTGCAAAAAGTCTTTTTCTATCTCGCTTCGCTTTGCCTTTTCTAACCCGCTTTTTACAGGATGCCCAGTCCGTCAGCCAACTTCACACGAGGATCGCTGACCTGGAAACGGAGAATAATTGCCTCAAGGCCCAGGTTCGCGATCTGACCATGGCGGTGCTTCCCCCTCCTCCTCCGCGAGCTAGAGCTCGCGGTCAGTCGCGAGAGGAAAAGGAAGCCGATCGCAAAAGGTCAATGGAGATCGTGGAACTCGTCCTCGATACCCTTAAAGGGGCGGACATGATCGTTCCCGACGCCATGGAGTTCACTGCGGAAGACGTCGTCCCAGACCTGTTCGCGCCAATCTCTGAGGTGGAAGATCGTGGGAGTGATTAAAGAACTACCCAGCGGGCCGCCTTAACTTTTTTACTGTTTATAATGTAAAAAATTTCTTTTTGCTGGCGAGCTCGCCGTTGGACTGTAACCCATTTTTTGAGGAATGAAAAAGAAACATTTTGCCTATCTTTCCTATGTTATTGCCTTATTTCTTATTCGCATGTGTTCTTTCATTCGTACTCGCGCGATTCTGATTTTCACATGCTCTCGTGCTTAAAGCTTTCATTTGACGCTCGCGTTCGGGCCTCCTTAATTAACAATTCTCCCGTTGCTGTGTTGTATCTAGGTCTCTCTCGCCCCATTCTCTTCTGCGGCGATGATGATAAGGCTATCACGCTCACTCGCTCTCGCCTCTCGCTAGCTTCCACTGCTTCTCAGCAAAAGTGACCCCTTCCCGGTTTGCCGCTTCTGTTCACGTTGTCGAGATTATACTTAGTAAAATTTGCGAACTTGGGCCTGACTCGGCGTGCTTTGCGAACCACGGGATCAGTCGCTCATTCGCGAGCTTTTTTCTTACGCAAGCGGGTTCTTGGTCTCGCCTCGCTAGGGCCTTGAGGTTGTTCGCGAGCCAGGTCTGCTACTAGGAGTCATCCACTTTTTAGCCCTTCCAAAGGTCATCCTAACCCACCGTCTATGAGAGCGCGGCAGCGGAATCGATCTGGGTCATTCCAGCTCCAAACCACTTGAAACATTGCCAGCCTCTCCAAAGATCAACCTGACCCACCGTCTATGAGAGCCCGGCAGCGGAATCGATCTGGGGCATTCCAACACTAAACCACTTTAAACATTG
This sequence comes from Dactylorhiza incarnata, assembly GCA_033032865.1. Classification (NCBI taxonomy): domain Eukaryota; kingdom Viridiplantae; phylum Streptophyta; class Magnoliopsida; order Asparagales; family Orchidaceae; genus Dactylorhiza; species Dactylorhiza incarnata. Next base: position 2,715,190 of record JAWHQI010000235.1, on the reverse strand, counting down.
CCAGCCTCTCCAGAGATCAACCTGACCCACCGTCTATGAGAGCCCAGCAGTGGAATCGATCTGGGGCATTCCAGCTCCAAACCACTTGAAACATTGCCAGCCTCTCTAGAGATCAACCTGGCCCACCGTCTATGAGAGCCCGGCAGTGGAATCGATCTGGGGCATTCCAGCTCCAAACCACTTAAAACATTGCCAGCCTCTCTAGAGATCAACCTGACCCACCGTCTATGAGAGCCTGGCAGCAGAATCGATCTGGGGCATTCCATCACCAAACCACTTGAAACATTGCCAGCCTCTCTAGAGATCAACCTGACCCACCGTCTATGAGAGCCCGGTAGCAGAATCGATCTGGGGCATTCCAGCACCAAACCATTTGAAACATTGCCAGCCTCTCCAGAGATCAACCTGACCCACTGTCTATGAGAGCCCGGCAGTGGAATCGATCTGGGGCATTCCAGCTCCAAACCACTTGAAACATTGACAGCCTCTCCAGAGATCAACCTGACCCACCGTCTATGAGAGCCCGACAGTGGAATCGATCTGGGGCATTCCATCTCCAAACCACTTGAAACATTGTCAGCCTCTCTAGAGATCATCCTGACCCACCGTCTATGAGAGCCCGATAGCGGAATCGATCTGGGGCATTCCAGCACCAAACCACTTGAAACATTGCCAGCCTCTCCAGAGATCAACCTGACCCACCGTCTATGAGAGCCCGGCAGCAGAATCGATCTGGGGCATTCTAGCACCAAACCATTTGAAACATTGTCAGCCTCTCCAGAGATCAACCTGACCCACCGTCTATGAGAGCCCGGCAGCGGAATCAATCTGGGGCATTCCAGCTCCAAACCACTTGAAACATTGCCAGCCTCTCTAGAGATCAACCTGACCCACTGTCTATGAGAGCCCGGCAGCAGAATTGATCTGGGGCATTCTAGCACCGAACCACTTGAAACCTGCCAAAGAGTTATTCCAAAATACATGTATTGAGTAGGAAATATTCAGAAGTCAGTTACAAAAATTGCTAAGGATAGAATCTCTTCAAATCATCCCCACTCCTGGCTCGGCCGAGAGATACCCCTTCCACATCCTGGAGGTGGTACCCTCCTGCCTTGAGCACTTCACTTACAATGTAAGGCCCCTCCCAATTGGGCTCTAGCTTACCCACTGTGGCTCCTCTTCTGGCCGCGTCAACCTTCTTTAGTACTAAATCTCCTTTTTTGAAGTGCTTTATCCTGATGTGCTGGTCGAAGTATCTGGCCATCCGCCTCTTGACTTCCTCCTGTCAGACAGTAGCGAGGTCTCCGAGTTCTTCTACCAGGTCCAGGGACAACCTTTGCTCTGCATCATTCTCTATTAACCATTCTCCATCACCTTCGCCCGCAGTGATCACCCTGGGGGTTTTGACTTCGAACTCTATCGGGAGAACGGCCTCGGACCCGTGGGATAGTTTGAAGGGGGTCTCCCCAGTGGCCGTGTTTGGAGTAGTTCTCAAAGCCCATAGGACCGAAGGTAGCTGCTCCACCCAATTGCCTCTGAGATTCTCTACCTTCTTCTTTAGTAGGTTGACGATTATCTTGTTCGCCGCCTCCACCTGGTCATTGCTCCTTGGGTGGTGGACCGACGCGAACCTGAGGTCTACGCCGAGTTGGGTACAAAAACTAACAAACTCCTCGCTGGCGAACTATGGTTCGTTATCCGTCACGATGGCTAGGGGGAGCCCATGCCTGCAAATTATTTCATCCCAAATGAAATTTCTCACTACCTGGGATGTTACCTTGGCCAGCGCCTTCACCTCGACCTATTTAGAAAAGTAATCTATCATCACCTTTAGGAACTTCCTTTGGCCGCTTGCCTGGGGGAAGGGTCCCACCAAATCCAATCCCCATATAGTGAAGGGCCACGGAGCTGTGATGGTCCGGAGCCTTTGGGCTTGGAGGAGTTGGAGTGGAGCATAGAGCTGGCACTTTGAACACTTCCTCGCAAATTCTGCAGCATACTCCCATCACAGCTCCTAGTACCTTGCGAACCCTTCACCGGGTAGCCCTCGGGAAGTCCAAGAAATATTATATAAAAAAAATTATTAATAATAATAAATATGTCTAGCCTTGTTGTTTTTATTGTTCTAGAAATTTAGTTTAAGGTTTGATTATAAGTATTCTTACATTTTTAATTTAGCTAATTTTTTGTTTTATCAGAATTTGTTAAAATTAAAATTTGAAGTAATTTAGTTTTAAGAAACACTTTATGTTTTTAATTCAATTAGAGAATTAATTTAGCACTACTTCTCCGTTTAATTTTAAATAGCTTCACTTTGTGGTAAATTGGCTAAACATCTCTAGATTTCTATTATATTCTCTTTTAACCTTAAGATCTTAGGAAATTTTATTACACCAAAAATTTGCTCTCAAAATAGTTTAATTTATAAACTAGAAGTATTTCGTTACCCTTACCCTTTGTTGGCAGATAAAACAAAGTAGAAAAAAGATCATATATCATGGGAATAAGAGGATAAAATTCATTATCCCCTAAACATATGCACCCAAAATCATTTACAAGATTATATATCATAAAATAAGAGGATAAAATTCATTACTTTTAAACATATACATTTTGGGTTTTATTTGAAGAGAATTTTTTAAAAGATTATATGGCATGCAAAATAAGAGGATAAAATTCATTATTTTCCTAAACATATACAATTTCATATTCAAATGAGGTGAGAGGATAAAATTTATCACTTCTATTCAAGAACTCTTCATTTTGCCATTTCGTTTAAACCCATCCCTAGCCAAATTTCATTGTTTCTAGTCCTAAATTAGATTATTAAGAGAGCAATATTTTGGTAGATGTCCTTCCCTTAAGTTCCTTTTATGTTAAAGTGTTTATAATTTCAATCTATTATTGTTTGAAAATTTCTATAATTTTGTTTGCTAAGTAGTTATCTTGAGAAGTAGTTAGCTAAACAAATTTCTCTTTTTAAATTATCAACATAACTTATGACTTAATTCTTGAATTCCTAAAATTTGCTTTTGACTTATTCTTGGTTTAATAAAATTTTAGTTAATTAGAAATAATATCAATGTCTTGTAATTCTTTCCTCACTCTTTTGCTCTGGAATAGCAAAAGCTCAAGTATGGGGGTATTTGATGAGTACTTTTTGTACTCATCTTTTAGTATAATTTTAATATAGTTTTAATATGAATTTATATAATTTTTATGTAGTTTCTTAATTAATTCATTCCTTTTTAAATTTCTTCAACTAATTTAAGCTTAGTTTATGTTTTGCAGGTTTTCTGGGCACTTTGAGTAAAAATGTCAAGTACACGCCCAAGGTCACGGGCGTGACCAAGGGCGTGACTGCCTAGATGTGTTCTAGACCCAATTCCGCCACAACGGGGGCGTTCTGTGAAGATTTCGCCAAGTACCCGCCCCAGGTCACGGGCGTGACCAAGGGCGTGACCTAATGTCACGGCCGCGACCCGCTAAGCTCGATGAACTGTGTCTGGCTGCTACGTTCGACGAAAAGGCTGCGTTTGACGAAAACACTGAGTTCGACGAAATGGCTCCTGCGTTCGACGAAAATGCTGCGTTCGACGAACACGCTAAGATCGACGAAATGGTTGAGATCGACGAAATGGTTGAGATCGACGAATGTTCAACAGCGCTCTTTCCCGCCAAAGTTTCCGGCCAAAAGCCAGATTTTAAGATTACACGCCCTAGGTCACGGGCGTGACCTAGGGCGTGACGCGCCCAAATTGCCTGCATTAATGTCAGGCGGCGTCCTTTCAGCACCGAGAAGATCGCGCGCCTTACACGCCCTTGGTCACGGGCGTGACCGAGGGCGTGTAACCTCAATTTTGCAGCTATATAAAGCCAGTTCCAGCAGATGTTTAAGGAGGAATTTTTTGTATGAATTTTTAGGATTAGAACTTTCATTTCATGTCTTTATTTTCATGTTTTAGTAGTTCTTGTACTTCTTTTCTTCTCGCAAATTGTTCTTTCAATTCCTAGCATGTAACTTTCTTTAGCATTTTAATAAAATAGTTCTTTTGTTTTCTCATTCTCTTCTTTCTCCTTCATGAACCCTTTTTTATTTCTTTTGATACCAACTCCAAAGTTTTAATTGATAGAATAATAGAGATTTTCTTGAAGTAAGAGTACTCAACCGCCCTGAGTCTAATACGACTTTGGTTTCTTATAACCTATACTACAATCGACACGGTACACTTGTCGTTGTCGTTTGCGGATATAGTTTTGCACATCAGTAGGCCAGAAATAGCCTTGCCTCAACCTCTCCCCTCCAAAGTCCGGCTCCCGGAGTGACTGCCACACTCCCCCGAGTGAATTTCTTCGAGGACCCTCAGAACCTCCTCCTCAGACAAACAACGAGCCAGGAGCCCCGAGAGTGTTTTTCGGTATAGCAACCCTGCATGTAAGGAGTAATATACAGATTTGTACCTGAACCGCCGTTTGTCAATTTCTCTTTCGGGGAACTTTCCTGATGTTAGGAAGGTGATGAAGGGATCCATCCATGATACTCGCGGATCCACCTCCATCAGCTCCCCTTCTTCAATGGAAGGTCGGAAGAGTTCTGACACTGTTCCCCCTGCCCGGGGACCGAACTTGGCTAGTAGGTCCGCCGGGGTACTCTCCTCCCTCGGCACATGTGTGATGTAAAAAGTGCGAAATTGGCCGATGACCCCCTTGACCTTCTGTAGGTAGCGTTGGAGTGTCGGCTCCCTTGCTTCAAATTCTCCCCAGATTTGGCACGCCACCACCATGGAGTCCATTGAGACCTCCACGTCCTGCACTCCTAGCTCCCTAGCCAGCCGCAGGCCCGCTATCACTGCCTCGTACTCGGCTTGGTTGTTGGTAATAGGGAAATGGATGCTCAGGGCCTGCTCAATCTTTGTTCCTTGGGGGCTTATCAGGACGATTCCTCCTCCATAGGAGTGCTTCACTGATGCACCATCCACTAGCATCTTCCAGGTGACCGGGGAAGGTGATTCTTGTTCCCCTACTTCAGTTGCATAGTCCACCATGAAGTCCATCACCGCTTGTGCCTTGATTGACGTCCTAGGCACAAATGCGATGTCGAACTCACTTAGCTCCACGGACCATTTGGCTAGCCTCCTCGAATGCTCCACCCCCTCCATAACTTTGCGAAGCGGATGGTCAGTCACCACTTTGATTGAGTGTTCTTGGAAGTATGGCCTAAGCTTCCGGGCTGATACCACCAAGGCGAACGCCAACTTCTCCAAAATCGGGTATCGGAGCCCTGCCTTCTTCAGTACTCGGCTGACGTAGTAGATGGGGAACGGCCTTCTCCCTTCTTCACGAACCAACACCGAGCTTACTGCCTCCGGTCCTACCCCTAAGTATAGGGATAGGTCCTCCCCTGGTCTCGCCCCTAGAGTAGAGGGTCTGGGTGAGATGCCCTTTCAAAGCTTGGAAAGCTTCCACACATTCTGAGGTCCACTCGAACTTCTTGTTTCCCCATAACACCTTGAAGAAGGGGGCACACTTCTCACCTGCCTTGGAGAGGAACCTGCTGAGCCCAGCCAATTTTCCCGTGAGGCGTTGAACCTCCTTCACGCTTCTTGGCGACCCCAACTCCAAGATTACTTTAACCTTATCGGGGTTAGGCTCCACCCCTGTGGGGGTGAGCAAGTGGCCTAGGAATTTTCCCCTGCTACCTCCGAAGATTCACTTCAGGGGGTTGAGTTTCATCTTGTACTTCCGCAAGGTCCCAAAAGTCTCTTCAAGGTCTTGGAGGTGAGACTTGAGGTCCCGGCTCTTTACAATGAGGTCATCAACATACACCTCTAGGTTTCTCCCCTTCTGCTCGCGGAAGACCATGTCCATCATCCGTTGGTATGTAGCCCCTGCATTCTTGATCCCAAAAGGCATCATTTTGTAATAATAGCATCCATCCCCTGTGATGAAGGAGACATCTTTGATGTCGGGAAGGTGCATGCGGATTTGGTGATAACCTGAAAAAGCATCTAAAAAAGACATCACAGAGAAACCGACGGCTGAGTCAACCAGCGCATCGATTCTAGGCAAGGGGTAACAATCCTTGGGGCATGATTTATTAAGCAAGGAAAAATCAACGCACATCCTCCACTTACCATTCCCTTTTTTCATCATCACTACGTTGGAGACCCAGCCTGGTTACTGGATCTCTGATACAAAACCAGCCTTGACGAGCTTGTTCACCTCCTCCCGGATAGGTGCCTCCAGCTTGTCAGCAGTGGACCTCTTCTTTTGGCGAATGGGGCGAGCGCCGGGATCGAGGTTGAGGTGATGGCACGCCACATCTGCGTCGATCCCCAGCATCTCCGTGGCACTCCATGCGAAGACGTCCATGTTGTCTTGGACGCAAGCCGAGACCTTCCTCTGGTCCTCCGGGCTGAGCTCCCCACTGATCCTGATTTTCTCAATTGTTCCAGCCTTGGTGGTCACCTCCACCTCGACCACTTCCTTCATAGCTTCCAACCTAGATCATTCCCCCCAGGCACCGTCCTCCTCTCCGCCACAAGCGAGCCCGCTGGCTCCTTCCCCCATCTCTTCCTCCTCCACCATCATCAACTCTTCCGCCCCTTCTTCCGCCCTTCCTCCCAGGGCCTCTTCTGCTTTCTCTCCCTCTTTCCCTTCCTCCGCCCTGGGCCCCTCAACGACCCCTTCCTGGGCATGAACTATTCCTGCCTCCATTCTTCCTCTCGTCTTCTCCTCTTCTTCGGCCTCGGCCACCTCTTCCATCACCTTGTCCCACTCCTCCGCTTCTTCCATCCAAGATATGGTGTTGACGACAGTCACATAGCACTGCCTCGCCACCTTGGGGTCTCCCCAAACCCGAATCTGGATTCCTCCAGTGCTGAACTTGAGACACTGGTGGAAGGTGGATGGGACGCATCGGAACGCGCTGATGAGAGGCCTTCCGAAGATGGCGCTGTATCTACTCAGAGCATCCATAATCACGAAGTGGCAGTTTCGGGACTGCCCCCCCCCCCCCCCAAGGTCACATGGAGTCCCACTCCGCCTTCCACTTCCTTTCTTTCCCCTGAGAACCAAAACAAGGGGCCGTCCAAAGCCAACACCCTTCTGGCCTCCACCTTCATCTCGTCGAACGCCTTCTTGAAGATGACGTTGACCGATCTCCCGTTATCCATGAGGATTCGGGATACCGTGAAGTTCTCGATGGCGGTTTGGATGACCAAAGCGTCGCAGAAAGGGTCCTCATGACCTGGCATATCCTTCTAAGAGAAAGTGATTTTTTCGCCTGGGGGTGGAGCCGTGGATGTCGAAGCCATGCTCCCGACGGTAGATGGTATGGAGGCTCGCCTTGAGGGTTGCCTCTACCACCACTCCCTCGTGGATCACCCCGATCCCTCCTCGGGTTTCCAAATCGACCATGTCCTCAGACCTCTCCTCCTCGTCCTCCCGAGGCTGGACTTCCTCGATCCTCACTTGATTTTGCTGCCGCGGCTGATGAGTCCCATTTATATACACATTTATGGACTCATCTGGGCCGTATTTCTAGTCAATGCACCACACTTTAAGCATGTTTACGATCATATTTGCTATTCCTTGCTAGGTGCACTCTTAGGACCGTTTCGGTGTGCAATTGCGCTCCTTGTTATTGGGGGTAAGCACATGGTGCTCCCCAATCCTTTTCCTATGTTTATTTGGTGCTGGAGGTGTATTCCCAGCTGGTATGTCTTATGTGCAGGTGGTCGGATCGTCCCGTTTTCCCCCAAAATCTAGTCTGTGCATATCGCACAGTCGTGCATTTCCTTGACGCACAGACGGAGCGATCGTGCGTCTGTATCTGGGCAGAAATCGGACAATCTGAGTTTAGTCGTGCGTTTTACGCATGCGCGGATTTGCCCGTGCGTGAGTAAAATGCGCGATCGGCCTATTTCCTCTTATTTTTGGTCATTCTGAATTTACCCGTGCGTTGGTACGCACGGGCGGATTTGCCTGTGCGCGAGTAAAATGCACGGGCGGCGCAGCGTCTCCCTCAAGTCAGATTTATCATTTAATAACGCACTGTTCACGCACGGTCGTGCGTTCGACCGCGCGTGACCATTTTTCTGCCTGTTTAGTATAAAATGCACGTTACGCCGCAGTCAACGGGGGAGCTCGTAAGGGGAGCGGGAAATCAGGTCCTCCCCGCCGTTTTTGAGGTCTGAAGGCTTCTCCTTCACCTCCACCACCAAGGAGACCATATTCCAGCGATTTCCACCACCATTCTTCTATTTGGGAGCGTTAGCAAGCATTCTCCATCAAATGTTCAAGCATTCCTTGTTGTGGGAAGCCATAGAAGTTTTGTAGGTTTTTGGAGCGGTGACAGCCTCCATCGAGTCCGCACACAATCTGAGGGTCGAGCCCGGAGAGAGCCTGACAACCTCTCATTCCGGTCGAGATCCCAAGATGCGGTGACATCTTCTTATTGGTACTCTCTAAACTTGATGCTTGTACTTTCTTTGTGTTGTTGTAATGAACTATTGCATAGCTGAATGTCATAGATCTTGTATGATGTTCATGTGCAATGATGCGGTGGTGTGAGAGTAGCATTTTCCTTGTTGTGATTTTCTGAGTTCATTGCGTGTGAAGCCCTAGCAATTGCTAGTGGTGATGCTTGGAGAAGATGTGTATGCGACCCTCACCCGTCACAATTACTTTCTGTCCACGCGCCTCCTGAAGCACGGCATCGCGGCCGTTGCATCCATCCCGCCTTGCGAAGCGAAGTTTTGACCCGCATCTCTCTTTTCTGCATTAGCTTAGGAACCAAATCACAAAGCCCTTATTTTTACTTTATTTACTCGTATAACGATCGATTCACCACGCATTTCATTCACCAGAACCTGCATTCCTTGAGAGACGATATTCGGGGAAGCTATTCCCAATTTTATTACTTGACAGCGACCGGTGCACTTGCCGAATACGCATCAAGTTTTTGGCGCCGTTGCCGGGGAATGCAGGCGTGTAACGCTTTGTGTTGTGAATCCTTGTTATAGGAGCAGTTGTTTTTGATTTTTTGTTTTTCTTTGTGTCTTCTTTTTGTGTATGCAGAGGCAAGCCGGAAGGGAATTAGTACCCTTTGATCCGGAGATTGAACGTACTGTGCGCGCACTAAGGCATGCTGCAGCCGTGCAAGCGGCTATGGGAGATAATATGGATCTTGGAGGTATGCCGAGAGTCCCCAATGATCAGGAAGAAGTGAATCCTGGAGTACCCCATGTGGGGTAAAATCATCTAAGGGATGAGCAGGAGGTGGTTAGACCGAGGCCCCGGACCATGAGAGATTATACCACTCCAACTGTTGGGAGTGTGTATCCAGGATTTGGGCCTAACATCATGAATAACCAGTTTGACATCAAACCGGCCATCCTGAACATCATCCGCAACAACGCTCAGTTCTCTGGGATGCCTAGTGAAGACCCACATCTTCACTTGGCAGAATTCGCCGACATTTGCGGTACCTTCCAGTATGCAGAAATTACTGACGAAACAGTCAAGATAAGACTGTTCCCTTTCTCGTTGCGTGACAAAGCCAAGGTTTGGCTCCATTCTATCCCTCCAGGAACTGCTGCCACTTGGGACGCACTTGCTTCCAAATTTCTCGCCAAATTCCACCCGGTGGATAAAATTGTGAGCCTTCGGCGGGAGATCGCCACTTTCCGGCAAGCTGAGCAAGAAACTCTTGCAGAAGCTTGGGAGCGTCTTGGTGACCTCCTTCGCAAATGTCCAAATCATGAACTCCGACCGTGGAACATCGTGGAAACCTTCTACTTCTCCATCGAGCCCAACCACCGGGCAATGATTGACGCTGCTGCAGGAGGGACCCTGATGAACCATACGCCGGAGGACGCTCTCAGAATTTTGCAGGACACTGCCTCACACAGCACCTTCTGGACTGCTGGGAGAAATGCACCGAGAAGCGCTCGGGGACTGTTCGTGGTGGATTCATTACCTCTCGCTGTTGCACCTGCGACTAACATTTCTTGTGAAGAATGAGGAGGCGGTGGTCACCACGCATATGAGTGCCCAGGTAGCAGGCTATCAGGTGAATTCTCGCAGCTTAATTCAAATGAATCGGTAAATTTTGTAGGAAACCAAGTTAGGGGGGCACCCTATGGCAATGCCTATAATCCGAGTGTGAGAAATCACCCTAATTTTTCCTGGAATCAAAATTCTGCAGGCCAACGATGGCAACCGGGCCAGCATCAATACGATGCTCAAGTGTCCGGAAGCCAACCGAGGCCGCCTCATCCGGGTTATAATCAAGGCGCCCCGGCCCCAAAGAAAAGTAATTTGGAAGAAATGATGGAGAAGTTCATGGAAGCCGCCATCTCTAGCTTGGCAAATCAAACCGCGTCCATGCGTAACTTGGAGACGCAATTGGGTCAATTGGCTCAAGTGCTAACCGAGCATTCGCAAGGGACCCTTCCTAGTAATATTGAAAAAAATCAAATTAACCAAGGGAAGAGTCTCTCCGATGCGGGAGTGAGTGACCCAAATGAGTTAGTGATCTCATGCTCCATTAATAATATTGAAACGACGGCCCTATGTGATTCCGGTTCATCTCGCAACGTCCTTGCATTGCAGGATGTTGCTAAATTAAAACTTGAAATGAACACAGATGATCGGAAATCCCTAGTGCTTGATAATGGGACTGTCATTCAGACAGAGGGAGAAGTAAGGAATGTGGAAGTTACAATCGAAGGGACGATCGTGGTTGCTGACTTCCAAGTTTTGGGACCAAGTCAGAATCAATCTATTCCCATCTTGGGAGTACCATTCTTAAAAGAGAGCGGTGCCACCTTAGATTTTTCTAAGGGGTGTGTTGTCTTACCTTGTAAGGTAACACCCCCCACTTTCCCCAAGATTGTTTCCGAAGCAGTAATCCGCTCTCCCCTTGTTATCACTGATGAATCATCTAGTGACGCAGAAGCAAGGAAAGAAAAACGAATGCTGGAAGGAGAGAAGAAAGAAGAAGAGTTGCGAGTTGTGAATGAATAGGTGATAAAGGCAGGAGAAAGCGGTGAGACCCAAGCGCTGAATGATGAGAGAGAAGGCGGCGCAAAGCGCCTTATGAACAGTTTTTTGAGCCATAATGACCACTGTAAACATTTTAAACAGGTCCATTGGGCTGATCCAGTTGTCACGGCGGCAACGGAAGTGATGCCATGGACCACCAAGGTGGGAAGTTCTGAGGACTATCAATGTTGGCGCTCTCCAACTGTGGAGAAGCTGAAGCATGAAAGATTGTTGCGTGGAGCACGCTCTGCTGCCCTCCGGCCCGAGAAGGAGTAGGTTAGGGGCAAGGGGGAGAAATCCTCCTTGGGCCCTAAAGCTTTCACATCCTTCCCATCTCGCATGGCTGGGGAGAACCACCACAAATCAGCATACAGCTGATGCGTGATGGGGTCTCTAAGTTTTGTTTGTGTTGTTTCTTCTGTTTGATTTTGTACTATGTTATATTACATTGCTGTGTTGTGTTTTTATTAAGTATGGAACAATTTTATAGCTGCTGCTATCTAACTGTAATACAGGTATTTGGTCCACCTTTAAGGACATTAAACAAAAGGGCTTCTTGGGAGACAACCCATGGGAACCACTCGGGTCCGTTTGCTTAATCTATGTCTTTTAGTCCTTTTTTTTTTCTTTTTGCTAACATCGCAGGTTAAAGTTGTCGCGTGGTGGATGCGGAAGGAGAAAATTTTAAGGAAGGAATTACTGAACTTCTGGCATGCTCATTTATGAGCATAGGTCCACTCTACCCCTATTCTCCTTATTCCAGAATTCCCTATCTTATTTAGTTTTGATCAAGTCTGGGGGAGCGGGTATTTGCTATTGGAACATGGTCTTCCGCATCTCCTAGGTTTGAGAATAACAAATCCCATGTGTATTTGATCTTGTGTGTTTAAGTGTGCAGGATAACAAAGCCCACATGACTCAAGGATTACATAAGAAGGTTGCCCCCAAAGTTGAGCCAACAAATCCAATACATCTACTAGCGCTGGCGGTAGTACTAGCGCAGGCGCTAGCTGCCGTTCGATGAACTCTTAGCAACGGTTGACGAATTCCTGTTCGACGAAATATTGGCTCGAAGCAAATTTGCCGGGAGAACTTATAGAAGGATATAGCGCCAGGCGATATCCGATAGCGCGGGCGATAGCGAGGAACACAGTTGGCAAGGGGGAATTGTTTCCTCGGATTGAAGATTCTGCCACGCAGAATGTGTCCTAATATGGGATAGCGCCGGCGGCAGCGCTAGCGCTGAGGCTATAAAAAGGAATCCTCTCCTCTCGTTTCACACACATATCAGAGAGATATCAGAGAGAGATAGTGTGCTAGAATTCCAGAGGCTATCTTGGCCGAAAGTTGATGTCCTACCAAAGTTCTGCAAACTTCTGAAGGAGAATCTCATCACGCCGGATCCAAACGAAGTCCGCTTCTACAACGCTTATTCTACAGCGGATCTTCGCCTCCGACTTCAGAAGGGAGTTTTTATTTATTTTCATTTCATATTCTTCTTGTAAACGGTTAGTGAAATCGCTTCGTGTTGGCGACTAGGTCTGGGTAGGACTTAGGGGGAAACTCGCCTCTTGTTGGCGACTAGATCTAGGCTAGATCTAGGGGGCTCGAGGCCACATCCGGGGAAGGGTTGGCTAGAGTGGCTTGAGGCCGAATCAGGGGAGGATAGGCTAGGGCCACCGGTTCGTGGGGATGCGAGTCGGGATAGAAATCAAAAAGAGTTTACTATTCATCGCCACCGATTTCTAGCGTCATAGAAGTCAACTTTTGTAAAACCTCATTTGATATTAATAAAGCATGTCTTTACTTTATTTAAATTGATTTGTCTTGATCTTCTCTAGTTTAATAATCAAAGCTTTTTCAAAGTTATTAAAAATATATTATAAGTTTTTTTTAAACCCTTATTCACCCCCCCCCCCCCCCCCTAAAGGCGCCTACTGATCCAACAAGTGGTATCAGAGATAGGTTCTTCCAATCGTCTTAACAACCGGGAATAATGACGTCTCATGATCTCGCTTTTCCTGAGGGTCAAGGGGTTAGTCGACCACCTCTCTTTACTGGGTCAGATTTTAACTACTGGAAAAATTGAATTATGTGTTTTCTTATGACCATGGATGTAGAAGTATGGAACATGGTAAAAGTTCGGTACTCTCCACCTACAACTGTAGTGGGAGAGGCGACATTAGCAAAACCAAAAGATAAATGGGACGATAATGATAAACTAAGGTGTAAAAATAATGTTAAAGCAATGAACGCTTTATATTGCGCTTTAAATAGGACTGAGTTTAATAGAATTTCTGCATGCACAACTGCTTTTGATATTTGGAATCAATTGGAAGTAACTCATGAAGGTACATCGCAGGTGAAAGATGCAAAGCTATTCCAACTGGAATCTGAATATAAAAAATTCAGGATGGATGACGAAGAGGACATTAACTCGATGTACACCCGCTTCACCAAGATCGTCAACGCTTCAAAAGCACTTAGAAAGACCTACTCAGACGGGGACTTGGTGAGGAAAATTCTTCGTTCCTTACCGCCAAGATTCAATCCAAAGGTGATAGCCATCTCAGAGTCGCACAACTTAAGAACACTCCAGATCGAGAACCTTATTGGGAATCTCAAAACCCATGAGGTAGAACTCCAGATTCAACACGATGAATACAACAAAGAGCCAAAGAAAAAGGCGTTAGCGCTAAAGTCAAAGAAGGAGAGCATCGAAGATGATGATGAAGATGAAGAAGGTCTCCTGGTGAAGAACTTCAGGAAGTTCATCAGGAATCCGAAAAGAAGGAACACATTCCGCAAATACTTCCAAAAGGATACTCGACGAAAGGGATCTTCCTCGTCATCAAGGAAAGAAAAAGGAAGCGAAGATGAAGAAGAAAGACCACCACCAGAGTGCTACCACTGCAGAAAGACCGGGCACATTCGGAGCCAGTGCCCAAAATATTAAAAGGAGCAAAAAGAACAACACAAAGCAGAAGAGAAGAAGAAGGTACTGAAAGCCGCAACTTGAGATGATTCTTCCTCTGAAGAGTCAAACGAGGCTGAGTCAAGTAGCGAGGAGGAAGCAAACTTATGCTTAATGGCAAAAAGCAACGATGATGACACCAGTGTTCTTAGCGACACTGAGGTAATTCCTCCTACTTTCGAAGAACTCTATGATGAATTTGTTTTAACTTGCAAATCCTATGATCAAAGTATAAAAGATAATATTATATTAAATCGTGAAAATGAAGCTATTATCAAAGAAAATCATAAGCTCACAAAAAATTGATTTCCCTTGGAAAGAGAAAGGTTTCATGTCAAGAGTGTGAGCACTCTTTATTTAAGACAAAAGAACTTGAATTTCTCTTTCTAAGGCCCTTGCACAAAACAAAACTATTGCAAAAGAAAAGGTGGACTTAGAGAGAAAACTAAAAACCACTTTTCTACAAATTGAAATAATAAAAAGGGATTTGAAAATAAATGTGTTTTGATTGTACAAGAAAATACTTTTCTTAAAAAACAAAATCATGACCTCAATATTGCCATAAAAATTTTCGGGATTGGTCAAAAATCCCTGGATATGATTTTGGGAAACCAATGTTATGGTTCTGCAAAATTTGGGGTCGAATATAAAAGTGAACCCTACCGCCCAGCGCTAGCTACTAATGCCGGCGGTAGCTCAACTGATAAGAAATCTTCTGTTCTTTCTAACGTCCAAACATCATCTTGCAAGAGCAATGTAGAAACTCAGAAAAGGGTCTCAACCCCTTTTATTTTGTGTGCTAATTGTCTTAAGTTTGGACACACGTCTAGCTCTTGCAGGAATATAAAACAACGATTATTAAAACAAATCTGGGTACCGAAGAAATCCACTTACTCTTTGGGTGGTACCTCTTGGGTATCTGGATCTTTACTCTCATCTTCTCTCTAGATTTGCAGGAAGGCTAAGGAAACTGAGGACGTGTGGTACTTGGACTCAGGCTGCTCCAAGCACATGACGGGCAACAAAGCAAAATTCCTTAGCCTAGAAAAGAAGAAAGGAGGGATCGTAATGTTTGGTGATAACGGTAAAGGAAGGATCATGGGAGTTGGTACAGTGGGTACAAATGATGAACCTTTGCCATCTTTGGAGCACGACGAAGAGGAACCGTCCAAAGAAGAGGAGGAGAAGTCCAATGAAGTTGAATATGCACCTCCAAGCGTGTTGAACTTCTCAAAAAATCATCCAAAAGAGCTAGTCATTGGGGAACCTTCTACTGCGGTAAGAACTCAATCCTCTCTTCATGAAACGTTTTCAAATATTTGCTTTGTTTCTGAAATCGAACCTAAAAACGTTTCCATCGCTTTAAATGACGAATTTTGGTTTTTGGCTATGAATGAAGAGTTAGGACAATTTTAAAGAAATAAAGTTTGGAATCTAGTAGATAGACCATCTAATCATCCAATTATCGGAGTAAAATGTATCTTTAAAAATAAATTAGATGGTGAATCTAGGATTATAAGAAATAAAGCACGCTTAGTCGCTCAAGGTTATTCTCAAATCGAGGGCCTAGTTTTTGAAGAAACTTTTGCACTCGTTGCTCGCTTAGAATCTATACGAATATTTTTGGCATTTGCGAGTTTTAAACGAATAAAATTATTTCAAATGGATGTTAATAGTGCATTTTTAAACGGGTTTATAAAAGAAGAAGTTTATGTAGAACAACCCCCCGGTTTCATAAATGAAAAATTCCCTAATCATGTTTACAAATTAGAAAAAGCGCTTTATGGTTTGAAACAAGCTCCCCGTGCATGGTATGATCAACTTACATCATTTTTGTTAAAGCACGGTTATGTTATGGGAAGTGCCGACAACACACTCTTCATTAAGCATAATAATAACGATCTAATTATTTTACAAATATATGTTGATGATATAATTTTTGGAGCCACTAATGAAGTGTTGTGTTGGGTCCAGCGTTCCATCACTTGACCCATAGCACCTTTCCGTTGATATAAAGAACAGTTGCGCCTTCACCAAACAGTCCGGGCTTTTGGTAGAGTTGGTGGCGCTGGGTCCTTTCAATTGGTATCAGAGGGAGGTTGATCTAAAAAGGGCAACTCCTTGATCAAAAAGATCCTACCTCATACATTATAGATTTCTAAAAACTATTTTTCACATGGCACAAATCAAAGATTATGCTTCCACCAGACCACCAATTTGCAACCTTGAAAAGTTTCACATTGGAAAACAAGAATTAGGATCTATATGAATTGTATTGATGAAGATTTGTTCAATGTTATTTTGACAGGTCCCCCTAAGCCCTATAGAAAGGACTCAAGTGGTAAAGTGACTCAAACACTTGTCTCAAGGGCTGAGTGGACAGTTGAAGAAAAGAAGGCAGGAATAAGTGATGCAAAAGCTGTGAACATTCTTGTCTCAACCCTCTCAGATGAAATCTTTCAAAAGGTTGTTGACTGTGAATCAGCCAAAGAAATCTGGGAGGCTCTTACAAAGATAGTAGAAGGAAGTGCTGATGAAAGGAAAGATAGAAAGGCTCTATTAATCTCCCAATATAACTTTCAAAAGAAGCATGAAGAAAGCATATCTGAGATGTATGACAGATTCAGTCTGATCATCAATCAATTAAGGAGCTTGGATAGAGATATATCTCTCACAGAGATCAATGACAAACTGTTAATGAGTCTCCCAAGTTCATGGGACTCAAGAATATGGGCAATAAGAGATACAAGAGGACAAAAGGAAATCTCAACAGATGCTCTCTTAGGAAAACTCAAATCCTATGAGCAACTACTGAAAACCAGAGAAGAGAAGGAAAGAAGGGAAAACACTCCAACCTCTTCAAAAGATAGAAATATTGCATTAAAAGTAACAGAAGAGGAAACTTTTGTTACTGAAGAAGAATTATTCAGCCTCCTGGCCAGAAGATTCAAGAAATGGGTCAGGAAAGATGGATCTAGAAAGAGAGAGTCAAAACTAAGGTATGATAAGACTCCTACCAAAGATATTGTTTGTTATTCCTGCAGGAAAACTGGACATATTGCTCCAGAATGTCCAGAAAATGCTGAGAAAAAGAAAGATCTGAAAAAGAAAGATCTCAAGAAGAAAGGGAAGAAGAAAGAAATAAGCTTCATTGCAGAAGCTTGGAGTGAGACAGATTCTGAAGACAGCGCTTCATCTAAAAGTGACAATGAAGAGTCTAAGCAAGAAGACCTATGCTTAATGGCTCTTGGAAGCACAGAAGAAGAATGTGTTGTTGAATCATGGAGTGAAACAGGATCAGAAGGAAGCATCTCTTCAACAGCAAAAGCAAATAGCCTTATTCTCATAGAGGAATCTGAGGATAAGGATGAGGTAAGCATTTTTGATGAAATAGATTTACTATGTGATGATTTTAAAAATGATTTTGAAAGACTCTGTTTAGATCAACTAAAAGCTAAACAAAAAATTAAGGATCTAAAAGAACAAATTAATATGAGAAAAATAGAGGATACATGTTCAAAAAATTATGAACTAAGGTGTAAAATCTATAAAACAGAAAAGGAAATTGATAGTGCTAAATTAGAAAATCAACTCCTTAAGAAGAAGGTATCCCAAGCAAAAGCTTTTGAAGAATCTATAAAAGTCAGAAGCCAAACACTTAAAGAAATCACTGAAAAACAAATAATCAAACATAAGAATCTGGGGTTAGGAGTTGATCCTTCAACTAGTTCAATACCATCCACCAAACCTGCTTGGATGAGCCCTGTTAAATTCACTAAGCCCATCAAATCAACAAACTTAGAAGAAGACCTCACCTTCAAAGAGATAAACCACCTTAATGAATCATCATCATACCATTCAGAATAAGACTCTCAAACTACCTCTGAGAAAGCAACTATGCCAAAAGAAACAAGTTATAAAAACAAAACTCCAAACAGAAAAAGGGAAAAATAAAATCTGTGAAGATAAAATTGCGTCGACTTCATATCGACGCATGAATTATAGTACGTCGAATTCTACTTGACGCAATCACTTAGATGCTTCGACCTCAAATCGACGCATGAATAAAAGTACGTCGACTAACAATCGATGCAACTACTTTTATGCATCGATTCCAGATCAACGCAATCTAGAGAAAGCGTCGAATACATATCGACGCAACTCTCAACATACGTCGAATAGATATCGACGCATAAAACCTCAGAGCAACTTAAATACAGGACATAACCATTCTTCAAAAACTCTCTATCTTAACCCCCATTCAGGACCCTTTTATCCTGATCAAAACTTCTATCCTAATCAAAACTCTTATCATAATCAAAACTTCAATCCTGATCAAAACTTTTATCCTAATCAACAACTCTACCCTAATCACCATCTCTATTCCTCCCTAAACTCAAATTTCCATAATCAAAAGACAATTAGATGTTATATCTGTAATAAAATTGGCCACACTGCCAAACAATGTTAGCACAATCAATCCAACTGTTTATAAAATTAGTCCAAGGGTGACTTAGAAAACCTTAGGATTAGGAAGAAATAACCCCTCAAGAAAAACCTGAAACTTTCAGACAAAGTAAAAATCAAGTCGATTCCTTAATCGACGCATCGTCGATAACTAAAAATGATTAGTAAACTCGATGTATGCGTCGATCATATCGACGCATACGTCGATAGGAAACCCTATCAGACTATACCGACGCATACATCGACTTCCACTCGACGCAACGTCGACTTCATGAAAAAGAGAGGCAATACTAAAATATTTTCAGTCACATCTATTGTTGTACCGAATAAACCTCGAGTTGTGTCTCGTGTCGACATTTCACCTGACTTAAATAGACTCTTCAGTTAAAATTCAGCACACTCCTTGCATCTCTCATCTCTCAGTCCAGCTATCTCTTCCTCTCTCTCACTGACATAAATGGCTCCTAAGATAAACTCTGGTTTCGACATTGATCTTGAATCCTTCCAAGCCGCCGCCGAAAACTATAAGAGCATCATAGCTCTCTTCACGAAAGCTGGTTTAGACAAACTTATTTCCACAAGATGCAGAATCCTAGAGACAGAACTCACTGAGTTAATGAATCAAGTTCAAATATCTGAGCAAGGAGAAATCATAGGAACACTCTATGAGACACCTGTCTCAATCTCAGCAGAACACCTTAGGGACACTTTTGATCTTCCATCAGGTACACTATCTTTGTTCAAATCAAAAAGGGGAAGCAAATTATTTTCTAAAAAAAACTAAATCTCTATCATCATCCCTTATCAGGTGATGAACAAGTGGATCTCACCCCTGAGGAAACCAAGAATCTATTACTCATCATGAAGTTCTCCAAAGATAAACCAATCCACCTGAAAAAAATAGATTTTTCTGAGGAATATAGGCTATTGGCAGACATAGTAGTAAAAGTCCTATTATGCAAGATCTCTGCCCATGATGCAGTGCCCAAGCAGCAACTGAACATCATGGGGGCACTTGTGCTGAAAAAGAAGGTTGACTGGGCCAGCTGCTTACTAAAAATGATAGGCTACAAATATTCTCACAAAGAGAATGCCTATATGAGGATCATGAGTCAGGTACTCCTCCACTCCTTCCCTGACCTATGTAGGTCAAAAGGAATTCTCATGCCCCCTGGAAAAAGGATGTTCATAGCCCTCTTCTCTAAATGGACCAGGCAAATTCCCAAGCCTGGTGCCATTCCTGACAGGACTCCCTCTCCTCCTAACTCTCCTAGCCATCCATCCTCACCTCCTCCTCTTCATACAGACACCTCTTCTCTACCATCATCATCCACACCTATAGCTTCTACTACCCTCACACCTCCTATCTTACCTACACCTTCACAACTACCAATTCAATCACCTGCACAACCCTCTTCTATTCCTCCACCTCCTCCATCAAACTCACCTCATCATAATGATACAGTCCTCTCTCCACCTTCATCACCTCCACCTCCACCATTATCTCCTACCCCAACACACTTTGAACCATCTCCATCCACTGAAACTCTCATCACCCAGTGTATCCAGTTAGCAGCCCAAATATTTCAAGAAATGTTGGATGGACACTGTTCCCAACTTCACTCCTCCATCATGCACATGCAAACCCAAATAGATGGGGTCAATGCCTCTGTGCAAAGCTTGAAGTCCTCTTTCTCTTCCTCTAAAGTGACCAAGTCTTTCTTAACCTCCTTAGCTAAGAAGGTCAAGAAGGGGGAGAAATTAGATGAAGAGCAGCTCTCAAGTTATAAATCTCTCTCACACAAGTCTCTTCCTACTTCAAAAGTTGATAGTCTTGCACTGCTTAAGACAATTGGGAATGAATTAGTACCAGAGCTACATACTGAGAACCATATAACAGATGTACTCTCTATAGCAAGAGAAGCTACACAATAAGTAGTCCTCCTTCAAGGGGAGGCTAGCAGAGCAGAAGTTGAAAAGGAAACTGATGCTGAAGTTGAGAAAGAAAAAAAAAGTTGAAGCTCAGGGGGAGCCAAATGCTGAAATGATTGAAGATGGAGCTGAGAAAGAAACTGAAGAGGCAGAAGTAGAAGGCTCAAAGGATATTCCATCTCAGGGGGAGCAAACTGCTGTGACTCGGGGGGAGCTGAGTGAACCACCTGTTACTGAGAAGGAGCAACTCTCTTCTTTAAAAACTTTAGTATTTACTAGGAAAAGAAAAACTCCTCCTACCCCTCCTAAGTGATGTGTTGAAAATGCTGATATACTCTTTCCTCCATGCTTAAATATTGTTTATGAAGTCTCTGTATATGATTCTATTTTCTTCTGATATTTCTTTTCTATATACATGCCTTGCTGTGTTGATTAAAAGCTGATAGGGTTAAGACAAATAGGGGGAGATTGTTGGGGAAATGATTTATCTTAACCCCTAAAATGAGTAGAATATAAATTCTAAGAATGAAAAAATTAGTCTAAGTAAATATGCGTCGAATAGTATTCGACGCAACGTCGAAGTGTAGTCGACGTTCCTCTCAGAATGAGTCGAAGTAGCTCTAAACAGAATTCGGCGTAACCTATGTCGATATAACTCTGACTTCTAGTCGACGTATCTAGTGAAGTCGACGTATCGTAGTCAACGCACCTTCCATATTCTCCTCTCGACGTCAAGCCAGTCTGAAATCGACGCTTCCGTCAAATAGTAATCGACGTACGTCGATTTCTATGTCAAATTCAAAACACGCCAGATTTCTTTCCTTCTATCTGTAGATCTGAATTTTATGGAATGATATTATTCTTTTCTAGCCGTTTTGAATCAGTCTTTCCTTCTAAATGATTCTTGGCTAGATTGATTAAGTTTATTATGGATATTATTTGAAATCAGAATAATCTCTTTCCTTCTACAGAAATATTGATTATGGAATCTTTTCTCTCTTACCATTTCTCTAACTGCTAATTGATTATTCTCCTAAAGTATTCTTTAAATAAACAGAGCTATAAATAAGAGGGAAGTCGGCAGAGAAGAAAAATGAGAAGTGATCCACTCCATACATTTGAAATAGAGGAAAAGCTCTCAAGAGAAAAGTGAGAAAAGCTGAGAGAAGTGATAGTGTGCTGAAGCCAACAACAAGCCTTCTCCTTCTCCTCTTTCTGAAGCCATACTGCTGCAATCTCTGATAGCTCTCATTGAAAGAGAAAAAGACCAACAATCTCCTTCTCACTATAGAAGAGAGATTTCATTCACTATTTCTTGTGCTTCCAATCTTCTTGCTAGGAAGAAGATTCTTTCTTATTTAAAATTACTTCTTCTACTTCTTCTTCTTATCTTCATTTCATTTTCAAACAATGTAAAAGAGTTTTTAGAATCTCTCTTCAAAAAATTCAGTTGTACTGGTTCTAAGAGTCTCCTTATCAAAAGACTCAGGCTGGTTCTAAGAGTCTCCTTATCAAAATACTCAGTACAAGATAGTGAATTCCTACCAAGGGGGTAGAAGAGTGGACTACCCAAAGTTTGGGGAACCACTATATTTCTTTGTGTTGTGCTGTGATTTTTTTTTGCTATTTTGCTTAATTCTTGTTGGTGTGTGGGAAGCTTAAATCTGAACACATATATATATATATATATTTGTTAACTTTGCACAAAGTACTTTTAAATCTCTATTCACCCCCCCCCCCCCCCCTCTAGAGAATTCTAGTGAGGTTAACTGTGCACTTTCAATTGGTATCAGAGCGAGGTTGCGGGTTCGAGAACGGGGGGGGGGGGGGGGGGGGGGGGGGGGGGCGCTGATAATTCCTGAAATCTCTCTACCTGTGTGGGCCCCGGCGGGTCAGGCGGCCGCAGCCATGTGGGCCATGTGGAGCACCTCTGAGCTTGTGGGTCGTGCTGGACGCTGGGGTGGATTGTTGGGTCCAACGTTCCTTCACTTGACCCGTAGCGCCTTTCCGTTGATATAAAGAACAGTTGCGCCTTCACCAAACAGTCCGGGCTTTTGGTAGAGTTGGTGGCGCTGGGTCCTCTCAAGTTGTGGAATGAAGTAGTATTAGTAATGAAAAATGAATTTGAAATGAGTCTTGTAGGAGAACTATCATATTTTCTTGGTTTTCAAATCTCACAACAAACTGATGGTATCTTTATTTGTCAAACAAAATATGTTCACGATATGCTTAAATGATTTGGATTTGAAAATCTCAAACAAGCTTCTACTCCCATGAGTGCTTCTTTAAAACTAGGAAAAGATGAATCCGGAATTTCAATTGATCAAACGTTATATAGAGGAATGATAGGATCTCTTCTTTACTTAAGTGCATCTAGACCAGATATAATGTTTGCTGTATGTTTATGTGCTCGCTTTCAAGCCAATCCAAAAGAATCTCATTTAAAAGCGGTAAAACGTATTTTTTGTTATCTATTAGGGTCATCTAAATTAGGATTATGGTACCCACACAATGATTCATTCACACCCCACGGCTATTCCGATTCGTACTACGCCGGGTGTTCACTAGATCGAAAAAGCACTAGCGGTACTTGTCACTTTCTAGGACCCTCTTTAGTATCTTGGTCTAGTCGAAAATAATCTTCGGTTGCACTCTCCACCACGGAGGCCGAATATATCGCACTTGGTAGCTGTTGTGCACAAGCTTTATGGATGAGTCAAACACTAGAGGATTTTGGATTTCATCTTAAAAACATTGATCTTAAATGTGACAACAAAAGTGCAATAGACCTCACATATAATCCTGTACACCACTCTAGATCCAAACACATCGATGTTCGTCATCATTTTATTAGGGATCACATTAAGAAAGAGCATGTAAAAGTAAGCTTCATTGGCACGGACTCTCAACTCGCTGACATATTTACTAAACCTCTTCCCGATGCAAGATTTCGATTATTACGACTTGAGTTAGGTGTCCTAGATCTTTCGTGTTAAAACACATTCATAAAACACATTTTTTGCAAGTTTTAACCATCGAAAACATCTCCTAAAAATCTGAGATTTCAGCATGAAACTACTATTGGGACACTTAATCAAGATCAGCAATCAAAAATTTCAAAATCATGAAAAATCGTGTACTGTTTCCTGCGCTAGCGCTAACGCCGGCGCTAGCGTACTTATATGTTTTTCTGTATTTTTAAAATTTTGAAAAATTCCTAAAAATATATTAATCTATATGTACTATTTGTTTTTGCACTTCTGATTATATTTTATTTTTGAAAAATCAAATGCAAAAATACAAAAGTTAAAATTACAAAAAAAAAAATATGTCTTGCTTTTTGTTTAAAGTTTATGTCTTTTTGAAAAATAAATTCAAATACAAAAATATAAAACACTGAAACTATCAAAAAAACTGTATGAATTTTCGTATGAGAATCAAGCATGATTTAATCTATTCCTTAAAACTTCTATAATGTTGCAATTTATTTTTTCAAACTCTTTGAACATTGTTTTCATCATGCTTTGATATATCTATTACCATGTGCATCAATTATATTGAAAGTTATGTAGAACTATGTGTAGCATGCCTCTAAGTATGAGTAAGTGTTTTATGTTTGATAATGATCTTTATTCACTCACTTATTTTGGCATTGTCTACATTTGTGTTTAATCTAAGAATGCTTGTATATGTTTTGTATTAGTACAATGAATTAAAATTGCACAGGTATCTTACCTACACTCCTTTATTTGCACTTTTAAAAAATTAAGAAAAGTGGTTATCTTTTTCATAAATTTTATTGGTTTGCAAAAATAAGTGTATTCGGAGAACTTTGTTCAAAACAAAAATCATAAAATAAAGTGACAAAGATAACTCCACCAAGCACTACTTGAACCTCCTGATAAGTCTTAATAAGCGTTGTGAGGTTGAGCACCTTGGAAAGAATAGTAAAGTATCTTGTGCAAACCATAACTTTCTTTCAAAATAAAAATCACTTATTCTTAAGTACGCCGGATCACAATAAAAATCAATCTTGAAGAATAAAACTAGGTGATCCCCCAAGCACTACTTTGCACCCTGATAAGTCTTAATGAGCATTGTGTGTGCAAAGCACCTTGGTTGTTGTACATTTTCTTTCATGCATTGAAGTTTGTGGAAGTAAAATTATTTGTGTTTTATTGTGCTCTTACTTTACATATTACTTGTATTTTTGATTAAAACATGTGTTTATTCTACTCAAAAATACACTTATGTGCACATCATTATCTTCCATAACACCTCTTCTCATGAGTATTGGATCCTAATGCTAATTCTATACTATTCTTTACTTATGAAATGCACTAGATATCCTAGCATGCTTTCTACAATGTTTAGTATGTTTTGAAACTATGAATTAACATAACATTGTAGTACTACCTTTCCGATATCATTATTTCATGCTTGGTTAATCTATTACTGATTTTAAAATGTTTACAAAACATCTTCTTTATAAAATTAAACTCCTATATTTTTTTAATTATCATGTCTTACAAAAGATGTTTGCTTGTATTTTTCTAAGTCTTCCGCAACTTTACATTTACCTTCTATTTGGTTATGCTACAAACTCTGATTTATGACAATATTGTGATGAAAATAATTCTAAAACTCCTTCTCATTTCATTCTCTACAAGCTCGATCATGCCTTTATCTTATTATCAACTTTTTAGTGATGTCTCCTTACCCGCTTTTGCTAATAACAAACGGGGGAGAACTAACATGATAAACATAATCTACTATAATGCTTAATTAAGATGATAGCTTACATATTAGGGGAGCATTCACTTAGGGGGAGCATGTATTTAGGGGGAGCAATTCTAAATACTAAAATCGTAAATTATCCTAAGTCATCACTCTCACACACACACAAGTATGGTTCTTCATGCTTATATATTAATGTTCTGATTTATCATTAATGGATTTGTTATTATCAAAATGGGGAGTTTGTTGGAACATGGTCTTCCGTATCTCCTAGGTTTGAGAATAACAAATCCCATGTGTATTTGATCTTGTGTGTTTAAGTGTGCAGGATAACAAAATCCACATGACTCAAGGATTACATAAGAAGGTTGCCCCCAAAGTTGAGCCAACAAATCCAATACATCTACTAGCGCTGGCGGTAGTACTAGCGCAGGCGCAAGCTGCCGTTCGACGAACTCTTAGCAACGGTCGATGAATTCCTGTTCGACGAAATATTGGCTCGAAGCGAAATTGCCGGGAGAACTTATAGAAGGAGATAGCGCCAGGAGATATCCGATAGCGCAGGCGATAGCGAGGAACACAGTTGGCAAGGGGGAATTGTTTCCTCGGATTGAAGATTCTGCCGCGCAGAATGTGTCCTAATATAGGATAGCGCCGGCGACAGCGCTAGCGCTGAGGCTATAAAAAGGAATCCTCTCCTCTTGTTTCACACACACATCAGAGAGATATCAGAGAGAGATAGAGTGCTAGAATTCCAGATGCTATCTTGGCCGAAAGTTGATGTCCTACCAAAGTTCTGCAAACTTCTGAAGGAGAATCTCATCACACCGGATCCAAATGAAGTCCGCTTCTACAACGCTTATTCTACAGCGAATCTTCACCTCCGACTTCAGAAGGGAGTTTTTATTTATTTTCATTTCATATTCTTCTTGTAAACGGTTAGTGAAATCGCCTCGTGTTGGCGACTAGGTCTGGGTAGGACTTAGGGGGAAACTCGCCTCGTGTTGGCGACTAGATCTAGGCTAGGTCTAGGGGGCTCGAGGCCACATCCTGGGAAGGGTTGGCTAGAGCGGCTTGAGGCCGAATCAGGGGAGGATAGGCTAGGGCCACCGGTTCGTGGGGATGCGAGTCGGGATAGAAAACAAAAAGAGTTTACTATTCATCGCCACTGATTTCAAGCATCATAGAAGTCAACTTTTATAAAACTGATACGTTTTTTTAATTACGAAAGAGATGAAAGCTCTTTCTTCCTTTTCGATTCAACCTTGGGCAGACGTTTTCGAAGAGCCCCGCGAGTAATCCTACTTCGAGGAATTATCCGTTATCCTATCGAAGGATAGAAGTAACGGACTCTTTCTCTTTCGAAATATCGAGGATTCCTCCTCGGCCGCGTCCTTTGAAGGCTAAATGAAAAGAAGAAAAAGCTACTTTACTTTTTAAAATTTAAATTGAAAGCTTTTTGAAAATATTGTCGCAACAATTTTTTAAGTAGTTGCAACAATTCTTTAAGAGCGTTTTAAAACTTCTTTTACCTTGAGCTAGTTGCAACAACCAAAGAGGCGTTGCAACAATTTTTTAGTGTTTTTAAAAGAGTTTTAAAGAGTGCTTTAGAGAGAAAGCTTTTGGGTTTATGTAATTATCCGGACTAAAATCAATAAAGGCAAGTGGACCTTATCGATAGTAGTATAGGATATTTCTTTTGAAATATCAAGGTCGTATTTTTCCAAGGTCGTATCGATTATTTCTACTTGTTAGGAACGCGCTATTATCTTATCGAGAAGAGTTTGAAGATTTTTATGATTTTATAGAAAAGTTAGTGACGAAAACGATAACTATCGCGGGCTTGGTGTGCGTTTAGCAAAAACCAAGAAAAGCGATGAAAAGAAAAAGAACGAAAACGTTAATTTGAAAAGTAGTTTTGCTTAGAAATTTTTAGGGTTTTATGAAACTATAATGATAACTACGGCGATAATTAGCGATTGAGCGGGGCGCGTGATTAAGCAAAAAGCAAATATATAAAAGATAAAAGACGCACTAATTGAAAACGCACGCACTCTACGGAATTAAAATTAAAGCGGTAAATTGCAGAAATTGAAGAAATGCGATCCCTACCCAAAGAGGTAGAGGGGAAATAAATGCGTGAGCAAGTCCTATCCAAACGGATAGGCGGGAAATAAATGCGTGAGCAAGTCCTATCCAAACGGATAGGCGGGAAATAAATGCGTGACGCAAATGGAAACTATTCGATTACAAAAAAGGCGCAAACTTTATACTCATACACACACACACTCTACTTGAAATTGAAATCTAAATTAAAAGAAAGCAAAAATTTATACTCATACACACACACACTCTACTTTAATGAAATTTAATTAAAAATAAAACAAAACTAAACTCATACACTCACACACACAACAATAATGAAAACTAAGTTAAAAGAAAAGAAATGCTATACTCATACACTCACCCACACTAACAACAAAACAAAACTAAAATAAATACAAATTACTCTCATACACACACACACACTTACAAAAAGAGAGAAAGAAAAAGTAAAAACAAGAAAACAAAACAAAACAAAACAATTTAATTAGCCACCTACACACACACACACTAACATGAAATCATCTAAAAATTACAACAATACTAAAAACAAGAAAGTTACTCTCATACACTCACACACACTTATAAAAAAGGCTAAGAGAAAATAAAAACAAAAGAAAACAAAACAAAACAAAAAAAAACTAATTAAACTCCTACACTCACACACACTAATATATATTCATCTAAAAATTACAACTAAGCTAAAAATATGAAAATTGCACTCATACACACACACACCCAAATTAAAATGGACAAAACTAATTAAAATTATAAAATTACAAAAACTAAAAAAGAAAAAGACTAAAAAGAGAACAATTTTCACAAGAACAAAGGGAACAATTTTTACAAAACAAGCTATTTTATTTTCATCATAAAAGGATTACAAAACAAGAAAGAGAAAGTGCACAAAATTATGAAAATTACAAAAGACTAGTTGGATCAAAACCTTAAGAACAAGCTCTCAAAATTTTGAACCTTTAATACAATGGCCTACCCCCCTTATTTATAGAGGAATTGGGGGGGTGCATTAAGCAAAAAAAAAGGGCAGCTGGCTGCACATTGAGAGAAGCAAAATTTGTTTTGAGTTGAGGGGGGTGCGGTTAGCTGGAAGCATGTGGGGTGCGGTTAGGGAGCTGGAAGGGCGCGGGCAGGCGGATCGGGCAGCGGCGCGGGCAGGGCGGATCGCTGGCACGGGCGCGGGCATGCAGATCGGGCAGCGGCGCGGGCAGGGCAGATCGGGCAGGGCGCGGGCAGCAGGGCAGGCGGATTTAATCCGGAGCAAAATTGAGCTTGCCCGGATTCGATCCCAGGGTGGTTCCGGGGTCAACCAAGAGCAGAACCAGCGAGCCAAGTGGCTCCATCTGTAAAGTAAAGGGGTATTTTAAATATGTTATGATCAGCACAGATATTTTTATTTTCATTTTTAATTTAATTTACATAACTAATTATATGATTTAATATATATATGTTATTCTTTATTATAAATATATATGTTATTATTATATATTATATACTATTATTATTTATATATTTACACATATACATATATAATACATATATTTATACACATACATATATATTTATACGATATTATTATTATGTTAATAGCTTATACTACTATATTATTATATACATATACATATTACTATTTTTATTAAATATTACTATATATACTTATTATTATTATTATTGTATATACATTCTTATCATTATTATAATATATATTTTATTATATATCTTATTTATTTATATATACACTTATTATTATTATATATTAACATATATGTATTTATTATTACATATATACATAAATATATATGTATTAAAAATATCAATATTTATTTATACTTATAATATTTACATATAAGATAAAACAAGCTATTTATTTTAATAATTTGCATATTGTATGTAGAAATACCCAACTTTTACTGCAATTCGTCGAAACATCCCGTGAAAACCCGTGAAATACGTGACGTCTCGTGGAATTCGTCCCGTGAAATCTCGTGGAATCTCGTGGAATTTGTATAGATCTGTCCATATATATATATACTACTATAATTATTATATATATTTATATATTTCTTTATATTTATATTAAATACATAATACAAAGTTATTTCAAAATTTATTTTTATATAAGTATAATTACTTATTTTAACAAAATTTATATGAATATTTATAAACATATAAAAAGAAGTGATTTATTCAATAATTTGTATGTAATATGTACAAAATTTCCCAAAATTAGGCTAGAAATTATACTAAAAATATGCATTATTTACTATTCATCAAACACCCCCATACTTAAGCTTTTGCTATTCCAGAGCAAAAGTAAGGGATACCTATAAGACGTTTAATAAAATTTCTAATTTACTAAAGTTTTTATTAAATCATAAGTAAGATCGAAATAAATTTAGGATTGTTTAAGGAGGTAAGTCCAAAATTATGAAAGCAATTTAAAAAGAGCGAAAAAATTTTAGCGAGACTTCTAAAGTTAGCTAAATAGCGTCGATTATTGCAGTCTTTGGTACCTTTTAATTAGAATAGAATTATATAAAACTTTAACCTTTTTTAAGAAAGCTTTTAAGAATAAATAAAGCCTACTAATTATGCTCTCTCAAACTTTTTTAAATTAAAATCTAGGAACAATTTTATTGGCTAAGGGGTAGGGGAAAAGAGGTAGCCTTGGCAAAAAGAAGAGTGCTTGGATTTAGGGGTGACGGATTGTATCCTCTCACCCCACCTTTTTGGTGGTTTTGCTTTGGTTCCCAGCGTTGGTTTACGCGGGATAATCGAAATCTTTTCTAAACTTAACCCAATGCCCGTGTTTACGGAATTAAATTCCCATTGACACAAGATTTCTTTTAACAATATTGGGTGCCTGTGTTTACGGAATCTTTTTATTCCCATTGACACAGGATTTCTTTTAAAACTTCTTCTTTTACTTTTTTATGCCAAGCTAAAAGGGTGTTTATACTTGGGTTTCGAGAGAAATTCTAGATTAATAAAGAAAGATTTTGAGAGCAAGTTTAGTAGATTAAAAACATTCCTAAAGTTTCACAAGTTTAGAGTTAGAATAATTGAATCTAAAGATGGTTTGCCAATATAATACAAAAATGAATCAATTTAGGGTAAACTCGAGGTAGTGCTAAAAGTTCTGTTCTCAAATTAAATTAAGATCGTAAGATTTTCTTTACTACTGAAAATTCCTCGATTTAAATTTTTCAAACTATGAAATAAATAAAATTGATTTAGCAAATCATAAATAATGAAAAGCGCTTAGAGATAAAACTAACCTCGCCTTGGGAATAACAAAAAGCTAAGTAGGGGTTTTATTTTATTTTTGGGTTTTTTTTTTTTTTTGATAAGTTTTTCAAATATTTGTTTTTTGTTTTTAAGATATGATTTTTTTTTGGATTTTTTATTTTCTTTATAACAAAATGCATATATAAATACAAAATTTTTTTGATTTTTCTAAGATATTTTTTTTTTTTCATCATAATTTTTTTGATTGTTTTAATTTTGTTAAAAATATGTACATAAAAAAAGGGAAAAAAGAAAGAAAAGAAAAGAAATAAAAGAACATAAATATTTTTGGTGTTATGACAAAATTAATTTTGTTATAACAAATTTTTAAGTACTTTTTTCATCATTTTTTTTTTTTTTTTTTGATTTATAACAACAAAAAAAACATATGTAAATACATATATATTTACATTAATACTAAAAAAAGGAAAAAGAAAGAAAAAGAAAGACATATATTTTTTGAATGTTATGACAAAATTTTTGTGAATTTTGTTGTAACAAATTTTTTAGTAAAACTTTTCATCTTTTTTTTTTTTTTTTTTTTTTTTTGATTTTGATTTTATAAATAAGGTTTATTTATATACAAATAAAGACATAAATATTTATATACAAATAAAGACATAAATATAAAACATAAAATTTTTTTTTTTTTTTTTTCATTTGATAAGGGAGGGGCAAAAATAATTACAAAAAAGAGGGAAAACACGCCCCCATACTTAAAACCAACATTGTCCTCAATGTTGAAGGTAAGTGTGAGGAACGAAAATATTTACAAAAAAGACGAAGATTTTAATTACAAGAAAGAAAAAATATATACAAGAATAGTTACAAAAAAAAAGGGACTCCACGAATATATACAAAATTGTTTTTTTGGTTTGTTTTAGTTTTTTGAAATGTACAAAACATGAATAAAATAAGTATAAAAGAAGTAAGAAAAAGAAAACATATATTTTTTGGTATGATAAAAATAAATTTTTATCATCTTTTTATGTTATTATTTATATTATATGTATTTTTTTGTTGTTTTGGTTTTAATATGAAAATAAGCATGTTTTAAAATATATCTAAATTTTAAGAAAGATAAAATAAAGAAAATAAAGAGAAAACTTTAAGATAAAAACCAAGGAAGAAATAAGAGAAATAGAAAGGCAAAAGCAACGGGGTTTTCTTGTTTCGAAATATCGACAAAAATCCCCTCTCGGGTCTGTCGAATAATCCTACTTTGAGAAACTTCCTATTGTCTTATCTTAAAATTTCCCAAAAATCGTTTTGATTTTCTTTTTAAAGTTTTTGCATTATTTTATTTGTTTCATTTTTCTTTTTGAAAAAAGAGAATGATAATTTAAAATATGCATAATTATTAATATTATTATTTTTTTTCATTTTGTTTTTTTATTTTTTTATTTATTATTATTATTTATTATTATTATTTTTGTTTAAGTTTTTTTTTTTTTTTTTTTTTTTTTTTTTGAAATGAAAAATTATTTCATCATTCATTTTTTTTTATGTGAAAGAGCGAAATTGGATAAATATGGGGGTGCCTCCCACAAGCGCTTTGTTTACCGTCTCGTAGCTTGACGCGGTGGCGGGGTACGATCTTTTTAGAGGTGGGGGAGGGGTATGGAATTTAGCTTCCCTCCCAGTTGATCCCCCGCGTGGTAGAGTTTTAGTCGGTGACCGTTAACTTTTAAGTCGCCTTTTTCCGGGTGGGTGATAAGGACGGTCCCGTATGGCCAAACCTCTTTCACTTGAAAGGGGCCGGACCAACGGGATTTTAGTTTCCCCGGAAAAAGACGAAGACGAGAATTATATAGGAGGACGAGATCGCCCGGCGCAAATGATTTTGGAAATTTAATTTTGCGGTCGTGGTAAAATTTCGAGCGTTCCTTATAAAATTTATTACTCTCGTAAGCGTTCGCACGCCATTCATCGAGTTCGTTTAATTGGAATTTCCGATTTTCGGCGGTTAAATTGTGATCGAGATTTAAGAGTTTTAACGCCCAAAAAGCGCGGTGCTCTAATTCTACGGGCAAATGGCACGCCTTGCCGTAGACTAATCGATAAGGCGTACAACCGATTGCGGTCTTGTACGCCGTACGATATGCCCACAGCGCGTCGTCTAATTTAATTGCCCAATCCTTCCTATTTATTGAAACGGTTTTTTCTAATATGCGTTTGATTTCCCGATTTACGACCTCCACTTGGCCGCTCGTTTGGGGGTGATAGGCGGTGGCGAGTTTATGCGTGACGCCATATTTGGTTAATATTTTTGCAAATTGGGCGTTGCAAAAGTGCGTACCCCTATCACTAACTATCGCACGGGGCGTACCGAAGCGAGAAAATAATTTTTTAAGAAAGTTGACGACGACTCTCGCATCGTTGGTGGGGAGAGCTTGCGCTTCCGCCCACCTAGATACGTAGTCGACTGCCACTAAAATGTAGCGATTTGTATAAGAAGGAGGTAGGGGGCCTATGAAATCTATGCCCCATAAATCGAAAATCTCGCATTCTAAATAAAAATTTTGGGGCATCTCGTCGCGACGAGAGATGTTACCCGACCGTTGACAGCTATCGCATGCGCTCACAAAAGTGTGAGCGTCTTTGAAGAGAGCGGGCCAATAAAAGCCCGCCTCCAGCGCCTTCTGCGCGGTCCGGTTGGCTTGATAATGCCCCCCGGCCGGCCCTTCGTGGCAGTGCCGCAAAATTTGCGCACCCTCCTCGTTCGAAACGCATCTCCGCACGACTTGGTCCGCGCAGACGCGAAATAAGAAAGGGTCCTCCCAAAAGTAATTTTTCAAATCAGAAAAGAATTTCTTCTTTTGCTGTTTTGAAAAGTCTTTCGGGAGCACCCGCGCAACTAAATAGTTGGCGTAGTCTGCGAACCAAGGCGAGGGAGAAGTTTTTAAATTATTTAAAGCTAAAAGACGCTCCTCGGGAAATCGATCATCGATTTCCGGTTCGAAGAGCGCTTCCGCGATTGGGTGCTCTAAACGAGAAAGGTGGTCGGCCGCTAAATTTTCGGCCCCCTTCTTATCGCGGATCTCTAAATCAAATTCTTGTAATAGGAGGATCCATCGAAGAAGGCGGGGCTTAGCGTCCATTTTTTCTAATAAATATTTTAGGGCGGAGTGGTCGGTAAATATAATAATTTTTGAAAGCGTGACGTATGGCCTAAACTTATCTATGGCGAAGACGACGGCAAGGAGTTCCTTTTCCATTGTCGTGTAATTAGCCTGTGCGGCCGTGAGCGTGCGGGACGCGTAGTAGATAGGATGAAAATATTTATTTACGCGTTGGCCTAATACGGCCCCTACCGCTATATCGCTCGCGTCGCACATAATCTCAAACGGAAGGGTCCAATCGGGCGCCACCAGAATGGGAGAATGGATAAGTTTATTTTTTATGGCATTGAATGCCTCTACGCACGCGTTATCAAAAATAAATGGAGATTCCTTCTCCAGGAGGTGGGTTAGCGGTTTTGTTATTTTAGAAAAGTTTTGGATGAACCGCCTATAAAAACCCGCGTGGCCAAGAAAACTACGGATTGATTTAATATTTGAGGGCGCGGGGAGTTTTTCAATTATTTCGACCTTGGCCTTGTCGACCTCCATCCCTCTTTCAGAAATTTTGTGGCCGAGAACTAAGCCTTCTCGAACCATAAAATTACACTTTTCCCAGTTTAAAACCAGGTTCGTGTCTTCGCATCGTTGGAGGACTCGATCTAAATTTTGGAGGCAGTTTTGGAAGGAGCTTCCAAAAACCGAGAAGTCATCCATAAAGACTTCCATAATATCCTCTACGAGCTCTCCAAATATCGCTAGCATACATCGTTGAAATGTAGCTGGCGCGTTGCAGAGGCCGAATGGCATCCTTCGGTACGCGAAGGTACCGAAGGGGCACGTAAAGGTTGTTTTCTCCTGGTCTTCGGGGGAGATAGGAATTTGTAAAAATCCCGATAGACCATCGAGAAAACAATAATAAGGATGGCCCGATAGCCGCTCCAAAATTTGATCGATAAACGGTAACGGAAAGTGGTCTTTGCGGGTGGCATCATTTAATTTTCGGTAATCGATGCACACCCTCCAACCCGTAACAGTACGAGTTGGAATTAATTCGTTATGTTCGTTTGCCACTACCGTTATACCGCCCTTTTTAGGCACGACATGAATGGGACTAACCCACGTGCTGTCAGAAATAGGGTAGATAATCCCCGCATCCAGTAATTTTATTACTTCAGCCTTAACGACCTCCCGCATATTTGGGTTTAATCGTCGCTGAGGCTGGATGGTTTTGCGGGAATTATCTTCTAAGAATATTTTGTGCGTGCAAAAAGAGGGATTTATCCCCCTAATATCGGAAATCTGCCATGCAATTGCATGGCGATGCGTGGACAAAACTTTAACTAATTCGGAAGTTTCCGAATCAGATAAAGAAGACGAAATAATAACCGGGAGTTTTAAGTCCGCGGCGAGAAAAGCGTATTTTAAATGGTCGGGGAGTGGCTTAAGCTCCAAGACCGGGGGTTCTTCGTAAGATGTTGAAATTTTTAAACTTTTAGAATTAAAAGATTCGAAAGGCGAATCTGGCGGTAGCTCGTCCAAAGGGGCGAGGTCCGCCAAATCCGTTTCGTCTAAATTTAAAGCTAGTAATTCTGCAAGCGAAGAACACTCATCCTCGAACGCGGATTCTAAGTGAAAGCAAGAATCATCGTTCGATAAAGAATTTCGCATCGAGGGATTAATAAGAAGGGTAACTTCGTCGTCCCCTACCCGAAGGAGGAGGCGACCGTTACTCACGTCAATTAAAGCGCGGGAGGTCGCGAGGAAAGGGCGACCGAGGATAATTGGCACCTCGGCGTCCTCCTCGATGTCGAGGATGACGAAGTCTACCGGGAAGATAAACTTGTCAACCTTGACCAGAACGTCCTCCACTACCCCGATAGGATATTTTATCGAGCGATCCGCGAGTTGGATGCTCATTTTCGTTGGGGTGGGAACACCCAAATCAAGTTTTTTAAAGAGGGAGAAGGGCATCAAATTGATGCTCGCTCCCAGGTCCGCTAGGGCGTACTTTATTAATAAATTGCCAAAAAGGCACGGGATGGAAAACCTTCCCGGGTCGTTTAGTTTTGGCGGCAATTTATTAAGTAGGACCGCCGAGCATTCCGCATTTAAGGAAACACGCGAAATACCCTCGAGCTTCTTTTTATTAGAAAGGAGCTCCTTAAGGTATTTCGCGTATTTCGGCATTTGTGAGAGTGCCTCGCAGAAGGGGACGTTAATTTGAATTTGTTTAAAAATTTGTAAAAACTTTTTATAATGTTCGTCCTCCTTCTCTTTATTAAGTTTTGCGGGGTACGGAATTTGCGGGCTCGAGACGCCCGGCGCTAATTTTTCTTCTGTATCTAATAAAATAAAAGACGAGGGTGCAGGGGTCGGAGGCGAAACAGTTACCTGATGCTCAACCCGCAATGGGGAGTCGACCTCCTTGCCGCTGCGAAGGGTAATGGCGTGGGCATTTTCACGCGGGTTCTGCTCCGAGTTCCCCGGTAGTGCTCCATGTGGCCGCTCGGAGACCATTTTTGCAAGCTGGCCAACCTGCATTTCTAAGTTTTTTAGCGATCCGGTTATATTCCGGATATTTGCGTCGTTGGAAGCCATGTATTTTGCAAAAAGCTCCTCGAGCGGAGAAGGTTTTGGAGGAGGAGGCGCAAAACCCTGCTGAAATCCTTGGGGATATCCATGCGGAAATCCTTGCGGGATCGCAGGTGGAGGGCGTTGCGCATTATTTGGGTTACTCCAGGAGAAGTTCGGGTGATTCCTCCAACCCGGGTTATAGTTATTACTATAAGGGTTGAAGGGCCCCCGCACTTGGTTACCCACGTAATCCACCGATTCCTCGCATAAATTATTATTATTATTAATATTATTAAGATTATTATTATTAAGATTATTAAAATTATTATTATTATTATTAGCCCACGCGGGAGTGGAGGAGGAAGCAGTCATCTCCGCCACTTGCTTACTTAGCCGCTCTACCTGCGAGGCTAAGTGAGTAGTGGCATCCACTTCAAAAATCCCAGCCGCTTTAGAAGGACGCGCCCTTGGCACATTCCACTGGTATGCGTTCATGGCCATTTCCTCGAACAAAGTTTGAGCGGCCTCCGGGGTTTTGTTGTTTAACGTTCCCCCGGCGGCTGCGTCGATCATTTGTCGAGTCGAGAAATTTAAGCCGTTATAGAACGTTTGTACCTGTAGCCAAGGTGGTAGCGCGTGATGAGGACACTTACGCAGACATTCTTTATATCGCTCCCAAGTCTCGTAGAGAGACTCAGAATCGAATTGTATAAATGATGCGATGTCGGTGCGTAATTTGGCGGTTTTTGACGGAGGAAAATATTTAGTTAGAAAATTTTCCGTCAAATCGGCCCACGTGGTTATGGACACTCTCGGAAGAGAAGTCAACCACGATTTCGCCTTTGTCCGCAGGGAAAAGGGAAATAAGCGCAAGCGAATGGCGTCATCGCTGACGCCATTAATTTTAAACGTGTCGCAAATTTCTAAAAAGTTATATAGATGAAGGTTTGGGTCCTCATCTGGCAAGCCGTCGAATTGAGCCGACTGCTGTACCATTTGAATCGTGCTGGGTTTTATTTCGAAATTGTTATTTGCTATCGCGGGGCGAGTGATGCTCGATCCTGTATCCTCCAAATTCGGCCTGGCATAGTAGGCCATGGTCCGCTGCGGAGCCGCAGGTGGATTAGGATCGCCCATTACTCCTATATGTATATCGCCGACGGATTCTTCGGGATCTATTTGTAGATTTTGATTATGAGATCGGAGGCGCTCGTGAAACGTGCGCTCGATTTCAGGATCAAAAGGTATAGTCGGATTATTCGAAGAATCGCCTCGGGTCATACACTATTCGCAAATTTTTTTTTTTTTTTTTTTTTTGAAAAAGAGAGTTTTTCTTTTTATAGATTTTTTTTTTTGGTTTTTTTTTTGTTTTAGAGAGATTTGTACAAGATGAAAAAAAAGAAAAATAAGTGAAAGAAAGTAATATATTTTTTTTGGTTTTTCTTTACTTAAGTAAAATAT
The DNA here is from genome assembly GCA_033032865.1 of Dactylorhiza incarnata. Lineage (NCBI taxonomy): Eukaryota > Viridiplantae > Streptophyta > Magnoliopsida > Asparagales > Orchidaceae > Dactylorhiza > Dactylorhiza incarnata. The sequence goes on along the minus strand of JAWHQI010000235.1, from coordinate 2,677,525 downwards.
ATATATATATTTTTTATTTTTGTGGGGCTTTTACTTTTAGGAGGAATTTAAAATAAAGAGAAAGAAAAAGATAAGGTTTTTATTTGTTTTTGTGATTTTGGTTTGGTTTTTGGTTTTTGGTTTTTTGGTTTTTATATGAACATATAAGTAGTTATATTCCAAAATATATGTAAAAAAAAAAAAATTGAAAAATATGTGTTTATATATTTTTTTGATTTTTCTTTACTTAGATATATTTTTGTTTTTGTTTTTTTTTTTGTTTTTTTAGATAGAAAAAGTGATGAAATATAAGATAAAATTAATAGCGTTTCCTATTTCAAAATAACGACACAAGTCCCCGGCAACGGCGCCAAAAACTTGATACGTTTTTTTAATTACGAAAGAGATGAAAGCTCTTTCTTCCTTTTCGATTCAACCTTGGGCAGACGTTTTCGAAGAGCCCCGCGAGTAATCCTACTTCGAGGAATTATCCGTTATCCTATCGAAGGATAGAAGTAACGGACTCTTTCTCTTTCGAAATATCGAGGATTCCTCCTCGACCGCGTCCTTTGAAGGCTAAATGAAAAGAAGAAAAAAGCTACTTTACTTTTTAAAATTTAAATTGAAAGCTTTTTGAAAATATTGTCGCAACAATTTTTTAAGTAGTTGCAACAATTCTTTAAGAGCGTTTTAAAACTTCTTTTACCTTGAGCTAGTTGCAACAACCAAAGAGGCGTTGCAACAATTTTTTAGTGTTTTTAAAAGAGTTTTAAAGAGTGCTTTAGAGAGAAAGCTTTTGGGTTTATGTAATTATCCGGACTAAAATCAATAAAGGCAAGTGGACCTTATCGATAGTAGTATAGGATATTTCTTTTGAAATATCAAGGTCGTATTTTTCCAAGGTCGTATCGATTATTTCTAATTGTTAGGAACGCGCTATTATCTTATCGAGAAGAGTTTGAAGATTTTTATGATTTTATAGAAAAGTTAGTGACGAAAACGATAACTATCGCGGGCTTGGTGTGCGTTTAGCAAAAACCAAGAAAAGCGATGAAAAGAAAAAGAACGAAAACGTTAATTTGAAAAGTAGTTTTGCTTAGAAATTTTTAGGGTTTTATGAAACTATAATGATAACTACGGCGATAATTAGCGATTGAGCGGGGCGCGTGATTAAGCAAAAAGCAAATATATAAAAGATAAAAGACGCACTAATTGAAAACGCACGCACTCTACGGAATTAAAATTAAAGCGGTAAATTGCAGAAATTGAAGAAATGCGATCCCTACCCAAAGAGGTAGAGGGGAAATAAATGCGTGAGCAAGTCCTATCCAAACGGATAGGCGGGAAATAAATGCGTGAGCAAGTCCTATCCAAACGGATAGGCGGGAAATAAATGCGTGACGCAAATGGAAACTATTCGATTACAAAAAAGGCGCAAACTTTATACTCATACACACACACACTCTACTTGAAATTGAAATCTAAATTAAAAGAAAGCAAAAATTTATACTCATACACACACACACTCTACTTTAATGAAATTTAATTAAAAATAAAACAAAACTAAACTCATACACTCACACACACAACAATAATGAAAACTAAGTTAAAAGAAAAGAAATGCTATACTCATACACTCACCCACACTAACAACAAAACAAAACTAAAATAAATACAAATTACTCTCATACACACACACACACTTACAAAAAGAGAGAAAGAAAAAGTAAAAACAAGAAAACAAAACAAAACAAAACAATTTAATTAGCCACCTACACACACACACACTAACATGAAATCATCTAAAAATTACAACAATACTAAAAACAAGAAAGTTACTCTCATACACTCACACACACTTATAAAAAAGGCTAAGAGAAAATAAAAACAAAAGAAAACAAAACAAAACAAAAAAAAAACTAATTAAACTCCTACACTCACACACACTAATATATATTCATCTAAAAATTACAACTAAGCTAAAAATATGAAAATTGCACTCATACACACACACACCCAAATTAAAATGGACAAAACTAATTAAAATTACAAAATTACAAAAACTAAAAAAGAAAAAGACTAAAAAGAGAACAATTTTCACAAGAACAAAGGGAACAATTTTTACAAAACAAGCTATTTTATTTTCATCATAAAAGGATTACAAAACAAGAAAGAGAAAGTGCACAAAATTATGAAAATTACAAAAGACTAGTTGGATCAAAACCTTAAGAACAAGCTCTCAAAATTTTGAACCTTTAATACAATGGCCTACCCCCCTTATTTATAGAGGAATTGGGGGGGTGCATTAAGCAAAAAAAAAGGGCAGCTGGCTGCACATTGAGAGAAGCAAAATTTGTTTTGAGTTGAGGGGGGTGCGGTTAGCTGGAAGCATGTGGGGTGCGGTTAGGGAGCTGGAAGGGCGCGGGCAGGCGGATCGGGCAGCAGCGCGGGCAGGGCGGATCGCTGGCACGGGCGCGGGCATGCGGATCGGGCAGCGGCGCGGGCAGGGTGGATCGGGCAGGGCGCGGGCAGCAGGGCAGGCGGATTTAATCCGGAGCAAAATTGAGCTTGCCCGGATTCGATCCCAGGGTGGTTCCGGGGTCAACCAAGAGCAGAACCAGCGAGCCAAGTGGCTCCATCTGTAAAGTAAAGGGGTATTTTAAATATATTATGATCAGCACAGATATTTTTATTTTCATTTTTAATTTAATTTACATAACTAATTATATGATTTAATATATATATATATGTTATTCTTTATTATAAATATATATGTTATTATTATATATTATATACTATTATTATTTATATATTTACACATATACATATATAATACATATATTTATACACATACATATATATTTATACGATATTATTATTATGTTAATAGCTTATACTACTATATTATTATATACATATACATATTACTATTTTTATTAAATATTACTATATATACTTATTATTATTATTATTGTATATACATTCTTATCATTATTATAATATATATTTTATTATATATCTTATTTATTTATATATACACTTATTATTATTATATATTAACATATATGTATTTATTATTACATATATACATAAATATATATGTATTAAAAATATCAATATTTATTTATACTTATAATATTTACATATAAGATAAAACAAGCTATTTATTTTAATAATTTGCATATTGTATGTAGAAATACCCAACTTTTACTGCAATTCGTCGAAACATCCCGTGAAAACCCGTGAAATACGTGACGTCTCGTGGAATTCGTCCCGTGAAATCTCGTGGAATCTCGTGGAATTTGTATAGATCTGTCCATATATATATATACTACTATAATTATTATATATATTTATATATTTCTTTATATTTATATTAAATACATAATACAAAGTTATTTCAAAATTTATTTTTATATAAGTATAATTACTTATTTTAACAAAATTTATATGAATATTTATAAACATATAAAAAGAAGTGATTTATTCAATAATTTGTATGTAATATGTACAAAATTGCCCAAAATTAGGCTAGAAATTATACTAAAAATATGCATTATTTACTATTCATCAAAAACCTTATTTGATATTAATAAAGCATGTCTTTACTTTATTTCAATTGATTTGTCTTGATCTTCTCTAGTTTAATAATCAAAGCTTTTTCAAAGTTATTAAAAATATATTATAAGTTTTTTTTAAACCCTTATTCACCCCCCCCCCCCCCTCTAAGGGCGCCTACCGATCCAACATTTGCTTGTGATACACACATTCATGCTAGAATGTTACGTTAGGAAAATTATATTGATTGTCTCATTGCATAACGCACACCACATGTGTTTTATTTTTACTCGCGCGCAATTATCGTGTAAGTGCTTGATGTATGTGTTTAGAAATTTGATTGTTAGTTGAGGATTGTGTGGCTGAACAGGACGTGACCCGTGCGGTGCTACTAGTAGAGAGCTCACGCAGCATAAAAATTCATGTAGAATAGATTTAATTACAAAGTTATAGTTTTATTTACTTCATTTGTGTAATTACTTAATACTCTACTCAAACGGTGAATTTGGTGAATCTAGCGGTAGCTCTAGGTCGAGTGTAGAAGAGCTGTTAGCCTCTTGTTGTTTGAGTTGGAAGGAGAGGAGACCTCGCTCGGTGGTTAAGAACTTGCCCCAAGCTATTTTCAAAACGAGTGCGTTGAATGATCTTGTTGGGAGCATGACGTAGGCCATCATTTGATCCGGTTGAGTTTTGATTTCCCAACCTGACGTCTTCCTTTGCTAGCCTCGTTGAGCCTTGCCTCTCTTATTTGTGAAACTCCACTAAACCTTCACCAAGGACACATATCCCAACCTAATACGCACTAGAGTCGAACTTTGGAATTCATACATATTTATGATGATTTTGCGTTGCAGAGAAATATTTTTGTGCTCGAAGAAAAAAAATGAGAATGAGTTAAAAATTTTGATTGATCCTAACTTATGTTTCTATGGATCTATAAAAAGAAGAGTAAAAGAACTCTAAAAAGAATCTAACCACAAGTGTGGTAGTCTCGCGCACACCATCGTGCTTAAATGAAGTCTGGGGGAGTATGCTTCAAGGTGAAGATGTTGAGGTTGAAATTTGTTATTTACCGGAGGATGAGTGTGTTTAACCTACGTTCTTCTACTTCATTACCCTACCCCAACCCAAGCCCTATGTCTAGCCTAAAAGACCTATTGATTCTTGATAAGATCATCTCATGCAGTGGAGAAGGTGCAAAAGGGCAAGCGTATGACCACCGACCTTGATGGATTTCTTGGAGGGCTCTTCCTTGAGATCCAATTTGAGCAACGCTCACCTCAGCAGTTCACGCTATTTTTCATAGGGCGCGACTGTTCGATTCACCAGTGATTCACCTCAGAGTAGTAGTATTTTGTATCTTACACTAGTTGAAGTTCTTAAAATATAGTCTTTGTTTTAAAATATTTTCTACTTTATTTTTACGCTCGTTAGTTCTTTACTTCCCATCATGTTTTGCCTGCACAGTTGCTTCTTTAACATCAATTTTTCTATCATGGGATTGAGTGTTTGCCCGAGACGTGCAAACGAGTAAGTCTGGGGGAGTGATGAGTCCCATTTATATACACATTTATGGACTCATCTGGCCCATATTTCTAGTCAATGCACCACACTTTAGGCATGTTTACAATCATATTTGTTATTCCTTGCTAGGTGCACTCTTAGGCCCGTTTCGGTGTGCAATTGCGCTCCTTGTTATTGGGGGTAAGCACATGGTGCTCCCCAATCCTTTTCCTATGTTTATTTGGTGCTGGAGGTGTATTCCCAGCTGGTATGTCTTATGTGCAGGTGGCCGGATCGTCCTGTTTTCCCCCAAAATCTAGTCTGTGCATATCGCACGGTCGTGCGTTTCCTTGACGCACGGACGGAGCGATTGTGCGTCTGTATCTGGGCAGAAACCGGACAATCTGAGTTTAGTCGTGCGTTTTACGCACGGGCGGATTTGCCCGTGCGCGAGTAAAACGCACGGGCGGCGCAGCGTCTCCCTCAAGTCAGATTTATCATTTAATAACGCACGGTTCACGCACGGTCGTGCGTTCAACCGTGCGTGACCATTTTTCTACCTGTTTAGTATAAAATGCAGGTTACGCCGCAGTCAACGGGGGAGCTCTTAAGGGGAGCGGGAAATCAGGTCCTCCCCGCTGTTTCTGAGGTCTGAAGGCTTCTCCTTCACCTCCACCACCAAGGAGACCATATTCCGGCAATTTCCACCACCATTCTTCCATTCGGGAGCGTTAGCAAGCATTCTCCATCAAATGTTCAAGCATTCCTCGCGTGGGAAGCCATAGAAGTGATGTAGGTCTTTGGAGCAGTGACAACCTCCATCGAGTCCGCACACCATCTGAGGCCGAGCCCGGAGAGAGCCCGACAACCTCTCATTCCGGCCGAGAACCCAAGATGCGGTGACATATTCCTATTGGTCCTCTCTAAACTTGATGCTTGTACTTTCTTTGTGTTGTTGTAATGAACTATTGCTTAGCTTAATGTCATAGATCTTTTATGATGTTCATGTGCAATGATGCGGTGGTGTGAGAGTAGCATTTTCGTTGTTGTGATTTTCTGAGTTCGTTGTGGGTGAAGCCCTAACAATTGTTAGTGGTGATGCTTGGAGAAGAGGTGTGTGCGACCCTCACCCGTCACAGTTACTTTCCGTCCACGCGCCTCCCGAAGCACGGCATCGCGGCCGTTGCATCCATCCCGCCTTGCGAAGCGGAGTTTTGACCCGCATCTCTCTTTTCTGCATTAGCTTAGGAACCAAATCACAAAGCTCTTGTTTTTTACTTTATTTGCTCGTATAACGATCAATTCACCACGCGTTTCGTTCACCAGAACCTGCATTCCTTGAGAGACGATATTCGGGGAAGCTATTCCCAATTTTATTACTGGACAGCGACCGGTGCACTTGCCGAATACGCATCAGTGGCACCGGCACTCTAGCTCTATTTGTCTCTAGGAATTCGGGGTAGGTGGTCGTTGCATGACCTTCCTCATCATGGAAGTCACAGTACGGCAACGCCGTCTCTCCCCTCTCGGCCTCTGCCCCCCCCCCCCCCCCATTTCCTCTTCTCCTCCCCGCTCCTGCTTCCACTCCTTCTCTCCTTCCTCTTCCTCCTCCTCCTCCTCTTCCTCGTCTGATCGCCATAGCCTGCTGAGGCGGGGGAGGCATCTGCCTCAGACACTGCCAACATCCTAACTGTCCTTGCCCTCCATAGAAGTTACCCCCTCCCGGGGCGTAGCCTCTTCCCTGACCTTGCATCCCCCCGCCATGTTGCCTCCATCCCCCTCCGGGGCTCGGGGCTCTTCCCTTCTTCGCACCTCTTGCTGCTTGACCTCCGGCTCAGTGAGCTTTGCTAGCCTCTTGGTGAGATCCGGATTGGCCTCCTCACTCTCGACCTCCTCCGCCACCCTCTCCATCAACTCCTCGTAGGAGACGGGGGCTTTCCTCTTCAAATCCATCTTGAAGAAACTCTCCTTCAGCCCCAACGTGAAGGCGAGCTGAAGAGCAAACCCAGGCATCTCCTGGGTGAGCAGAACTTCCTCCTGAAACCGATCTGCGTAATGAGCCAACGACTCCTTGGGCTCCTGCTTCACCTTGAAGAGGGACTCGACGTCCTTCTTCCTCTTCTTCGAAGTTGAAAATCTCAATAAGAAACTTCAACGCAAATCCTCGAATGCATAGATCGATCCGACGGGAAGTTGGTGGAACCACTCCCGAGCTTTCTCCTTCAGGGTGACGGCGAAAAGCCGACACTTGAAGGCGTCCGACATCGGCCTGATAGAAATCGAGTCCTCGAACGACTGCAGGTGCTGGACCTGATCGTCCCGACCATGGTAGTAGACCCTGTCCCACTCACCGAACCCTTCCGGAATGGGTTCGGAAAGCGCCAACTTGCAGAACGGACTTCCCCTACCTGCTGCCTTCTCCTGCTCCACTCGCCCCCCAAGCTCCCTCACCTGGCTTGAGCTTGCTGGGGCACTGCCCGCGAGAGCCACCATCGACAGGGCCACCTCTACGGATGTCACGCCCGCTAGGGCCGCGCTCGCCTGCGCCGCACCCGCTTGTGCCGCACTCGCCTGTGCCGCACTTGACTACGCCGTGCTCGCTGGCGCCGAGGTCGCCGGACTGACGAATAACACTCGCCCCTCCAGGTCCGGCACTGACCCTCCAGCCACCTCCTTTCCAGCCCTTCCTCCTGGGGCTCCGTCGCCAACCACTACCGGAGGTTGGGACGCTTGAGCCACTGGGGTCGCGAACTCGCTACATAGCGCTGCGACCGCGAACCCGAGGGTGTCGAGGACTTCCCACCTGAAGTCTGAGAACATCTTCTGCACTGCCGCCGGGGGCGACCCGCAGAGCTCCTTGCCTTGCTCTTCATCTCCTGCCATGTTCCTTTCTCGGAATCTTCCTGGACCAGCCGCGCTCCACGCTCACCGCACCAAAATGTTGAAACAGATTTCTCGATCTCTTGTGAAGCTCAGGCCCTCAACAAGTTGAGGGGAAGCTAGCCCTTACTAGTCCCTCGAAAAGAGCAGACCGGAAACTTGGAAACGAACTAAGACCTTAGTCGCAGCGAGGAGGTCCCACCACAAACCCGGAAGATCGTTGAGCGCTTCCCCTCCTAAGCCAAAGCTGAGACTTGGGCACCTTGGAGAGCTAGAAAGCTAAACCAAAGTAACCAAGGAAGAAGAAGAAGCCCAGAGAACTGAGATTGGAATCCTCTCCCGAGGTGCCCTTTGAGGTCTATTTATAGTTTTTTGCTCATGCTCTGTCAATAGCGGAATTACGCTTTTTGGTTTCTACTAAATGCACCCCAATTTGGCCTGATAACAGCCAAACTCCGCTGTTTGGAGAGGCTACCTGCAGACCACCAGGGGTAGAGGAGTCAATCAACCTCTTTAGTCCATGGACGAGTGGTTTATGAGAGCCCCACTCGCGAGAGCTCCCGCGAGTCTACTCGCGAGCAGGGTTCGCGAAACTCCTCATAGGCGAGCATTCTGTGAAGGCCTTGTTCGCGCCTCTTCGGGCGACGGCCAACGTGGACAGGTCTCGCATGCCTTCCGGCGAGCTTTCCCCGGCCCTGTGTAAACCTGCTGAACTGGCTGGTCGACGGAGTTCGCCGAGCTGAGGAGATAATTCGTCGAACGGAGAGGTCCATTCGTCGAACGGAGAACTAATTTCGTCGAACGGAGAATTGATTTCGTCGAATGCTGAACTGAGTTCGTCGAACGTTGAAATGAGTTCGTCGATCTCAACAGATGCTCGACGTTCATCGAGCGCAGGACGGATCTCGTCGAACCCTAAGACTTGGAAGAAATCTGACTCATTTGCCTTCTTGCGAGCAGCCGACGAGTACCCGACTCGCTCGCCTTCTTGCGAGTTGACCTTGAGGCTCGGGCTCGCATGGACACGACTCGCGCGCCTTCCCGCGAGTGACCCTTGAAGCTCTGGTTCGCCTTTTTGCTACCACCTCCGCTTGTCGAATCTGAGACCCCTTTTGGGCGAGCGGCCTATGAAGACCCCGCTCGCGCTCCTACCATAGATATCCACCGATGTCGGGTCTTGTGCTTCCTCCTACGAGTTCTCCCGCTGAGAAAGCGCCGAGAGTCGCTCAGACAATTGCTTTTCCCATTGGGTCCGCTGGGACGGGACAGGGATAGCCGCTGAGAGACGCTCGTCGGGGCTGAAGCATGACGTTCGTCGAACTGAGAAGCAAATTCGTCGAACGGATTTCGTCGAACGGAGAACAGAATTCTTCGAAATCAGGACAGCTTTCGTCGAACTCCGGAGCAGACCGCAAGGATCTGGCTCGCCCACCTTCCTCGCGATCGGTTGGCGAGCGCTCGGCTCGCCCGCCTTCATGTGGGCTCGCCAATATGATGTGCGACGTTCATCGAACTGAGAAGCAAGTTCGTCGAACATCAAAACTTGGAAAGGATCTGGTTTGCCTAGAACATCACTGTAAGCGAGCCGCGGGAACCTGGCTCGCCCCTCTCCCTCGCCAGCGGTCGGCAGGTGGCTAGCTCTCCTTCCTATGAGCGACCATTGAGATTTTGGCTTGCCTTCCACATTACTCTCGCTTGTTGGTTACTCCTTAGTCTTCGTTCACCTCTAGGCGAATATCGGGGTTGTATAGTTCTGTTGTGGAGTGTGAGCACAAGAAAGCTCCCTTTGGATGCCATGCTTCCTGCAGAAGTTAAAGAACTCCTTGGAGGTGAACTCCCCTCCATTGTCTGTTCTGAACTTCTTCACCCGCAGGTTTAGCCGACCTTCCACCAGCTCCTTGAACTCCACAAACTTCTCGAACGCCTCTGACTTCTCCTTCAGAAAATATACCCAAGTATATCTGGTGAAGTCATCAACCAAAATCAGCATATACCTACTACCTCCAAGACTGGCAGTGTTGGTAGGTCCGAACAGATCACCATGGATGCACTCCAATGGTCTTTTACATCTGCTTTGTGATTTGTCAAATGGAAAGCGCTGAGCTTTACAAAACTGACAACCTGCACAAACATGACCATCCCCGAAAGATGACAAGCTAGGCGGACCTTTCACCAGGCCTCTTCCCGCCATAGCTTTCAGCTTATCCATTCCAACATGACCAAGCCTTTCGTGCCAGATAGCAGCGCTGTCGTTAGCCCTCATCTTATCAACATAAGAATTTGTTGAAAGAACAAACAAATCCTTCACCCCTCTCCCAACATGAGTGACCTCAGCTTTCACTGCTGAAACGTTTCGGAGAAATTTCACTTATGTTGGACCAAACAGAACTTGATAGCCAGCATCCACCGCATTGGTCACCGAGAAGAGGTTCTTCTTCATCCCAGGAACATGATAGACACTCTTCAACGTAAGAGTGCCTCTATCATCGTTCAATGAAACCACACCCTCCTTCTCAATTGCATGAACAGTATCATCAGCCGTAATGATAGCGTCATTACCTGTATATGTCTGCAACGAGGAGAACTTTGACTCATCCCCAGTGAGGTGATGACCACACCCAGAGTCAACTATCCAATCATCCTGATAGTTGATGGAAGTCATGGCCCGATCACACGTGCCCGTCATGAATGCACCTCCACCACCCCAACTACCTTCAGAATTGGAACCAGCCTCCTCCTTTCCTGCAGCATGCCCTGGCTGAAGATTCACCTTGCAGTCCCTTTTGAAATGACCAACCTTGTTGCACCTGAAGCATCTTGGTCCTTCCTGCTTCTTCCCATCACGCTTAGGAGCATAGCTCCTCTCCTGCTGATATGAAGTAGACAGACCATCATCTCTAGATGTCTTCTTCTTCGTATCTCATCTCTTCTTCTTGCTAGAGAAGAAAACCTCGCCTTCTCCCCCGGAGACAGACCTCCGAGCCATTTGCTTAGCCAAACTTTCCTGCGAAGCAAGTAAGTTTTCCAGCTCCAGCAACGAAGGCTAATTGGCCCAGCCTTGAACAGAAGTCACAAAGGCCACATACTCCCTCCGCAAGCCGCGGATTATGTGCCTCTTCAGCTTAGCTTCTGAGATAGGCTCATCCGGGTCCAAAGTCGATATCTCTGCGCAGAGGTTCTTCATCTTCAAGAAGAACGTTGAGATAGACAAATCTCCCTAAGTTGCTTTCGCCAACTCATTCTCCAAGAACTGTTGCCTCGCTACATTCTTCTTATTGAACAAGCCATCCAAGGCTGTCCAAATCTCAGCAACAGATCTACATCCAATGATGTGATCAAACAACTCCAGAATGATAGCTCTCTTGAGAGTGAACTCCGCCTTAGCATTCGTTCTTCTCAAAGACTTCACGAGCTCAGCATTCCCTTCAGCAGGAACAACAACTTGTCTTGCTTCTCCTCCTACTACCTCCCACAAATCTTCGCCAAGAAGATAGCTCTCCATGCAAGACTTCCACTTCTTGTAGTTAGTCTGCATAAGGAGCTCAATACCGAGACCTCTAGCATATCCTCCTTCCATTGTTATTCCACTGATTGCTAACCACTTGAGAAACCCGAGAGAAGTATCAGCAATTTCAGCTTCGCAACCTCAGCAACCTTGCTCTGATACCATGTTGAAAAACTTGAGGTCCGGAGATGAAGTGAAAAATATGCGGAACACACTTCACAAAACCTTTCACAAGTGTAGCACAACAGTGACAATGAGAAGAACGAATAGTACTATGGTATTGACTATCTCTTTACAATGTGAGGTATTGACTATCTCTCCTCCATGATTCATAAGAATCACGGAGGAGAGAAGCACAAAACACAAGTGTAAAACAAACTTCAAGAGCGGTCTCTGCGGTCTCCAATCTTTAGACCGCCCAACTCAAATCCACTTCCACTTCAAAAATTTAACAAGGAGATCTTCAATCCCCGAAGGAGATCTTCAAGCGCTGGAGGAGAATTCCAGAGAAATCTTCAAAGGAGCTCTCTTGGGTGCGGAAGGCCCAGTCCCTTGAAATGAAGGCTCGGGGCTCATTTTATAGCTTTGGCCGGGGGTAGCCGGTAATTTTGCCATCGTAACCACCGTAACCACCTGACGGGCGAATCACGCTGGTCGATTTGGAGCACGTGGATCGCCATTTTTCTTAAATGACCATCTCGCCCATCGGGTAGTTCGGGCGGTTCGGGCAGCTTCGTTGAAGGTAAAAAAGGTGACAAGCGAGTCCTGCAATCTGAGAAATTAAGAAATGTTAACTGCGCGCGCGTTTAGAATTTGGGAACGTTCTGAGCGCGTTCAGAACGTGGAGACGTTCTGAGAGAGTGCGGGGAAGCCTTCTGAGCGCGCGGGGAAGCCTTCGGAGCGCACAACGAACTCAGGTGTGTTCTGAGCGCGCAGCAAACTTTGGAGCGTTCTGAGCAAACAGAGAGGCATTCTGAGCGCGCAACGAGCGCGGGAGCGCTCTAAGGGCGTAACGAATGTGAGAGCGGTCTGAGCGAACGGAGAGGCGTTCTGAGCGTGCAACGAGCGCGGGAGCGCTCTGACAGCGCAACGAACACGAGAGCGTTCTGAGCGAACGGAGAGGCGTTCTGAGCGTGTAACGAGCGCGAGAGCGCTCTGAGCGCGCAACGAACACGAGAGCGTTCTGAGCGAACGGAGAGGCGTTCTGAGCGTGTAACGAGCGCGAGAGCGCTCTGAGCGCGCAACGAACACGAGAGCGTTCTGAGCGAACAGAGAGGCGTTCTGAGCGCGCAACGAGCGCGGGATCGCTCTGAGCGTGCAACGAACACCAGAGCGTTTTGAGTGAACGGAAAGGCGTTCTGAGCGCGCAACGAGCGCGGGAGCATCTTACGACGAACGGGGAAATGAGATGTCGCGCCACAAAGGGGGAACTGGGTTCCGGCGGGGCGCTCCGCAGGACCCCCTGCAGGAGAGGAGGCGGTCTGGCCGCATCCGCACGGGGTGTGGCCGCACCTCAAGGGGGGGCGGCTCGGTCGCACCCCTAGATGGGTGCGGCGGCTTGGGCGCACCCCAGGAGGGGTGCGGCCTGGACGCACCCCCATGGAGGATGCGGCCTGGGCGCACCCCTAGAGGTGTGTGGCGGCTTGGCCACACCCCAGGAGGGGTGCGGCGAGGCCGCACCCTAGGAGGGATGGTTCGGCGCTACCGCGCGGTGCGCCGCGCGGTATTGCCACGCGCGTCTCGGCGATAGCGCACCGGTTATCGCGCGCGGTAGTGGGTGCGGTTCCGCGCGGCATTGCCGCGCACGATGCTGGCACGCACGGTTGAGTGCGGCCCTGCAACGCGTTCTGCGTGCGTCTTTGCACGTGCGGTTAGCTGTGGAGATGGTGGGTTTGACCCACTTTCCCACTCATCCCTCATCACCTTAGTGGTGGAGTAGGGTTTGTGAGTAACAGCTACCCGGCTTGGGACATATAGATGAGAGCCCATGATATGAGTGTCTATCAATTATATATATTATAATATATACATAAATTATAATATATTATATATTATAATTTTTTAAAATACATATATTTTAAAAAATTTAAAAGTAAAATACCTAATTTAATATTTTTAAAGTTTCTAAAAAAATGGCAAAAAGGAAAAAAATTAAACAAAACTGGGTGCGTGTCGGGGGCGGGCGGAGCCCGTCGGTGGCGGGCGGGGAACTGTCGTGCGGGGCACGGGGGGGGGGGGGGGGGGGGGGGGGGGGGGGGGGGGGGCCCGTGCACTGTCGCGCGGGGCAGTAGGGGCGGAGCCCCGTGTCGAGCACTCGTGTGTGTGTGTATGGTCAACTATGTTACTATTAAATTGATATTTATTTTAGAGTGGTGATATGACAAACCTACTTTGGCTAATAATAACTCAAGGTTAATGACAGACCGAGAATGTTAATGTCTGACCGAGACTTTAATGTCAAACCAAATTGGCGGCGACGACGACGGCGTGGGTGGCGGCGACGATGGCGTTGGCGGAGGCGACGATGGTATTGGAGTTGGCGACGATGGCGTTGGAGTTGGCGGCAACGGCGATGGCGGCAGCAACGTTGACATTGGCGGCGCCGACGATGGCATGGACGGAGGCGACGATGGCGTTGACGGAGGCGACGATGGCGTTGGAGTTGGCGGCGACGATGATGGGGTCGGCGGCGGCGACGATGATGGCGTCGGCGGCGGCGACGATGATGGCGTCGGCGGCGGCAACGGTGGCAATGGCGGCGGTGGTATTGGTGGCGGCGATGGCGGCGGCGGGGTTGGCTTCGCTGGTGGCTGCTAAGGCGGTACAGCGAGCGGGAGCACGTATTTGGTCCAGCGGTCAAATGACTTATCAAGACAATTGAAGGCCTCCAGGATAAGGGTGATGCGGCGGTCCCGGAGAATCGACATGAAATCAGCAGCGATCGGAGGAACAAATCCTCGTATACCAGTTGTTATGTTCCTTTTTGGAACGAGGTGACGATGGAATGCGAGTAGACTTGGAATCTCTGTTGAGCAGAAAAATAACTCGAAAAGCTCGCAAAAGACAGAATATTCCATCGGTTCGAGCAGGAGAAATAATCGGGCTGCCCTTAGTGGAAATGAGAAGAAAAAATAAATAAATTTTCAAATCCTTGATTTGCAAATAGCCAAAAACGATCTGCAACATATTTTACTTTAGTATGATTGTTCATATTTAATAAATTTGTAATAAGAATTTCTAAAATAAAAGAATACAAGGCGGTCTGGGCATCGGTAAAAGAGAAGAAAGGGAGAACATTTCCCTTTGACATTTACTCCTCAAAAAACAACAAAAACAGAGAGATCGTCAGTGGATGAGGTAAGTAATAAGGAGGGCAGCGATCATGAGCAGATATGCGAGCCCTTGGTCAATGGCCGTGCCGTCGTTGCTCATCGGCGGATCCGCTGCCGGAGCTTGCCCTGTGTACTGTCCATGAGAGACCTGTATCGTCCCTGACGTCAAGATCGCGAGGAAGACAAGAGCGCAAACTCCGATGCAATTCATCGTCAAATTTCCGCCTATTTTTTGCTCGAATTTGTCGTCTCCGGCGGCGCAAAAGAGAGAGCTTTGAAGAGGAACTGAAGAGAAGAAGAAGAAGAATGGGGTGAAGGAGATGAGAGACTCTGTTCCGCTGTTTTATAAGGTTTTGGAATTCCAAGGTCCGCAAGAAAGGAACTTCGTCTTCCTCGCGATGACGCGCTGACGCGTTGAATTGTTCTGTTTTGATTTATTTTTTCTGGGTGTCCTTTCTATTTCGAAATAAATAATAATTATTAATTGAATAATATTTTGTGACAGGTTGGATTCCGTCAACCCAGCTAAACCCCACCTCTTAAGAAATAAGGCAAATACATTACGGGTCCGTTCGTTTGGATGGAATTAGCTTTTTGGAATTGGCTTTGGCGATTAGAAATCCAATTCAAGTGTTCGGCGCAACGAAATTTACGAGGATATTGACTTTTATATAAAAACCCATGACTGTGACTTTAAACTAAAAAATCAAATCGCCAATTCTTACCGCCCATAGGTTTTCCGCATAATCAAATGTTTACACTAGAGTTTTTCGACCTATGCGCGAGTTTTTCGCTCAAGCGTGCGTTTTCCTGCAGGGTGTGTTTTTCAGTCGAGCACGAATTTTTCGGTCGAGCGCGTGCTTTTCGACCGGAAGTTCATTTTTCTCCCAGGCGAGTGTTTTTCGACCGGGAGCGCGACTTTTCGCTCGAGCGCGTGTTTTCAGCCGGACGCGTATTTTTCTCCCGGGCGGGCGTTTTTTCGGCCGACCGTGTGTTTTTCGGCCTGTCAGGCATTTTTCGCTCAGGCGCGCGTTTATTTCGCCTGGGTGCATTTTATTTCCCCCGGGCACGTTTATTTCCGCCGGGCGCGATTTTTTTTCCCAGGCGCAATTTTTTCGCCTAGGGCGCGATTTTTCTCCCGGGCGCGATTTTTTCGTCTGTCGCGCATTTTTCGCTGTGGCGCGTTTATTTCGACGGGGCGCGTTTTATTTCTCCCGGGCACGTTTATTTCGGTCGGGCGCGATTTTTTTCCCAGGCACGATTTTTTCGCCCGGGTGCGATTTTTTCGCCTAGGGCGTGATTTTTTCACTCGGGCGCAATTTTTCGCCCGGGCGCGATTTTTTCGCCCGGGCGCGATTTTTTCGCCCGGGCGCGATTTTTTCGCCCGGGAGTGATTTTTTCGTCTGGGGCGCAATTTTTCGCCCGGGCGCGATTTTTTCGTCCAGACGCGTTTATTTCACCCGAGCGCATATTTTCGCCCGGGCGCGATTTTTTCGCCCGGGCGCGTTTATTTCGCCCGGGCGCATTTTATTTCTCCCGGGCGCGTTTATTTCGGCCGGACGCGATTTTTTCGCCGGGCGCAATTTTTTCGCCGGACGCAATTTTTTCGCCCGGGCGCGATTTTTTCGCCGGAGCGCATATTTTCGCCCGGGCACGATTTTTTCGCCCGGCCGCATTTATTTCGCCCGGGCGCAATTTTTTCGCCCGGGCGTATTTATTTCACCCGGGCGCGTTTTATTTCGCTCGGGCGTGTTTTATTTCTCCCGGGCGCGTTTATTTCGGCCGGACGTGATTTTTTTGCCCAGGCGCGGTTTTTTCGCCCGGGCGCGATTTTTTCGCCCTAGTGCATTTATTTCGGCTGGGCTCAATTTTTTCGCCCGTACGCGATTTTTTCGCCGGCCGCGATTTTTTCGCCCTGGCGTGATATTTTAGCCTGGGCGCGAATTTTTTGCCCGGGCACGCGCTTTTCGCCCGGGCGCGCGCTTTTAAAAATATGAATTTTAAAAATTTCAATTCTAGAAAGCTAATTCCATCGTGCAGTCGGACAACTTACAGATAGCAATTCCAATTATGTTCACTGAATTTCATCCTGCAACCGAACAACAGAATCAGTTTTATGCACAAAACCAATTCCTGCAGATATTTGTTTTCCGGCCAAAGCCAATTCTAAAAAGACATTACCTTCGCGCCGAACAGACCCTACTGGATTTCCACGTACAAAAAGTTAAATAAATAAAATAAAACCATTTGAATACCGTTTATACCGAGTCTTGGAATTGTATTCCATCACGCATTTTCAGCCCGAGGCCGGCCTCGTGCTCAGTTTCTGATGTTGGTTGGTCTTTTGAAGTTTCTTCAATGTTCTATTCTTATGATGTCGCTATTTGGAAGGTGGTTGATTTTGCAGTGTTGAGAAATTTTTTTGTAACAAAATGATATTTTTGAGTTTTTTTGTAAAGCACTAAGCCCTCCAACTTTTAAAAAAGATAATAAGAGCTTCTTTTATTATTATACTTCTTTTCTCAGAGCACATCCCCCCCCCCCCCCCCCCCCCCCCCCCCCGCACTTTTCCTACCCTACCGGTGCTATCTCTGACAGCTATAATTAATACAGCTATAATTAATTCTCGTTCATAAGTGTCAGGCCATTAAGTTGGTGTTTAGGCTTTGTTGCGGGTCGCTCGGGTGCTCTGGTAGACCGGTCCAATTGAACCACCTTGGCTCGGAAGCGAACCGAGCGCGCAAACAGTCAATGAAAGAAGTTAGTACATGACAAGAGGAATTTTAACGTGGAAAACACGGAAAGGGTGAAAATGCCACCCGGTCGGGGCTGTGCTGAACAAACTCCACTATCTTCTGGCTTATTACAGTTTGAAATTAAGAACTCGAGCGCGGCAGGCCACTGCTCGTTACAATGGTAGAGAGAGAGAACTACGAGGCTGACATGCCACCTCTCGAAAAGATGAACGCTTCTTCTTCTGAGAACAAATTTGAGAACAAAAGTGAGATAACTAATTCGCCTTTCTGGGTCCGAAGGATTCCCAATTGCTTAAGAAGATTGTCTTCTGAAGCGGAGCAAATCTTTAAGCACTCGAAGATCTTCGAAGCCAAGGTGTCTTGAATTGAAAGCCCTGAGCTCCTTTTATAGCCTTGGGCAGGGGTAGCCCGGTAATTTTGTCATTGTAACCACCGTAATCACCTGACGGACGAATCACGCTGGTCGATTTGAAGCACACGCATCGCCATTTTTCATAAATGATCATTTCGCCCTTCGGACAGTTCGGGCAAATTGGGCGGTTCGGGCAGCTTCATTGAAGGTGATGAAGGCGACGAACGAGACCTGCAATCTGAGAAATTAAGAAAGGCTAACTGCGCACGTGTAGGGAATGCGAAAGTGTTCTGAGCGCGCACCGAACACAGGAGCGTTCTGAGCGCGCACCGAACACGGGAGCGTTCTGAGCGCGCAATGAACACGGGAGCGTTTTGAGCGCGCAATGAACACGGGAGCATTTTGAGCGCGCAATGAACATGGGAGCATTCCGAGCACGCAACGAACACGAAAGCGTTCCGAGCGCGCAACGAACACGGGAGCGTTCCGAGGGTGCAACGAACACGGGTGCGTTCCGAGCACGCAACGAACACGGGAGCGTTCCGAGCGCGCAACGAACACGGGAGCGTTCGAGCGTTCCGAGCGCACAACGAACACGGGAGCGTTCCGAGCGCGCAACGAACACGGGAGCGTTCCGAGCGCGCAACGAACACGGGAGCGTTCCGAGCGCGCAACGAACACGGGAGCGTTCCGAGCGCGCAACGAACACTGGAGCGTTCTGAGCGCACAACGAACACGTGAGCGGTCTGAGCGCGCAACGAACACGCGAGCATTCTAAGCGAATGGTGTAAGACCCTATTTTTCCTACAAAACTGGGTCTATGCCCAGAACCGCCGCTTTGCGATGACACCAACACTCGAGAAGGTCGCCACTACACAACACCGATCTTGCCGGCCATAATGATCATAGAAGAAGAAAAGTGCAGTTGAACCAATATAAGTTTAAGTCCACATCACATAATATCAAAAGAAAGATGTCCACAGATAATAACTGAAATAAGAGGTAACAATAAAAAAGGCACATGCCCAGTACATCATGTCCTCACTACAAGATCACTCGCGGAAGCAAATTACTGACAAACACTCACAGATCCTGAAACTGGTGCTCCTGTGCTAGACTAGCCCGCCTCCATCTGCACCAGCCTCTGGTGGTGCGACGTCTCCTCTATCCCCTAAAATAATATGGTCCTCCGACCGTTAGTCAAAAAGACTAAGCCTCGTTTCCCATCACCCATCACCCAGTGGCTCCTAGGCACCGTGGGTGAGGGATGAAGCGGAGGGCATCGAGGGGTATATCAAAGCAGATGACATGGCCTAGCTACAGGAATATCTATGTTGAAACAAGAGAACTGGTCTCGACGTTCGAAAGGATGCAGCTAACCCTTACTTGACCCGAGCTAGAACCCCTGACTAGTTGCTAAGAACTGGAAGATCCTACCCTTGAAGAACACCCGAGTCCACAAACGAATCCCTTAAGCTGCAGCGCGGAGGTCCCACCACACACCCGGAAGCTCACAAGGAACTTCCCCTCCCAAGCCAATGCTGAGCCTGGGCACCTTGGAGGGCACTAAGGACCACCTCACTGTCATCCTTCACTGACAGGGGGAGGGGGTAGTGCTTGCTCATAAGACACACACGAGGAGAGGGGTGGAGACCAACCCTTCCCAAGGTGCCCATGGGGGTCTATATATAGACTTCCCAAAATTGGGCTGCGGATAGCCAAAATTATGCTATCCACAGCTCAACCACGAACCTGGACGATCAAAACAATAGGGGGCGAGTGAAGGACGAGATGTCCACTCCCCCCTTGCCGGGGGTCGAATGAGTGGACCAAGGTCCACCGCCCTGGCTGGGCGAGTGGACCTCACGGTCCACTCCACCCTTCGGGCGAGTGGACCCTTGGTCAACTCGACCAACTGCATGGGGCGAGTGGACCACGGGTCCACTCGCCCCCCACTCGGGGGAGTGGACCAATGGTCCACTCGCCCGGGGCCTTGGGCGAGTGGACCCAAGGTCCACTCGACCAAGGAGATCTGCCCCCCCCCCCCCGGGCCTTCTCTTTTTGGTCTTTGACGACCTCCGATGGTTCGATCCGCCGCACCCCCTATCTGCGCTAGGCCACATCGGCTCGGCAAATATGAGGGTTGTACACAATCCCCGCTCTTTTCGAGCTTATTTCAAGCTTGGAAAGAAAGTCCAACCCACCTATTTGACGAGTCAAGTGGGGTCTTGGGGGAATCTACTGAGGGCCCCGCTGGGCGGCTATAAAAAGCCCCCAAAGGGGGAGGTGTGGAGAGCACCATCCCTGAGGGCTCCCCCTTCCCCCTTCCTTCGAGTAGGATGGACCAGCTTAGGGAGGAGGTCCAGCTTGCGTCCGGAGGCATGACAACGCCGATCGCAGACCACCTAGGTTGGGTGGAGGCTACCGTACGTACCATGAGTGAGGAGGTTGCTTCAGCGAAGGAATGCATTGGATCTATGCAAGGGGTGACGTCCTACACCCGGGATCAAGGCTTCTGGAAATGGACGCCGCGCTGATCGGCTTTTATTCGCGAGCTTTTATTTGCTATGTAATAATAAGGATTAGCTTCGCGTGGTGGTTCAGTCCACCTTGCGACTGAATGCTTTTACCTTGCTCTGCTTTTGCTATTGTGTTTCGTTGCTTTCGTTAATTCGTGCTTCACAGGTCGTTGTGTATTTGATAATTAAATGCTAGGGTAAGCGACACGATATCGGGGTAGTCTATCAGAGGATGAGGGGCAGAGGACTTAGATGGGTGTCTTCTGGGTGAGGTAGAGGAGAGGGGTCAGGGGGAAACATGGGCGAATGGACCTCGAGGTCCACACCCCTGTACCAAGCGAGCGGACCATAGGGTCCACCCACCTCTGCCGAGCAAGTGGTCTATGAGGGCCACTGCCATGCACCGGGAGAGTGGACATCATGGTCCACTCGCCCGTGCCCCGGGCGAGTTGACCGCGTGGCCCACTCGCCTTTGCCCCGGGCGAGTGGACCCCGTGGTCCACTCCCCCACTTTTAATCCCCCCTATAAATACCCCCCTCCCCTCTTCTTCCCCTTCGTCGTCACACTTGCCCCCCTCTCTTGCTTTGCATTCCCCTTGGGGCCGGCTCTATTACTTCATCCTTGTCCTGCGAGATGGCCCCCAACCGCCCTCCTGTCACTAGAAATGGCCGGGAGGAAAGCGCGACTTATTTTTCCGAACACTCCTTCCCTGAAGGGAAGGTCTCTAAAGAGGAGTACTTGGCATTCAAGAGCTCCTACCTTCCTGAAGGGTGGATTACTCGACGTCCATTGCCAGGTGAGGCCCTTAACTCTTTCTGTGTGGACTGGCTTGCCTTCCCGCTTGCCCACTTCGAGGCTGGTCTACGGCTTCCCCTATGACCTGAGGTGAAAGAGTTCCTGAACTACTTTGGCGTAGTCCTTGCTCAGGTTAACTCGAATGCGATCTTGATGTTAACGGCCTATGCCTGCTACCTGCGAGAGGAAAGGGTCGAGTTTGACCTAACCGTGTTCCGCAAAGTGTTTGTCTTCTGGGCGACCACTAACGGGGTATGTTTCCTGACCGACATGCATGCGAAGGTGTGCGAGACCTCCAACAAGGTCCATCACTGGAACGACACGTTCGTGTTCATTCAAGGTGACCTTAGTGACATCCTTTTCTCACCCGTCTAGAGGTCTGAGAAGGCCTACAAGGCCCCTCGCTTAGGTGAGGAGGCAGCCGTGTTTCATAGCTACCTTGAGGGTGCGAGCTTCGAGGTCGAGCACCTCCGGAGGAACATCAACCGGCTTACCTACGTTGAGCCTGGGACTGGTATCCTCTCCCTTCTGATGTCCCCTTTTTTCTTTTTTTTTTCTTTTCACTCATACCTATGGACACTTACCTTTATCTTGATTCGCACATGTGAGCGGACTCTTCCACGGCACCCCCCTCCATCGCAAGGGGGAGCTCTTCATCCGCCCGCTGGTTCGTCAAGGAGGCTACAGCTGCATGCGCCTTTGCCCCAATGGTCCCCGTGCCGAGGCAGCGGAGAGAGAAGGAGCAGGTGGTGGAGGAGGCTACGCCTTCCTCCCAGCCAAGAGGACCAACAATGCGGCGGGGGAAGGCTGTCCGCAGGGAGGACTCAGGGGTGACGCCTAGGGAGAAGGGGGAACCGAGTGATCCTAACGCGTTGGCCAACCATCCCAACTTTGGGATGAGGTTACGAACTGGGTCTCGAGCACCTCCTAGCAACCCTCCTGGATAGAGAGTGAATCTCTTGGGGATGCCACGTATAAGCTCTCCTTTGGCCTCTATGGCTGGCAGGACGCGACCTCGTTCAAGAAAAATTCCACTCGTGATCTTGCCTGCATGAGCTCACAAGCCCTACTTCGCGCAGGCGAACTCTCACATATGACTGCCAGCTGAGGTCTTAGTCTCTCGAAGAAGCTGAGGCAAGTCGATGCGTCGAGTCAGGCAGCAAAAGAGAAGGCTGCTGCCCTTACTGCATGCCTAGTCACCGCTGAGAGGATCTTGGAGCAGTCATCCGAGGCCTGGTGCGTGCCTGCCTAGGTGACCCTTCCCTTCTTCTTCACCTTTCCTTTCTTCAATGGCTGTAACCCCTTTACCTTTCCTACCTGCAGGGACCAGAGGCTGCTGACTCGCTCAGGATGCGATGCGAGGAGTCAGATCGAGAGGTGCATGACTTGATGGCTCAGCTTGCTGAAGCCCAGAGGCAGCTGCGGGAGGGTGAGAGAGGTGGATCCTCGCAGGCAGCGGCGTTCGTCCCACCTTCTCCTGCTAGGGCCGAGAGCTCCCGGAGGAAGATCATGACGAAGACGGCCGAGGTCTTGGTAAACTCCCTTCATAAGGCGGACGCTCTTCAGGACGATTGGAGGGGCTCTCTGTTGGACCTTAGTTTTGATTTGAGTTAGGATCCACCTTTAGTATTCAAGTTTATATCATAACATATCTTATAACTTAGATTAAATATCCTATTAAGTTAAAAGGCTGAAAATAATATATATATATAAATAATATACTAAGAAAAATATATATATATATATAATAATAGGCTGAAGAAAATAAGAGAAAATAATATAAGAGAAAATAATATAAGAGAAAATATTATAAGAGAAAATAATATAAGAGAAAATAATATAAGTTAAAATCAAAATAATATTAGTCAAACTGCATTCGACGAACGGCCATCGACATTCGTCGGACGACGCTCTGCGAATTACATTATAGCTGCGTTTGACGAAATATCAAGGAAGCAGCGGTCGACTGAATTCCAACCAGAATAGCGGTCGACGAATTCCAACCAGAACAGCGGTCGACGAATTCCAAACAGAACAGCGGTCGACGAATTCCAACCAGAACAGTGATCAACGAAAAGAGGAGCTCGACGAATTATTATAATATGTTTAGTTTGATTATTTAATCATTCCGTTCGAAGAATGAAATTAACAGGTCGACGAATCAAGATGAGATCGACGAAATATTGTCAGCAATATTATTATATTCTTATACAGCTCGACTAACATTATTATATATGCTTTTCTGAAATAGCCATTGCAGCAGTAATTAATACAACCGTTGCAGACATTAAATAATATAGCCGTTGCAGCAAAACCAAAGAAGGAATTTGCTCTGCTCGAGGATCTGGAAAATAAATGATATATTTATTATATTCCTTTCTAGTCGGCAAGAATTCAAATGAGCTGAAAATCTTCTCCAGAATAAATATACAGAGAAGAACAGAGCAAAGTAGCAGGAAGACAGACAGAATATATTTTACACCTTCTGTACAGGAAAGAGAGAAGAATAGGAAGAAGAGAAAAAGAAGAACAGAAGCAAAAAGAAGAACAGATCAATATATATATTATATCTTCTTTTTGCCTAACTCTTTCTTTGCAGATCATATACATCCTGAGACACCGATCACTATTACTTGCTCAGGATCATAACTGCAAGAAGAAGAAAAGAGGATTTGCAATCAAGAGAAGAAGCCTCCACAAGCTGTCATCTATTCTAAATCAGACAGGGGGAGCTTCCTTCAATATCATTGTAACATCCCAGTGCGCGCTAGGCCCCTATGATGAAAATATAGCTTACGTTTTGGTTGGGTTGCGTTTATGTTGCTGGGAGACTTGTAAATATACTCATTAAAGTTGTGCACATTGGTGTGCGAATAGCGGAAATTTATGAGGTTCGTGTGCTGATTATGGTGGGCTGATAACCTTTGCTACAAGGTGTGCTGATAGCAATTTTGGGTTTGATTATAAAAGGGCTTGTTTTGGGCAAGGGAGGATTCTGTTCGACGAAAGTCGAAGGACAGCTTCGTTCTACGATAGTCAAAGGGCCATTCCGTTCGACGAACGTCGAAGGGCAGCAGCGTTCGACGAAATATCGTCGAACACCGTTCAACGAATTATAATTATAATAGTCGGCGCTCGACAGATTAATATTAGCAGCGCCGCTCGACAAAATATCTTGCATAGCAGCCGCTCGACTAAAATATTGCATGTAGCCGATCGATGATCGACGAAAATTGAACCGTTCGACGAATTTACTGTTCCTGTTCGACGAAATCTGGGCATTTTTGTTCCCGTCGCCCGATAAAGCTTAAATGCTTATTTTTTATGATTATTTTGGGCTAACAGTGGAATTATTGTCCAATAAGGAGCTGACACTATGCTTAGGGGTTCCAAGGCATATTAATGCAAACCCTCTTCTCTGTTAACCCAAGGGCCGAGCCATTATTCTCTCTGGCTCATTTCTCTCCTTCTTCTTCATCTCCTTCCATCCCACCTGATGGTTTTAACCTACGGTTTTATCCATGGAGCTTTGAAGGAGCAAAGTTGGAGAGGCAGTTGGAGCTTGGCCGACCACCACCATGCTTCCATCAGGATGAGCTCCAACCATGGCCATAAGATCAGGTGACTTCCTCCCCTCTCCCTTGGTGCTAGCCTCTTAGATCACAATAGGAGAGATGAAGGCTCAAGAGAGCTTCTCGTGTTTGCTTTAATGGAGTTCCCTTAGGAAGACCAAGTCGAAACCTCAAAATTTAGGGCATCGTTCGCCGCGAGGTTTTCGGAATCATTTCTTCTCTCCAAGAGGAAGAGATGGGATTTGATTTGGGGCAAACCCATGGTCGTTGAGGGAGAATGAGGGGAATTGATTGTGTAGGATTTTAAAAGTGTAATGACCTAATTTTGTTTGGGGAAGATGATGAATAGTTCCCTATTAAGTAGAGGGGTGAATTTAATTATTAGGGAAAAGATGAGGTGTAAATTCCCTGTTAATAACCCTCTGTTAAATAGGGTTTTTAATTATGTATATGTGATAAGGATGTTATGATAACAGCCCCCTCCTTAAAGAAAGATTTAATTAACAGCATTTCACTTGGTAAACAAGGGGTGAATTTGTGCGCAGCTGGGTTCGAGCCAATTTTTAGGCTTGACCCCACTGGAATTAGACTTCGGGCTCAACAAGGAAGTTGTAGCCCTCGGAAAGAGCTTTCCAACGATAGGTTTCCCGTTCCCTGAAGTGACCTGTAGCTCTCTAAAGGTCCAGTCGAGTGGACTGTCCAGAAAGCTTGTTTGGGTCTATTGCGTGCTGTTTTTGCTGTCCAGGATTTCTGCAGCTGACTTTGGAGCAGATTTTAGGTAGGAGCCACTTGGATCTGGGTTTATGACTCAACATGAATGTTGTAGCCTTTGGTGATGGATTTCCAAAATGGGGTGGCACATAATTTGGGGTGGAGTAGAACTCCCAGAATCTCAGTTTTGTTAATCAGCGTCGTTGTAGTTTGAATTGCGGTAATATTTGGGGATATCTTTTATAATACTTGTCTGACGCTCTTAATAATTGGTAGAAATTGAATTGATGGTATTGTGCTGACCTTGGTTGAATTTCATGAGTTGTGGGAGGGTACTTGTTGTGATTTCGCCAACCGTAGTTCGTTCTCGCTTCGCTCTGGGAATAATAATTAGGAATGCCGACGTGGCTATTGTTTGGAGAGAATGACCATAACAAGCTAGCGGAACTACGGAAGCAACAGAGAAATCTATATTCTCCAATTTAATGAGGAATGAGTGCCCAGATTGACGTGTCAATTGGGCGGAGCATGGGCGAATGGCATGATGCTAGAATGAGGGATTGCGATGAATAATCGAATAAAGACTTTGACGACATGTTTATAATAATGCGCACATCGATCGATCATCCAGCGAAGAGTGTGGTTTGGTGACAACCTCTCAAATGCGATAAGTGTCTCATCGTGATAGAGTGAGCTGTAAATTGAGTACGAGAAGTGAATGTCGATGACATGTGAGATATGCTTGGAAATCACGAACGTTATATTAGGGGACTCTTGGCGCATGTTTGGAAGACGTGCTTCTATGAATGATCGCCTCGCTAGATAAACAACGGGATGATACGTATTGTTAGTAAACTCTCAAGAATGTGAATAGTTCAACTAGGTTGAACTTGTGGCGAACGGAGCCTACGGGCAGAACGCGTTAATATGATGGGTGCTAGAGAGCACAAGTTGTGAATGAGCCTACGGGCAGAACGAGTAAATATGATGGGTGCTTGCGAGCACCGGTTGTGAATGGGCCTACGGGCAGGACGTGACAGTATGAATGTGCAGGTTTTCACACATGGTGGTGTAGTGATCCTCGGTAGAGGATAGTTGGTGGCGGGTCTACGGGCTCGCCGATCGTCACACCGACGGGAGCTGGCAGTCAGACTCGGACTGGAAGGGCTCGTCTTCTTGGTGCTCATCTCCCAAAGCCCCCTTCCACTCCTGAAGACTCTGCAGAAATGCGAGCAGTTCGCAGGGCTCCGCTATGAACAAAGAGCGTTGAGGCGTACAGAGGCCTAGGACTGGTAGTGTGCATACCTTCCTAGTAGTGGCGAGGCCCGTGCCACTGCCACCGTCTGGCCACGACGGGGGGCGCCTGAGTGGTTAGCTACCCTCGAAAAGTGGGAACTAAAAGTCTGTGTCGACATAGCAAATGCGCTTGGAGAAGTCATCATATCATAATCATTGCACCGCATTCATATCATAATCATTGCACCACATTCATATCATAATCATCGCATTGCACAGGAATGGATACTCATCATATAAACTTGTATGGGCATCTTTATATGATGAGTTACCTTTTTTATGCAGACCCTTAACTTATAAGCTTGTATGGGCATCCTTATAAGTTAAGTTTAATTCAGCTCTTTAATACTCAGCTTATGTTGTTGTGCTTACACTTGCTGAGATAGTCACTGCTGCTATATATATAACTATGAACATGCTAGCTAGGAATATTGCAAGTACTTGGGTACTTATACAACCGACACATATGAACAATCCTTCCTGTCACCTGTCTTGTATACTATTGCTAATATTGCAGCTTCCTTTCAATTCTACCGCCCGGTGCCTTGGAGTCGCCGGGGGAGCGGATGTGAAGCCACTTAGTCTTTATGACTAACGGTTGCTGCGTCCCTCTTTTTAGGAGTGCGCCCTGGAGCCGCAGCGCACGGCGCAGGAGGAGGACAGTCAGGTCAGGGCGGCAGGGCCGGAGACAGCGATACCTACAGTACCGGCAGTGACAGACGTGAGTAGTAGTTTTGAGATGTAGCCCCTTTGGGCATCTTTTGCGATACTCTGATATATTTTGCAGGAGCTCGTGGAGCTACCTTTTTGTATAATTATGGACTCTACTTATGCGAATTTTATATATCTATATGTGGCTTCTTGTTTTAGTTTATTGATGGGTTGGCGCTGTTGAGTTGGTTTAGCCGGCGGGATAGGCGTCTTGTGGAGGTGGCTAGCCCGTGAGCTGGCGCTTCCGCAAGGCGGCTGTCCTGGGCATAGGACTCCCCTCGGCCGTGTTTTGTGTTCCGGGAGGGGGGCCTTACAAATGGTATCAGCTTGCAACGATCCTGAGATAAAGAAGTCCATTAGACCACTAGGCTACCCCAGCTAGCTAGATCAGTTTGAGGACAAACTGATGCAGCGGAAGCGGTGGTGTGCCCATGTGTAATTCGCTATAAGTATGTCCGCTTTTTCTTATAGAAAGTGCCAACCTAAGCCAAACTCGTACCCTTACGTATAGATGCTGGCTCATCCCGAGACAGTAATTTGTTTTCCCATTCCAACAGTCAGAGTTGGTTGGGTATATGACACCTTCTTGGTCGACTTAGCAGGATAGGTCATGACGTATCCTAGCCTTATACTGATCTTGGGGATGATTGGGCCAAGCAATAAGTGACATTGAGTGACTAAGGGAAGCGTCTAACGTGAGTGTAGATGCTAGAGACTCACACCCTGAGATTTCTATCTCAGATATGGAGTTATATTACCACCTTACCCAAAACATTAGGGCAATCTCAATGAGATTGGTGCCTGTAGTCTTTTATCAGCTTAGTAAGAGACCACCAAGCGTGTCTTTTATACTGTATGAGGATACCTCTCACTTCTATTTATGTAGAAGGTTTCATCTGGAGAAGTTACGATAAGAATTCGGATCCAGAGAAGGCTTATTTTGGGAAGAATGTGTTATATTGGTGGTAGAAGAAACTCAGTCGAAGAGATATGGGGGCTTATCTCTTCGTTTATTGGGCTAGTTATGTACCATCTTGGATCCCTTGAGGAGTTAGAATCTTTGTAATTTTTGACATTGGAAGTTTTGATCCTTGAGAGTTAATTCACCTTAAGCAAAGCAGACTGCTAAGGCCGTGTTTGGGTTGATGGAAATTTTATTAGCGGAATAAGAGAGAAAAGCATTTTGAAGATGATAATTTTCTCTATATTATTTTAAGAATATGTGGATAAGTAACGAGAAGAGTAGTAAATTTACACTTTGGGGATATGCAGCGATGTTGTGATAACATTATAACTGGGGAGTTAATGAAATTTCGTGCATGCATTGTGGGTATGATGATACACTATCCCTGAGTTTGGAAATTCTTGGGGAACATTCCCTTAGTGTTGTAATTTCATGACATTGGGAAATTAATAAGAGTTGTCGGCGGAGTCAACAAGATTAATACGACTTGATTGACGTTCTAAAATTCTAAAAGGTTTTATAAAATAAAAATGCATGCCATGGATGATCGTTGGCAGGAATGGTAGGGCGCTTGTAATGGATTTAATTTAGTTTATCGCATTGTGAAGTATGCCCTACAGTTGGTGGTCTGCATAACTCATGTCGAAGGGAAATCATCCCGAGCCTCGCACCTTGGCTCTTGTTAAGTTCAAACATATATAAATGTACCGGGTGATTGGATGTTATTTGCGCATGCTCTCATTACAACGAGATGCAGCTTGGTCGTCGTCATAAAATTTGAATATCTACATTACGACTGATATATAAGTGCGTCGATACGGGGATCTATAGGGTAAGAACTCTAAGTCGAGGAAGGTATGCCCCTAAGGTTTGTGCCCATGCGTGAGAAGAATGTACCATATGGGCGGTGGAAGAAATTTAGTCCAAAAACGTACGGGGGCTTGTCCCTTCGTTTATTGGCCTATTTACGTTCCGACTTCGCTTTCCCCTAGCTCCTGTTTATTTAAATAGTACGCGAACGATGATGATTGGATGCGTGATAACCTCTTAGTACGGGTGAGAGCGTCAAGGGTGTTGAGACACGCCGTGAAGAGAACACGTGAATTGATTAGCAAGGATAAGTTGAATTTACTTATTTAAGAAGATATGAATATGCCTCTATACGTACAGGTAGGTATACGTGTAATTGTATTGCCTTGACAAGGCAGCCCTCTAAAGACTCTGTGCCGAGAGCCAATCATTGGATAAGGTTTATGTTCACGGCTTAGGAGCCCTTAAGTGAAATGAATTAAATCACGAGATAAAAGTTGCGCAAATTTTTGAATCCGGTGCAAATCTAAGTAGAACTGGGAGTAGATAAAAGTAACAATTGACTCGAGGTCATGTGCTATTAGAAGGGAATGATGTGATTATAACCCATGCGAGGTGTAGAGTCATGGGTTCACCTTACTTTGAGCCTCGTTAGCGATTCATAATATCACCAGAGCCAATTGATATGCATTATCGGATGATCATGTGCGGAATGTGGAAACTATTTGGAAACATAAAAGCTTCCTGAGCTTAAACTCTTGAGCTAGTAACATCATTTCTGGTAGTTGATGGATTGAAAGGGCATAATGTCATGGCAAGTATGGTGGGGTAATTGCAGGACTTGACTGTTATACGCATTTCAAGTAGTGCGGTAAACATCCATGATGTTTGACCATTGTAACCATCTTGTCATAACTAGATACTGAACTTGGTTGGTGGCTTTTGCATGAATTATTATGAGGTGATCAAAATGATTATTGAAACTTAATATCAAGTGGAGGCTGTGCTAAGTGTAAAAGATGTGTGATGTATGAATGGTTGCCTCAGACGAGATGACATTGTTAGAAACAATTGATAATGAAATAGATAATGATGGTTGTACGAGAGGATGAGATTGATGCTTGCTTCTACATTTTTAATACAAAAGAGAGACGATCTTGCGGGTGCAATAACTGTTTGGGTATTTGAGGTTTGACCCAAGGATATGATGTCGTGAATTTTATGGTTGATCACCCGTTTGACTTTGAGGCTATCAGCTATCTATAAAATGTTGATCAGGAAATCTCATTCTCATATTAGTGGTTGTTTGGGTTTGCTCCAGGAAATTTATTTCATGGAAATCTTCTTATAGTGGCTGTTATATTGGGTGTTTGGAATTTCCTCACAAAAAAAAATCTCATCATTTTGGATGGTGTTGACTTTTGGTGGTGGTTGATTTACCCTCCCAGAATTTCATTTCTATAATCATGCTCGGGAGGGGTGGCTGCTTGCTTTGTTCTTTTCCTTTGGGGAATGAGGGGCTGGTGGCCGTTTGGTTTATGTTAGAGCTCTATTGGTCATGTCTTCTTATGCTAGCTGCCTATTAAATTCTTGGTTCGGCCTTGAAAGTTCTGTCCTATCTTGGGCTAATTCGGGAAGACTAAAATCTAGATAGCTTTATTCCTGAATATAATTGTATGGCTCAACCTTGGATAGTTCTATTTCTGATTATATAATCTGAGTTGGGGCTGCCTTGTATTTGTTCTAATTGGGGTTGTTGTTGAATATGTTCTAATTGGGGTTGCTGTTTGCTTATGTTAGGGGCTGCCATGGTTGGGTGAATCCTTCAATCCCTCTTTTATATGCTACCTGCTATATGTTTGGGGTAACTCCAGGAATTTGTTATCCAGGAAATTTCATTCATTATAAATTTCATCCAATTTTGGCTGATAACTGCTACTGCAATTGTATTCCTTTTCCCTTCCTCTTTCCTGTTGGTGTGCTGTTGGGAGACTTGAGCTAAGGCTTTTAGTGTGGGTAATGTTGACTGAATATATGATGGATAGTCATGTGGATCTTAACCCCCTAGCCTCAACTTAAATTTCGGGGACGAAATTATTTCTTCGTTTATTGGATTTGTAACATCCCAGTGCGCGCTAGGCCCCTATGATGAAAATATAGCTTATGTTTTGGTTGGGTTGCGTTTATGTTGCTGGGAGACTTGTAAATATACTCATTAAAGTTGTGCACATTGGTGTGCGGATAGCGGAAATTTATGAGGTTGGTGTGCTGATTATGATGGGCTGATAACCTTTGCTACAAGGTGTGCTGATAGCAATTTTGGGTTTGATTATAAAAGGGATTGTTTTGGGCAAGGGAGGATTCTGTTCGACGAAAGTCGAAGGACAACTTCGTTCTACGATAGTCAAAGGGCCATTCCGTTCGACGAACGTCGAAGGGCAGCAGCGTTCGACGAAATATCGTCGAACACCGTTCAACGAATTATAATTATAATAGCCGGCGCTCGACAGATTAATATTAGCAGCGCCGCTCGACGAAATATCTTGCATAGCAGCCGCTCGACTAAAATATTGCATGTAGACGATCGACGATCGACGAAAATTGAATCGTTCGACGAATTTACTGTTCCTGTTCGACGAAATCTGGGCATTTTTGTTCCCGTCGCCCGATAAAGCTTAAATGCTTATTTTTTATGATTATTTTGGGCTAACAGTGGAATTATTGTCCAATAAGGAGCTGACACTATGCTTAGGGGTTCCAAGGCATATTAATGCAAACCCTCTTCTCTCTTAACCCAAGGGCCGAGCCATTATTCTCTCTGGCTCATTTCTCTCCTTCTTCTTCATCTCCTTCCATCCCACCTGATGGTTTTAACCTACGGTTTTATCCATGGAGCTTTGAAGGAGCAAAGTTGGAGAGGCAGTTGGAGCTTGGCCGACCACCACCATGCTTCCATCAGGATGAGCTCCAACCATGTCCATAAGATCAGGTGACTTCCTCTCCTCTCCCTTGGTGCTAGCCTCTTAGATCACAATAGGAGAGATGAATGCTCAAGAGAGCTTCTCGTGTGAGATTTAATGGAGTTCCCTTAGGAAGACCAAGTCGAAACCTCAAAATTTAGGGCATCGTTCGCCGCGAGGTTTTCGGAATCATTTCTTCTCTCCAAGAGGAAGAGATGGGATTTGATTTGGGGCAAACCCATGATCGTTGAGGGAGAATGAGGGGAATTGATTGTGTAGGATTTTAAAAGTGTAATGACCTAATTTTGTTTGGGGAAGATGATGAATAGTTCCCTATTAAGTAGATGGGTGAATTTAATTATTAGGGAAAAGATGAGGTGTAAATTCCCTGTCAATAACCCTCTGTTAAATAGGGTTTTTAATTATGTATATGTGATAAGGATGTTATGATAACAGCCCCCTCCTTAAAGAAAGATTTAATTAACAGCATTTCACTTGGTAAACAAGGGGTGAATTTGTGCGCAGCTGGGTTCGAGCCAATTTTTAGGCTTGACCCCACTGGAATTAGACTTCAGGCTCAACAAGGAAGTTGTAGCCCTCGGAAAGAGATTTCCAATGATAGGTTACCCGTTTCCTGAAGTGACCTGTAGCTCTCTAAAGGTCCAGTCGAGTGGAATGTCCAGAAAGCTGGTTTGGGTCTATTGCGTGCTGTTTTTGCTGTCCAAGATTTCTGCAGCTGACTTTGGAGCAGATTTTCGGTAGGAGACACTTGGATCTGGGTTTAGGACTCAACATGAATGTTGTAGCCTTTGGTTAGGGATTTCCAAAATGGGGTGGCACATAATTTGGGGTGGAGTAGAACTCCCAGAATCTCAATTTTGTTAATCAGCGTCGTTGTAGTTTGAATTGCGGTAATCTTTGGGGATATCTTTTATAATACTTGTCTGACGCTCTTAATAATTGGTAGAAATCGAATTGATGGTATTGTGCTGACCTTGGTTGAATTTCATGAGTTGTGGGAGGGTACTTGTTGTGATTTCGCCAACCGTAGTTCGTTCTCGCTTCGCTCTGGGAATAATAATTAGGAATGCCGACGTGGCTATTGTTTGGAGAGAATGACCATAACAAGCTAGCGGAACAACGGAAGCAACAGAGAAATCTATATTCTCCAATTTAATGAGGAATGAGTGCCCAGATTTACGTGTCAATTGGGCGGAGCATGGGCGAATGGCATGATGCTAGAATGAGGCATTGCGATGAATAATCGAATAAAGACTTTGACGACATGTTTATAATAATACGCACATCGATCGATCATCCAGAGAAGAGTGTGGTTTGGTGACATCCTCTCAAATGCGATAAGGGTCTCATCGTGATAGAGTGAGCTATAAATTGAGTACGAGAAGTGAATGTCGATGACATGTGAGATATGCTTGGAAATCACGAACGTTATATTAGGGGACTCTTGGCGCATGTTTGGAAGACGTGCTTCTATGAATGATCGCCTCGCTAGATAAACAATGGGATGATACGTATTGTTAGTAAACTCTCAAGAATGTGAATAGTTCAACTAGGTTGAACTTGTGGCAAACGGAGCCTACGAGCAGAACGCGTTAATATGATGGGTGCTAGAGAGCACAAGTTGTGAATGAGCCTACGGGCAGAACGAGTAAATATGATGGGTGCTTGCGAGCACCGGTTGTGAATGGGCCTACGGGCAGGACGTGACAGTATAAATGTGCAGGTTTTCACACATGTTGGTGTAGTGATCCTCGGTAGAGGATAGTTGGTGGCGGGTCTACGGGCTCGCCGATCGTCACACCGACGGGAGCTGGCAGTCAGACTCGGACTGGAAGGGCTCGTCTTCTTGGTTCTCATCTCCCAAAGCCCCCTTCCACTGCTGAAGACTCTGCAGAAATGCGAGCAGTACGCAGGGCTCCGCTATGAACAAAGAGCGTTGAGGTGTACAGAGGCCTAGGACTGGTAGTGTGCATACCTTCCTAGTAGTGGCGAGGCCCGTGCCACTGCCACCGTCTGGCCACGACGGGGGGCGCCTGAGTGGTTAGCTACCCTCAAAAAGTGGGAACTAAAAGTCTGTGTCGATATAGCAAATGCGCTTGGAGAAGTCATCATATCATAATCATTGCACCACATTCATATCATAATCATTGCACCGCATTCATATCATAATCATCGCATTGCACAGCAATGGATACTCATCATATAAACTTGTATGGGCATCTTTATATGATGAGTTACCTTTTTATGCAGACCCTTAACTTATAAGCTTGTATGGGCATCCTTATAAGTTAAGTTTAATTCAGCTCTTTAATACTCAGCTTATGTTGTTGTGCTTACACTTGCTGGGATAGTCACTGCTGCTATATATATAACTATGAACATGCTAGCTAGGAATATTGCAAGTACCTGGGTACTTATACAACCGACACATGTGAACAACCCATCCTGTCACCTGTCTTGTATACTATTGCTAATATTGCAGCTTTCTTTCAATCCTACCGCCCGGTGCCTTGGAGTCGCCGGGGGAGCGGATGTGAAGCCACTTAGTCTTTATGACTAACGGTTGCTACGTCCCTGTTTTTAGGAGTGCGCCCTGGAGCCGCAGCGCACGGCGCAGGAGGAGGACAGTCAGGTCAGGGCGGCAGGGCCGGAGATAGCGATACCTACAGTACCGGCAGTGACAAACGTGAGTAGTAGTTTTGAGATGTAGCCCCTTTGGGCATCTTTTGCGATACTCTGATATATTTTGCAGGAGCTCGTGGAGCTACCTTTTTGTATGATTATGGACTCTACTTATGCGAATTTTATATATCTATATGTGGCTTCTTGTTTTAGTTTATTGATGGGTTGGTGCTGTTGAGTTGGTTTAGCCGGCGCGATAGGCGTCTTGTGGAGGTGGCTAGCCCGTGAGCTGGCGCTTCCGCAAGGCGGCTGTCCTGGGCATAGGACTCCCCTCGGCCGTGTTTTGTGTTCCGGGAGGGGGGCCTTACAATCATCATCAAGATCCAACTCAACTACCAATCAGGATCTTCATCAATTTTCTTCTCAGCAAAAGAGAAGAACAACATCTGTTTTGTTTTCTTTATTTCTCCCATCTTGTACAG
Source organism: Dactylorhiza incarnata (assembly GCA_033032865.1). NCBI lineage: Eukaryota > Viridiplantae > Streptophyta > Magnoliopsida > Asparagales > Orchidaceae > Dactylorhiza > Dactylorhiza incarnata. The sequence continues at coordinate 2,642,196 of JAWHQI010000235.1, read as the reverse complement.
GGTTAAAACTCCCTTCAAAAGTTTACTCCCGGTGACAGGGCACCTTAGCAAAAACCTGCATCTTGGTTAGAGCACCTGATCAAAAGCTCCCTTGGTTTTTAAGCACCTTATCAAAAGCTTATTGGTGATTTGGGCACCTGATCAAACCTCCATTGGTGTGAGGGCACCTGATCAAAAACTTCCTAGTGGATTCCTACCAGTGGGTAGAAGAGTAGACGTACCCAGATTTATTGGGGAACTACTATATTTTCTTATTTCATCTGGATGTGCTTATGTTTGCTTTGTTTTATGTTTTTATTTCTGTTTTGCTGTGCTGTTTATTTATGCCTACTTAGTGTTTGCTCTAATTACTCATACATCGCACCTATATATATCATTATTTTGGAAGTAAAACTTAAACAAGAGTTTCAACAGATAATTAAGAACTAAACTCTCCTTTCAATTGGTATCAAAGCAGGTTGATTTTTTCAATCACCCTCATCATAGGATATCAATTGTCCCTTTCAATTGGTATCAGAGGAGGCTGATTTTATTATTTCAATTTCTTGCACCTGATACTCAATTGAACCACTTTCAATTGGTATCAGAGGAAGTTGATTTTTCACACAGGCTAACACCTGAAATCACAAAGATCACTTAGTTCTTATTTTGTTTTGTTGTAAAAAGAGTTTTTCTAAATGGCACTAGCAGATTTTACTTGTTCAGATCCACCTTTATGTAATTTGGATAGAACAATTATTGGTAATTTGGATAGATTTTACTTTTTCTAAAAAGAGTTTTTCAACTCTTCGCTATTCATGTAAAACAATTGTCTAGTTTGAGATCTCTTCCTGCGACGGAGAGAGATTACTATCTTGCCATACCTTAAACCAACCTGTCAGATCAACCAGAGGCGGAGAACCGGTCCACGCCCTAGGGGCTTAGCTTACCGGAGGCAGAGGAATTCAACACCTTCCCAAGCCACTTAGCAAGTAGCGAGTCGATCCGATGAGCCTCCTATCTGCCGGCATGCTGAGCCCGGTGAATGGTCTCTAGTCAGGGATCTTACCGATTGGAGGCGGAATTACCCGTCCGCGTCCTAGGTGTCTTGCTTACTTGGAGGCAGAGGAACTCAACGCCTTCCCAATCCAATTGGAGGCAGAAGTACCCATCCGCGTACTAGAGGCTTAGCTTACCTGGAGGTAGAGGAACTCAACACCCTCCCAATCCACTTAGCAAGTAGCGAGTCGACCCGATGAGCCTCCCATCTGCAGGCATGACTGAGCCTGGTGAATGGTATCTAGTTGGGGATCTTACAGATTGGAGGCGGAAGTACCCATCTGCATCCTAGGTGTCTTGCTTACCTGGAGGTAGATGAACTCAATGCCTTCCCAATCCAATTGGAGGCGGAAGTACCCATCCGCATCCTAGGTACTTAGCTTCCCTGGAGGCAGAGGAACTCAACACCCTCCTAATCCAGTTACCAAGTAGCGAGTCGACCCGATGAGCCTCCCATCTGCCGGCATGACTGAGCCCGGTGAATGGTCTCTAGTTGGGGATTTTACCAACTGGCGTTACCTGAAAAAAAAGAAACCATTTTCATTCATAGTTAAAGCAATACAAGTTCATTACATCGCGCCTCCCTGCTCTTACTTGGCCACATACTCCCCGACCTTCTCCTTCATCACCCCTTTCATCTCTTTCGCCTTCTTCACCCACTCGACCGCGTTGACTGCTGTGACGTAGCACTGGCGCGCCTCCCTGGGATCTCCCTTGACCTGGACCTGGACTCCTACAGTGTTGTATTTCAAACACTGGTGGTATGAAGACGACACGCACTGGTATGCGTTGATGTGGGGAAGCCCGAAGATGGCGTTGTAACTACTCGGCGCATCCACGATGATGAATCGACAGTTTTTGGACCTACCCCCCAAAGTGACGAGGAGTTTGACTCCCCCTTCCACTTCCTTCCTTTCTACGGAGAACCCGAAGAGTGGCCCATCTGACGCCAACACCCGCTTTGACTCAACCTTCATCTTGTCGAAAGCCTTCTTGAACACCACATTCACCGAGCTCCCATTGTCGACTAGGATTCGGGAGACTGTGAAGTTTTCGATTGTGGCCTTGATGATGAGTGCGTCGTAGAAGGGATCCTCATGGGCCGACATATCTTGGTACGAGAAGGTGATCTTCTCGCCAGGGGGTGGGGATCGGGAGGTCGAAGCGACGCTTCGACGGTATATGGTATGGAGGCTCCCCTTTCGGGTGGCCTCTATACCCACTCCTCTGTGGATCACCCTGATCCCACCCAGGGCCCCCAGGTCGATCCTTTCTTCACATGGGTCTCCTCCTCTTTCTTTTCCCTTCTCCTCTTCCCCTTGGACCCTCCAGGCATATCTGCTTTCCCCATGCTGGGGCTTTCCCTCCTTCTCGCATCTCGAGGAACTCCGGGCAGGCCATGGTTGCGTGACCTTCCTGTTGGTGGAAGTCACAATACGGTAGCGCCAATCCATTTGCCTCCTTCTCTCAGTGGCCTCTCTTCTTTCCTCCCTTCTTTCTGCCTATTGCCATGGCCTGCAGGGGCTGGCCTAGCAGCGGCCTTGCGTCAGGCTGCCAGCCTGCTGGGTTGAATCATCCCTGCCTCCCCTGGTAGCCTCCCCCTCCATGGAAGTGGCCTCTTCCTTGGCCCTGAGAGGGTCCCCCAGGCAGCCTCCAGGCTGGTCGGGCGGTTGGCGGTTGAGACCTCCAGCCTTGCTCTGACCCAGCGGGGGGTCCCTAGTGTCCCTGACTCCTCACTTCCTCTTTCCTTCTTCCTCCCTGCTCCTTCCTCTCCTCCTTCTTCTGTTCTTCCGCGCCCTTAGCCAACCTTGTCATGAACTCCTGATTTGTGGCTTCGCACTCGATCTCCCGGGCAGCGCGCTCCATCAGCTCTTCGAAAGACACCGGGGGTCCCGGGTCAAACTCATCCCGAACTGCCCTTGCTGCAACCCGAGGGTGAAGGCCAGTTGTAGGGTGTGCCCGGGCACCTCGATGACTAGGAGGACTTCTTCCTGGAACCTATCCACGTAACTTCCCAATGTCTCCCCTGACCTTTGTTGAATCAAGAACAGCGCTTCCGCCCCCTTCCTCCTCTTCTTTGAAGTGGACAACCTTAGCAAGAAACTCTGGCGTAGGTCCTTGAAGCCATAGATGATTCCCACTAGGAGCTGGTGGAACCAGTCCCTCGCCTTCCCCCTGAACGTAATGGCGAAGAGTCTGCATTTGAAGGCATCTGACATCTGTCTGATTGAGGCCATTTCTTCGAACCACTGGAGGTACTAAATTGGGTCGTCCTTCCCTGCGTAGTAAGACATGTTAGGTTCGCTGAACCCATCAGGAACGGGAGCCAAGATGATCAGCTCGAGGAAGGGACTTCCCCATCCTCCCTGGCGAGTCAAAGGCGTTGTCTCCACTTCCCCACTGGGGTAGCCGGTCCCGGGAGAGCTATTGAAAAGTACTCTCGCTTGGAGACCCGAGCCCTCCCCTGTGGCTGGCTCCTTCCCTTGACGATGTGCTTGCTCTGCCTCCATTGGAAAGTGCGAGGCGAGCACGGGTGTGGGTGGTGTTGAGCACTCATCGTAAGGGGGGAGTGTGACCCGCAAGAGCTCCAGGATCGTCTTCCTGAACTCGTCAAAATCACTCTTCTTCACGTACTCGCTGGTAGGGGCGAGTTCAGCGGCTCATCGCTTCCAGCAATGATACTTGCTCAGGGCTTTCCGAACTAGTTGCTTCCATGCTCACCACACCAGAATGTTGAAACTAGAGAACTGGTCTCAACGTTCGAAAGGGGGATGCAGTTAAACCTTACTTGACCCGAGCTAGAACCCCTGACTGGTTGCTAAGAACTGGAAGATCCTACCCTTGAAGAACTCCCGAGTCCACAAACGAACCCCTTAAGCTGCAACACGGAGGTCCCACCACACACTCGGAAGCTCACAAGGAACTTCCCCTCCCAAGCCAATGCTGAGCCTGGGAACATTGGAGGGCACTAAGGACCACCTCACCGTCAACCTTCATTGACAGGGGGGGGGGGGTAGTGCTTGCTCACAAGTCACACACGAGGAGAGGGGTGGAGACGAACCCTTCCCAAGGTGCCCATGGGGGTCTATTTATAGACTTCCCAAAATTGGGATGCGAATAGCCAAAATTCTGCTATCCGCAACTCAACCACGAACCTGGAAGATGAAAACAAGAGGGGGCGAGTGAAGGACGAGATGTACACTCCCTCCCCCTTTCCGGGGGTCGAACGAGTGGACCGAGGTCCACCACCCTGGCTGGGTGAGTGGACTTCACGGTCCACTCCACCCTTCGGGCGAGTGGACCCTTGGTCCACTCGCCCAACTGCATGGGGCGAGTGGACCACGTGTCCACTCGCCCATACCCTTGGGCGAGTGTCCACGGGTCCACTCGCCCACACCCTTGGGCGAGTGGACCCTTGGTCCACTCGCCCCCCCACTCAGGCGAGTGGACCAATGGTCCACTTGCCCGGGTCCTTGGGCGAGTGGACCAAGGGTCCACTCGCCCGGGGCCTGGGGCGAGTGGACTAAAGGTCCACTCGACCAAGGAGATCTGCCCCCCGGGCCTTCTCTTTTTTGTCTTTGACGACCTCCGATGGTTCGGTCCGCCGCACACCCTATCTGCGCTAGACCACGTTCGCTCGACAAATATGAGGGTTGTACAATCTACCACTACACAGGTGTATATATATAATTGAAGAAGTAAATAAAGCAAGGTGAAGAACATGTAAAGAAAGGTAATTAAAGACAAGTGTAGAATAGAAAAGTAACCTTTGATTTATAGGAATGCCCATACAAACCTATTGACCAAGGGGTCGTTTAGCAAGGCCTATCGTATAAAAAGTCCCATAACCAATTTATATGATAGAGGTAGGGGTTGAAATGCAATGGTTATGCTATAATATACAGAGTTATGCTGATTAATATTATGATCACACAAGTGCAACACACACAACTAACTCTATGCGCACAGACCTTTAGTTCCCCATTTTTGGAGCTAGCAAAACTCCCAGGATACCCCCATAGTGGCAAACTGAAGCGGTGGATTGGGCTCGCCCACCTCTAGGTTGGTATTCACACTACCTAACCTAGACCTATCGTACGCCTCAACGCGAAGACACCGCGGAGCACCTGCGTACTCTTTCTGGCTGAACCACCAGACTTTCCTTGGACAAGTGCAAATCCATACTTGCCGAGTCAGCGTATCGACGTCGGTGTGAACGACCGACCAATACCGAAGACCCACCACCTTTAAGTTGGACATATGTGTCATATCCCTTTATTTGAGAATAACAAATCCCATATTGTATTTGATCTTGCTTATCGTGTGTTTATAATGTGCATGAACTATAGGTGCAGGATTCCACAGGTAGAAAGCAGCTTGGAACCAAAATATCTAAATGGAGCACCACCGTCAGCGCTAGTGTTATCGCAGGTGTTAGTGCTACTGCAGGCGTTAGCGCTACCAGCTGGCGTTATATCTAGATCATTCCACGGCACCACGTCTCGACGGTTTGCCACGATCTCTAACCGACCGCTACCGCAGGCGCTAGGAGCTACCACAAGTGCTAACTCCAAGTTCTATAAAATGGAGCTTTCTCTCTCGTTTTGGCTATATACCCCAGAGAGAATTCTAGTGCCAAATTTCAAGAGTTGTTACTCTCCCGAAAGTTGATCTCCCACTCAAAGCTAAAGAAGATTTCTGGAGGAGGAAGCCATCACACTGCATCCGAAGAACGATCGCTTCAACGTCGCTTATGCTACAACGATCCTTCATCTTCATCTTCAGAAAATCTCAAAGAGGGAGTTTTTGTTATTTGTATTATTTCTTGTGAATCTTTGTAGTTAAATCGCCTTGTGTTGGCGACTAGGTCCTTGCGCGGCTTAGGGGGAATTCGTCGCGTGAGTTGGCGACTAGGTCTAGGTGATTAGATCTAGGGGGTGCTCGAGGCCATATTCGGGGAAGGATTTGCTAGAGCGTCTTGAGGCCATATCCGGGGAAGGATAGGCTAAAGCCACCGGTTCGTGGGGATACGAGTCGGTATAGAAAAGGAAAAATTATTTACATTTGTACGCCTCCGATTTCTAGAGATATTGAAATCAAATTAATGTAAATACTTTTTTATATAATACAATCATGTCTCTATTTGTATTTACTTGATTTCCTTTATTTGACATAAAATTCTAAAATAGCAAATTAAAATATTCACCCCCCCCCTCTAAGGGTGCCTATCGATCCTCAAGTGGTATCATAGGGCAGGTTATTCCAAATCGGTTTAAAAACCAGGAATAATGGCGTCTTATGATCTCTCTTTTTTCGAGGGCCAGAGAATTAGTAGACTTCCACTATTTACTGGGAAAGATTATAATTATTGGAAAAATAGGATGAGATGTTTTCTTATGACCCTATATATTGAGGTGTGGAATATGATAGAAGAGAAAAACTCTCCTCCTACATTTGTAGTTGGAGAGGTAACATTGGAAAAGCCTAAGGATAAATGGGATGACATGGATAAACTTAAATGCAAAAATAACACCAAGGCCATGAAATGCTTTATTTTGTGCGTTAGATAGAAATGAATTTAATAGAATTTCAGCATGTACTACTGCAAATGATATTTAAAATCATTTAGAAATTACTCATGAAGGTACATTGCAGGTTAAAGATTCAAAAATTTTCCAACTGGAGCCAGAATATGAAAAGTTTCGGATGGATAAAAGCGAAGATATTGATGCAATATACACACGCTTCACCAAGATCGTCAATGCCTCCAAAGCTCTTGGAAAGACCTTCTCCAACGACGACTTGGTTTGAAAGATTCTTCGATCCCTTCCTCCAAAATTCAATTAGAAGGTGATGGCTATCTCAGAGTCACATAATCTAAGAACGCTCCAGGTTGAGAGCCTCAATGGGAATCTCAAAACTCATGAGGTAGAACTCAAGATCCAATATGATGAATACAACAAGGAGCCAAAGAAGAAGGCGTTGGCACTAAAATCAAAGAAGGAGTGCCAAGAGGATGAGGATGAAGAAAGTCTCTTGGTAAAGAACTTCCGAAATTTCATGAGAAATTCGGAAAGGAGAAACACCATCCTGAAATATTTCCAAAAGGATGCAAGATGGAAAGGGTCATCTTCAAAGAAGGAAAAGGAGAGCGGCGATAAAGAATAAAGACCTCCACCAGAATGCTATCATTGCAGGAAGATCGGGCATATTCGGAGCAAGTGCCCAAAGTTTTTGAAGGAGAAAAAGGAAAAACAACACAAAGAGAAGGAAAAGAGGAAGGTACTAAAAGCTAAACATGGGATGACTCCTCCTTCAAAGAATCAAGCGGGTCTTCATCAAGCGATAATGAGGAAGCAAACATGTGCCTCGTGGGACATGAAAATGATGACATAGTGTTCTTAGCGACACTGAGGTAATTCCTCTAACTTATGATGATCTTTTTAATGAATTTCTTGAAACTTGCAAAGCTTTTGATAAAAATATGAAAGATAGTATTTTATTGAATCGTGAAAATGAATCTCTAATTAAAGAAAATCAAAAGCTTTCCAAAAATTTAATTGTTTTAGAAAAAAAGAAAGGTTTCTTGCCAACAGTGTGATCACTCCATTAAAATGGCAAAAGATATTGAAGATTCTCTTTCTAAAGCCCTCTCCCATGCCAAAACTCTTACAAAAGAGAAGGGAGAATTAGAAAGAAAATTAGAGGCCTCTCTTTTGCAAATTAAGAATAATAAAAAGGGTTTTGAAAATAGGTGTGTCATGCTTGTGAAAGAAAATTCATCACTTAGAGCACAAGTTAATGATCTCACCATGGCCATTAAATTTTTTGGAATGGGCCAAAAATCACTGGATATGATTTTAGGGAACCAGTGCTACGGTTCTGGAAAATTTGGTCTCGGATATCGAGGTGAGGGCTACCGCCCGACGCTAGGCACTAACGCTGGCGCTAGCACCTCATACAAGAATTCTGTTTTTTCTTTTGCAAAATCATTCTCTTCTGCAAAACGGACTCCTTCCAGCAAGAATAACACAAAATTCCAGAAAAGGGTCTCAACCCCCTTTATTTCGTGTGCAAACTGTCACAGGTTGGGTCACACATCTAGTTCTTGCAGGAAAGTAAAACTTAATAATTTACAGCAAATCTGGGTACCTAAGGCTTTCACTTATTCTGTGGGTGGTACCGCTTGGGTATCTAGATCTTTACTCTCATCTTCTTTCTAGATGTGCAGGTAGGCTAAGGACAATGAAGATGTATGGTACTTGGATTCTGGATGCTCCAAGCATTTGACTGGCCTAGAAAAGAAGAAGGGAGGGATCATGACGTTTGGCGATAACGGAAAAGGAAGGATCATGGGAATTGGTACAGTTGGTAACGAATCCTTTATAATATCGAATGTTCTTTATGTGAAAGGGCTAAAACATAATCTAATTTCTATTAACCAATTATGCGATAAAGAATTAGATATTTTATTTGAATCTTCTACTAATTTATGCAAAATATCTAATCCTTCTACAAAAGATATTTTACTAACTGCACCAAGAATACATAATGTTTATATAGTCTCTTCTTATGATCTTTCTAAATCATCTATAAAATGTTTTATCATTAAAAATGATGAATTAGAACTTTGGCATAGACAGCTAGGACATGCTAGCATAAAGTTTATTGTAAAACTTGCCAAAAGTGATTTAATTAGAGGATTGCCTAGGTTAAATGGCATGTCAAAAAGGTAAATTTACTAAATCCTCTTTTAAAAGTAAAAATATTATTTCTACTACAAGACCCTTGCAATAAATTCATATGGATCTTTTTGGTCCCGTTAGCACCGCAAGTCTTGGTGGTAGATTATATACATATGTTTTAATAGATGATTTTTCAAGATATTGTTGGACACTATTTCCATCCAAATCCGATGCATTTTGCGAATTTGCAAAATTATGTACTCGTATTCAAAATGAAAGTGATTTAAAAATTAAATGCATTCGCTCGGATCATGGAGGAGAATTTGAAAATGAAAAGTTTACATCTTTTTGTGATATGTTAGGCATTAAACATGAGTTCTCCGCACCACACACACCACAACAAAATGGTGTTGTAGAAAGAAAGAATAGGACACTTCAAGAACTAGCACGCACGATGCTATGTGAATATAAATTGCCTAAGTCCTTTTGGGCCGAAGCCGTAAATACATCATGTTATGAATAGAATCATGCTTCGCCCATCTCTTAATCACACACCATATGAACTTTATTTTCAAAAAAAGCCTAACGTATCTTACTTTAAAGTTTTTGGTTGTAAATATTTTATTTTGAATACTAAAGATAGCTTGAGAAAGTTTGATGAAAAATGCGATGAAGAAACTTTTCTTGGAAACTCTTCAACTAGTAAAGCTTATAGAATTTTTAATAAAAGAACTAGTAAAGTTGAAGAGTCGATTAATGTGAAATTTGATGAGCTTGTTCCTTGTGTAGAAAGACTTTCCGCATGCAAAGAGGGTGATCTATTACCACCTTTGGAGCATGGTGACGAGGAACCTTCCAAAGAAGAGGAAGAGGAGGCCAAGGAAGATGATTATCTGCCTCCAAGCGCCTTGAAATTTACAAAGGATCATCTACGGGAACTAATAATTGGTGAACCATCCATTGGGGTAAGAACTCGCTCTTCTCTTCATGAATCTTATTCAAAATTTGTTTTGTTTCCGAAATTGAACCAAAAACCGCTTCAACCGCTTTAAATGATGAATTTTGGTTTTTGGCTATGAATGAGGAGTTAGAATAATTTGAGTGACATAATGTTTGGAAATTAGTAGAAAGACCATCTAATCACCCAGTTGTAGGTGTAAAATAGATTTTTAAAAATAAATTAGATGGTGAGTCTAGAATCACTAAAAATAAAACACGCTTAGTAGCACAAAGATATTCTCAAATCGAGGGGATAGATTTTTATGAAACTTTTGCACCCGTTGCTAGATTGGAATCTATACAAATTTTTATAGCATTTGTAAGCTTTAAAAGAATAAAACTATTTCAAATGGATGTAAAAATGCTTTTCTAAACGAGTTTGTAAAAGAAGAAGTTTATGTTGAACAACCCCCAGTTTTATTAGTGAAAAATTTCCCAATCATGTTTATAAACTAGAAAAAGCGCTTTATGGTTTAAAATAAGCGCCTCATGCATGGTATGAAAGACTTACATCATTTTTTATTAAAGCACAGTTATATTATGGGAAGTGCCGATAATAATTTCTTCATTAAGCACAATAATGATGACTTAATTATTTTGCAAATATATGTTGATGATATAATTTTTGAATCTACTAATGAAGAGTTGTGTAATGAAGTTATTTTAGTGATGAAAAATGATTTTGAAATGAGTATAGTAGGAGAACTTTCTTATTTTCTTGGTTTTCAAATATCACAAAGAAATTATGGTATTTTTATATGTCAATCTAAATAAGTCCATGATATGCATAAACACTTTGGATTTGAAAACCTTAAACATGCTTCTACACCAATGAGTGCATCACTAAAATTAGGAAAAGATGAATCGAGAATTTCAATTGATCAAACTTTATATAGAGGTATGATAGGATCTCTACTTTATCTAAGTGCAACAAGACCCGATATTATGTTTGTCGTATGCTTATGTGCTCGATTTCAAGCTAATCCAAAAGAATCTCATTTAAAAGTGGTAAAACATATTTTTAGATATCTAATTGGGTTAACTAGATTAGGATTATGGTACCCGCACAATAATTCATTTACACTTCATGGTTATTCTGATTCGGACTACGCCGGATGCTCACTTGATAGAAAAAACACTAGCGGAACTTGCCATTTTCTAGGACCTTCATCAGTTGCATGGTCTAGTAGGAAACAAAATTCGATTGCACTCTTCACCACGGAGGCCGAATACATTGCACTAGGGAGTTGTTGTGCACAAGCACTATGGATGAGTCAAACTCTAGAGGACTTTGGTTTTCATCTAAAATATGTTGAATTAAAATACGACAACAAAAGTGCCATTGATCTCACAAATAATCCGATACATCATTCTATATCCAAACTTATAGACGTACGCCATCATTTCATAAGAGATCACATTAAAAAGGAAAATGTTAGAATAAGTTTCATTGGCACAGACTCTCAACTTGCTGATATATTCACCAAACCTCTTCCCGATGCAATGTTTCAAATATTAAGTTTGGAATTAGGAGTCTTAGACATCTTAGGATGAGTTATATAAAAAATGCTAAAGTTTTATGAAATTTGAGCAATCAAGACATCTCCAAAAATTACAAAATTTCTGCATAATACTAAACTTAAGATTCTTAATAAATATCAAACACTAGATTTTTAAAATTCTCAAGATTTCTCTTACTGTTTGCGGCGCTAGCACTAGCAATGGTGCTAGTGTGGGTGTTCAATTTTTTCTTTTTTAATTTCTAAAAATCATTAAAATTATGTTAGTTTATATGTACTACTTAGTTTTGTATTTCTGACATTTGTTATTTTTGTTTTATTAATATTATGGAAAATCAACTACAAAATTTCAAAATTCAGAAATACAAAAATATTTTTGTGTGGTTTTCTGTTTTTCTTTCATTAAAAATTTCAAAACAAGAAAAAAACTGTATGATCTTTATTGTTAATATCAAACATGGATGAATTCTATTATTTACAATTATTTACAATGTTAAAATTTATTCCTTCAAAATTACAATGAACATTGTTTTGTTTATCATGATTTGATATATCTATTTAAAGTGCATCGATTGTACTGAAAAATATGTGTAGAACCAAGCTTAGCATGCCTCTAAGTATGAGTAAAAGTTTTGTGATTGATAATGATACTTTCTCACTCACTTATTTTGGCAAACCACATGCGTGGTTAAATCAAAAAGATACTTGCTTGTGTATTATAATTGTACAATGAATTAAAACTTGCATAAGTTTATTACCTACACTACATTTGATTTGCACTTAAGAAATCAAGAAAAGTGGTTAAGTTTACAAATTGTGTTGGGTTTGCAAACCAAGTGTATTCAGAGAATGTTGTCTCACCAAAGTGAACAAAAAAAGACAAATATAACTCCATCAAGAATAGTAAAGTGTCTTGTGCAAACCTTAGTTTTTACACCACTTTTTTCTAAAAAATGTGCAATAAAGTGTGTGAAAGTAAATATACTTGTGTTTTATGGTGCACTTCACATTACATATGTCTTGTATTTTGTGATTTACATCATTTGTTAACATTGCTCAAAATACACTTATGTGTACATCATTATCTTTCATAACACTTCTTCTCATGAGTATTGGATTCTAATGCTTTATCTATACTGCTCTTTGTATAAAAAATGCACTAGATAACTTAACATGATCTCTACAATGTTTTGTACCTCTTAAACTTGAAATTAAGTAACATTGTAGTATATTCTCTTTTTGATATATTCATTTCATGCTTGGTAACTTTATGTAAAAATATGAGATTTCAAAAAGGTGAAAACATCTTTACATTTTGAACTTTAACTCATAATTATACTTATGATTTTAATGTTTACACAAAGATGTTTCTTATAATCTTCCACTTGCTTAAAACTCTTATTTATTTATTTGAAATCTCTTATATACTATGCTTAAACTCTTTATCATTACCTATATTACAAAAGCTCAATCATGATTTATAATTCCTAAAGAATGCCTCCACACTTCCCTTACCCCACCTTCTTTAGATAATACCAAAAGGGGGAGATTAATTGAAGAAATCTAGAGGAGAAATCTAGAAGATTAAGGGGAGAATAATTCATGTAATCTATCATTTAGGGGAAGTAAAACATAAATTGCATTTATATAGGGGGGCATTAAGATAGGGGGAGTATGCACAATTCTCATGCTTATCATATACTATAGTATGCACTATTGTCTCGCTTATCATATACTATTAAAATCATTGTTGATTTCTTGCTAAGAGGATTTGTTATTATCAAAAGGGGGAGATTGTTGGACATATGTGTCACATCCCTTTGTTTGAGAATAACAAATGCCATATTGTATTTGATCTTGCTTGTCGTGTGTTTATAGAGTGCAAGAACTATAGGTGCAAGATTCCACAGGTAGAAAGCAGCTTGGAACCAAAATACCTGAATGGAGCACTACCGTCAACGCTAGTGTTATCGCAAGTGTTAGTGCTACCGCGGGCGTTAGCGCTACCGCCTGGCGCTATCTACAGATCATTCCACGGCACCACGTCTCAACGGTTCGCCACGATCTCCAACCGACCGCTACCACAGGCGCTAACTCCAAGTTCTATAAAATGGAGCTTTCCCTCTCGTTTTGGCTATATATCCCAGAGAGAATTCTAGTGCCAAATTTCAAGAGCTGTTACTCTGCCGAAAGTTGATCTTCCACTCAAAGCTATAGAAGATTTCTGGAGGAGGACGCCATCACGCTACATCCGAAGAACGATCGCTTCAACCTCGTTTATGCCACAACGATCCTTCATCTGCATCTTCATAAAATCTCAAAGAGGGAGTTTTTGTTATTTGTATTATTTCTTGTGAATATTTGTAATTAAATCTAGGGGTGCTCGAGGCCATATCCGGGGAAGGATTGGCTATAGTGGCTTGAAGCCATATCCAGGGAAGGATAGGCTAAAGCCACCTGTTCGTGGGGATACGAGTCGATATAGAAAAAGAAAATTTATTTACATTTGTACGCCGTCGATTTCTACCGATATTGAAATCAAATCTATGCAAATACTTTTTTTATATAATACAATCATGTCTCTATTTGTGTTTACGTGATTTCCTTCATTTGACATAAAATTCTAAAATTGCAAATTACAATATTCTCTTCCTTTAGATAAATTGTTATTTCGCTCTCGTTTATTTAAAAATAATTTAGTAAATTGCTTAAACTTATAAAAATAATTTTTATTCCCTTATTCACCACCCCCCTCTAAGGGCGCCTATCGATCTAACACTTTTTGGACATGCAATTATGATTACTATATATCTCCGAGCCATATGCTCCCCGGGCTAACCTGCCCGTCACCATAACCTTCTGAGACACCGACTCGCCAGACTAATCTGTCCGTACCTACAACCACCGATCCTATCGCTCGTAAGGCCAAACCAACAAACCACTTATAGCAACGGGGGTGTGGGTGAGTGTATGATTGAGTTAATCTTGCATAACAAATTATTCCTACGGTTTTGGGTTAACTATGGACCTCCCGAGGACTACCCTGTGAGGGGCTCGCAGAAGTACTAGGAGCTATGATGGGCTGAGCCCCAAAGCTCCCTTTCCAAGGCACTTACTTTTATTAGTGTCTACCCTTAACCCGACAACAATTAATGTTACACTTACTAATGCTAAGTGTGCTTTACTTCACCCAAAGGAATGCTGATCTTTCGTCGATCCCAAGCACACTCTTGCCTCTTAGTCAGCCATACATCTTACTCCTACATTCTTTTGGTGACCCCTTCCAATCCAATCAGTCTGGGTGCACCAACTTCCTTAACTCCCCAGTAAAATCTACATGTTTGTCTTAAATCAACATTTTCACTATACACACACTATTTGAACTACATGGGGTGCATGAGAAGAGGTACTTCAAATAATCATTCAAATGACCCAAGATTATTATTGGAGGCATGTTATGACATTTTAAGACTATCTCCAGAAATTCATAATTTTCCTAATTTATTTGGCATTTATTATAATTTTCTCAAAATCAGGGAACTTATGACTTTGAACACCAAGTATGGTTTTCTGATAAGCTATGGCCATAATAAAATTTGTACAACTATATATCCTCAAAATAACAACTATATATGAGATTCATAAAATTCCAGAAAGGTTTTGACCTCCAATTAAAACATGGACTAATCTATCAACATCAATGGTTAACAAAGAAAGTACCAAAAATACTTATCCAAAAATTACAAGAAAATTATCAGGTGTCTAAGGTGATCAGAAATATTCACTGCTCGAGTTTCATAATTTTCTAGATTCATTCGACCATATAAATCCTTTATTTAAATAAACAAATCATATGACACTTTGTGAAGAGAACCATATAAAAAGTCCTCCAAAAATTATACTAAAATTTACATATCATATTCTTGCCCGAAAAAGTTCTCTGGCCGAGTTTCATGATTTTCCAGTATATATTTAACCCTTAATTAATTCCCTTTATAAATTGGGCAAACGATGGACTTGTGAATGAAGTACTATATTGATCAATCCCAAATTCACAATAAAATTATCCGAGAACAATATCCCTAACATAAGCTCAGTGCCAAAATTTCATTTACATTCAAGGTAATATGCTTATGTAAATTTCTTAATATAAGAAAGTTTCCTAATTGGTTCTTAATTAACTCAGGGGATAAATGTGTCAAAAAATTCTAGGTAAATTATCTAGGGCCTAATAACACCCTATGAACCTCTCTACCAAGTTTCAAGTCAATCCAATGATATATGACCCCATGTCCTTCAATAGGTTCCATAATCAACCCAAGGGTTCGAACCGGGGTTCTAGGGCACATCCACCCCAAACCACCCAAAAACCACTTGTGGGGGTATTTTATGTGACATCAATTCAGTGGTCAAAGTTTCACAATATTTGGATGAGGGTTGATCTCCCAAATCCATCAAATGCGCTTTTGATTTAATATACCATAGTTTGACCAAATTTGGGTTACTTAATTACCCTACCAATTCAATCCCAAATAGAATGAAATTTTTATTAGAGCTATGTCATGACCCTAAGAACCACCCACCAAAATTTGGTAGGGGTTGGAGGTACCTAGACCCTAAAATTAATTCATACATGAATTATTAAATGTTTGAGCCTATGCTCAAAATTGCATAGCATTTGATTGTCTGGATTAGTGAGGGCACTCAAATCAATCTCTCGTCAACCCTATGTATAGGTTGCACCATTTTGAGTGTTGCAGTTAAACCAATGGGCCAAACTAGGTCGAATCAATTTTCAAATAAACTAGACATAAAGATCTACAACTTTTGTCTCTAGCCATTTTTCCTGAAATAGACTCCAAGGGGTTCAAATTTCAGTTTCAAAAACGTGCATTTCTAGGTAAAATATGACGTTAATTAATCATAAAATTAATAATCTGTCTAAATGGAGGTCATCTGTTCATCTTCTCCAATCAGCCAACGACCACGATTGGCCCATCCTGTACCAACTTGGGAGGTGATTTCTCGGCCACCTAGAACCTCTACCGGTCGTCCAATGCCACCACCACCTCCGTTGAGGTGGCGGCCTGCGATAGACCAGGCCGGCCGGAGGTGGCCTGAATCGGGGTTTTAAACAAGAAGAGTAAAGCTTGAACCCAAGCTTTCATCCATGCCGATTCAAGGCCAATTGTCCTCAAACCTTACGACCATCAAGATAAGATATATCCACTAAGAGAGAGGAGGAGGGGAGGACCTGAGTGGTGGCTTATAGCTGTGCTGATCATCGGTCCACCATTATTGGTCGTGAACTCTTGGGTGCCATGCCGATATGCGTCTAGGTGGTCGATTTCTTCTGGAAAGTGGGGGAAACTCCTTTCCTTCACCCATTGAGGCTTTTTAAAGAGCCAATTCAGGGAGGGGAAGAGGCAAGGCTTGATATTCCACCATTAACACCATTCATGGTGAGAATTTCGGCCATCCCCAAAAGCCATCAAAATTAGCCCCCATAAGGGTTGGAAAACCCTTTAAACTTCTCCTAATTGATAGGGGGAATGAATCCCCATCAATTGGGAGGACTTTTGGCCTCCCTTGGCTATAAATTTCACCACCAAAACCGATTCCGTCCGCATCCCATCGTTTGAGCTACCATCGGCGCTAGCGCTAGCGTCTCGACGACATACGGTTCGTTTCAGCGGTTCGGAGTTCATCCCAGCGGTCTGGCTAAACCACTACTACCGCCAGCGCTATCCTCTAGCGCCGATGCTAGCTCAACATTCAATATACCCCTTCTTTCTATGATTGGGTAATTGGGGTGTTACGAAGGGACCCCTTAATGGGTTAGGTATATTATGGTGGTGTCTTGGGTCATGGTGACGCCCTAAAGCCAACCCTAGGCTTGGTAACTAGAAATTATTATCTGCAGACCATGGTGATTTTCACCTCGATCCTAAGCTCTTATGATCTCTTTGCGCATCCTAGGGTTTTGTCATGACCTGGTCATGACAAAACCATCCTAAGGGTTAGTTGTTTGGGGGATGTTATAAATCCCAATAAAAAATAATTTTGTCCCCTAAATTCAGGTTAGGCTTGCGGGGTTTTCATCGAGAGTAACTAAACGTAACATCCCCTAAGAATTGAAGTTATACATGACGTGAAGAGGACCGACTACCTCTATTGCACCAGTCCTAGTGGCTCCCAGGTGTGCTCCTCCTGTCCATTATTCCTCCACATGACCTTGACCAGCGGGACCTTCTTGCATCGTAAGACTTGCATTTCCATATCGTCTATCCTGACCGGATCCAAGCGAATTGATCGGTAAAAACCTACCAGGCCATCTACAGTAGAAACCTACTGCTCTGGTCACAGTAGAGCCTTCCTAAGAGAGGAGAGGTGGGAGACGTCATGCAAGCCCACTAACTCCAGCGGTAACTCCAGTATATAAGCCAATGAGCCGATCCACTCCAGGCTCCTGTAGATCCTCATTTATCTTGGACTGAGCTTCTTCTGCCCGCATACCCATGAGACTCCATGCATCAGACGTATCTTCAGGAACACCTGGTCTCCAACCTAGAACTCTACCTGATGATGCCACACATCATAATACCTGAATTGTATTGACATTTTATCATTAATGTAATTGATACTTATGTTAAAATGAAATCTTATGTTAATAGGCCAATTATAGTCAATCTTAATATATGTTCTATATTAATACTTAATATCTTCTGTGATGCCTATAGTTTGTTAACAATGTTATTGTTATGTTGTCATGGCTGATAATTCATAATGTGTCATGATATCTACCGTGGTACCTTTATTTAGTTAACAATATTATTGTTATGTTGTTATGACTGTTAATTCATAATGTGTCAAGATATCTACAGTGGTACCTTTATTTAGTTAGCAATATTATTGTTATGTTATCATGATTGTTAATTCTGATAGTTCATAATTCATCATGATATGGTTGTTTGTGGGTTTGTATCTTAGCATTGGTGTATGTTCTGCCTTCTTCAAATAGGGGGAGATTGTTGGGAATATTGTCCTCAATGATCCCTAGATTTGAAGAGGCATCACACTCAATGTTAAGTACATATTATATTTGATAAACCCTCTTTTACATCATGTCTATGGAGGGTTAGGTCATTCTAGACATTAGAATAGTTCTCTGGTTTTACTGTCAAAATTGCTGAGACAACAACATGGTCTCAGCTAAATTGTTGAGACACAGCCAGAGACGCTGAGAAGGAGTCTTTCTCAGCTGAGCTGCATTTAGAGAAAAACCGCTGAGAAGACTATCTATCTCAGCGGATCCGCTGAGGCGCAGACTGACTCTGCCGCTGAGACTGGAGCTTATCCGCTGAGACTGGAGCCTGTCTCAGCCAACCACTGATACAGATTCATATTTGAATAAAGCCTGACGGGATCTTCTTTTGGCGCAAGTGACTGTAAAGTACAGATAATGTTTTTTATTTCTATCCATGCTGTGACATGGCACTCTTCAGAGCTGTTGCAGATTGGAGGAAGTATAAAAGAAGATGTTAGGTCGTTGTGGAAGGTGTGGAAAAACATCTGAAAGAGCAGCTATTGTGTTATTGAAGAAAAATGACTTCAAAAAATATCTCATCCTGCTTCCTAAAGCTACAAGGAGATTACTGAGATAAGTTAGTTCTTGCTGATTCAATCCAGAAGAACAAGTGGATCTTTCTTTATCTACTGAAGAAGAAGATCAGAAGGAATAAGGCTTGAAGCTACTATCATTCAACCCTGTTTTAAGACATCATCTGTTGTGCATCACAACAGAAGACCTGTGCTGAAGGTTATATCTTTGTTGTCCTCTGTTGTGAAAGCAAACAATATCAACATTGTAAGAACTAATTAGTTCTGAGTGTGGAGGGCCTTGTGCCTGAGTGTGTAGGGATTTGTGCCTGAGTATGTAAGGCTTTGTGCCTGAGATTGTAGAGTTGTACTCCCAGCTTTAGTTGTAGGATTTTTGAGGAAATCTGAGGTAGGGATTCTTGATAGGCTTGAGGTAGGAAATCAGGAGTATTTCTGAGTTGTAGGAGTTGGAGAACTCTGAGTGGTAGAGTTGTGAGCCTGAGGTAGGGTTTTGGAGGAAACCTGAGAGATCCCGTGGGATCTGAGTTGTAAGCTCTTGGAGCTGAGTTTTGGAGGAGTTTGCCTTGTCTAACACACTATTAGAAAGGTGTAGATGGAAAGTGGACTACCCATAGACACTCTGTCTTGTGGAACCACTATAAACAGTTGTGTGTTTTCTGTGATTTGCTTTTAACTTTAATTAATCTCTAAACACTACTAGCTGTAAGTAGAAAAATTCAAAGGAACCTATTCACCCCCCCTATAGGTGAGTTAGACTACTACCAAGTAAACTATCAATCCCCTTATTCAAATTTTTATATTCTAAAACTATTTTCAAAAAATGGGTTCTAAAGACTATGCATCCACAAAACCACCAATGTGTAATCTGACTAAGTTTACACTCTAGAAGGTCAGAATAAAATTGTATATGAACTATATTAATGAGGACATTTTTTATGTCATTTTATCCTATCCTCTAGTACCATTCAAAAAAGATGCAAGTGGGATGTAACACATGAACTTTTCCCTAAAGCTGAATGGATTGATGATGAGAAGAAGGTAAAGGCATATGAGGCAAAGGCCATGAACATCCCGGTGTCAACTATGTCAGATGACATATTCCAGAAGGTGGCTGACTGCCAATCAGCAAAAGAAATCTTGGAGTCATTGTCCAGATTGGTTGAAGGTAGCTCAGATGAAAGAAAGGACAGGAAGTCTCTTCTCATATCTCAATATGAGAACTTCCAACAGAAAGCTGAAGAAATATGGCTGAGATGTATGAGAGATTTAGCATCATTATTAATGAGCTCAATGGTCTATATAAAGAGATCTCATTAACTGAGATCAATGAAAAGCTTCTCATGTGCTTCCCAAGCACTTGGGATTCAAGGATTTAGGCCATTAGAGAGTCCAAATGCCATAGAGAAATCTCCAATAATGTCTTGCTAGGCAAGCTCAAGTCTTATGAGCTACTACGGAAGAGCAGAGATGAGACTAAAGCCAAGGAGAAAGTCTCAACTCCAAAAGAAAGGACTACAGCTTTGAAGGCAGCTGAAGGAAAGCCTTCCACTTCTGAAGAAGAGATGTTCAATCTCTTGGCCAGAAGATTTAGAAGATGGGTCAAGTCTGAAGACTCCAGAAGGAAGGAGAGGAGGTCAAACAAACCAAGGTTTGATAAGACTCCAGAGCAGGAAATAATCTGCTTTGGATGCAGAAAATCAGGGCACATTGCCCCTGAATGCCCTGAAAAGAAAAAGGACAGAAGCAGTTGCAAGAAAGAGCATAAGAAGAAGTCCTTTAGGAAGAGGGACAAGAAGAAGGGAAAAGGTTTCATAGCTGAAACCTGGAGTGACTCAGAATCTGATTCAAGTTCCTCTTCATCTGACAGTGATGAAGAATGTGTTGCTGAAGAAGCCTGCCTTATGGCTTTAGAAGATTCAAGTGAAGAAGATCAGGTATTTTTATTTGACGAATTTGATTTTTCTTCAGAAGACTTTAAAAATTGCTTTAAAGATTTTTGTCAAGACTATCTTTAAAGTAAAAAAGAACTTAAAAACAGTTAAAGAAGAATTAGAAGATCTTTAGAAAGACAATTTGTATTTTGTTATTAAGAAATCAGATATATAAAAGGGAAATAGAAATAAATAAACTAACTAATGAAAACTCAAATCTAAAAGAAGAAATTACAAAGGCAAAAGCCTTTGAAGACTCACTAAATGTGAGGAGTCAAAAGCTCAAGGATATCACACATAATCTCTCTATGAGATTTAGATATCTTGGTCTAGGAGCAGATTTATTAACTAACACAACAGTCTCTAGCAAACTAGCCTAGAAAAACCCAGTAATATTTGTTAGACCTAGTGATTATTAAATAAATGAAAATAGTCCCGTATGTAAAGAACAAAATAACCACCCTAATAAAATTACTATTTTAATAGGGTGAATTCTAATAATGAGAAGAAAACTCTAGGCAAAAATAATTCAAAGAAACTAATGAAACACAATAAAAAAGCTAAATTCAAAAGAAAAATCATAGGCATTCTACAGACTTACTATATCAAGACGCATTCTATGCAAATTTCGAGTACCAAGGTAACAAATCTTGGTTTGATAAACCTATCTTCTGTCATCCAAAAGGGTATAATGAAGACCACTCTATTCTTTCATATCACCTTATAATGGTAAAAGCAAAGGGCCAAGGTAACCTGGGTACCCTCTAATATTTGAATTACATGTGCAGGAAAACATAGAGTCCCTTCCTCAGAGATAATGTAGAGAAAGGGAGAACTAAATCTTCAATGGGGAACTACAAATAATAAAAGGGGGTGATCTCTTCTCTAAACCCCTATGATGTTTTCTAATCTACACATATTATCTTATAAATTATATTTTTAATTAAAAAAATTAGTGATGGAAAAAACTGCATTTTTTTTGAAGAAAATATAAATGCTAATTTAGAGCTGCGTCAAATAGAACTCGATGCACAATTGAGTTCTACTCGATGCTAGCTTTGAGAGATGCCATAGGTAATTAATTTGAATAGCACTCGACGCAGCATCAGATTCATATCAATGTAGGAGTGGACTCAATAGTTGATGTATGAACTCGAAGTCATGTCGATTACCACTCGACGCAATGTCGACATGTCAAGCACGAGCAGTTCTGCTTATAGAAGCTACATCGATTTATATTGGCACGCTGCATCTATTTATATTCAATATTGCTTCTATTAAAATACTAAGCTATGACGAATCGTCTTCTTTTAAGCAACTCATACGTTAGATCATCTTACGCTTTCGAATATTCTCTCTCTTGCCCTCTTATTTTCTTTCTCTCTTTCTAGTCTTATTTTTGCAAGTACTACTGTAAGAATCAATGGATCCTCCAAAAGTAAATTCAATATTTGATGCCAACATCGACTTATTCAATGCAATAGTAGAAAACTTCAAGAGAATCTTGAACTTATTTCAAACTGCAGGACTCGTGAAGTTGATTTCGACAAGTGGAAATATATATGATGTCGAATTGGCCAAACTGAAGTACAACATTCATATTAGAGAGGATGTATCTCTCCATGGAAGAATTTCTGGAAATGACATTGGCATCACTGAGGAGATGTTTAGTCTCACCTTCGATCTACCAGTAGGTGATGACTCATCTAAGCTGATGCCGACAGAAACTCAGCAAGCACTGCTGATTATGAATTTCAACAAAGAAAAGGTAATAAGCCTAAAGAAGAAGGATGTTTCATAAGAATACAGATTCTTGGCAAATATAGTCGGTAAAGTCTTACTATGTAAAATTTTTGCTCATGCTGCAATTCCCAAACAACAACTGCAGATAATGAAAATATTGGTCCTCAACAAGAGAATCCACTGGGGGAGGTGCCTCCTAAAATTGATTGGTCACAAGTATACCCACAAGGAGGATGCATACATAAGGACAATGAGTCAATTCTTATACCAACATTATCCAATTGTGTGCAGACACAAAGGAGTGCTCATCCCTCCTGGAAAAAGAATAAACATATGGATCTTCTCCAAATGGACCAGACAGATTCTGAAGCCTGGTCAAGTTCCACCCCCTCCTTCATCTCCAGCTCCTCAAGACCATGAAACAGTCATACCAGATGCCATTGCTGAACATCCAACATAAGAACAGGAGACGGCCATACTAGATACAACTGCAAAACATCCAGCACAGATCTCCTCTCTACAACAACCACTATCTACCACTACCCCAGAAGACCTTACTGCTTCTCTAGACCATCCTCAATCAATAACTCCTCCTATCAACATATCAACACCTCCTGTTGATAGACCTTTTATCTCCCATCTTATACCTCCCTTTGACATTGATCAAGCAATCTCTAAAGCAGTGGGTCTAGCCACTGGGACTTTTACTGAACTACTACATACTCAATTAAGGGAATTTCAAAGAAAATACTCCTAGATGGAGACAGAACTAAAAGAATCAAAGGAATCAATCCAGGCAATCAAGACATTGATGTCCTGCTCACAGATCATAAGATATTTCTTAACCTTCCTTGTTAGCAAGGTTCAGAAGGGGGAGAATGTTAAGAGGAGGAGATGTCTGCCCAAGAAGGGGAGATTGGTCAGAAAAAGGAAGTGCTTGTTCAAGAAGGGGAGACTGCTCAAGATTAAGAAATGATTGCTCAAGAGGAGGAGATTGCTACTATTCAGGAGAGGCCAGCACAAACTCTGGGGGAGATGCCTGCATCAACCTATGGGGGGCTCCTCACAATTGATGAGCAAATCATAAAAGATGTCACCACAATTGCTCAAGAAGCTGCCCATATAGCTGAAGATACTGCATCACTTCAGGGGGAGCTTCACAAAGAGGATGACAAAATTGCTGAAGAGGAGAAAGAGAAGTATGATGCCAGAGCTGCTGAGGAGGAAGAGGAGCCTCTTATATTTCCACCAAGAAATATGTCAATACAGGTTTTCTCCAAAAAAAAGAAAAGCTTCTCCAAAAGATTAGTGAAAATCAGGTGATAAGAAAATGAACAATTACTATAATAAGTTCTCACTGCACAGATTTGAGACACATCTATGGTAGACAATCATATCTATTACAATTGCAAGTTTTTCATATCATTATAGTTTGTCTTTATGGAATGATGTCATTCTGTTATAGTATATTTTTATGGACTCTTCTTTATTATACAATGTGATTGAAATCACTTAAAATATTTGTAAAATTTGTTAATATAAATAAAGGGAGATTGTTGGGAAAAACATTCTCTGGATTTATCTTACAAATTATATAAAAGTGATTTCATCATCTATGATTCATTACCCATGATGTATAGTATAAGTAATACGGTCGTTAGATGTCATAGGATGTCACACCCATATTATGGTGTCAAAGACTAGTCCAAAAGAGTGCAAAATTCAGTTGAGTTAATTTTGCGTCGAATAGAAGTCAACACAACTTTGATTGAAAGTCAAAGTAACTTCAAATAGAAGTAAGAATAACTCAGAATGGTAGTCGATGTATCAATAGAAGTCGACACACTATTGAAAGGTATTCGATGTAGAAGGTAGAGTCAGTCAAAGAAACATTTGAAGTCGACGCAACTTCGAATTATATTCGATGTAGATGTCAGAGAGCAAAGTCTAGGTTCATTTCGACGGATACATCGATAAGGACTCGACGCAATGTCGATATCAGAGTTCATTTCAAAGATGAGGAGGATTTCAAAGCAGCTTCTATTAGAACTCAGAGGTGCATCGATAATAAGGCAATGTTATTCAAAGCAACGTTGAATACAGACACAGATATAGAATATTTTCTCGATTTGATTCTGAAGCTTATTCAGAAGATATAAATGGAAGTTATTTGAATTCTAATGAGTTGTTCATAACCAAGAATGGAAAGAAGAACTCCAGAGATACAATAAAGATAATTGGAAGTTATTCAAAAATATTTGGACGGGATGTCAACAAAAAAAGAAAGAGAGCAATACTACCTCTTGGACATTCCTACTACGGAAACAACAGAAGTGGAAAGTAATTCAACAATATTCGATAGAAGTATATTCGACAGAATGGAATAGAGAACAATAATAATTTAGTCTTCTTCTTCTCCAGCTCTTGCTGAGACATAAATATAATGGATAGATATTTGTACTGAAGATATACACAAGGCTTCTTCTTCTTCTTCTCATTACAAGAAGCATACATGCATAAAGAGATCAACATCAGGATTTGGGCTTACACAATCCTTGTATCTCTCTCAAGCAAGGATTCATTCTTTGATGAAAAGATCCAAAAAACACTAAGTGTCTGAATCCTCGTTGACAATTGTAGGAGGATTCATTCAGAAGAATCATCTTCAACTTCTTCTTCTTCTTTACTCTTTATTCCATTTCTGTTAAACTGAGTAAAGAGCCCTTAAAATCCTTCCTCAACTAATTCAGTGGTTCCAGATCTCCTTAACAAACGATCTAGTTTTGGTTCAAGATCTCCTTATCAAAAGATCTAGCTTGGTTCTAAGAGTCTCCTTAATAAAAGACTCAGACCCTGGTTCTAAGAGTCTCCTTATCAAAAACCTCAAACAGTGGATAGTGTATTCCTACCAAGGTGGTAGAAGAGTGGAGTACCCATATTTTGAGGAACCACTATAGATCTTGTCTCAATCTGTGTTGTGAATTTTCTGTATTGTCCCTTCTTTATTTCTGTCATTCTGTGTTTGCTTTATTCTGGTTGGATTTCTGAATGCATAGTTGTTCGAATTATTTTACTTTTTGTGCATATATTGTGAAAAGTTTTTTTAAACTCTATTCACCCCCTCTAGAGAATAATCAGAGGACTTACTATGCATTTTCAAAAGGAAATAAAGATAAATGAATTAACTAATAAAAATGTAACACTAAAAGTAGAGCTTACAAAGGCAAAGGCCTTTGAAGACTCACTCAATAAGAGGAGTCAAAAGCTAAAGGATATCACAAAGAATCTCTCTATGAGACTTAGATATCTTGATTTAGGAGCAAATTCATCAACTTGCACAGTAACCTCTAGTAGACCAGCTTGGGAAAATCCTATAGTATTTATTAGACCCAGTTAAAATCAATCAAATGACTGATAACACAAAATTTATCTATATTTTATTATCATATTTATATATTAAATAAGTTTTTCTATAGTATTTTATCTTAATTTATTTCTAATTAGTTTATTTTTGCATTTTCAGGTAATTTGGGCTGCTGGTAACAGTTTGGAGCTCATAGACGCGATCAAGAGTTGTTTTGAAGCATTTATGCTGAAATCGCAAAGTACACGCCCTCATTCACGAGCATGACCTAGGGCGTGTGATGCGTATTCGGCAAGTGCACCGGTCGCTGTCAAGTAATAAAATTGGGAATAGCTTCCCTGAATATCGTCTCTCAAGGAATGCAAGTTCTGGTGAACGAAACGTGTGGTGAATCGGTTGTTATACGAGCGAACAAAAGAAAAACAAGGGCATTGATTTTGGGTTTCCTAAGCTAGTGCAGAAAAGAGAGATGCGGGTCAAAACTCCGCTTCGCAAGGCGAGGTGGATGCAATGGCCGTGATGCCGTGCTTCGGGAGGCGCGTGGACGGAAAGTAACTATGACGGGTGAGGGTCGCACACACCTCTTCTCCAAGCATCACCACTAGCAATTGCTAGGGCTTCACACATAATGAATCACAAAAAACCACAGCAAAGAAAGTGCTATTCTCGCACTACCGCATCATTGCACAAGAATATTACAAAGGATTTAAAACATAAAGCTAAATGTTAGTTCATTACAATAACACAAGGAAAAGCACAAACATAAAGTTAGAGAAGACCAATAGGAAGAAATCACCGCGTCTTGGGTTCTCGGCCGGAATGAGAGGTTGTCGGGCTCTCTCCGGGCTCGACCCTCAGATGGTATGCTGATTCGATGGAGGCTGTCACCGCTCCAACAACCTACAACTCTTCTATGGCTTCCCACGACAAGGAATACTTGAGCACTTGGCGGAGGATGCTTGCTACCACTCCCGAATGGAAGGATGGTGGTGGAAAACGCCAGAAAATGGCCTCTTTGGTGGTGGAGGTTAAGGAGAAGCCCTCAGACCTCAAGAATGGCAGGAAGACCTAATTTCCCGCTCCCCTCCCCGATCTCACTTCTGCCTGCGATGTAACCTGCATTTTATACTAAACAGGCAGAAAAATGGTCACGCACGGTCGAACGCACGACCATGCGTGAACCATGCGTTATTAAATGATAAAATCAGACTTGAGGGAGACGCTGCGCCGCCCGTGCGATTTACTCACGCACGGGCAAATCCGTCCGTGCGTCAAAACACACAGGTAAATTCAGAAATGACAAAAACCAAGAAAACACAGGCCAACCGTGCATTTTACACACGCACGGGCAAATCTGCCCGTGCGTCAACACGCACGAGCAAATTCAGATCGCTCGTTCTCTGCCTAGAAGATATCGCACGACTGCAATCATCCGTGCGTCAAGGAAAACGCACGATCGTGCGTTTCACACAGTCATGAATTCTGGGAGAAAACTAGATACAAGATAATCCGGTCACCTGCATACAAGATAGAAATAGCTGGGAATACACCTCCAACACCAGATAAACATAAAGAAATGGAAGGGGAGCACCATGTGCTTACCCCCAATAACAAGGAGCGCAAATGCACACCGAAACGGTCCTAAAAGTGCACCTAGCGAGGAATAACAAATATGAATGA
The DNA here is from genome assembly GCA_033032865.1 of Dactylorhiza incarnata. Taxonomy (NCBI): domain Eukaryota; kingdom Viridiplantae; phylum Streptophyta; class Magnoliopsida; order Asparagales; family Orchidaceae; genus Dactylorhiza; species Dactylorhiza incarnata. Next base: position 2,614,616 of record JAWHQI010000235.1, on the reverse strand, counting down.
AATTATGCCTAAAGTGATGTGCATAGACTAGATAATCGGCCCAGATGAGTCCATAAATGTGTATATAAATGGGACTCATCAGCGTGACAGGAGTTCATGGATAGAACCTTCTCCAGAACTCTTTCCAACATATTTTAAAGTTATACGCCCTTGGTCATGGGCGTGACCAAAGGAGTGACATCAAGTCACGACCATGACCCAACCAGCCATCTCCAACTGCCAGATCACGCCTCCAGCATAGTTTAATATTACACGCCCTCAGTCACGCGCACGACTAAGGGCGTGACCCATCCGATAACCGTCATAATCACTCCAGATTAAGCTGTCCCGCTGTAGTTTCCAGATCCATCTAGACACGCCCATGGACACGCCTGTGTCCAAGTGCGTGTAACTTTGAGTAATGTCGATTTTGGTGGTTTCTTGCCAACGTTCCCTGGATTTTTAAGAAAGCAGTTATTCCCAGTCACGCCCTTGGACACGGGCGTGACCAAGGGCACGACTCTCCATTTTTCTGCCTATAAAAGCCAGCTGCTGCCAAAGTGATCCCCATCCAGTCCTTCCTTCGATTGGACCATTCTTAGCTTAGTTTTTTTGCATTTTATTATTGTATTTTCTTCATGCAATTTATTTTTTGTCTTGCCCTTTTTAATTTTTAATTTAGCCTTACTTTACTTGCAATTATACTTTTCTTTTCATAGAAATAAAAAATGTTCTTTTTAAATCATGTTTAGCTAATTTTATAGCATTTGATTGGATGAGATCTTAAGTAATTTCATTTTGTAATCTCATTTTCGTTAGCCTTTGTTTTAGAAATTACGATTTACCTTTGATTTTTATTGTATTGATTTTATATTGGCGACATATGATTTTCAATCAATGATCCGTATTTTAGTTGATCGAAAGATCCGTGAACATGAGAAGATCGCTCGAGGATGAAAGGAGTTGCATGCACTCCTCGAGAGGGGATGACATAAATCTTCCAGATTGGAGTCAAATCTAATAGTGAGGTTCACCTCATAAAGCAAGCTTAGGGGTTTCGACTGGTCGAGGGGTCTTAATCGATCAACCTATGGTTAGTTGGTAGCGTATTCTTGAGAGAGGCGCTTTCATAATTTGGGAACCTCCGCGATCGAGTTTTTATCTTCAATTGATTATGATATTTAGATTGACGAAATTATTTCACTTAAGAAGGATTTTAGATCAAATGCCCTTCTTCTTTATCTTTTATCATTTTCTTTACAAAATCAACATTTTTATTTAGATAAAATAATATAAATTTGCGTGAGTAGAAGTAATCAACATACCCGTGGAATATGACACTTGATATTTATTTTTAAATATCATATATTATGCACGATAGATGCTCTTGCCTATAACTCATAGAATTTGGAAAATAATTATATCATAAATTTTACGTATCAAGTTTTTAGCGCCGTTGTCAGGGAGTTATTATTGTTGATATTTTAAAAGCCTAAATTGTATAACTTTTATCGTTCTCTTTCTCCGCCCCTATTTCTCTTTTTGACTCCCGGCAATGAAATCAAGTTTTTGGAGCCGTTGCCGGAGAGTTATTATTGTTGATATTTTGAAAGGGTTAATTATGTTACTGATGAGTACTTTTTGCACTCATCTTTTAGTATAAGTTTAATATATTTTTAATATGAAATTATATAGTTTTTATGCTTTTCTTATCTAATTTATTATCTTTTCAATTTTATAAACTAACTTAAGCCTTTTCTGTGTTTTTTAGGATTTCTGGGCATTTTGAGCAAAATTGTCAAGTACACGCCCCAGGTCACGGGCGTGACCAAAGGCGTGACATCCAAGTCACGGCCGGGACCCCGCCACCAGCTTCCAGCACGCCTGCCACGTAATTTTAAAGTTACATGCCCCAGGTCACAAGCGTTACCTTGGGGCATGACCGCTGGATATGAGCAGCGTTCGACAAATTAAGGAGATCGACGAAGTCCCGTCTGGCGAACGACGATCGACGAAATCCCGTCTGGCGAACGGCGATCGATGAATTCCCATCTGGCTGCCTCCGTTCGACGAAATCTTAACAGCAATCACGCCTATTACCAAGCTTTCTGCCAAAGCTTCCCGCCGAAGATTCCTGCCAGCAGCACGTTTTTAAGGTTACACGCCCTAGGTCACGGGCGTGACCTAGGGCGTGACACGCAAATTTTGTCAATATTAAAGCCAGAATGCGCCCTTTCCGCTCCGAGATCATCGCGCGCCTTACACGCCCTCGATCACGGGCGTGACCGAGGGCATGTAACCCTAATTTTTTTTGCCTATAAAAAGAGAGCTTCTCCAGATGTTCAGGAGACGAATTTTTAGGTGTAGAACTTTCATTTCTTGTATTATTTTCATGTTTTTAGTAGTTCTTGTAATCCTCTTTCGTTTGTAATTTCTTTAATCAATAAAATAGTTTTTCTTATTCTCTTATTTCTCATTCTCCTCCTTCTTCACTTTTTTATTTCCTTTGTTACCAACTCCAAAGTTTTATTTGATAAAATAATAGAGACTTTCTTGAAGTAAGAGTACTCAACCGCCCCGAGTCTAATACGACCTTGTTTAAATAACCTATACTACATTCGATACGGTACACTTGCCATTGTCGTTTGCAAGCATAGTTTTGCCCCATCAGTTACTTCTATCGTTCTCTTTCTCCACCCCTATTTCTCTTTTTGATTTTTCATTTCAAATTACATTCTATTCAGTGATTGTTGTCTAATTTTCTTTCTCAAATAAATATTATCTCATTTGGCCGCTATAGTTGTCGAGCTTCAAAACAAAGTAAAACTTTTGGAAGCTGCACGGACGCGCCAAATTAGTTATTATTATTGTGGTGCGCCTCATCAAAGTGAAGAATGTTATTTTCATTCTTATTCTCCAAATTTATATTATGAAAATGATTTTTCTCAATCTTATGCAAATAATTTTGGTACAAATTACGATCATAATTTTTCCGCTTTTACTGAAAATCATTTTTACAACTTTGATTAAAATATTTTTTTCAATTTTCACGAGAATAATTCTTCGGTTTTTAATAATTTTTCTTCTAGCTCCGTTGTAAATTATTCTTGGTGGCAGGCTCACCCAGATAGTTTTCGGAATGACGAAGATAAATCTTTCGATCTGAATTTTTGTTCTTCTTCTTTTGCTTCGCAAGTCTCATACTCTAATTTTGGGGAATTTTTGCATTTTCAATTTGATACTCTCCCCACAATTTAGATGAGAATATTATTTCTTCTAGTTGTTTTTCTGTAAGACCACCATCCCGGATCACAAAACACAGTCGAGGGTAGTCCTTTGCCCAGAACTGCCGCCTTGAGGTAGCGTCAGCACACGGGCTAACCTGTACCCCAGGACGTATATCCTGTCAGCTAAACCAATATCATCATACCAACCCATCAATAATATAAAACAACAGAAGCCATAGATTCACAATAAGTAAATGTGTCACAACAATATATACAAAAGGAAAGGTAGCTACAAAAGCACCAGCAAAATATCACAGTATAGTATTGCCTCAAGGGCTACATATCAAGGCTCTCACTCACATCTATCACTGATGGTAGCGAAGGTATCATAATCTCAGGCCCTATCACCCTGGCCTGGCTATCCTCCTGCGTCGTACGCTACTGATCCACCTGCCGTTGGGTGTCCTCCTAAAAATAGTAACGTAGCAACCATTAGTCATAAAGACTAAGTGGCTTCACATCCTCTCCCCTGGCGACTCTTAGGAATCAGGCGGAAGGAAGGAGGGAGAACACAACAATATAATCAGTAATATACAATATAGCATGTGGCAAAGAAATAGTTATCACAGTAGATATAACAAGAGTATAATAGTACATCTACTCTAGTAGTATAATCAACAACACAGTATAAGCAGAGCAGAGTATATAAAGAACTAAATTGAACTTAACTTATAAGGATGCCCATACAAGCTTATAAGTTAAGGGTCTTCCACAATAATAAGTAACTCATCATATAAATTTGCCCATACAACTTTATATGATGAGGATCTTTATGCGGTGCAATACAATGAATGTATATAAGATGACACATCCATGATTTACGCATGCACTCTGATTTGCTATGTCGACATAGACTTGTACTTCCCACTTTTCTAGGGTAGCTAACCTCTCAGGCATCACCCGTCGTGGCCAGACGTTGACAGTGGATCGAGCTCTCCACTACTAGGTGGGTATGCACACTACCAGACCTAGGCCTTACGTACACCTCGACACTAAGAACATAACATCGGAGCACCTGCGTACTGGACACAGAAGGGGTCTTAGAAGTAAACACCAAGAGCCCAGCCCAACCAGTTAATGGCACAGAAGGGGTCTTAGGAAGTAAACACAAAGAGCCCAGCCCAACCGGACAAGATCTATCTGCCAACTCCATTCAGTGTGATGACTGGCGAGCCCGTTGATCTGCCACATGCAATCCTCAACACAGGATCATAACTATCATGTGCTAACACACGCACTAGCCGATAACCCAAATACCTAAGGGCTCCAACGGAGTGCTTTTCTTTTTCCAACATACATTTGCTTTTAAGCACGCAAGGGATTCCGCCGAGTCCCTTTCCATCGTACCCTAGGATGTCAACGCATCCTAACTATTAGGCTGAGGCCTTACTATTATCTGGAAGGGGTTATCGTAACTCTAAGCAATGGTTAAACGCATCATGGGTTTTCACCCACACGATCCTATGGATTACATGTGTATCCAATAATCACGAAGAGATCGTTAGCATCATAAAATTATTCAAGTGTATTACCTGGACTATCCAATTGATATTTCCACCATAGCCCATGCTGGTTTACAATTTGGAACTTTTCTGCCCATTTCAACCTTAACTGATTTCGATTTATAATTTAAGTGATAAGATAATTCTGCACAAATTTATGTCCAAATCTCATAAAATATCACAGGGAATATATGAAAACATTAAGTTCAAGTCTACCAATTTTCATAGGTGTCTGATGATTAATTTAAGAGAAATCCAAGAACAACAAAATCTATATATTTTGGACATAACCTACCGAAACTGAATTTCCGGAAGCTACCAACCACCAAAAATTATGTGTCACACCATTCCGAAAAGGTATTTCCAAGGGCTACAACTTTTGTGTTCAGCCCAAGTCAAGATCTAAGCCTAACCTCTCTAAAATCAGGTTTGAACCTAGCAGAGTAAATCTGGACAGTAAGTTGTCTTGTACATAAACTGAATCATGTTCTGCCCAGCCATTTTTGATTTCACTTTTCCGGAGCTACATAGCTCCCCTGAAAATCCACAACAACTCGTTGGAAGGGTCTTTCTGAGGGCTACAACTTTTGTGTTGAGCGCAAGACCTGAGCATGGCCGGATCATGCCTAAAAATAGGTCTGAAGTTCGTTGCGTGCAAAAAATTGAGTTTTGTCCATGTTATAAAATCTGCACGGATCTCAAGACAGATGAACAACATCTGTTCGTCTTCTTCCTCTAGCACACATATAAAATTTCACCTTCTCTCCTCCAATACTCCCTCAATAGACCACCGTTCTTCACGAAATCAACTCCTATAACCTAATTTTGAATAGAGGAGAAGATCGAAGACATTATTTCGGCGAACAACGCCCTAGAATAGAAGTTCTAGTGTGGTCTCTTCCTAGAAAACTCCATTAAACTCACCAAGGTCAAGCTCTTTTGAGCCAACATCTCTCCTAAATCAGATTTAAAGATCTAGCACCAAGGAGAGAGGGGCGGAAGTCACCTGATTTGCGGCCATGGATCGAGTTTGTCTTCTTGGCAGCATGGTGGCGGTGATCTCTGGTGATCTTGTCCTTAGCTTTATTCTTCTTAGCTTTGTTCTTCTAAGGAAAAGGTTGGCTGGTTTGGTCGATGGAGGAAGATAAAGTTCAGAAGGATTTAACTTCTTTCACACAATAACTTCTTGTCCAAGTCTAATAAAGAAGATTTGATTAATAATAAATCAAAGTTTGGAAGTGACTAGTCAAGCCAAGTGGCGCTCTCCCATCAGACCATACTTGATTATAAGACACAAAATAAGTTTCGATAACTTAGAAATCTCTTATCTGGATGGCACACATTCCGATTCATCTATTAAATAGGGAAAATTCTATACAGGACCGATACTCGACGAATTCATCGAGTGGTCTCGACGACTTCGTCGAGTGGTCTCGACGGATCATCGAGACCAATTCGACGGACCGTCGAGACCCTTTTGATGGATCGTTGAGACCAGCTCGACGGATCGTCGAGACCAACTCGACGGACCGTCGAGACCAACTCGACGGATCGTCCAGTCCTTTCGACGATCGTCGAGGCCTATCGACGATTGTCGAGTCCCACTCGACGATCGTCAAAGTCCCACTCGATGAATCGTTGAGTCCTACTCGATGGATTCGTCGAGTCCTCTCGACAAATACATCGAGTCCGTCGAGTCTTCTCAACGGTTCGTCAAGCCTCTTTTTGCGCTGGCATCTTTTTCCCCGCTTAAGTGCACCACGAGCCAGAGTCAACTTACCAACACGCGTTCAAGGGGCCTAGCACAAATTGGGATGTTACAAATCCTATTAATAAATAAAAAATTTCAACCCTGAAATTGAGTTTGGGCCTACGATGTTTAAAGTACAAGGTTCACACAATTTCATTCATACCTTGTAGGAGCATGTCTGGATAACGCCGTTGCATAAGGTCCATAGGTTCCCAAGTGTACTCCTGCTTCCCATGATTGGACCATAGGACCATTACCAACGGAAAAAGTTTCCGTCACAACTTTCAGATTTTAGTGTCAATTATCCGCACAGGCTCTAATTGCATGCATCTATCGGTTGCTATTGGGCCATATGTAGTTACGACGTACTGATCAGGGCGAAGTAATGCTCTTCGCACGGAGGATACATGGAAAAAGTCATGCAAATTCTCCAATTCTGGTGGTAGCTCCAACCGATAAACTAAGGGGCCAATCCGCTCCAAGATGGAATAAGGCCCCAAGTACCGCGGGCTGAGCTTCTTCCTTCCATGAACACGCGACACTCCATGCATCAGTCTAATCTTCAAGAAAACTTTGTCACCTACTTGAAATTCCACCATCCTGTGATTTGTATAATAATACTTCGCCTGCTGGCTCCGAGACTCTTGAATGAGATCCCTGATTAGCCTTATCATCGCATCGGTGTCATCAATGAACTCCACCTCTAACGCCTTTGGATCCTTATCCTGGACTCATGACAAGGTTGAATCTCCTACCATAGAGTGCCTCTAAGGGGCCATGCCAATGCTTGCCTGATGACTATTATTATACGAGAACTCCACCAACAGTAGCAGTCTCTCCCATGGCTCTCCTCTATCCAAAATGCATAACCGCAGTAGATCCTCCATTGTTCTAATAGTCCTTTCCGACTGGTCGTCCGTCTGCTAGTGGAAAGTAGTGCTAAAAGTTAACTTTGAGCCCAAATACATTTGCACTGCCCTCCATTCTCTAGAAGTGAATCGGCCATCCCGGTCTGAATTGATAGTCTTGGGATCTCCGTGATATCTGATGAACTGTTCCATGAAGAGACGCACCAAAACATCTACATGTGCCTCCTTCCTCATCGGGATGAACCGGGCCACCTTCGCTAGTCTATCCACTATCACCCAAACTGAGTCATTCCCGGAATGAGATTGGGGAAGGCCGTGAACAAAATCCATGGAAATATCTTTGAACTTCCACTCAGGGATGGGTAGTGACTGCAACAATCCTACACGGCTCTTACACTCTGCCTTCACCTTTTGGAAATTCTCACAATGTGTCGCAAAATAAGTAACATCCCTCTTCATTCCCAGCCAGAACATAGTCTTCTCCAAATCAGTATACATTTTGGCGATCCCGGGATGCACTGAGTACTTAGTGCAATGAGTCTCTCTCAGAATGTCTTCCCAGATCCCACCACCTGCAGGAATAAAAACTCTATCATGGAAATGAACGAGGTTGTCCTTCAAAGTATACCCCTCAGCCAATCCATCCTTGAGTGCTTGGAATACTGGGGCCAGAGCTGCATCCTTACTTTGCTTGGCCCGTATCCGATCTCGAATGTCACAAACTATGCTCAATGTGGTTAAATACTAAGTGAAAACCTCAGGGCAAGCCGTGGAAACAAGCATAATTTCCATCTCCTTGAGCGTTTTGGCCAACTCCATGGCCATCAATCTAGAATTTGATCCTTCCATGGGTGCTTTCCTGCTCAACGCATCCACAACTGAATTCGCCTTTCCTTGGTGGTAATTCAATATGAACTCATAGTCACACAAAAACTCCAACCACCGACGTTGTCTTATGTTCAAGTCTTTCCGCGTGTGAACGTACGTGAGATTCTTATGATCAGAAAAGATCTCGCAGTGGACGCCGTACAGTGTAACATCCCTCAAACAACTAGACCCCTAAGATGGTTTTGTTATGACTAGGACATGACAAAACCATTGGAAGCACAAACATGTGAGCTTAAGCAAGAAGGAGGAAAACCACAGTAGTCAGCAAATAGCAATTCTAGCTACCAAGCCTAGGGTTGGACTTTAGGGCCTCACCTTGGTCCTTTTACCCCACCATAACATCCATAACCCATTAGAGGTCCCTTAGAGCACCAAGGACCCATTGGGGTCAACCAAAGAGGCCAAATTGACCAAAGTCAACCCTAGCCCTAAAATGGTCAAAGTAGCCTAACTAGGGTCAATTGACCTCCACCATGCCAAATTGATCTTTCCCCTACCCTTAAAAGGATATTAGGGACCCAATGGACCAAAATGCCCCATCATGGGGCCACCAATTTGGCCAATTTGACCTAAGTCAACTATAGCTCTGTTTTGGTCAAAGTGTCCTATTAAGGGTCAATTGGCCGTACTTTGCCAAATTGACCCTACCTAGACCTTCCTAACCATTAGGGGAGGCAAATGGGTCACTAGACACCCATTGGGGTCAACCCAAATGGTCAAATTGACCAAAGTTAACTTCACCCTAAATTTAGGTCAAAATGACCTATTTTGACCTAATCAAGCCCAATCCAATTGGGTTAGACCCAATTGAGGTGGCCCACTAACCCATGGGGTTGAGAATTATACAATTTGCCACTGAATTTAATTAAGTGGTGACTAGGAGTGTGAAAGTGGAGGTTTCCCCCAAATTAGAGAAAGAGAGGAGGAACATTCAGGGTGATTGAATGCAATTGACCCCTCAATCCTCCCCCAATTGATGAGCATTCATCTCCCCTGACTATTACAAGAAGATTAAGAGTTTTTCCAGGCCATATGGTGGCTGGATTTGAAGGGATTTTAGTTGGCCGAAGTCACCCTTTAATGGCCATTAATGGCTTTCGGGAATAAAGCCCCCAAAACTCAAATTGAAACCACTATCACCATCAGTGATCAGAGAGGAGAAAACCCCCCAACTTTCTAGGAGGAATCGGGCACTAGAAACTAGGAAAGAAATGACACCAAAAGCTTCAAATCCGGCCATGGCGACTCGCCGGAATACGCGGCCTCAGGCCACCACACAGGTCTGATCCTCTTCTCCTCCCATAGTGCTAGATCTACCTCGATTTGGGGCTTGATTCAAGCCAAATCGGGCTCGAATCAAGCATCCCAAGGGGCTCATTTTCAAGCTCCTTTCCCTCCCCGAAATCCCCACTCCGGTCACCATTGGCCAGCAAAGGACCCCCTATCACCGGCCACCATCTCGATGAAGGTGGTGGTGGCACTTGTCGGCCAAGGAGAGGTGAGGGTGGCCAAGAAATTAGCCCGCAAAAGCCCCCAGGACGGACTGCTATGATCCATCCATTATTTGGGGATGAAGGCCACGAGCCCTTGGATCTGTGTGATCCACTATTCGCAGACCAAGCTTATTATTATTCCATAATAAATGTTTTATTTATATGATTTAGTATACAGATTTGGTTTTAATTATTTAAAATACTTGTTCTCTGATTTAGAAGAAGTGGTCTTCATGATAGTTGTAGGCCATGAAGTTTAGTTTTATTTAAAATTTGTTTCATCAAATTTGGACGACTGGGTCGACCTCAACACTCAAAATGGTGCAACACATATAAAGGGTTGACCAGAGCTTGATATGCGTGCCCCCACTAAACCAGCCATCCAAATGTTCTAAAATTTGGAACATAGCCTACATACGCCAACACCCTTAACATATCCAAAAATTAGAATTTTTGGAGGGACGTTTTCCAAGTTTTTTTCAAACATTTGATAATTCATTAATAAATTAATTATAGGGTCTAGTGACATCCAAACACCAATAAATTTTGGTGGAAGGTCCTTAGGGTCATGATATGACTCTGGTAAAAATTTCATCCCCATTTGGGATTGATTTGGTTGGGTATTAATTAACCCAAGATTGGTCAAACTAAGGGATTTTAGGTCAAAAGTGCACTTGTTGGGTTGAGTGGTCAAATCTCATCCAAAGGTGATGAAACCTAGACCCCTGATTTAATATCACATAATACACCTCCTCCAAAGATTTGGGGTGGATTTGCCATAGGACCCTAGTTCAAACCTTAGAGTTGTATTTTGAACCCATTGAAGGACATAGGGTCATATGGCCATGGATTGACTTGAAATTTGGTAGAGAAGTTCATAGGGTGGTATTAAGCCCTAGGTAATTTATTTGGAATTTTTAGAGACATTTAGTCTCTCTGAATTATTTAAGAGTTATTTATGGCACTTTCTTACTAGAAGGAATTACAAGCTCATACAGCCTAGGATGTTTATGAAACTTTTCAGTGAGTTTATATTGATGATATTATTCTGTGATAATTTTACTAAGAATTTTGCAGTGTTATATACAGTACTTCATTCACAACCCCCAATGTTTGCCCTGGTTGTATGAAAATTAATTATGAGTTTAATACTCACTGGAAAATCATGAAACTTGGACAAAGGACTTTTTAGGGCAAACATTTGATCTGTTAATTTTAGTATAATTTTTGGAGTAATGTATGTATAGTCTCTTTCACAAAGTGCCCTTAGACTGATTTGTTTAACTAATAGAATTATGTGGTCAAATGGATTTAGAAAATTGTGGGACTCCTTCAGTGAAATTTTCTGACCATCTTGGACACCAACTAATTTTCTTGCAATTTTTGACTAAGAATTTCTAGTACTTCCTTTGCAAATCCTTGAATTTGATTAATTAGTTAATATTTTAATTGGAGGTCAAAACCTTTCTAGAAATTTGTGAAATTCATGTATGGTTGTTTTACTGTTATATAGTTCTACAAATTTTAGTGAGGCCATAACTTATCAGAAAACCATACATGACGTACAAAATCATAGGTTCCCTGATTTTGGAGATATTATAATAAATACAAAATAAATTAGGAAAATTATGAATTTCTAGAGATGGTTTTAAAATATCATAACACACCCCCAATAATAATCTTCGGTCTTTTGGATGATTGTTTGGAGTACCTCCCCTCATACACCTCATATAGCTCATTTGATCTGCGTATAGTAAAACTTTAAAACTTGAGTAACTTGTAGACAATTACTCGGGAATGGGAGGTAGATGGTGCACTTAGTCTGGTTGAGGAGATTTGAGGTCACCAATATGAGTCTATATGTTGAGTGTGTCCGATAAGCTAAGGGGCAAGGTTATGCTCGGGATTGACAAAAGATCACCTTTCCCTTGGAGAGTCATAAAACACTTAGGGTTAACTCAAGTGAAATGGTAAGAGGGGTATGTTTAAGGGTAGACATCAATAAAAATAAGTGTCTTAGAAAGGGCGGTTTGAGCTATCATCCCATCGTACCTCCTAGTACCGCTGTGAGCCCCTCACAGGGTAGACTTCGGGAAGTCCAAGATTAACCCTAAATTGTAGGAGTAAATTGTTGTGCATGATTAACTTAATAATACAGTCACCCACACCCTGTTGTCACGGGCAGTTCATTGGTTTGGTCTTACAAGCAGTAGGCTCGGTGGTTGTAGGTACGGATGGGTTAGTCCGGTGAGTCGGTGGCTCAGAAGGTTATGGTGACAAGCGGGTTAGCCCGGAGAGCCTATGGCTTAGAAATATATGTACTGTAATCATAAATGTATATACATAAAGGTGGTGGATCTTTAGTATTGACGGTCGTCGCACTGACGTAGATACTTTGGCTCAGTAAGTGTGGTTAACACTTTGCCATGGAAAAGTTTGGTGGACTAGCCAGTAAGAGTACGCAGGAGCTCCGCTGTTGTGTTCTTAGCGTTGAGGCATACGATAGGTCTAGGTTAGGTAGTGTAGATACCAACCTAGAGGTGGGCGAGGCCCAACTCACCGCTTCCGTTTGCCACTATGGGAGTATCCTGGGAGTTTTGCTAGCTTCAAAAAGCTGGAAATAAAGGTCTGCGCGCATAGAGTCGAAGTGTGTGAGTTGCACTTGTGTGAACATAGCATTAAACTGCATAACTCTGCATGTCATGGCATTAGCATTGCATTTCAACCGCTACCCCTATCGTATAAATTGGTATGAGACTTTTTATACGATAGGCCCTGCTAAATGACCCCTTGGTCTTTAGGTCTGTATGGGCATTCCTATAAATCAAGGTTACTCTTCTTGATTTACTTTTACTTATTACTGTTGTACTTATTATTGTTTTACTTATTACTGCTTTACTCACCGTAATATATACTGCATAGTGGAAGACATTTCTTGTAGATTAGATTCACCCTCACCTGCTTGTTTATACCCCTTGTTGTCCTCCACTTCATTCCTCCCACTCGGTGCCTAGGAGTCACCGGGGGAGGGGTGGGGGATTGGCTTAATCTTTTGACTAACGGTCGGTGGACATTATCATTTTAGGGGGCCGAGGAGACGCAGTAGCACCAGAGTCCAGTGCAGATGGAGGCGGGACAGTCTAGCACAGGAGCACCAGTTTCATGATCTGTGAGTGATTTTTAGTAGATGCTTCCGCGAGAGATCTTGTAATGAGGATATGGTGTATTGGGCAGGAGCCCTTATTATTGCTACCTTTTTATTCAGTTACTATATGTGGACCTCTGTTATTCTGAGAATTATATTTCATGTGATGTGGACTTGAACTCTTTTTGTCCACTTGTAATCTTCTTTTTCTGCGATCGATATTGCTGGCAGGATCGGCGTTTTGTAGTGGCAACCTTCCCAAGTGTTGGTGTCACCGCAAAGCAGCAGTTCTGGCATAAGACCCGGTAGCGAAGCAAAAAAAAGGGGTCTTACATACAGGTAGTGCCTCCAAATCTTTAAGTCAAAGACCACTGCTCCCAGTTCCAAATCGTGCACTGTGTAATTCGCCTCATGTTTCTTTAGCTATCTCGAGGCGTATGCAATCACGTGCCCATGCTTCATCAACACAGCTCTCATACCTTTGTATGATGCATCAGTATATAACTAGAATCCTTTCTTCCTAGATGGTAGGGCAAGGATTGGTGCTGAGGTAAGGCGATCCTTCAGCTCTTGGAATGCAGCCTCGCACTTGGGTGACCATATAAACAGCGCACCTTTTTTGGTCAAAGCGGTGAGAGGGAGTGCGATCTTAGAAAATCCTTCAACAAACTTGCGGTAGTAACCAGCGAGTCCGAGGAAGCTCCGCACATCCACTATCAACTTTAATGGTTGCACTCCTTTACAACATGCACCTTGGCAGCATCCGCAGCTAATCTTGACCCAATAATCACATGTCCCAAAAATGCAACCTACCGAAGCTAGAACTCGCACTTACTATACTTAGCAAACAACTGATGTTCCCACTGTTGGAGCCTATGTTCCACATCTCTTGGTTTGAGAATAACAAATACCATGTTGTATTTAATCTTGTATTTTGTGTGTTTATAGTGTGCAGGCTGTACATGAACTATAACTACACATCCCTATGAGTAGTATGCTGATTGGAGATGATTCTCTGGAAAGAGAGCTAACGCCTCGCTTTAAGAGTTAACACCCCGCTTTAAGAGTTAACGCCCCGCTTTAACTCTCAACGCCCCAATTTAAGAGATAACGCCCCGCTTTAACTCTTAACGCCCCGCTTTAAGCGTTACCTCCCCACTTTAACTCTTAACGCCCCGCTTTAAGAGTTAACTGTTGGACATGTGTGTCACATCCCTTTGTTTGAGAATAACAAATCCCATATTGTATTTGATATTGCTTGTTGTGTGTTTATAGTGTGCAAGAACTATAGGTGCAATACTCCACAGGTATAAAGCATCTTGGAATAATCTTTTGAAAGGAGCAGCGCTATCGCTAACGCCAGCACTAACGCCAGCGCTATCACTAACGCCAGGCGCTAGCTCAGTTGGTTTCGTCTCAGCGGTTTCCTTAGCTCTACCGCCAACGCTAGCGCTACCGCCTGATGTTATCTCGAGTTCGTACACAGCGCCACGTCTTCGACGGTTCCGTAACCGCTCAACACAACCGCTACCGCCAGCGCTATCGCTACCACAGGCGCTATCTCAAGTTCGTGCAGAGAGCCACGCAGTCGACGGTTTTTGCAACTGCTCCACACGAACGCTACCGAAGGCGCTATCAGCTACCGCAGGTGCTAGCTCCAAGATCTATAAAACGATGTGTTCTCTCTCTTTTGGGTTAGACCTTCCAGAGACATTACTTGTGCCCAATCTCTCGTGCTGCTACTCTGCCGAAACATCATCTCCCACTCAAAGCCAAAGAAGAAATTCTGGAGAAGGAAGCCATCACGCTGCATCTGAAGAACGATCGCTCCGACCTCGCTTGTGCTTCATCGATCCTTCATCCTCATCTCCAGAAATCTCAAGAGGGAGTTTGCTTATTATTTACTTCATTTCTTTATTTGTATCTTGTAGTGAAATCGCCTTGTTTTTGGCGACTAGGTCCTTGCGCGGCTTAGGGGGAATTCGCCGCGTGAGTTGGCGACTAGGTCTTGGGGATTAGATCTAGGGAGTGCTCGAGGCCATATCCGAGTTTGGATTGGCTAGAGCGGCTTGAGGCTTTATCTAGGGAAGGATAGGCTAAAGCCAACCGGTTTGTGGGGATACAAGTCGGTATAGAAAAGGAAAAGAAATTCACTTTTGTACGCCTCCGATTTCTAGCGATATTGAAATCAAATTTTGTAAACACCTTTTTTATATAATGCAATCATGATTATATTTGTGTTTATTTGATTTCTCTCAATTGGCGTAAAATTTCTTTATTGCAAAATTGTTATTACTAAATTGTCATCTTATTTCCTATTAATCAAAAACAACTTAGTAATTATCTTGAAAATTATAAAAAGAATTTTATTCCCTTATTCACCCCCCCTCTAAGGGCTCCGTAAGATCCAACAAGTGGTATCAGAGGTAGGTTATTCCAAACGGTTTAAAAACCAGGAATAATGGCGTCTTATGATCTCGCTTTTTCCGAGGGTCAGGGAATTAGTAGACCTCCACTATTTACTGGGTCAGATTATAATTATTGGAAAAATATGATGCGTTGCTTTCTAATGACCCTAGATATTGAGGTTTGGAACATGGTAGAAGAAGAATACACTCCTCCTACATTTGTAGTTGGAGAAGTTATGTTAGAAAAACCCAAAGATAAATGGGACGATGGGGATAAACTCAAATGTAAAAATAACGCAAAAGCCATGAATGCTCTATTTTGTGCGTTGGATAGAAATGAATTTAATAGAATTTCTGCATGTACTACTGCTTATGAAATTTGGAATCATTTGGAAGTTACTCATGAAGGTACATCGCAGGTTAAAGATTCCAAGCTTTTTCAACTAGAGTCGGAATATGAAAAATTCCGAATGGATGAAAGCGAAGATGTTGATGGTATGTACACGCGCTTTACCAAGATCATCAATGCCTCAAAAGCTCTTGGAAAGACTTTCTCAAATGGCGACTTGGTCCGTAAGATCCTTCGTTCTCTTCCTCCAAAATTCAACCTGAAGGTGACGGCTATTTCGGAGTCGCACAACTTAAGGACGCTCCAAGTTGAGAGCCTCATTGGGAATCTCAAAACCCATGAGGTAGAACTCAAAATCCAACATGATGAATACAACAAAGAGCCAAAGAAGAAGGCGTTGACATTAAAGTCAAAGAAGGAGTGCCAAGAGGATGAGGATGAAGATGAAGAAAGTCTTTTGGTGAAGAACTTCTGAAAGTTCATGCGCAATCCGGAAAGGAGAAACACCTTTCGAAAATATTTCCAAAAGGGTGAAAGATGGAAAGGGTCATCTTCAAAGAAAGAAAAAGAGAGCGACAATGAAGAAGAGAGACCTCCACCAGAATGCTATCATTGTAGGAAGATGGGGCACATTCGGAGCCAATGCCCAAAGTTCTTGAAGGAGAAGAAAGAAAAATGGCATAAAGGGAAGGAGAAGAAGAAAGTACTAAAAGCTAGAACATGGGATGACTCTTCCTCCTCCTCCTCCGAAGAATCAAATGGATCTTCATCAAGCAAAGATGAGGAAGCAAACATGTGCCTCATTGGACTTGGAAACGACGGCGACGACACCAGTGTTCCTAGTGACACTGAGGTAACTCCTCCCACTTATGATGAATTGTTTAATGAATTTCTTGAAACATGCAAAGCTTTTGATAAAAATATGAAAGATAGTATTTTATTAAATCGAGAAAATGAATCTCTTATTAAAGAAAATCAAAAGCTTTCCAAAAAGGTAATTGTTTTAGAAAAGAGAAAGGTTTCTTGCCAAGAATGTGATCACTCCACTAAATTGGCAAAAGATATAGAAGAGTCACTTTCTAAAGCCCTCTCTCATGCCAAAACTCTTACAAAAGAAACGGGGGAATTAGAAAGGAAATTAGAAGCCTCTCTTTTGCAAATCAAAAATAATAAAAAGGGTTTTGAAAATAGGTGTGTCATGCTTGTGAAAGAAAACTTTTCACTTAAAGCACAAGTACATGATCTCACCATGGCCATTAAAAAATTTGGAATATGCCAAAAATCACTGGACATGATTTTAGGGAACCAGTGCCATGGTTCTGGAAAGTTTGGGCTCGGATATCAAGGTGAGGTCTATCGCCCGGCGCTAGCCACTAACGCCGGCACTAGCTTCTCATACCAGAAACTTGAAATTTCTTTTTCAAAATGCTTTCCTTCTGTAAATCAAATTTATTCCAGCAAGAAAATATTCCAGAAAAGGGTCTCAACCCCCTTTATTTCATGTGCAAATTGTTATAGTTTAGGTCACACATCTAGTTCTTGCAGGAAAATAAAACAAAATACTTTAAAGCAAATCTGGGTACCTAAGGCTTCCACTTATTCTATGGGTGGTTCCACTTGGGTATCCGGATCTTTACTCTCATCTTCTTTCTAGATGTGCAGGCAGGCTAAGGACAATGAAGACGTGTGGTACTTGGATTCAGGATGCTCCAAGCACATGACGGGCAATAAAGCAAAGTTCCTTAGCCTAGAAAGGAAGAAGGGAGGGATCGTAACGTTTGGTGACATTGGAAAAGGAAGGATCATGGGAATTGGTACATTTGGTAACGAATCCTTCACTATATCAAATGTTTTTTATGTAAAAGGGCTAAAACACAATCTTATCTCAATTAGCCAATTATGTGATAAAGGATTAGATGTTTTATTTGAATCTTCTACCAATTTATGCAAAATATCTAATCCTATTACAAACAATATTCTACTAACTGCACCAAGAATACACAATGTTTATATAGTTTCATTTCATGATCTTTCAAAATCATCTTTAAAATGTTTTATTACCAAAAATAATGAACTTGAACTTTGGCATAGAAGGCTAGGACATGCTAGCACAAAGCTTATTGTAAAACTTGCCAAAAGAGATTTAATTAGAGGATTGCCTAGATTAAATGGAAATTTACCTTCACTTTGTTCACCATGTCAAAAAGGTAAAATTACTAGATCCTCTTTCAAAAGTAAAAATGTTATTTCTACTACAAGACCTTTACAATTAATTCATATGGATCTTTTTGGTCCCGTTAGCACCGCAAGTCTTGGTGGTAGATTATATACATATGTTTTAATAGATGATTTTTCTAGATATTGTTGGACAATATTTCTATCATCCAAATCCGAAGCGTTTTGTGAATTTTCAAAATTATGTACTCGTATTCAAAATGAAAGTGATTTAAAAATTAAATGCATTCGCTCGGATCATGGAGGAGAATTAGAAAATGAAAAATTTACTTCTTATTGTGATATGTTAGGCATAAAACATGAGTTCTCCGCACCACACACACCACAACAAAATGGTGTTGTAGAAAGAAAGAATAGGACACTTCAAGAGCTAGCACGCATTATGTTATGTGAATATAAATTACCTAAGTCCTTTTGGGCTGAAGCCGTAAACACATCATGTTATGTTATAAATAGAATCATGCTTCGCCCATCTTTAAATCTCACACCATATGAACTTTAGTTTCAAAAGAAGCCTAATGTATCTTACTTCAAAGTTTTTGGTTGTAAATGCTTCATTTTAAATACAAAAGATAGCTTGGGAAAGTTTGATGAAAAATGTGATGAAGGAACATTTCTTGCATACTCTTCAACTTGTAAAGCTTATAGAGTTTTTAATAAAAGAACTAGAAAAGTTGAAGAGTCAATTAATGTGAAATTTGATGAGCTTGTTCCTTGTATAGAAAGACTTTCTGCAGGCAAAGAGGATGATCTATTACCTCCTTTGGAGCATGGTGATGAAGAACCTTCCAAAGAAGAAGAAGAGGAGGCCAAGAAAGATGAATATGTACCTCCAAGCGTCTTAAAATTCACAAAGGATCATCCACGAGAACTTGTAATTGGTGAACCATCCATCAGGGTAAGAACTCGCTCTTCTCTTCATGAATCTTATTCAAATGTTTGCTTTGTTTCCGAAATAGAACCAAAAAATGTTTCTACTGCTTTAAACGATGAATTTTGGTTTTTGGCTATGAATGAAGAGTTAGAACAATTTGAGCGACATAATGTTTGGAAATTAGTAGAAAGACCATCTAATCACCCGATTGTAGGCGTAAAATGGATTTTCAAAAATAAATTAGATGGTGAGTCTAGAATATCTAGAAATAAAGCACGATTAGTAGCACAAGGATATTCACAAATCGAGGGGATAGATTTTGATGAATCTTTTGCACCCGTTGCTAGATTGGAGTCTATAAGAATTTTTCTAGCATTTGCAAGCTTTAAAAGAATAAAACTATTTCAAATGGATGTGAAAAGTGCGTTTCTAAACGGGTTTGTAAAAGAAGAAGTTTATGTTGAACAACCCCCCAGTTTTATTAATGAAAAATTTCCAAATCATGTTTATAAACTAGAAAAAGCGCTTTATGGTTTAAAACAAGCGCCCCGTGCTTGGTATGAAAGACTTACATCATTTTTATTAAAGCACGGTTATATTATGGGAAGTGTGGATAATACTCTCTTCATTAAGCACAATAATGATGATATAATTATATTACAAATATATGTTGATGATATAATTTTTGGATCTACTAATGAAGAGATGTGTAATGAAGTTATTTTAGTGATGAAAAATGAATTTGAAATGAGTCTAGTAGGAGAACTTTCTCATTTCCTTGGTTTTCAAATATCTCAAAGAATTGATGGTATTTTTGTATGTCAAACAAAATATGTCCATGATATGCTTAAACATTTTGGATTTGAAAACCTTAAACATGCTTCTACACCAATGAGTGCGTCACTAAAATTAGGAAAAGATGAATCGGGAACTTCAATTGATCAAACCTTATATAGAGGAATGATAGGATCCCTACTTTATCTTAGTGCAACTAGACCCGATATTATGTTTGCCGTGTGCTTATGTGCTCGATTTCAAGCCAATCCAAAAGAATCTTATTTAAAAGCGGTAAAATGAATTTTTAGATATCTCATTGGGTCATCTAGATTAGGATTATGGTACCCACATAATGATTCATTTACATTGCATGGCTATTCCGATTCGGATTATGCCGGTTGTTCACTTGATAGAAAAAGCACTAGTGGTACTTGTCATTTTGTAGGACCTTCATTAGTTGCATAGTCTAGTAGGAAACAAAATTCAGTTGCACTCTCCACCACGGAGGCCGAATACATTGCATTAGGGAGTTGTTGTGCACAAGCACTATGGATGAGCCAAACTTTAGAGGACTTTGGTTTTCATCTAAAACTTATTGAATTAAAATGTGACAACAAAAGTGCCATTGATCTCACAAATAATCCGGTACACCACTCTAGATCCAAACATATAGATGTGCATCATCATTTCATAAGGGATCACATTAAAAAGGAAAATGTAAGGATTAGTTTCATTGGCACGGACTCTCAACTTGCTGATATATTTACTAAACCTCTTCCCGATGCAAGGTTTCAAATGTTAAGATTGGAATTAGGAGTCTTAGACATCTTAGGATGAATAACATGTAAAATTCTAATGTTTTATGCAATTTGAGCAATCAAAACATCTCTGAATATTATACAATTTCTGCATAAGACCCCACTTAAGACCCCTAATCAATATCAAAAATCAAAAATTTAAAATTCCTAAAAAATCGTGTACTGTTTGCCGTGCAATCACTAGCGCCGACGCTAGCGTAGGTTTTGGAATTTTCTGATTTTCAAAATTTTTAAAATTCTCTAAAAATATTTCAGTCTATATGTACTACTTTGTTTTTGTATTTCTGACATTTGTTATTTTTGTTTTCTTCATATTATGAAAAATCAACTACAAAAATTCAAAATTCAAAATTACAAAAATATTTTTTTTGTTATTTGTGTTTTATTCATATTATGAAAAATCAACTACAACAATTCAAAATTCAAAAATTACAAAAATATGGTTTTGTGATTTTCTGTTTTTGTTTGATTTAAAAATAATAAAACAAAAAAAACTGTATGATCTTTATTGCCAATATCAAGCATGTATGAATTCAATTATTTAGAATTATTTACAATGTTAAAACATATTCTTTCAAATTACTATGAACATTGTTTTGCTTATCATGCTTTGATATATCTATTTAAAGTGCATCAATTGTATTGAAAAATGTGTAGAACCAAGCTTAACATGCCTCTAAGTATGAGTAAATGTTGTATGATTGATAATGATACATTTCACTCACTTATTTTGGTAATCAACATGTGTGTCTAAATCTAAAAATGCTTGCTTGAGTATTATATTTGTGCAATGAATTAAAACTTGCATAAGTTTATTGCCTACACTACATTTGAATTGCACTTATGAAATTTAGAAAAGTGGTTAAGTTAAAAATTGGGTTTGCAAAACAAGTGTATTCGGAGAATGTTGTCTCACAAATGTGAACAAAAAATTATATATGTAGACAAATACAACTCCACCAAACACTACTTGAACCTCCTAATAAGTCTTCATAAGCATTGTGAGGTTGAGCACCTTGGAAAGAATAGTAAAGTGTCTTGTGCAAACCTTAGTTATTACACCACTTTGTTAAAAAATTATGTGCATTAAAAGTGTGTGAAAGTAATTTACTTGTGTTTTATTATACACTTTACTATACATATGTCTTGTATTTTGATGATTTAAATCCATTGTTAACAATGCTCAAAATACACTTATGTGCACATCATTATCTTTCATAACACTTCTTCTCATGAGTATTGGATTCTAATGCTTTTCTATACTACTCTTTATATAAAAATGCACTAGATAAACCTAGCATGATCTCTACAATGTTTTGGTATTTCTTGAACTTAGAATTAAGTAACATTGCAGTATAATCTCTCTTTGATATGTTCATTTCATGCTTGGTATTTTTATGAAAAACTTTGAGATTTCAAGAAGTTAAAACATCTTTCAATTTTGAACTAAAACTCATATTTCTACTTTTGCTTTTCATGATTACAAAAAGATGTTTATTATAATCTTCCACTTGCTTACAACTCTTATCTTTATATTTGAAATCTCTTATATATGCTATGCTTAAACTCTTTATCATTATTTATATTTCGAAAAGCTCGATCATGATGCCTCCTTACTACCCTCACCCCACCTTCTTTTTGATAATACCAAAGGGGGAGATTAATTGAAGAAATCTATATATGAGAAATATAGATAAATAAGGGGAGACTAATTCATGAAATCTATCATTTAGGGGGAGTAACACATAAATTGCATTTATGTAGGGGGAGCATTAAGTTAGGGGGAGTATGCACATTATCATGCATATCATTTACTATAGTTGCACTTTTATCTTGCTTATCTTATCTCTAAACACTATTGTTGATTTCTTGCTTAAAGGATTTGTTATTATCAAAAGGGGGAGATTGTTGGACATGTGTATCACATCCCTTTGTTTGAGAATAACAAATCCCATATTGTATTTGATATTGCTTGTAGTGTGTTTATAGTGTGCAGGAACTATGGGTGCAATACTCCACAGGTATAAAGCAGCTTGGAACAATCTTTTGAAAGGAGCAGCGCTACCGCCAGCACTATCGCTAACGCCAGCACTAACGCCAGCGCTATCGCTAACGCCAGGCGCTAGCTCAGTTGGTTTCGTCTCAGCGGTTTCCTTAGCGCTACCGCCCGGCGCTATCTCGAGTTCGTACACAGCACCACGCCTTCGACGGTTCTGCAATCGCTCAACACGACGGCTACCGCCAGCGCTATCACTACCGCAGGCGCTATCTCAAGTTCGTGCAGAGAGCCACGCAGTCGACAGTTTTTACAACCTCTCCACACGAACGCTACCGCAGGCGCTATCAGCTACCGCAGGCGCTAGCTCCAAGATCTATAAAATGATGTGTTCTCTCTCTTTTGGGTTAGACCTTCCAGAGAAATTACTTGTGCCCAAACTCTCGTGCTGCTACTCTGCCGAAACATCATCTCCCACTCAAATCCAAAGAAGAAATTCTGGAGAAGGAAGCCATCACGCTGCATCCAAAGAACGATCGCTTCGACCTCGCTTGTGCTTCAGCGATCCTTCATCCTCATCTCCAGAAATCTCAAGAGGGAGTTTGCTTATTATTTACTTCACTTCTTTATTTGTATCTTGTAGTGAAATCGCCTTGTTTTTGGCGACTAGGTCCTTGCGCGGCTTAGGGGGAATTCGCCGCGTGAGTTGGTGACTAGGTCTTGGGGATTAGATCTAGGGGTGCTCGAGGCCATATCCGAATTTGGATTGGCTAGAGCGGCTTGAGGCTTTATCCGGGGAAGGATAGGCTAAAGCCAACCGGTTTGTGGGGATACAAGTCGGTATAGAAAAGGAAAAGAAATTCACTTTTGTACGCCTCCGATTTCTAGCGATATTGAAATCAAATTTTGTAAACACCTTTTTTATACAATGCAATCATGATTATATTTGTGTTTATTTGATTTCTCTCAATTGGTGTAAAATTTCTTTATTGCAAAATTTTTATTACTAAATTGTCATCTTATTTCCTATTAATCAAAAACAACTTAGTAATTATCTTGAAAATTATAAAAAGAATTTTATTCCCTTATTCACCCCCCCCCCCTCTAAGGGCGCCGTAAGATCCAACATTAACGCCCTGCTTTAACTCTTAACGCCCCGTGTTAGCGTTAACGCCCCGCATTAGCGTTAACGCCCCGCGTTAGCGTTAATGCCCCGCGTTAACTTTTTCGTCGATAAGGTATGTCATCGAAGAGGGAATGACATCGATAAGAAGTACCGTCGAGTAATAAGAGACAATGCCAACGCTGACTCTTAACACCCACGTTGAGTCCACAAACTGCCACGATCTTGATAGTTGCGCAATTTTAGCCACGATAGTGCATGATCACTAACGCTGGCGTTAACTCTTAATGCCAGGCATTAGCTCCCGTGCCTATTTAAAGAGCAGCCCCTCTCATTATTTATAGTTGATTCCAGCATTCTGATTCTTTTGAGAGAGGCTTGTCTATAGCAATTAAGAGATCTCCCTTTGGGCTAACATGAAGATCTAAAGAAGATTTTGAAGGAGAAGGTCTACAATGCATATTCTATACGAAGGACGAACGCTTCCAGAACGCCTACATCTACATCACCTTCGTCTTCACCTTCAGAATTTCTTGGTGAGTTTATCTTACTTTATCTTGTAATCTTTTACTTTTTCCTTTTTGTAATTTATGTGGAAAAATCGTTCGGAGAGAACGTCCGATTCCGGGAAGGATTCCGTTGGTAAATTCGCCACGGTTGTTGCCGACTAGGTCCTTGTGCGGCTTAGGGGGGTAATTCACCGCCTTGAGCATGATGACTAGGTTGAGGGTAGATTTAGGGGGTGGCTAAAGGCCTTATCTGGGGATAGATATGCTATAGCCAACTGGTCCTTGGGAGAAGGACCGGTGAAATAAGAAAAAGTGATTTTTATATTCTCGCCTTGATTTCTAGCGTTATAGAAATCAAACATTTGTGTATTCAATTTATTATGAAATAAAATCATGTCTTTTAATGTTCTATTCAATTGATTTTATTTCCTCTTCAAGAATGTTTTAATTTATATTTTCATTAAAGTATTAAAATTAACATTTGTGTAATTATCTTTGAAATACAATAATCGTTTTCATTATCTCTAATTTTCTGGAATTGTATTTCATTTAAGATTTCATATGTAAAATCACTGTGGCAATCTTTTTGTGCTAAGGAATATTTTCTGGAGAGCTAACGCCCAGCGTTAACACTTAACGCCAGGCGTTAACAACAGTTAACAAAAAGTTTTGTTTCTCTTCTTTAAAAATGAATCGTCAATATAATCTTATCTGAGATATTTAAATATATTTTCTTATAAAATATTCCGAAACTTTGGTTGCAAACTATAATATTTTTAATTAATATTTAAATTCCATAAAACCCTTATTCACCCCCCCACCCCTCTAAGGGCACCGTAAGATCCAACACGTGGTATCAGAGTGTAGGTTATTCCAATACAACTTCACAACCGGGAATAATGGCGCTTCATGATCTTGCATCTTCTAGAGGGGATAATTTTTATCAAAATGAAAAATCATTATGTCCACCATTATTTATGGGTGAAAATTATAATGGGTGGAAAACACTTATGGAAAAATTTCTTAAAACTTTGGATATTGAAGTTTTGAATATTACAATTAAAATGCCCCCCAATTATTCTAAATAAAAATGAAATGTTTTTAAATGCCAAATCTATGAATAGTCTATATTGTGCTCTAGATCAAAATATTTTCAAACTTATTTATACGCTTCCTACTGCTTTTGAAGTTTGGAAATTTCTTGAGAATACTTATAGTCTTCCTTCCACAGATGATGAACAAGAGTAATTCCTTTTGGATCCAAGAGAAGAAATCAACGAGGACTCATGCTTGGAGGAAGATCTATCTAAGAGAGAAATAATATTGAACTCAATTGATGGCAAACATTAAGCAAAAGAGAAGACAGAAACTATAGCAAGGTAAGAAAATCTAAATCTTCTCTTTTTGTAACAAATTCTATTTCTACATTTCGTAAACGTAAAATTTCAAAGTTGAAACATGCTAATTCCAAATTACGTTTAGAAAATAAAACTTTAAATGCAAACACTAAAGTAGAATCTTATATTGATGTTTCAAATTCTCTTTCATGCTCTTTAATTAAAAATGCTAAATCTTGTTTTGATTATAATACTTTTAAAGAAGAACTCAAGGTTTTGGAAAAAGGTCTTTTGACTTCAAAAGAGCATAATGGAAAATTGATAAAAGAAATGATAATTTAAAGGATAAACTAGAATCATTAAAAAATTTTATTCAAAATTTTTCATATAATAAAAAATCTTTTATTTCTAGTTTATCAAATTATCAAAAGTCTAAGAGCTTAGCTTCATATTATAAGAGTATGTCTATAAGAAAGAGTGGAAATGAAAATCTTCAAAATAAGAACCAATCATTTAAAACATATTGCAACCCGCTCTTTAAACATTCAATTCTTAAGAAAGACCATCACTAAAATTCATTATGATTATCAACATCAATGTATTTTGAAAAATAATTTGAATAAACATAAATCCCAAATGAATTATTTTTCAAAAAACTATCATCATAATATGAATTTAAAAGATAAGCAACCAAAGTATGAATGGAGGCCCAAAATTAAAAACGAAACACTAACTCCACTTGTAAAGGCACGTTCATCACTATCTCCCCAAAAGCCGACACGATGTAATTGGGTACCCAAAAGAACCATCACACATGGTCCCTTTTGTATACCTAAATCTCTCATTCACTAGAAATCATTGTATTGCATGAAGTAGAAATAAATTAAAAATGGAATATCATTACTCTACTTCATGATATGCTTAATTGCTTTTTCTTTTGTTTATTTTTGAGCCAACACACTATGATCACTTTATATATTATGAGATATGACTTTCATTTTAAGCCTAATGTTTAACAAATCAAATTGAATTATATTGAACATAAAGTCATAATTTTTTAAGTGATCTATCTTTCCTTTTTATTTGTTTTATCCTTTTTAAATCCATTGCCTATAAATATCTTATATTATCATTATAAATTGAATGCTAAATTTGTTAAATGACATTATCAAGACTAATGAAATTACTTTCAAAATTAGATTTAAATGGACTTTTAGGGGTCTTAGGCTAAAATATTAAATGCACAACTTATTGCATATTTATCTATTTTCTTTGTTGCATATGATAACCCCTATAATGAAAAATCATAATTGAAAAATTACAAAAATGATGAATATGATTTCACACACTCCACCTTGATCTATTAATATCCTATGCTAATATTCACTATAACCATATATCATAATTCATGATCTATCAAGACCTATCTTAAATTCACTAATTCTATCAACCTTAGGAATTATGAAATATATGATTGCGATTGGTATTAGAGTTTCATATCTTGTATAGTGTGTGTGATGTGCATCTTTATTATTTGCATGTATCTCATTATATTTAGATCTAAGAATTAACTTAATATCAACAAGATGAAATCAAATAGAATTGTCACTTCATTCTAGGTCTATGAAAAATTCAAAACTCTATGTTTGAATACATGCAATTCACTTATATATTTGTCCATCTTTATATAGTTTTGCACCATGTTGTCCCAACTCATCACACTAGCATCATCACTTACCATAGGTAGAAATCAATGTCCATGCTAGTTATATCTTGCAATGCTAAAGTAAATTATATTACTAAAATATGAAAATCATAATTTCCTTTGTAGTGATTTTGCATGAATAAAATTTTTCTAAATGGATTTAAAATCAACAATCTTCGATATAGTTGTAAATCCAAAACAAATCATGCAATTATACCATAGTTCATATATTTAAGGCTTACACGCTTAGTATGTCCATAATAATTAAACCTATGACATGTGTCTCACAATAGCGAGGGCTTAGGATTGTGTGCATTAGAGACCTAACCTCTAAGTCATGTCTTGTCCTTAACTGGGGAGGGTTCTAGTAGGGCCTTGTGAGGCACTGGGGGGAAAGAGTGCTAGGTTGAGTGTCATCTTTTGTATGCATATGGGATTAACACCCCAACCTACGACATATGTGCATCTCCTTATGCCCATCCATCACTTAGTACCGGGCTAGAGTGTAGTCATGTAGTTAAGGTATCTTGATCTTATATATACTTATATTATATTCATTGCATGAACATCATCTTACTCTTTATATTTAAAATATGCATATTATTTTTGTTTTATCTTTGCATCTTGTGTTTGCATATTTTATTATTTTGATCTTTAATGAAATTACAAAACACAAGTATTTGAAAAATCACCAAAAACATGCTAAAAGAGCCTTCAAATCTAATCAATATACTCTGAAATTTCAACTGAAGGAAGGTCTCTTTATAATACAAATGAATTGTGAAAAATGTTTTTCAAAACATCAAAATTTGCAATTCTGTCTTGGTGTTAAGAAGCTAACGCCTGGAGTTAGCTCCTTTGCTCCAATTTTTTTTTGAATAATTTCTTGCATTATTTTAATGTTTTATGTGTGTTTTATTTCTATGTTTGTAAAAAGTTTTCTATCTTTTTATTTCCTTTAAAATAAAATTTTATTTCTTTTAAAAAAAATATGTATTTTCTCATGCATTATTTTGGGTGTATCTCTCTGGCATAGAATATCATTTACTGAAAGGGCTATTAAAGACAATTATGTTTTACAGAGAATATATATAAAAAAACAAATACAAAATTACAAAACAATTTCAAAGAACAAAAATATTTTTTTTTTCTTTATGTGTGTTTATTGTTTTGTGCATATATAAAAATTCAAAAATTTATAAAAACGGATTGTTATTCATTGTCATTGTCAAGGATGATTAATTATATCAATTAACGATTAAATACAATGTTTAATTTAGCTTTCAAGTTTCTTAAAAAACATTATTTTGTATTTGTCATGACTTGAAAATAATCTTATTATGTGCAATAAAATTGATTGTAGATAAACATGTGTAGAAATGCTTAGCATGCCTCTAAGTATGAGTAATGTATTATGTTTGATAACGATTCATTCACTCACTTATTTTTGATAACTTACATGTGTTTACAATCTTATTCTTGCATGATTGTATAGTGTAATAACATAAGTAATTAAAATGCTTAAATAGATTACCTACACAACATTGAATTGGTTATTACAATTCTTTGTCTTTCATGCACTTATTCTTTAGAGAAATGTGGTTTCAAATTCAAATGCTATGTTTGCAAAACAAGTGAATTCGGAGTCCTTGGTCATAAAAATCAAAATTAAATAAAAATAGATGACAAGGAAAACTCCACTTAAGAATTGTAAAGTGTCTTGTAGCAAACAATTTTTATACCACTTCTCTTAGTACACCGAATTAAAAAAAATGCAAAAAAAATATAAAAGTGATCCCCCAAGCACTACTTTGCACCCTGATAAGTCTTAATAAGCATTGTGTGTGCAGAGCAACTTGGTAGTTGTACTATTTATTCATGGGCATTGAAATATTATGGAAGTAATAGTATTTGTGTATTTTAATGTTGTGTTATTTCATTATATAAGTCATGTGTTTTTGATTGATTCACTTGCATTCTTTATCAAAACACTATTTTGTACACATCATTATCTTTCATAAAACTTCTACTCATGAGAATTGGATCCTGATGCTCATCTATACTATTCTCTACAAACTTAAGTAAATGCACTAGATAGCAAAGCATGATCGCTACAATGTTTATGTTTACTTGAAATGCAAATTTTATTACATTGTAGTTTTTTGTATCTTTTCTTGATATTATGAAATCATGCTTGCAATTTTATCTTAATGGAACAGTATATCTTCAATCTTTAACTCAAACATCAACTTTTCAAATTTAAAACTCATAATCCTTTATATGATTTTATCTTATAAAATGATGTTTATGTTTAAGAGTGCTTATTATATTCTTCTGCTAAGTTTACCACTTATGCTCATTCATGTCTATAATTTTTAACACCATAGTATTATTTTCAACAAGTGGTATCTTAAAATAAGAATGCTTACCTTATCATTTCAGCTATGTCGCTTACTACTATATGTTCCATCATGCTTATATTTTTCTTAACAAGTAGTATTTAACAAGCTTTTGATTGCATCCTATTTTTCTTCTCGACATAGAACATATTACTCCTTATTGCACACTCTCACCTAAACCTTCTTTTGATACTACCAAAAGGGGAAAATAAATTACATAAATCTAATATTTAGGGGGAGTACATTATAATAATATCAAACTCAAAAAAGCATTTATGTAGGGGAGTAATCATGTAGAAGGTGCATACACTATTCTTTGCTCGATCATGACAATCCTTCAATAAGTGGTTCTTAATCAATCTTAGTAGATATACACTCATCCCTACCAACTTTTGCTAATAACAAAGGGGAGAAGAAATTGAAAAATCTAGTCAAATTGATATTTAGGGTGAGTAAATTATAAGAGAACACTTATGTAGGGGGAGGACTTCATATAGAAAGAGAATGCATTATCATTTTCAAATTTATCATGCTTTTAACCTGTTATTCATGCATATCTTATTACCCCACTTATCTATAAACACAAATGGTCTTAATCTCACTAATTTCCCATACAAGTATTTGTTATTATCAAAAGGAGGAGATTGTTGGAGCCTATGTTCCGCATCTCTTGGTTTGAGAATAACAAATACCGTGTTGTATTTGATCTTGTATTTTGTGTGTTTATAGTGTGAAGTTTGTACAGGAAGTATAGCTAGACATCCCTATGAGTAGTATGCTGATTGGAGATGATTCTATGGAAAGAGAGCAAATGCCCCGCTTTACAAGTTAACGCCCCACTTTAACTCCTAACGCCCCGCTTTAAGAGTTAACGCCCCGCTTTAACTCTTAACACCCCGCTTTAAGAGTTAACGCCCTGCTTTAACTCTTAATGCCCCGCTTTAAGAGTTAACTCCCTGCTTTAACTCTTAACGCCCCGCGTTAGCGTTAATGCCCTGTGTTAACTTTTTCGTAGATAAGGGATGTCGTCGAAGAGGGAACGAAGTCGAGAAGAAGTACCATCGAGTACCAAGAGAAAATGCCAGCATTGACTCTTAATGCCCGCATTGAGTCCACAAACTGCCATGATCTTGACGGTTGCGCAATTTCAGCCATGACAGTGCACGATCACTAACGCTGGCGTTAACTCTCAACGCCAGGCGTTAGCTACCGTGCCTATTTAAAGAGAAGCCCCTCTCATTATTTATAATTGATTCTAGCATTCTGATTCTTTTGAGATAGGCTCGTCTACAACAATTAAGAGATCTCTCTTGGGCTAACATGAAGATCTAAAAGATTTTGAAGGAGAAGGTCTACAACGCATATTCTATACGAAGGACGAACGCTTCCAAAATGCCAATATCTACATCGCCTTCGTCTTCACCTTCAGAATTTCTTGGGGAGTTTATCTTACTTTATCTTGTAATCTTTTACTTTTTCCTTTTGTAATTTGTGTGGAGAAATAGTTCGGAGAGAAAGTCGGATTCTGGGAAGGATTCCGTGGGTAAATTCGCCGCGGTTATTGGCGACTAGGTCCTTGTACGGCTTAGGGGGTAATTCGCTGCCTTGAGCGGGGTGACTAGGTCGAGGGTAGATCTAGGGGGTGGCTTGGGATAAGGACTGGTGATATATAGGGTATAGCCAACCAGTCCTTGGGAGAAGGACCGGTGAAACAAGAAAAAGTGATTTTTATATTCTCGCCTTGATTTCTAGCGTTATAGAAATCAAACATTTGTGTATTCAATTTATTATGAAATAAATCAAGTCTTTTAATGTTCTATTCAATTGATTTTATTTCCTCTTCAAGAATGTTTTAATTTATATTTTCATTAAAATATTAAAATTAACATTTGTGTAATTATCTTTGAAATACAATAATCGTTTTCATTATCTCTCATTTTCTGGAATTGTATTTCATTTAAGATTTCATAAGTAAAATCATTGTGGCAATCTCTTTGTGCTAAGGAATATTTTCTAGGGAGCTAACGCCCAACGTTAACACTTAACGCCAGACGTTATCAACAATTAACAAAAAGTTTTGTTTCTCTTCTTTAAAAATGAATCGTCAATATAATCTTATCTGAGATATTTAAATATATTTTCTTATAAAATATTCCAAAACTTTGGTCGCAAACTCTAATATTTTTAATTAAGATTTAAATTCCATAAAACCCTTATTCACCTCCCCCCCCTCTAAGGGCTCCGTAAGATCCAACACCTGCAACTTTTCTAACACCAAAGCCAGATGCTTCGTATGGTCCTCCTCCAACTTCGAATAAACCAAGTTGTCATTGATGAACATAATCACGAATACATTAAGGTAAGGATCAAACACGCTATTCTTTAGGCTCACGAACGCGGAAGGGGCATTTATGAGCCCAAATGGCATGACTGTGAACTCGTACAGTCCGTACCTTGAGCTAAAAGTTGTTTTTGGAACATCCTCCTCATGTATCCTCAGTTCATAGTACCCCGATCGCAAGTCCAACTTGGAGAGCCAATGGGCTCCCACCAGTTGATCGAAAAGCTCATCGATCCGGGGTAAGGGATAGGTATTCCGCACCGTCAACCGGTTGAGCACTCGGTAATCTATGCATAATCGTAAGGATCCATCCTTCTTCTTAACGAACAAAATAGGGGCTCCCCAGGGTGATGAACTAGGGCGAACAAATCCTGAGTCCACCAACTATTGTAACTAAACCCGAAACTCTGCTAGTTCCTTAGGGTTCATCCGGTATGGAGCCCGGGAAATAGGTTTAGCACCTGGTATTAACCTAATCTTGAAGTCCACATTCCTTGGCGGAGGTAATCCAGGCAACTTTTCTGGGAAAACATCAGAAAAATCCCGAACTACTAGTACGTCCTTCATGTTGATTCTATCTCCTTCATCTCAAAACATATCATAACAGCTTCGTCCCCCTATTCATAGGCTTTAACAACCTGAATTGAGGATAATAATTGATGGGAGGCTTGGATAATACCTTTGATCACTACTTCGGAATCTTCATGCCTCAGTACAATTTTCTTCGCCCGGCAGTCGATCTTAACAAGGTTCCAATGCAGCCAATTAATGCCCAGGATTAGATTAAAATTAGTTATCTTCAAAAGCGTCGTCGGTGCTTCGAATAGCTTTCCTCTAGTATCTACATTCATGTTGCACTTGGCGCACGATACTATCTCCGACCAGTCCTCAAGTTGCACCTTCCTATGGATGCCTTCAAAATACTGCACATGGTCCAGATCGTCTACAAATTTCTCTGAGATGAACGAGTGCGAGGCACCCGTATCGAACAAGGTGTATACAGATTTGCCGCAGACAAGTACTATACCTGGGAGATTTTTGTTGTTTTGGGTCATAAGTTAACGTAAAGCTACGATTTTGCAAGGTACTAAGTAATAATAAGAAAAATACTGAAATACCTGTAATGACCTCCTCAGGGTTTCGGGGCTCTGCAAGATTCAATGCATACATCTGGTCCGGTCGTCGACCTCTACTGTGAGGTCCTCAGCCTCGGCCCTGCTGTGCTGGAGGGGCTGCTGGGGGAACCATGCGGCGATTTGGAGCATTTCCTTACAACTGAGGGCAAAAGAGCTGAATGTGGCCCGACTGATGGCAATGGAAACAACCCTCCCTGAAAGGCCCTCTGGTTTGCTGATATGGCTGGGCATGCTGAGGTGGGGGTAATGCTAACTGTTGGGCCGGCTGCTTTGTCCAAATGTTCTGACAGAAATGCCCACCACCCCCTCTCTGATTTCCTCCTCTGCCTCTGACACTCCGTCTCCTCCTAAAACTGGGTCCCACTTCCATCACACTCTCTGCGGGTCTCTTAGCACCAGCCTGGACCCGCAAGTAGTATGCCTCTAATTTCATTGTCATGTCTATAATTTGTGCAAGGCTCAAATCAGCGATGAATAGAAGAGCCTGCCTAAGGGGGTCTCGAGACCTTTGTAGAACCTCTTTGCGTAATCACGATCATCTAAGTTGTAGGAGTCTGTGAATCTAGCAAGGTGTTGAAACTCCCACTGATATACCACTACTGATCTAGATCCCTGCTTTAGCTGAAGGAACCGCTCATCGAGTTCATCACAGGCTGTAGAGGGGATAAAGTGCTCCAGGAACGCACTAGAAAACTCACTCCAGCTTATGTCGGTGTAGTGACGTCCCTCAAATGTGGAGCCCATAAGGGACTTCCACCACCTCTTTGCATGCAAATCTAAGGACGAGACTGCCAACATAATTGCCATGCTGGCAGGGCATTGAATCCCCGGCAATAACTCCTGTACAGAGTCAAGCCACTCCTTTGTGTGGACAGCCGACTCCATCCCATGATAGGTGGGAGGAGAGAGATCTTGAAAAATGCTTAACCAGTTTGAGCCCGAGGCTGGTTGCTGCACCGGGGTCTGCTGAGACCTGAAGATATCCAAGATAGCTATCAAGGTCTGTCCCAGCTCAGACTGCTGGAAAGAAGTAGGCTCTGAAGGTACGGGGGTGCCAGATGTTGGTTCCGAACGCACCAGAATCTATACGTAAGGTAGAATTTTGGGTTAGGTTGGCTACTTAAAGGAAGTTAATGAACACACTTAATGTGAATCACACATGGGCACACCACTGCTTCCGCTCATTCAGTTTGTCCTCAAACTGAAGTGTGGCGTGGGGTGGGACCATGAGGTAATGTACTTATTTATCTCAGGACCATTGCAAGCTGATTCCATTTGTAAGACCCCCCCTCCCAAAACACAAAACATGGTTGAGGGGAGTCTTATGCCCAGAACAGCCGCCTTGCGGTAGCGTCAGCACATGGGCCAACCTGTACCCCAAGACGTCTATCCTGCTAGCTAAACCAATATCATCATGCCAACCCATCAATAATATAAAATAACAGAAGCCATAGATTCACAATAATTAAATGTGTCCCAATAATATAAACAAATGGACAGGTAGCTACAAAAGCTCCTGCAAAATATCAGAGTATAGAATTGACTTAAGGGCTACATATCAAGCCTCTCACTCACATATGTCACTGATGGTAGCGAAGGTATCATAGTCTCAGGCCTTGTCACCCTGACCAGACTGTCATCCTGCATCAAACGCTACTGCTCCACCTGTCGCTGGGTGTCCTAATAAGAATTGGGATGTAGCAACCGTTAGTCATAAAGACTAAGTGGCTTCACATCTTCTCCCCCGGTGACTCTTAGGCACCGGGTAGAATAAAGGAGGGAGAATGTTGCAATAAAATCAGTAGTATACAATATAGCAGGTGGCAAGGAAATAGTTATCACAGTAGATATAACAAGAGTATACAAGTACATCTACTCTAGCAGTATAATCAGCAACAGAGTATAAGCAGAGCAGAGTATATAAAGAACTAAATTGAAATTAACTTATAAGGATGCCCATACAAGCTTATAAGTTAAGGGTCTTCCACAATAATAAGTAACTCATCATATAAAGGTACCCATACAAGTTTATATGTGAGGATCTTTATGTGGTGCAATGCAATGAATGTATGTAAGATGATTCACCCATGATTTACACATGCACTCTGATTTGCTATGTCGACATAGACTTGTACTTCCCACTTTTTGAGGGTAGATAACCTCTCAGGCATCACCCGTCATGGCCAGATGGTGACAGTGGATCGGGCTCTCCACTACTAGGTGGCTATGCACACTACCAGACCTAGGACTTATGTACACCTTAACAATAAGAACATTACAGCGGAGCACCAACGTTCTGGACACGGAAGGGGTCTTGGGAAGTAAACACCAAGAGCCCAGCCCAATAGGTCAATGGCACGGAAGGGGTCTTTGGAAGTAAACACAAAGAGGCCAGCCTAACCAACCAAGATCTATCTGCCAACTCTCGTCAGTATGACAACTGGAGAGCCCGTTGATCTGCCACATACAATCCTCAACACAGGATCATAACTATCATGTGCTAGCACCAGCACTAGCCGTATAACCCAAATACCCAAGGGCTCAAACAGAGTCCTTTTCTTTTTCCAACATACCCATGCTTTTAAGCACGCAAGGGATTCCACTGAGTCCCTTTCCATCGTACCCTAGGATGTCAATGCATCCTAATTATTAGGCTGAGGCCTTACCATTATCTGGAAGGGGTTATCGTAACTCTAAGCAATGGTTATACACATCTTGGGTTTTTCACCCATATGATCCTATGGATTACATGTGTATCCAATAATCACTAAGAGATCATTAGCATCATAAAATTATACAAGTGTATTACCTGGAATATGCAATTGATATTTCCATCATAGCCCATGTTGGTGTACAATTTGGAACTTTTCTGCCAATTTCAACCTTAATTGATTTCGATTTACAATTTAAGCGATAAGATAATTCTCCACAAATATGTCCAAATCTCATAAAATATAATTGGGCGTATATGACAAAATTAAGTTCAAGTCTACCAATTTTCATAGGCATCCGATGATTAATTTAAGAGAAATCCAAGAAAAACAAAATCTGTACTTTGGACATAGCTTACCGAAACAGAATTTTCCGGAGCTACAAACCACCAAAAATTATGTGTCACACCATTTCGAAAATTTATTTCCAAGGGCTACAACTTT
This sequence comes from Dactylorhiza incarnata, assembly GCA_033032865.1. Lineage (NCBI taxonomy): Eukaryota > Viridiplantae > Streptophyta > Magnoliopsida > Asparagales > Orchidaceae > Dactylorhiza > Dactylorhiza incarnata. Next base: position 2,578,541 of record JAWHQI010000235.1, on the reverse strand, counting down.
CGTGTTCAGCCCAAGGTCAAGATCTAAGCCTAACCTCTCTAAAATCAGGTTTGAACCTAGCAGAGTAAATCTGGACAGTAAGTTGTCTTGTACATAAACCGAATCATATTCTGCCCATCCATTTTCGATTTCACTTTGCTGGAGCTACAGAGCTCCACTGAAAACCCACAACAACTAGTTGGAAGGGTCTTTATGAGGGATACAACTTTTGTGTTGAGCACAAGACCTGAGCATGGTCGGATCATGCCTAAAAATAGGTCTGAAGTCCGTCGCGTGCAGAAAATAGATTTCTGACCATGCTATATAATCTGCACGGATCTCAAGACAGATGAACAACATCTGTTCATCTTCTTACTCCAGCAAACAAATAAAATCTCACCTTCTCTCCTCCAATACTCCCTCAATAGACCACCATTCTTCACAAAATCAACTCATATAACCTCATTTTGAATAGAGGAGAAGATCAAAGACATTATTTCGACAAATGACGCCCTAGAATAGAAGTTCTAGCGTGGTCTCTTCCTAGAAAACTCCATTAAACTCACCAAGGTCAAGCTCTTTTGAGCGGACATCTCTCCTAAATCAGATTTAAAGATCTAGCACCAAGGGAGAGGGGCGGAAGTCACCTAATTTGCGGCCATGGATCGAGTTTGTCTTCTTGGCGGCATAGTGGTGGTGATCTCCGATGATATTGTCCTTAGCTTTATTCTTCTTAGCTTTGTTCTTCTAAGGAAAAGGTTGGCTGGTTTGGTCGATGGAGGAAGATAAAGTTCAGAAGGATTTATCTTCTTTCTCGCGATAACTTCTTGTTCAAGTATAATAAATAATATTTGATTAATAATAAATCAGTTTGGAAGTGACTAGTCAAGCAAAGTGGCGCTCTCCCATTGGACCATACTTGATTATAATACAAAAAATAAGCTTGGATAACTTAGAAATCTCTTATCCGGATGACACACATTATGATTTATCAATTAAATTGGTAAAATTCTGTACAGGACCGGTACTAGATGAATTCATCGAGTGGTCTCGACGAATTCCTCGGTGGTCTCGACGGATCATCGAGACCAATTTGATGGACCGTCGAGACCCACTCGATGGATCGTCGAGACCAACTCGACAGACCATCGAGACCAACTCGATAGATCGTCGAGTCCTCTCGACGATCGTCAAGTCCTATCGACTATCATTGAGTCCCACTCGACGATCGTAAGAGTCCCACTCGACGAATCATTGAGTCCCACTTGACGGATTCGTCGAGTCCTCTCGACAAATCCGTCGAGACCATCAAGTCTTCTCGATGGTTCGTCAAGCCTCTTTTTGCGCAGACATCTTTTTCCTCGCTCAAGTACATGATGATCCCGAGTCAACTTACCTTTCTTCCCCTACTCCATCCGGATCTTTTTTTGTTTTTCATGAATTTTCACAAAATTCTTCTATTTTTGTTCTACATGATATTCATATAAACTTAATTTCAAAAATTTTATTCCGCTTAGTAATGCACTAGATTTTTCTAAAGAACATTTTATAAATGAACAACTGGAGCTAGATCATGTATTTTTGTAAGAGCCTCCTCCTTGCGAAAGATTTTCTGACTCGTTTATTTGTGTACTTTTCATACTAATTATTTTCAAGTGGAGGATGAGTCATTGCCACCACAAATATTTGAGGATCCATATGACGCTCATCTTCAAAAATCCATATCACATCAGATATGTATAGGTGATTTGGATTTGCATCTTCAAGTTCAAGGACAAAGGAGAATCACATATTAAGGGGAGGAGTAGCCGGGCAACCGACTTCGGCACATTCACCTAAGCTTGAATTAAGGGAGCTGCATGTGCAATTCTCTTTTAACTTTCTATTTCGCTAATAATAACTGTCTAGCTTAAAGATGAGAAAAAGAAAGCGCTCTTGGGAGGCACCCCTTGATTATCTTATTTTTCTTGCAATTTAATTTTTTGAGCATTCTATTTACTTGTTTTTCCCCTCCTACTTGGCTTATAAACATTGGAGACAATGTTAATTTTTAAGTATGTGGGTGGATTCTCTTTATTTTTTTTTACAAAGAAATATTTTTCTTTTATTTTTAGTTTTCTGTTTCTTATTTTTCTTTTCAAAATCCAAAAAATCTTTTCTTTTAATTTTAGTTTTCTTTGTATTATGTTTCTTTTTATAATATTAAAATACAAAAAAATACAAGAAAAAAAAATCATATTTCTTGCGAAGGGGCCATGTTAGGCTTTCATCCTACAAAACTGCCTAGTACCTTGCGAGCCCGTTATTGGGTAGCCCTTGCGAAGTCCAAGAATAAAAAATATTAATGTTTTATTTTAATATAAAAATCCCAAAAAAAATTAAAAAGTTTCTAATAAAATAAATTTTGTAATATTAAAATTCTCCAAACTTCATTTAGACAAAATTAATTTTTGTTATGAATTTTATTTATAGGCTTTTTAAATGGTTTGCTTTTTTATGTATTTTTATTTAAATGTCTCGTCAAAATTCGTTAGATTAAATTCTTTGATTAATTTGATTTAATGAATTTTTCATTATTTTGATTTGTTTAGAATTTTTCTTAGTTTTATTTTCTCTATATAAAATATCATGAATCAATTTTTCAGAAATTGTGCTAATAATCATTATATTTTATTTATATTAACTTTAACTCATAGATTTTTAAAATTTCTAATAAGATTTCTCAATGTATTTTCTATGCTCTCAAATGATTTATCTTGAATATTTTATAGCTTTTAAACTCTAGCCCTACTTTACCTTTTACTTAACGCTTTATATTGATAATATAAAAAGTATAAAAGATCATATGTCATGGAATGAGAGGATAAATTTCATTATTTCTAAACATATGCACCCAAAGTTTATAAGAGATTATATGTCATGGAGTTGAGAGGATAAAATGCATCACTCCTAAACATATACATTTAGGATATTTAAATAGAAGAAGAAAATTCAATAAAAAATGGAAATGAGAGGATAAAATTCATCATTTCCCAAATAAAGAAATCTCTTCTATGCCAATTTTTACCCTATTTATCCAATTTCAATTCATAACCAAGATATTTATGAGAGAGCTTAGTAAATATTTTGAAAATTTTCTTTTAAGTTTCTTATATATTCAAAAGTTTTTATAATTTTAATCTTAGGTTATTTTGCTTAATTCAATACATTTTTTATTATGAAAATTTGATTAGACAATTTGTAACTAATATTTATTCTACTCATATCGATTGGCGAATCATGGCTTATTTCTTATAAATCTAAATTTTATTTCAAAACTTATTTTTGATACGAGTCATGTATTATTTAAAATACATAATTAGAAGTTAATCTTTTTGAAATGTCCTATGAATTCTTCTCGTACTAATAAATTGGTTTTGCTCTGAAATAGCAAAAGCTTAAGCATGAGGGTATTTGATAGTACAATATTTATCTATATTTTAGTATAATATTTATATATTAAATAAGTTTTTTTATAATATTTTATCTTAAGTTCTTTCTAATTAGTTTATTTTTGCATTTTAGGTAATTGGGCTGCTAGTAACAATTTGGAGCTCATAGACGTGATCAGGAGATGTTTTGAAGCATTTCTGTCGAAATTGCAAAGTACACGCCCTCGGTTATGGGCGTGACCTAGGGCGTGATAGGAGTTCACGACCAGAACCTTCTCCAGAACTCTTTCCATCGCGTTTTCAAGTTACACGCCCTTAGTCACGGGCATGACAAAGGGTGTGACATCAAGTCACGACCATGACCTGACTCAGTCGTCTTCAAGCTGCCAGATCACGCCTCCATCTACAAGACCCCTTTTTGCTTTCGATCTGGGTCTTACGGCCCAGAACCGTCGTCTTGCGGTGACACCAGCATACGGGCCGATCGCCACCACAAGACGTTGATCTTGCGGCTAGTTCAATATTCATCCAGGCCAACCACATATCATAGTAATAGAAGTATAAGCTCTAAGTCCACCAATCACATCATATTTAATTATAATAGCAAGTAGAGTCCACATATGAGATAAAAAGAGTACTAATAATAAATAGGGGCTTATGCCATGAACATCAAATCCTCGATACAAATGCTCATGGAAGAAAACTAAACAGACTGCTCATATGCTATGGTGGTTATTGCTGCTAGTGCTGGCCGGGGTTGGATCACCTCGTCATGCTCATCCTTCCTGGTGTGCTGGACACCACAGCTCCTGGTGCTCCTATTTGTTATGCCACATTCGGCCGTTAGTCAAAATGACTAAGCGACTTCTCCCGTCCCCTCCCCTGGTGACTCCTAGGAGCCGGGCGGGAGGAAGAAGTGGAGGACAATAAGTCATATAAAAAAAATAGGTGACAGTGCTCTCACTCACATAGTAGTAAACCAGAAACCATTATAAGATCTATTAACAAGTGCAATAAATAATTAACAATTCTACAGTGTATGTGTTGAAACTGTCAACCGGTCTCTTGAGGAGTTCGGACACACAAGGGTTGTAGTCTACACCTACTTCTCCACCACTAACACTCTTGAATGCTGACAAAGAAAACGAATAGACCCAAAGCTTTAGCGAGGAGGTCCCTCCACACACCCGGAAGATCTTAGAGAGCTTCCCCTCCCAAACCAATGCTCAACTGGGCACCTTGGAGGGCACTACGAGCCTACCAAAATTAACCAGAGGATGAGAGAGCCCAAAAGATCAGATCTCCTCCAAGGTGCCCTTAAGGGTCTATTTACAGGTTTTCTAGTCTGGTTTGCAAATAGCATAAATCCGCCTTTTAGTTTTACTAATCGCACTGTAAACTGGTCTGCTAACAACCAAACTCCGATGTTCTGAAGGGCTATTCATAGCCTACACAGGGTATCTAGGTAATTCCACCACTAAATTCTTCTAGGCAAGTGGTCCGTGAAGGCATCACTCGCTAGGCTTCTCGCGTACTAGATTTTGTAGGCTATGTGAAATTTTCCGTAGATCTAGGAGTGAGCAGGAATTGTACAACTTAAAGTTACAGCCAACAACCAGAAGCACATGAAACAAGCAATCTTTATTAATAATAGCAGAAATCTTCATTACAGAGCGAGGTATACATGACGAGACATGATTTCGCCAGTACACAAAACCAAAAGGAACAAAACAAGCTGAAGAAAGATAACTGGTGGTCTGAACACAGAGACCGCCTGACCGCGCGACCTGGGTGTTCGCGCAACTAGAAACAGAGACCGCACGAACAGACTGCCGGCGACTTGAACAACACCACTGAAGCTCCGCGACCTCTCAAACTCCACTAATTCTCCCGAACTCCAGCAGCCCACACTGCAAGCCGCGAGACCGCCCGGACACTTTAGAAGATGAGGTGACCGCTACTGTCCGCACAATCCGCAGAAGCTGCTCAAAGGAAATTCAATCAGCAAACCACCCGATCACAAAAAAAGAGACCGCAAGCTCTAGGCGCGAGTTCAGCTTACACTTGGTGCGATTACATTTGCTTCTACCGTGACTCCTATTTATAGGCGTGCGACCAGATCCAGTCACCACCCTATGAGATAGAGTCACCGCCTTAACCGCGTGACCAAGATCAGTCAACCCGCGCGGTCAGCAGATCGCTCTGCGCTGTGAGCTCGCCGACTTCAATCCAAACCGGAGATCGCCACTCCTCCAAGAAGCCGCGCGACCATGACAATCCGCACGGTCATGACGCGAACCACTAGTGTTCGCATACACGAGACCTCCGCCAGAGACCACGAACACAAAGGGGAGACCGCGCGACTAAGAAAACCTTAGTCAGCGTGCACCACCAAGAACCCGGACTGTCATCAGACCGGAAGACAGCCCGAACAACAACCCTGTGCGGTCAACAACTTAACCCGCACAGTACAGAAAATAGCCCGCCACGCGGTCACATGAACCAGACTGCGCGGCTTCACCATACTGAAAAACAGCTCACCACGCGGTCACACAAACCAGACCGCGTGACCACAACTCGGCAGCCTTGGATAGAAAGAATGGCGATCAGGCCAAATAGACTGCGGCTAGACCGAATAGGTCAGACCGCAAAGGAGACCGCAAGGTCGCGCGGTTAGACCACGCAGTCACACGAACCAGACCGTGCGGCCCCTTCATGATTAATTGAACCACTAGGGTCTTGTGGACTTCATTGACACCCAAATGGTGGGTTGACACCCTGTTGGGTGTTGTTGACCCAATAAGTCACTCAACCCACTGATCGGGCTACATGGAAAATTTCTGACTTATGCACAAAATAGACCCTCCTAGGTGTATAAATTGACTTGTTAGGTCTTAGTATAGACGTCCAAACCGCTGAGACGACAGTCCAAACCGCTGAGACGACAGCCCAAACCGCTGAGACGGTGAGAAACTTGAGTAGAAATGGGTTCGTCGAACGCAGACTTAAGTTCGACGAACTAAATTAGCTAAATTGAACAAGAAACTAAGTTCAACGAACTAAAGGATAAGTTCGTCGAACAGAATTGAACTAAAAACTGAGTTTGACGAACTCAAGGTTGAGTTCATCGAACTGAATTGATTCGTCGAACAGAATTGAACCGAAGACTGGGATCGACGAACTCAAGGCTGAGTTCTTCGAACTGAAAGTTGGGTTCGATGAACTGAAGGTTAAGTTTGTCGAACCCAATTAATTTGTTGAATGGAATTGAACTGAAGACTGGGTTCGACGAACTCAAGGACGAGTTCGTCGAACTGAAAATTGGGTTCGACGAACTGAAGGTTAAGTTCGTCGAACCCAATTAATTCGTCGAATGGAATTGAACTAAAAACTGAGTTCGACGAACTCAAGACTGAGTTCGACGAACTGAAGGCTGGGTTCGACGAACTGAATATTAAGTTCTTCGAATGGAAAAAAATTGTCGAATGAAGATCGAGGTTCATCGATCATAGAAAATTTGATAATTTTCCTAAATACTGGCTACCCGGACACACTTAGACTATATTTAAAACACCAAATAAATAAAATAGATAGAAAACGATATTCAAAAATTATAAAATAACTTCCAAAAAAATAACATATGACACATACATGCTGTGACAATTATCTCAGTTGAAAATAAATTTTCATTAATTGACAATTACGTTTTTTTAAAGCATTTCATAATGAGTATAACCCCTAATTAATGCATCGTTACTCCCCAAGCCTATGGCCGGCTGGGGGAAGTAAATTTATTCCCTTCCCGAGGCTTAGGGAAGGGTCTGGGTGGTTGGAATGTGAAGAGGGGGCGGATTCACCAAGGGAGGAGGCATTAACTCCTCCAGACAAATCTCACTCCTATATAACCCCCTCCACACTAGGATTTTGTTTTTCCTGCACCGTACCTCCCTAATCAGCAAGAAACCAAGCCCCGGTGATCTTCCGACGAGCCTCCTCCACGAACTCCGATGAGCTTCACCACTATTAATGGCCGCGCGATGATCCCCTCGTCTAAACGACACAAATGTAAGTTCCTCCAACTCCTACCTGCCCTTAGATCTTTTCTCGCCGACCTCCGCCGTCTCCGATCACCGGAGACGGCGATCCTGGCCTTGGAAGCTTCGGACCACCCTCTTCAATTTCCGCCACCACCGTGGGCTTCGGCCTTGCATGGGATGTGTGAAGGGGTGGGAGGGTCCCCTCGACCTTCCCTCAAGGCCCTTGAGGCGAGGAGACTTGTCGGAAACCGCTCTGGCAGCCTCCTCCTTCCAAACGGAACAAAAGAAAATGAAACAATATAAATAATATTTTCTGGCCACCGCCGGCGGTGGCCGACCGATGGCAGACCCTCCTCCACCGGAGCTCCCTCCTCGGGTGCGCCTAATGGAGGTGGTGGTCAGAGCAAAAGGACCTCCGACCGCTTTGGGGATGCCCCGTAAAAGCTACGCATGCATGGCGTTTTGCATGTAGAAGATGACGGGATCCCCCGCAAATGTTGGGTGGACTCATTCTGGTCCAACTGACCTGGCACCATCGGATCTGCGCCAAGATCTGTGTGCAGGGGTTTACTTCCTTAGCCAGAAATTCGGTCAGTTTTTTGTTCTTTGGAAATATTCTTCATTCTTAAAATGAATTTATAATTATCTTACATGCCGATCTGGAAAAAATTTGTGAGACAGAACATTGTAGATCTTTATCCATACTACAACTTTCAAGTTATGAAATATCTTGTTTGGATCACATAGCTAATTTATTTTTACACCTAAAAAGTATATTTAATCGTTTTGACAATCCAGAATTCTGTTCAGATCTGAAACTATTATTTTATGCAAACTTCAACCCTCATTTTGGTGAACTTAGGGTCTGTTTTAGACAAAGTATGTTAGAGATAATATTGTAGCTAAATATAATTATTACAACTTTTATGTTTAGTACTTTCTGATCTGAACTCTCTAAGTAATTTAAACATAGGCCCTAACAGTGCAATCTAAATATTAGAACTCTGCTTGTCCAGAAACTGTTATTTTATGCAAACTTCAACCCTCATTTTGGTGAACTTAGGGTCTGTTTTGGTTAGTATATGAGAGATGATATTGTAACTAAATATATTTACTACAACTTTTATGTTTGGTACTTTCTGATCTGAACTCTCTGCGTAATTTAAATGTAGGCCCTAACAGTGCAATCTAAACTTTAGAACCAGGCTTATCCAGAAACTGTTATTTTATGCAAACTTCAACCCTCATTTTGGCGAACTTAGGGTATGTTTTAGACAAAGGATGTGAGAGATGATTTTGTAACTAAATATATTTACTACAACTTTTATGTTTGGTACTTTCTGATCTGAACCCTCTGAGTAATTTAAATGTAGCCCTCCACAATGCAATTTGAATTGCTTGTCTACCCCCATAATGAAACCCAGCCACATGATTTGGATTATGATGTGCATCATAAAGTAGCTGCTCGATTTGAATATTAATATATAATTGTTTCATTCATCACCTTGTGCATGAGGGAATGGGAGGGTGCATGGTTACCAATGTGGCGGGTTCGTCGGCTTCCCCATAATATACACTATGGGAGAAGTTGTGACGACGAACTCTTTTGTTTCTGGTAGTGAAGAGGACCGGGGGCTAGCTACCCCTTCCACACAGGTCCGTCTCACACCTATTTAGTTATGTGCCGAGAGGATCTCCGCACGAGGTGAGGATGTGTTCCCACCGAGAGTACCCATTCTTCATAGAGGTATGAGGGCCTAGGAAGTTAGGGTGTATCCATAACCTAGAAGTGGGAGCGACCGACCCACTATCACCGTCTGGACACGGCGGTGAGGCCTGGGAAGTGAGCTCCTTCTCTTAACAGGTCACTATGTCGACATAGGGGAAAGTGATTAAAACATATCATTCGAGTGATAGGGAGGACAAACATACATGCTCATCGTATCATTACTTATGCCCTCACCTTGGTCCGACATCGTATAACCACCGTCAGGCAGAATTATATGATGGCGGGTGAATTTACTACTTTAGCTGTTTTCCCCTCTTTACGAATTGTCTTCGGATTACTGCTCCTTTTATATAACCTTGTTTTATATATGTATATATATATTTGCTTCGGCTATTGTGCTAACCTTCCTTGCAGGTGTCCTTCCTGGTACCCATTAGGGGGCTGGGGGGGGGGGGGAGCATGGGATTTACTTGGTCCGTCGTGGCTAACGTACTCTTGTACGTTATCATTTTAGGAACCGTTGTGCCTTCCGACGGAGCAGGAGTGGATGGATGAGCATAGACGAACCCGTGATGACGAGGAGTTCCCTGAGCTAGTTTGGACGATCCGTGAGGATGTGAGGGTACTACTCTGAGGAGAGGATGAGAGATTTCCCTTTTGATTAGACATTTTGTCATCTTATGACTACGACGCATATTCCTGCGAGACTCTATATAGCCCTTCATTGGTTTTCATCTATGTTTTATTATATATCATGCTGGGTATTTCTGTGATGTCTTGCTTCCGCGAAAAAATTTTATACTCTGTGAATGTTTTCTGTAATGATGCAATAACCTTACAGGGCGAATGTTCTGCCAATTGGGTCGTGGGTCAGGTAAGAGGGTGAACCTCTTCATACACGCGAACCTGTTGGGGGAGCGCTCGTCCTGGGCATAAGGATCCCTTCGGTTGAAAATGGGGGGGGGGGGGGGTCCTTACAAGGGTATCAAAGCTAAAAATGATCCAGATTTATAAAATCATCACAGATGGACCACCATGACACGATACTTAGTTAGAGGATGAACTACGTGTTGGATCGTGTGACGCCCTTAGAGGGGGGGGGGGGGTGAATAAGGGTGTGTTTAAATTATAATTTTTACTTAATAATTTTTTAAACAGATTTTACTTTTCTAAAAAATTACTTGTAAACAATTTCAAAACAATGTAATTTTTGTATTAAACCAAACACAAATTTCTAAGTTAAAGATTAAGCAACCAAATTTGCAATTAATGAAAGAAGCATAATTATATTAATCATGAAATTTACATACAATAAAATGATCTTAACAATGCTTAAGATCAATGCACAAATATGATAATATAAATTTCAATAATTTTGATTTTACCAATCCTTCTCCCAAGGATCGGAAGGCTATCACTTGTCTCTCCCTAGATCAAGCCCAAGCCTACCCTCTAGATCTTCCCAAGATCTAAACGTAGTACATAAGGCCACGATTTCCTACCAAGCCACGCAAGGACTTGGACGCTCCGCACAAGGAAGCAATTTTCCCCTAAGCCGCGCAAGGACTTAGACGCCGCACGCAAGACGACGATTTCTACGACGATTACAAAGTGAAAAGTAAATTTGAATGAAATACAAAATGAAAAGAACAACTCCCTAGAAATTCAGATCTCTGAAAGGAAGGTTGAAGCCTCGAGATGATCGTTGATGTAGAAGTGCGTCCGATCTCGTCTTCAATCTCAATCCTTCTTTGCACAAATGGGAGTTGATGGTGTTCTTGAGCTTTCTGGTTCGTATGCACTCTGAAAGAAAGCCCTGGAAATCTCAACAACTAAATTCCACAAAGTTTTGAACTCTTTTAAGAAAAAGAGTTGTCGCCCTCCGATAGCTACTGTCGCCGGAATCCGATATCTCCAGAAGCTGCCACGTGTCCCACTAATTCGACGTTTCTGGGTGGAGTTGAGGTCGTGGTTAAGACGTGGGCTGTCGGATATCCGATATCACTATCGGAAATCCGTTAGCTTGCGTAACTGTTGCACGTCGTATTGTTGCGGGAATATCGTGGGCTGTCGGATATCCGATATCACTATCGGAAATCCGTTAGCTTGCGTAACTGCTGCACGTCGTATTGTTGCGGGAAGATCGTGGGCTGTCGGATATCCGATATCACTATCGGAAATCCGTTAGCTTGCGTAACTATTGCACGTCGTATTGTTGCGGGAAGATCGTGGGCTGTCGGATATCCGATATCATCATCTTAAATCCGTTAGCTCCAAACCGCTGGGAAGGAATCGCGCGCCCTCAGAAATCCGTTAGTTCTCAACCGCTGGGAAGAAATTGTGCGCTGTCGGAAATCCGTTAGTTAGCTGCCGGAAATCCGATAGCTCCAATTTCTGGAAATCGGTATTTTGCTCCAATTGCAAACATGTTATCCTTGCACCTGTTATCTGCACACCATTAATCAAAAATAGGATCAAATACATTCGGGATTTGTTATTCTCAAACCGGACGAGTGCGGAACGCATGCTCCAACAATCTCCCCCTTTTGATAATAACAAATCCTTATAAAAAGAAATCGAATAAATCCTATATAGATAGTGACAAGTACATTATGTGTGTACAAGTGTGAACTTATGATCTTCATGTTCTCCCCCTTAATATGATCTCCCCCTTAATATTAGCTCCTTCTAAAATTATTCTCCCCCGACTTATAAACTCCCCCTACACGAATGCTCACTTAATTAATTAAGTGTTTTTAGTGATTTAAGTGATTTCTCTTATTATCTTCTCCCCCTTTGATATTATCAAAAGTAATGAATATAAGGAATAGAGACGAGGAAAGAGTATTAAGGAGATATGGTAGAAAATGAAAAAGAATTGAAGGAATAGTTTGAGTACACTAGCGGAAGCTTTGTAAGTGGTATGATGTTGAGATAGGTAATCATAGAGATGAGGCTAAGCATTCTAGTAATGTGTTATAATGTATAGAAGCAAATATACTTAACCATGATGAGATTCAAATGTCAATTATCAGAGAAAGACACATGAGAATGTAGAATATTGAATCGTTTCGGTCCAATTCTCATCAGAAGAAATTTTATAAATAACAATGAAGTGTAGTAGATCCACTTTGAGAAAGAATACATATGAATATATTTAAAATATACATGACCATGGAATTGGTAAACATAACATAAATATACATAAAGTCCATACTTTTGAACCAGAAACTTTACAAATATACATAAAAGGACCATTTTGTTTTTGCAAGACACTTTACAATTCTTTCCAAGGTGCTCAACCTCACAATGCTCATTAAGACTTATCAGGAGGCTAAGTAGTGCTTGGTGGAGGATCCTTTTCAATTTTTTTATGTCTTTCAACATTTTTGGCAAAATGAATGTTTTGCATTTGAATTTTCCTCCTTTTTTTGTTTTGAGGATTCATAGATGGGAAGGATCTCCGAATTCACTTGCATGCCATAAATGGTAAAATTTGAATAAGTGCAAAGTATCAAAGGTGAAGGTGACATTTATGAAATGTATTTTGTTATGTTCGATCAATCATGATGTATGTATAAAATAAATTTCATTAACATGTATTACCAAAGTAAGTGTTTGTGATTGCTCATTGTAATAGATAAAAGATTTCTTATACTTAGAGGCATGCGAAAACAACGTAATTACTATATGAAAGTGTCATCACAATGATAAGTTAAGATTGAACAGCATAATCATGTGGTAAGCTATTGTTTTGAATAATAACACAAGAAGAATCCTTTATGCAAGATACAAAAAATCTCATATGAACATTTATAGAATCAGGTATTGAACAAACTAGTGTAAAACAGAATTTTAATTAAGTATTATTTGTTTTTTTTTTGAAGCTGTCGGATTTCCGATAGGTAGCTGTCGCCATCCGACAGCTCGGAAAGGATAAAAAGATGCATTTCGTCTTTTGACCAACACTTCACTTCATTTTTAGGAGAATTTTCGAGATCTAGAGCTCCAGGTGCCAGAAAACTTCAGATCTAAGGTGAGATATGTGGTGTTTTCAAGTTTTGGTTAAAATTTCTCCACTAGTTTTGTTAGTTTCATATTCCTCTAGATTTTCATGGAGTTTTGTGAAGATAAAATGTAGAAGTTTTAGTAGATCTAGAAATTTTAGATCTTGGGTTGTATAAGAGATGTAGATATTGTGATTTTGAAGTAAAATTAGAAATTTTTGTGTGTTTTTGTGTTGAATCATGATTTTCCTTTCTTTCTTGTTGATTGTGTGGAGATCTAGAAGTTTTAGAGGTATCAGCTTTAGAGGAAAAAGATGATGACATAAAAAAATGTTGAAGTGTTAGATGAAGAAGATGATGAATAGTAAAATGATATTTTCCCCCAAATTTTGAGTTTTAAAAAATATATAAATGTTGAAGAATATTTTCTGTGGGAAAACAGTGTGGATTTGTGATAGGAAGAATTTTTGTGAATTTTTTTTTTCGGAAGCATATACTTGTAGCTATCGGATATCCGACAGGGGGTATCGGATATCCGACAGGTCTTTTTGTTGTTGTTTGTTTTTTTTTTTTAAAATTTTTATGTCTTATGCAGATATGTCTTCCAGTTGGAGATCGAGAAGGGGTGATTCTGGAGACGCTCATTCATCTTATCAAAGTTTCCCGGGCATAGAAAAAGCACAAGTCGGAATTGGAAAAGTCGTGGAATTTGATCTCCCCAGGCATGAACGAGTCTATTTTATGCTTGTTGAGGCAGGTATACTCTCGGTCATTATCCAAGACATTTTCTCCTCCTTTTTAGTTCGAGAATTTTATAATTATCTTGAGGATCCGTCATATACCGATTTGAATGGAGGAGTTAGATCCAAAATTCAAGGCCAATATGTGGAGATCACTCCATTTGATTTAAGAAGTGAATTTGGAATAATGGAGAGTGAGAATGTGTTGGACATAGTGGAAAATTATAGACTTGAGAGAGATTGGACCCTAATGAATATGTCTTTGCATGGAAATTCCACCAAAAACCTTATAACCACTATGACGACATTGACAGACGATGCTCGTCTTGTGCAAGATATACTAAGGCACACGATTATGTTGAAGTCCGGTGATACCCATAGTATTACGGCTCAACTTAGTCTTGTGACTTACTATTTAGTGGAGAACGAATTATTTGATGTGGCCGATCTTCTTCTATCTATGATTCGTTATACATATCCCCTCAAAAATCCGGAGTGGAAAAAGTCACACACTCTCCCGTTGGGTGCGATTATCCAGCATATCCTATTCAAGAAATACGCATGGATCGATCAAAATTTTTATCTTGGAGATTGTTTCCCGGAGATATATCAAACGGCGGCTATAAGTAAGAAAAATCCAAGGAGGCCGCCTACTACGTAAATGAGAGAGCCTCCTATTGGACGTGGAGGGTCTATGCGGGAGGCACTCAACTCGTTCCAAACTAAGTTGGATAAACATATAGATGACTTCCAAGAGCATAGAAGGTCATTTGAAGAACACAAGGTGGAGGTGAAGAAAGATAGGACGCTGATGCAGAAATTTATGAAGTTCCTTGTTAAGGGACTTAAATTAAAGCCTACACCTGCTGAAGCCGCGGAATGGGAAATGCCTACAGAGGAGGAGCCTCGTCGCCAATCAGTCAGTCAGGGTCGATGGAGGAAGACAGTAGTAAGGAGATCGGATTTTGTATTCCTGAAAGCAGTGGAGCAGGTAGTCGGAATGAGGAGGAGTCGGATTGAAATAGAGATCTGGGGATATCACCATCCGACAGCTCACTGTCGCCATCCGACAGCTACCCAGCCCAGATCTCTTCCTAATTTTGTGAACTTCTATTTTGAGACTTTTTAAGTACCCTTTTATTAAAATTCTGTAATAATTTTTAAGATTTGGACATGATTGATGTGGTGAATGTTTATGTTAACATTTAGTTTTTCTTTTTAAAATGTAAGGCTATTGTGATGTTTTCAAATTTTTATAGGTTTTAAGTAGTGATATAATCATTGTGAAATGTCTAGGATTCCCAATTCTAGCCTAGCATAGAAAAACGGGAATCCGGTAACGGTTTAGTGAATATATCCACTAGTTGATTTTCCGTGCCTATAAAGTTGATTTTTATATTACCCTTCTTAATATGATCCCTTATAAAATGATGTCGGACATCTATATGCTTAGATCTAGAGTGTAATACGGGATTATTAGTTAAGTCTATAGCACTTTTATTATCACACTTTAATTCTACACGACTTTGTTGCATGCCAAAGTCTTCTAATGTTTGTGACATCCAAAGAGCTTGGGCACAACAACTACCTAGTGCAATATATTCGGCCTCGGTAGTAGAGAGGGCAACAGAATTCTGTTTCCTACACGACCATGAAATAAGTGAAGGGCCGATAAAATGACAAGTGCCACTAGTGCTTTTCCTATCTAAAGAACATCCCGCATAATCTGAATCCGAAAAGCCATGTAAAATAAAGGAATCATTATGAGGATACCATAATCCTAATTTAGATGTTCCTATAAGATATCGAAAGATGCGTTTCACCACTTTTAAATGTGACTCTTTAGGATTAGCCTGAAATCTAGCACATAAACAAACGGCAAACATAATGTCAGGTCTAGAGGCGGTTAAATACAATAAAGATCCTATCATACTTCTATAAAAGGTTTGCTCAATTGAAACACCACTTTCATCTTTTCCTAATTTTAGTGAAGTACTCATAGGAGTGTTTGCATGCTTAAGATTTTCAAATCCAAATCTTTTTAACATATCATGAATATATTTGGATTGACATATAAAGATACCATCAAGTTTTTGTGTAATTTGAAAACCTAGAAAATATGAAAGTTCTCCTACCATGCTCATTTCAAATTCATTTTTCATAATTTGAACTATTTCATTACACAACTCTTCATTAGTGGCTCCAAAAATAATATCATCAACATAAATTTGCAAAATAACTAAATCATGATCAATTTGCTTAATGAAGAGTGTAGAATCAGCACTTCCTATTTTATAATCATGCTTTAACAAATATTGAGTTAATCGATCATACCAAGCACGAGGTGCTTGTTTTAATCCATAAAGCGCTTTATCTAATTTATAAACATAATTTGGATATTTCTCATTTATAAAACTAGGGGGTTGTTCTACATAAACCTCTTCTTTTATATACCCGTTTAAAAATGCTGTTTTGACTTCCATTTGAAATAATTTAAATCTTTTAAAACAAGCAAATGCAAGAAATATCCTAACCGCTTCTAATCTTGCTACGGGTGCAAAAGTTTCATCAAAATCCACCACTTCAATTTGTGCATAACCTTTTGCAACTAATCTGGCTTTATTTCTAATAATTCTAGATTCACTATCCAATTTATTTTTGAAAATCCACTAAACTCCAACGACAGGATGATTTTTGGGTCGTTCTACAAGATTCCAAACCTTATTACGTTCAAATTGATTAATTTCTTCATTCATAGCTAAAAACCAAAATTCATCATTTAAAGCGGTGGAAACATCTTTTTATTCTATTTCAGAGACAAAACAAAGGTTTGAAAATAAGACATGTAACGATGAACGAGTACTAACCCCTTTTTGCGGATCTCCAATGATAAGCTCCTTTGGATGATCCTTTGAAAATCTCAATTCACTGGGAGGCACATATTCTTCTCTTTCTTCTCCTTCTCTATCTTCTTCTCTTTCTACTTCTCTCTCTTCTTCTTTTTCTTCTTCATTTTCTCCAAGTTCTTCATCATCATTCTCCACCGAAGAAAGGGGTTCATCTTCTTTTCCTGTGATTTTCTTTTCTACACATGAAACAAACTCATCAAACCTAACATGAATAGATTCTTCAACTATTTTTGTTCTTTTATTAAAAATTCTATAAGCTTTACTAGTTGAAGAATAGCCAATAAAAATACCTTCATCACATTTTTCATCAAATTTTCCTAAGGAATCTTTAGAATTCAAAATAAAACATTTACACCCAAAAACTTTGAAATAAGAAACATTTGGTTTTTACTAAAAATTAATTCATAAGGAGTTAATTTTAAAATAGGGCGAAGCATTACTCTATTAATAACATAACATGCCGTACTAACCGCTTCAGCCCAAAAAGATTTTGGTAATTTAAACTCAGATAGCATCGTACGGGCTAACTCTTGAAGAGTTCTATTTTTCCTCTCCACTACACCATTTTGCTGTGGTGTGCGTGGAGCGGAAAATTCGTGTTTAATTCCTAACTCCATACAAAAAGAAATAAACTTTTCATTTTCAAATTCTCCTCCATGATCCGATCGTATGCGTTTAATTTTTAACTCAAATTCATTTTGAATACGCAAATATAATTTTGAAAATTCTGAAAATGCATCGGATTTGGAGGTTAGAAATAAAGTCCAACAAAAACGAGAATAATCATCGATTAATACAAATGTATATTTTCTACCTCCTAAGCTAGAAATTCCAAGTGGCCCAAATAAATCAATATGTATTAAATGAAGTGGCCTAGTGGTATAAATAATATTTTTACTTTTAAAGGATGATTTTGAAAATTTTCCTTTTTGGCAAGGCACACAGAGTGAAGAAGATAAATTTCCATTTAACAATGGTAAACCTTTAATTAATTTATCTTTTGAAAGTTTTGTAATTAACTTGGCACTAGTTTGTCCAAGTCGCCTATGCCATAATTCTAATTCATCATTTTTTGATAAAAAACATTTTAAAGTTGAATTTGAAAAATCAAGAAATTTAATCATATATACATTATGACATCTAGGTGTGGTAAAAACAATTTCTTTTGTTTTAGAATTAATAATTTTGCACAAATTTGTAGAAGATTCAAATAAAACATCTAAGCCCTTATCACATAATTGACTAATATAAATCAAATTATGCTTTAATCCATCTACAAATAAAACATTTGAAATTGAAAAATTTTTGTTACCCACAACTCCGATGCCGATGGTTTTTCCTTTTCCATCATCTCCGAATGTAACAACTCCTCCTTTCTTCATCTCCAGGCTAAGGAACTTCTCTTTATTGCCCGTCATGTGCTTTGAACAACCCGAGTCCAAGTACCACACGTCTTCTTTGTCCTTAGCCTGCCAACACACCTAGAAAGAAGAGGTGAGTAAAGATCTGGTTACCCAAGTGGTTCCACCCATAGTATAGGTAGAAGCCTTAGGCACCCAGATTTGTTTAATTTTACTTTTTTCCTTTCCTCCAGCAAGAGTCTGTAGTGTGACCAAATCTATTGCATTTGGCACATGTAATGTATTGAGATGAGTATAACTTTTCTGGACTTTTACTGGATGAGGATGCAGTATTAGACAATTTATTAACTTCAGAATTTGTAAAAATAGATTTTATGGACTTTTCACTGTCGCCGGCCGGGCGATAGCTTCCTGACGTGTATCCGAGTCCAAACCTTCCGGATCCATGGCGTTGGTATCCTAAGATCATATCCAGTGATCTTCGGCCCATTCCAAATTTTTTCATGGCTAGTGTTAAGTCATGAATCTCGTTTCTCATTTCTGTATTCTCGGATACTAGATTTACGCATCTACGTTCAAAAGATTTCTTTCCCTCATGGACTTTGGAAATTGAAGATTTCAGATCTCTCTCTAAAATCTCATTCTTTTTAGTAAGAATTTTTATTGTAGAATGAGATTTGGAAAGAGATTCTTCAAGTTCTTTAATTCTTCCCAAATAGTGATCACACTCTTGACAGGAAATATCTCTTTTTCCAATAGTCTTAATTTCATTTAACAATTTTTTGTTTTCTTTAAGCAAAATTTCATTTTCAGATTTAAGAAGATCATTATCTTTTAAACTCTTTTCAAAAAATTTGCAAGTCTTTACAAATTCAGAGAATAATTCATCGTAGGTTGGAGGAGTTACCTCAGTGTCACTTTGGACACTGCATTCGTCATCAGATATGACGCTCTTTCCCATTAAGCACATGTTGGCCTCCTTTTCTTTACTTGAGCTTGAACTGCTTGCATCCTCAGAAGTAGTATCATCCCATGTTTCCGCCTTCAACACCTTCTTCGACCCTTTGTGCTTCTTTTCTTTAAGTTCTCTTAAGTACTTTGGACACTTGCTTCGGATGCGTCCTAACTTCTTGCAGTGCTAGCACTCCGGTGGCGGTCTCTCTTCCTCCTCATCGCCTTCCTTTCCTTTTTTCTTCCTAAACGTCTCCTTCTTAAAATACTTCTTAAACGAATTCCTCCTCTCTGGATTTTTCATAAATTTTCTAACAAATAAACTTTCCTCATCTTCTTCTTCCTCCTCAGAATCACTAGTTTCTTCCTTCTTAGATCTTAGAGCCAATCCCTTCTTCCTTGGCTCCATAAACTCTTGTTGTTGAATTTTCAATTCAACTTCATGAGTTTTCAAGTTCCCAATGAGGCTCTCCAATTGTATGGTCTTAAGATCATGTGACTCAGAAATTGCAGTCACTTTAGGATTGAACTTCGGGGGAAGTGATCTTAAGATTTTCCTTACTAAGTCTCCATTTGAGAACACCTTTCCTAGCACCTTTGAGTCGTTCACGATTTTTGTGAATCGTGTGTACATCGTATCAATCTCTTCATCTACATCCATTTTGAACCTTTCAAATTCAGACTCCAGTTGAAATAGCTTTGAATGCTTTACCTGCAAAGTACCTTCATGAGTAATTTCTAAAAGATTCCAAATATCAAAAGCAGTATGACAAACACAAACTCTATTAAATTCAGTGCGATCTAGTGCGCAAAATAAAGCATTCATGGCTTTTGCATTGTTCTTACATTTTAATTTATCATTGTCATCCCACTTGTCTTTGGGTTTATCCATAGTTACATCTCCTACAACAAATGTTGGAGAAGTGTAACTAGATTCTACCATATTCCAGACTTCTATATCTAGCGCAATTAGAAAACAACGCATACGTGTTTTCCAATAATTATAGTCTGTGCCCGTGAATAAAGGTGGTCTATTTATGCCTTGCCCCTCAACGAACGCATGATCGTTGTGCGCCATTACTCCCGGTGGTAAAACCGTTTTGGAGTAACCTCCCTCTGATACCACTTGTTGGATCGTGTGACGCCCTTAGAGGGGGGGGGGGGGGGGGGGGGTGAATAAGGGTGTGTTTAAATTATAATTTTTACTTAATAATTTTTTAAACAGAATTTACTTTTCTAAAAAATTACTTGTAAACAATTTCAAACCAATGTAATTTTTGTATTAAACCAAACACAAATTTCTAAGTTAAAGATTAAGCAACCAAATTTGCAATTAATGAAAGAAGCATAATTATATTAATCATGAAATTTACATACAATAAAATGATCTTAACAATGCTTAAGATCAATGCACAAATATGATAATATAAATTTCAATAATTTTGATTTTACCAATCCTTCTCCCAAGGATCGGAAGGCTATCACTTGTCTCTCCCTAGATCAAGCCCAAGCCTACCCTCTAGATCTTCCCAAGATCTAGACGTAGCACACAAGGCCACGATTTCCTACCAAGCCACGCAAGGACTTGGACGCTCCGCACAAGGAAGCAATTTTACCCTAAGCCGCGCAAGGACTTAGACGCCGCACGCAAGACGATGATTTCTACGACGATTACAAAGTGAAAAGTAATTGTGAATGAAATACAAAATGAAAAGAACAACTCCCTAGAAATTCAGATCTCTGAAAGGAAGGTTGAAGCCTCGAGATGATCGTTGACGTAGAAGTGCATCCGATCTCATCTTCAATCTCAATCCTTCTTTGCACAAATGGGAGTTGATGGTGTTCTTGAGCTTTCTGGTTCGTATGCACTCTGGAAGAAAGCCCTGGAAATCTCAACAACTAAATTCCACGAAGTTTTGAACTCTTTTAAGAAAAAGACCTGTCGCCATCCGATAGCTACTGTCGCCGGAATCCGATATCTCCAGAAGCTGCCACGTGTCCCACTAATTCGACATTTCTGCGTGGAGTTGAGGTCGTGGTTGAGACGTGGGCTGTCGGATATCCGATATCACTATCGGAAATCCGTTAGCTTGCATAACTGCTGCACGTCGTATTGTTGCGGGAAGATCGTGGGCTGTCAGATATCCAATATCACTATCGGAAATCCGTTAGCTTGCATAACTGCTGCACGTCGTATTGTTGCGGGAAGATCGTGGGCTGTCGGATATCCGATATCACTATCGGAAATCCGTTAGCTTGCGTAACTGCTGCACGTCGTATTGTTGCGGGAAGATCGTGGGCTGTCGGATATCCGATATCACTATCGGAAATCCGTTAGCTCCAAACCGCTGGGAAGGAATCGCGCGCCCTCAGAAATCGGTTAGTTCTCAACCGCTGGGAAGAAATCGTGCGCTGTCGGAAATCCGTTAGCTAGCTGTCGGAAATCCGATAGCTCCAATTTCTGGAAATCGGTATTTTGCTCCAATTGCAAACATGTTATCCTTGCACCTGTTATCTGCACACCATTAATAAAAAATAGGATCAAATACATTCGGGATTTGTTATTCTCAAACCGGACGAGTGCGGAACGCATGCTCCAACACTACGCAGCGGCAGCGTGGTGGACCACAAAAGATTCATGATAAAACACAAGGGCAAAGTTTCGCTAATAAAATCCAACCGAACTAATTCTTCGACCAAATACCTACCTCTTAGCTTGATTAGACAATTCTGACACACATATTTCAATAAATTGAAACAGGAATTTCGGGAACCTAGCCTCGGGATAAGGAACGAGAACACCGACGACACCGACTAGGACATATACCGCCCCGGCATCCCAGTTCAGTATTGCTTAGATCATTGCATCACACAATTATTTTGTTTAGATCATTGCATCACACACCACTTGCACCCACTTGAGCGTGTGCTTAGCTGTTTGCGTGCCGCGAGTTAAACTCATTTCTTGAGCAAGGTTCGGGCAAATCATTGTGCTGACTTTTAAATTATATAGTGGAGTAATATGTTGACTCCAGTGTTCCTAGTCTAATGCTTTTGTGAGCATAGAGATTTGTGTAGATTAGATTCTTTTTTATACTATTAGTCTTATACATTTCTATTAGTGTAAATAATGTTTGCTCTACTCAAATGGTGAATCCGGTTTGAATCAAAAGGTAGCATATGGGTGTGTCTAAATTATCGCTAGACGTGTATTGCTTGTGTCGGGAGGAAGGATAACCTTTCTCGGTGACTAAGAACTCGCCCCAAGCGATTCTTGAAGCATTGGCATAGGATAATTCTGTTGCGCAAGAATGACGTAAGCCATCATTTTGGCCCGGTTGAGCCTTTGTGCAAATCCTGATATCTTATCCTCGTTAGCCCATTTGTGCCTACCCCATCCCTTTGATTCAGCTCCACATTTTATTCCACCAAAACCAAAAAGCCAATCCTAGTCACATACCCAAAGCTGAGCTTTAGCTGTTTTCACATTTGTATTTTGGAATGTTGATGTGGTGATGTTAAATTTGGAGATGTGGTTGTACTCCCTTGAACATTTGCTGAATTTAAAAAATATAAAATTAGAAAAAGAAATGAAATGAGAATAAAAGAAAAGAAAAATGAGAATGAGTTTAATTGAAAATCTATTTGAGATATGTATTTTGGAGTAGGCAGTGCACATACCCATGCGTCCAGGTCCAAGTCTGGGGGTGTGGTGCATCCGCGTGTTTTTGTAGCTGCGGGGATAGAGTTATTGTTTAAGCTCATTTGGGTTGGGTGCTTTAAGCCGTCCTGTTTATCATTATTTACCTCACCGTAACCCAAGCCTCATGAAAAACCTTAAGTCCTACCGACTCACGCTATGAACTAATCTAGTGCTGTGGAGAGAATGTGACCGGGCGAGCTTATGGTCTCCGACACCGATGGATTTCGGTGGAGTTTGTCCCAAACCCTAGCCTGGGCAATGCTCATCTAAGCGTGTATTTTACTTTCCCCGTATGCGTGACCGATTGATTCACCGTGATTCACATTTATGAGTAGTAGTAATATTTATTTACTCCATTAGAAGCATATAAACTATGTGTATAATTAGAAACCTTATCCACTATTTCTCTATGCACTTGGGTATGCGACTTCGCATGGTACTCCTCGGTGTAATTTTAAGCTAGCTATTTATTTTTCTCCGCCTGCTTAGGATTTGTTTGCTCGGGACGTGCAAATAGGTAAGTCTGGGGGTGTGATGAGTCCAGTTTATATAGTGATTTCCGGACTCATCTGGGCTAGTTTTCATGCACTTGCACTTCACTTTAGGCCTATTTTCAATTCTATTTGATCACATTGCCCATTTCATTGCTTAGTGCACATTTATGCCCCATCTTGGTGTGATTTCATGTATTTCTGTGGCTAGTATATTTTCATGCAGGTCCAAGGGTTGTGTGACACTCGGGATGGGTCCTGGGGGATTTTTGATCGAAAAAGCCTCTGATCGTGTGTTTTCCTTCTCGCACGACCAGGCGCATGACCACTAGTCGTGCGTTAATTCCCTTCCCTGATCGAGCGACGGTGCACGATCATTGGCCTTCTTCGCGCACGACCACTGGTCGTGCACCGCTGACCGTGCGCTTTTCTGCAGATTTGGATCGAGCTACAGGTTCTTCGCGCACGATCAGAGGCATTCCTTCGCGCACGACCATTGGTCGTGCGCCTGATCGTGCGCGTCGTTTAATTCTACTCCGTCTATAAATAGACATGCGCGATTTTGGGTCGGGATCGACCATCCGACTCCTCCCAGCTCCGCCGTTTTCCACATTTTCTACAGGGTTTCACCTCCTTCTTCACCGCCCACCTTAGGGAGGATCTCCGGGCAAGCTTTCAACGCCAAATCCTCGCCGGAGCTTCCTCTCGGCCATCTCCTTCATCCAAGAGCTTCAAGAAAGGAGTCAACCTAGCCTTCTTCTTCAAGATCGGAGCAGCTTGTGTGATCATTCCTCCGGTTCGTGACACGAAGAAGACGGGTCATTGGGAGGAAGTGACAGCCCTCCTCTACCCCGGACGCAGTTGAGGACCGAGTTTGGACGCGGATTAACAACCCGGCGATTCCTTCCGTGAATCCTCAACAAGACTTCGGAGTCGGTTGATTTCGCACACTCATCTCTTCTTGTAGTTGATAGTTTAATTGGATTTCTTATATGTTTAATGAAGTATACTTTTATTTGTTAACATTAGTATGAAATCATGTCTATGTGATAGAGTAATCTTGTTATATTTTCATTTGAGGTGTGCCTTGTGGTGTGGATTGTTTGTTGTGTTGTGCCGCCCTAACAATTGTTAGTGGTGTGCTTTGTGAAGAGGTGCTTGCAACCCTCATTTCTCCGCTCTCTCCACTCCATCTGCTAGCCTACTCGTCCATCCGCCTAGTGATTCGGTGCATTGCGGCCCGTGTAGTCTTCCATCCCGCCTGGCGAAGCAGTGCGCTCAAGGCCTGCATAGGAGTAGTCGTAGCTATTTTATTTTGTTTTCTGCAATCCAAACCAAGCCTCCCGCAATCCATCCGACCTTAAGGACTTCAATCTCAAGTCCTCCTCAATAGTCAACTCCACCTTACTGTGTTCCTTCCGAGATCGATACTCGGGGATTTACTCCTCATTTTATATTACTTGAACGATCGGTACACTGCCGTTTCATGTCGCAGTCTCGCCACATCCTATAGCGGTGTATGAGATTTGCGCCATCAAGTTTTTGGTGCCGTTGCCGGGGAACACAGACGTGTGAGTTTTCTGGAGAGGGAGAATCTGAGCGAGAAGCCCTTCCCTTTGTATATTGCATTCTTTTGTTTTGTTTCTTCCTATTCTGTTTTCCTGTTTTATATTAGGTTGCTTTAGTAATCAGTGTTAGGTGTAGTATTTTGCACAACAGTGTCTTTCTTTTTGAATCTTATTATCTTCACATCATGTGGGCTGCATTCAATATTCATTGCCGTTGGTGTGGAGATATTTCTCACGCTAGTGATAGATGCCCTACGGAAGATGGTGGGCATAATTCTCGTGGCCCGATGTACGGAGCACCATTTTCCTATGGTTCTTCATGCCCCGTGCCCAAGTCTTATGGCCACTCGTCCTCGCCGCATACACCATTTTTAGATTCCTCCCCGGCCCCTCAAGGACCAAGGAGTAATATAAAACGGTGCTTGTTCTGTCAAAGCATGGATCACGCCCTGAAGGACTGTGCCGAGTATCTTCGCCAATTGGACGAGGATGATGAGCCGGATATCCGGATCGTCCTGAGTCCTACTTCCGGCAGCACACCTTCAACATCCGGTTATGTGTCTGTGTCACCTTCATCTTGTGAAGGGTATGATGTGTACACAATCACCAGATGCGTGGCTGATCTAGGCTCTGACATGGCCGAGCCTATCTCCCCTGTGCATCCATCACCTAGCGTAGATTTGATTCTTTGTGAGGAATCAGTGTTTGACTTTTATCCAAGCACCATTCCTTCCCCTGTTGTGCATTCTACTACGCTCGTCTTCGATGACATTGTTGATGATGTGTCGCAAGATGAATTTGGCGATCTATGTATTGTGCCTACTCCTATGGAGGAGGACAACCTTCTAGGTGAAGAGGAGCTTTCCTCAGCACCGGTGGAGGAAGTCCAAATCCTAGGCATGACCCTTGTTGATCCCGCCGAACCTTGTAGCATTGATGACAATGCAAACATTATTTTACTTTCCCAACCTTTTGGGAGTGAGTCCGGGACCACTCCCCCGCTTGATTTTTATTTATGTTCTTCTTCTCTTTTATTTCTTGACCCCCCTTCTGCTATATCTGAGCATGTGCAGGTTGAGTCTTCGCAGGTACTTCAGGAGGACTTGGAGCATTCTGCTCAAGTCAATGATGAGTGTATCCTCTCATGTGAGGAGGTTGATCCCCCCTCCATAGAGGAAGCCTCATTCATTGCCTTCTCCTCCTGCGGACCTGCTGTGGATGACACCTTGCTTGGCAAGGATTTTTTGTGTAAGATGAGTGAGGCTTATTCCTCCTCCTCATCTTACATTCTGTTTCCTCTACCTGTGCGTTGCAGGTATTATTATACAGGTAGAGGGGTGACTGTTTTATCGCCGTATCGGTACCGGCCACCGAAACGGATAATGGAACAGCTACCTGTGCATTTTCTATTCCATAGGCCCATTAGCTAGAACTCGTAAAGTTTTGAATAAGTCGTGCTGGGAAGACAATAACCCCAGTATTTATCTTATTTTTCTTGCATTGTATTTTTCGTTAAGTAGAATAGTTAGTTAAATTTCAATTTAGTTTTAGTTTTTCTATTTCTTTTTGTTTTTGCGGAGCTCACCCCTGCAGGTCATTCCTATGGAAGGCGGTGGTCACGATTCTTCGTATGGCGGAGGTGCGGCTTGGTCTTTTTCTACACGCGTCTTCTGGTATGCTCACTTGCTGAGCATTGGGTACCCTCTTCCCCCAACTTTGTTTTAGAATATCTTAATGCATAGTTTAAGTCTGGGGGAGAGCTAGTATCTGTTACCCAATGCACGTGCACACTGCATATGCATACTAGAAGCGTTTATTGATTTATATTGTTTAGATCATTGCATCACACACCACTTGCACCCACTTGAGCGTGTGCTTAGTTGTTTGCGTGCCGCGAGTTAAACTCATTTCTTGAGCAAGGTTCGGGCAAATCATTGTGCTGGATTTTAAATTATATAGTGGAGTAATATGTTGACTCCGGTGTTCCTAGTCTAATGCTTTTGTGAGCATAGAGATTTGTGTAGATTAGATTCCTTTTTATACTATTAGTCTTATACATTTCTATTAGTGTAAATAATGTTTGCTCTACTCAAATGGTGAATCCAGTTTGAATCAAAAGGTAGCATATGGGTGTGTGTAAATTATTGCTAGACGTGTATTGCTTGTGTCGGGAGGAAGGATAACCTTTCTCGGTGACTAAGAACTCGCCCCAAGCGATTCTTGAAGCATTGGCATAGGATAATTCTGTTGCGCAAGAATGACGTAGGCCATCATTTTGGACCGGTTGAGCCTTTGTGCAAATCCTGATATCTTATCCTCGTTAGCCCATTTGTGCCTACCCCAACCCTTCGATTCAGCTCCACATTTTATTCCACCAAAACCAAAAAGCCGATCCTAGTCACATACACAAAGCTGAGCTTTAGCTGTTTTCACATTTGTATTTTGGAATGTTGATGTGGTGATGTTAAATTTGGAGATGTGGTTGTACTCCCTTGAACATTTGCTGAATTTAAAAAATATAAAATTAGAAAAAGAAATGAAATGAGAAGAAAAGAAAAGAAAAATGAGAATGAGTTTAATTGAAAATCTATTTGAGATATGTATTTTGGAGTAGGCGGTGCACATACCCATGCGTTCAGGTCCAAGTCTGGGGGTGTGGTGCACCCACGTGTTTTTGTAGCTGCGGGGATAGAGTTATTGTTTATGCTCATTTGGGTTGGGTGCTTTAAGCCGTCCTGTTTATCATTGTTTACCTCACCGTAACCCAAGCCTCATGAAAAACCTTAAGTCCTACCGACTCACGCTATGAACTAATCTAGTGCTATGGAGAGAATGTGACCGGGCGAGCTTATGGTCTCCGACACCGATGGATTTCAGTGGAGTTTGTCCCAAACCCTAGCCTGGGCAATGCTCATCTCAGCGTGTATTTTACTTTCCCCGTATGCGTGACCGATTAATTCACCGTGATTCACATTTATGTGTAGTAGTAATATTTATTTACTCCATTAGAAGCATATAAACTATGTGTATAATTAGAAACCTTATCCACTATTTCTCTATGCACTTGGGTATGCGACTTCGCATGGTACTCCTCGGTGTAATTTTAAGCTAGCTATTTATTTTTCCCCGCCTGCTTACGATGTGTTTTCTCGGGACGTGCAAACAGGTAAGTCTGGGGGTGTGATGAGTCCAGTTTATATAGTGATTTTCGGACTCATCTGGGCTAGTTTTCATGCACTTGCACTTCACTTTAGGCCTATTTTTAATTCTATTTGATCACATTGCCCATTTCATTGCTTAGTGCACATTTATGCCCCATCTTGGTGTGATTTCATGTATTTCTGTGGTCTAGTATATTTTCATGCAGGTCCAAGGGTTGTGCGACACTCGGGATGGGTCCTGGGGGATTTTCGGTCGAAAAAGCCTCTGATCGTGAGTTTTCCTTCTCGCACGACCAAGCGCACGACCACTGGTCGTGCGTTAATTCCCTTCCCTGATCGAGCGACGGCGCACGATCATTGGCCTTCTTTGCGCACGACCACTGGTCGTGCGCCGCTGACCGTGCGCTTTTGTGCAGATTTGGATCGAGCTACAGGTTCTTCGCGCACGATCAGAGGCATTCCTTCGCGCACGACCATTGGTCGTGCGCCTGATCATGCACGTTGTTTAATTCTGCTCCGTCTATAAATAGACATGCGCGATTTTAGGTCGGGATCGACCATCCGACTCCGCCCAGCTCCGCCGTTTTCCACATTTTCTACAGGGTTTCACCTCCTTCTTTACCGCCCACCTTAGGGAGGATCTCCGGGCAGGCTTTCAACGCCAAATCCTCGCCGGAGCTTCCTCTCGGCCATCTCCTTCATCCAAGAGCTTCAAGAAAGGAGTCAACCTAGCCTTCTTCTTCAAGATCGGAGCAGCTTGTGTGATCATTCCTCTGGTTCGTGACACGAAGAAGACGGGTCATTGGGAGGAAGTGACATCCCTCCTCTACCCCGGACGCAGTTGAGGACCGATTTTGGACGCGGATTGACAACCCGGCGATTCCTTCCGTGAATCCCCAACAAGACTTCGGAGTCGGTCGATTTCGCACACTCATCTCCTCTTGTAGTTGATAGTTTAGTTGGATTTCTTATATGTTTGATGAAGTATTCTTTTATTTGTTAACATCAGTATGAAATCATGTCTATGTGATTGAGTAATCTTGTTATATTTTCATTTGAGGTGTGCCTTGTGGTGTGGATTGTTTGTTGTGTTGTGCCGCCCTAACAATTGTTAGTGGTGTGCTTTGCGAAGAGGTGCTTGCGATCCTCATTCCGCCGCTCTCTCCACTCCATCCGCTAGCCTACTCGTCCATCCGACTAGCGATTCGGTGCATTGCGGCCCGTGTAGTCTTCCATCCCGCCTGGCGAAGCAGTGCGCTCAAGGCCTGCATAGGAGTAATCGTAGCTATTTTATTTTGTTTTCCGCAATCCAAACCAAGCCTCCCGCAATCCATCCGACCTTAAGGACTTCAATCTCAAGTCCTCCTCAATAGTCAACTCCACCTTACTGTGTTCCTTCCGAGATCGATACTCGGGGATTTACTCCTCGTTTTATATTACTTGAACGATCGGTACACTGCCGTTTCATGCCGCAGTCTCGCCACAGCCTATAGCAGTGTGTGAGATTTGCGCCATCAGCCCCTCCACATCCTGCTGCACCCACTGGCCAGGCAATGCCGACCCCGTTTCACCCTTCTGGCCTCCACCTTCATCTCATTGAACGCCCTCTTAAAGACGACGTTGACCGAGCTCCCGTTATCCACGAGGATTCGGGACACCGTGAAGTTCTCGATGGCGGTTTGGATGACCAAAGCGTCACAGAAAGGGTCCTCATGACTCGGCATGTCCTTCTGAGAGAAAGTGATTTTTTTGGCTGGGGGTGGAGCCGTGGATGTCGAAGCCACGCACTGACGATAGAAAGTATGGAGGCTCTCCTTGCGGGTTGCCTCTACCCCCACTCCCCCGTGGATCACCCCGATCCCTCCTCGGGTCCCCAAATCGACCCTGTCCTCACACCTCTCCTCCTCGTCCTCCCGAGGTTAGACTTCCTTGATCTTCACTTGCGGCTACTGCCGCGACACCGGCACTCTAGCTTTCTTTGTCTCTAGGAATTGGGGGAAGGTGGGCGTTGCTTGACCTTCCTCATCATGGAAGTCACAGTACGACAACGCTGCCTCTCCCCTCTCGGCCTCTGCCACCCTGTTTCCTCTTCTCCTCCCCGCTCCTGCTTCCACTCCTTCTCTCCTTCCTCTTCCTCCTCCTCCTCCTCTTCTGCGTCTGATCGCCATAGCCTGCTGAGGCGGGGGAGGCATCTGCCTCGGACCCTGCCTCCATCCTAACTGTTGGGGTCTTCTTTGCCCTCCATAGAAGTTACCCCCTCCTGGGGCGTAGCCTCTTCCCTGACCTTGCATCCCCCTGCCATGTTGCCTCCATCCCCCCTCCGGGGCTCAGGGCTCTTTCCTTCTTCGCACCTCTTGCTGCTTGACCTCCGGCTCAGTGAGCTTTGCTAGCCTCTTGGGGAGCTCCGGATTGGCCTCCTCACTCTCGACCTCCTCCGCCACCCTCTCCATCAACTCCTCGTAGGAGACAGGAGCTTTTCTCTTCAAATCCATCTTGAAGAAACTCTCCTTCAGCCCCAACGTGAAGGCGAGCTGAAGAGCAAACCCAGGCATCTCCTGGGTGAGCAGAACTTCCTCCTGAAACCGATCTGTGTAATGAGCCAACGACACCTTGGGCTCCTACTTCACCTTGAAGAGGGACTCGACGTCCTTCTTCCTCTTCTTCGAAGTTGAAAATCTCAACAAGAAACTTCAACGCAAATCCTCGAATGCATAGATCGATCTGACGGGAAGTTGGTGGAACCACTCCCGAGCTTTCTCCTTCAGGGTGACGGCGAAAAGCCACTGGGGTTCGGAAAGCGCCAACTCGCAGAACGGACTTCCCCTACCTGCTGCCTTCTCCTGCTCCACTTGCCCCCAAGCTCCCTCACCTGGCTTGAGCTTGCTGGGGCACTGCCCGCAAGAGCCACCGTCGCCGGGGCCACCTCTACGGATGTCACGCCCGCTAAGACCGCGCTCGCCTGCGCCGCACCCGCTTGTGCCGCACTCGCCTGCGCCGCACTTGACTACGCCGTGCTCACTGGCGCCGAGGTCGCCGGACTGACGAATAACACTCGCCCCTCCAGGTCCGGCACTGACCCTCCGGCCACCTCCTTTCCAGCCCTTCCTCCTGGGGCTCCCTCGCCAACCACTGCCGGAGATTGGGACGCTTGAGCCACTGGGGTCATGAACTCGCTACATAGCGGTGCGACCGCGAACCCGAGGGTGTCGAGGACTTCCCACCTGAAGTCTGAGAACATCTTCTGCACCGCCGCCGGGGGCGACCCGCAGAGCTCCTCGCATTGCTCTTCATCTCCTGCCATGTTCCTTTCTCGGAATCTTCCTGGACCAGCCGCGCTCCACGCTCACCGCACCAAAATGTTGAAACAGATTTATCGATCTCTTGTGAAGCTCGGGCCCTCAACAAGTTGAGGGGCAGCTAGCCCTTACTAGTCCCTCTAAAAGAGCAGACCAGAAACTCGGAAACGGACTAAGACCTTAGTCGCAGCGAGGAGGTCCCACCACAAACCTGGAAGATCGTTGAGCGCTTCCACTCCCAAGCCAAAGCTGAGACTTGGGCACCTTGTAGAGCTAGAAAGCTGAACCAAAGTAACCTAGGAAGAAGTAGAAGCTCAGAGAACTGAGATCCGAATCCTCTCCCAAGGTGCCCTTTAAGGTCTATTTATAGTTTTTCGCTCATGGTCTGTCAATAGCGGAATTCCGTTTTTTGTTTCTACTAAACGTACCCCAATCTGGCCTGCTAACAACCAAACTCCGCTGTTTGGAGAGGCTACCTGTAGACCACCAGTGGCAGAGGAGTAAAACCACCTCTTTAGTCCATGGACGAGTGGTTTATGAGAGCCCCACTCGTGAGAGCTCCCGGGAGTCTACCCGCGAGCAGGGTTCGCGAAACTCCTCATAGGCGAGCATTCTGTGAAGGTCGTGTTTGCGCCTCTTCTGGCGAAGGCCACCGTGGCCAGGTCTCGCATGCCTTCCGGTGAGCTTTCCCCAGCCCTGTGTAAACCTGCTGAACTGGCTGGTCGACGAATTTCGACGAGCTGAGGAGCCAGTTCGTCGAATGCTGATTTCGCCGAACGGAGAATTGATTTCGTCGAACGCTGAACTAAGTTCGTCGATCTCAACAGATGCACGACACTCGTCGAGCGCAGGATGAATCTTGTCGAACCCTAAGACTTGGAAGAAATCTGACTCATTTGCCTTCTTGCGAGCAGCCGACGAGTACCCAGCTCGCTCGCCTTCTTGCGAGTTGACCTTGAGGCTCAGGCTCGCAGGGACACGACTCGCGCGCCTTCCCGCGAGTGACCCTTGAAGCTCAGGTTCGCCTTCTTTGTTACTGCCTCCGCCTGTCGGATCTGAGACCCCATTTGGGCGAGCGGCCGGTGAAGACCCCGCTCGCGTTCCTACTGGCGATATCCACCGATGTAGGGTCTTGCGCTTCCTCCTGCGAGTTCTCCCGCTGAGAAAGGGCCGAGAGCCACTGAGACAATTCCTTGTCCCAGCGGGTTTGTTGGGATGGGACAGGGATAGCCGTTGAGAGACGCTCGTCGGGGCTGAAGCATGACGTTCGTCGAACTGGGAAGCAAATTCGTCGAACGGATTTCGTCGAACAAAGAACGGAATTCGTCGAACTCAGGACGGATTTCGTCGAACTCCGGAGCAGACCGCGAGGATCTGGCTCGCCCACCTTCCTCACTATCGGTCAGCGAGTGCTCAGATCGCCCGCCTTCATGCGGGCTCGTCAATTTTATTCGCGACGTTCGTCGAACTGAGAAGCAAGCTCGTCGAACATCAAAAGTTGGAAAGGATCTGGTTTGCCTAGAACATCACTATAAGCGGGCCACGAGAACCTGGCTCGCCCCTCTCCCTTGCCAGCGGTCGGCGGCTGGCTAGCTCGCCTTCCCGAGAGCTACCATTGAGATTCTGTCTCGCCTTCCACATTACTCTTGCTTGTTGGTTACTCCTTAGTCTTCGTTCACCTCTAGGCGAATATCGGGGTTGTACATGCAGGGCAACCTAGCTCCTCTCGGCAGCACTTAGATGAAGAATATGTACCAGGTTAGTCGTTTCATTCGCTTTGACCTTACTCGCGTAAACTACTAGATAAGACTAACTTACGCGCCCACAAGCTACCGAGAGGCCACGCCGATGGACTGTCACTTTGAGGAGGAGGTGATCTCGCTGCCCCCTTCTCCCAATGACCTCTCGGACTTTGTCATAGATCTCGCAGACCCTAGAACGATGAAGGAGTGGGTGACGGAGGTCCTCTACAAGATTATCTTGATGCAACGAGACCAACCGACCAGACGGACAAACACCGGGCGACCTTCGAGCGCAGGCTGAGCGCTCTCAAAAGGAACTACTCGCATCTCATGGGAGAGATGGAGCGACAGGGAGCCGGTTGTGAGGGGACTTCCCCCAGGAGGCACATCGCGCAGGCTAGGGACCAAATGCGCTTGATCAATCAAGAACTCATCACCGTAAATGCATAATATTACCCGCGAGTGCCACCAAGGATGGGGAGGCGAGGCAGGGGTCGATGGCAATGGATTCAATACTGAGCCTACCGACACTCGCCCCCTGTATTCCCCCTGTCCTGCGTAATAAATTTGTTTTCACAATGAATGCCGAGAATGGCCTTGTGTTGTAAATGATCTTGTACTTTAGATGTTAAAATCGTGTTTCTGTTTCGCATGAATTCTTTTATGTTTTGCCGAATGCTATATCGCTTAATGATTTGATTTCGATGTGCTTTATCTTGCTTTCGCCTTCTTGCAGAGGATTGTGCATGCGGCCCTCGCCACCTGCCGGCGAGTGGGATGAAGGTTTGGCTGGCTCAAATCCCGAGGCATCAGGGTAGCACAGTCACTACATGCACCCCCATTCCTAGGAAGCTTCTTGATTTCTTTATTTTTCTATAAATAGCTAGGTCCACCCACCGCATTTATCACTTTC
Organism: Dactylorhiza incarnata; assembly: GCA_033032865.1. Taxonomy (NCBI): domain Eukaryota; kingdom Viridiplantae; phylum Streptophyta; class Magnoliopsida; order Asparagales; family Orchidaceae; genus Dactylorhiza; species Dactylorhiza incarnata. The sequence continues at coordinate 2,544,523 of JAWHQI010000235.1, read as the reverse complement.
ATTCCAGCCTTATTCTTCAATTCCTCGCTTTCGCACTTGCACTTGCGCTTCTCTCCAGATTTCTCATGCGACCCTAAAACTCATGCGCAATGGTGGCCAAACCTGATGGTAGGGGCAACTGCGCTTAAGCATTCACCAATCATGATTTTGGTACATGTGACTTGTTGGAAAATGAGTTCACAATGGCGATCGCTGACTACATCCTCCCAGGGTTCGTTGCACACCACCCTGGAAACTACGACCGCATCAACCAATTCTCACCGGGCACACTCTCCATCCCGTGTAGCTGAACCCTGATGGCGCAAATCTCACACACCGCTATAGGCGGTAGCTCGACTGCGACACGAAACGGCAGTGTACCGATCGTTCAAGTAATAAAAATTGGGAATAAATCCCCGAGTGTCGGTCTCTTGAGGAACACAGTAAGGTGGAGTTAAATGTCGAGGAAGGACTTGAGATTGAAGTCCTTAACGTCGGATGGAATGCGGAAACGGGGTGATTGGGCTTTTGGAAAATAAAATAAAAGCTATCAACTACTCCTATGCAATGCCGCTATGCAAAGCTTCGCTTGGCGGGATGGAGACTAGGCAGGCCTTGAGCGCGCTGCGTCGCAAGGGCGGATGGACGAGAAGGCTAATGGAATCGAACTATGCAGGCCTTGAGCGCGCTGCTTCGATAGGCGAATGGATTACGGGCCGCGATGCCACGCTTCGGTAGGCGAATGGGCGAGTAGACTAGTGGAATGAGGGTCGCAAGCACCTCTTCGACAAGCACACCACTAACAATTGTTAGGGCGGCACAACGCAACCAACAAACCACACCACAAGGCGCACCTCAATAATATAAACAAAAATACTCAATCACATAGACATAATTAAGTAAAGATGCTATTTAATCAAAATACACTTCATCATAATGTTAGATCTAGTTGCAAATACATCAATAAAAGGAGAACAAGGCAAGAAATCGACCGAATCCGAAGGCTCGTTGAAGATTCATGGTTGGAATCGCCGGGTTGTCAATCCGCGTCCAAGCTCGGTCCACAACTACGTCCGGGGTAGAGAGAGCTGTCACGACTCTCCAATGGACCCGTCTTCTTCGTGTCACGATCCGGTGGAGGTTGCCAACTTCCTCTTGCTCGATGGAGATAGCGGCTAGGTCTTCCTTTGGAGCTCTTGGATGAAGGAGGAGGCCGAGAGGAAACTCCGGCTCAAGATAGGCGTGAAGAGCAAGCCCGGAGCACCTCTATATGGTGGGCGACGGTGGAGGGGCGAAACTGGGCGGAATCGGGCGGAAAACGGCGGAAGAAATCGGGATGATGACCTAAAATCGCGAGCAGGGAATTTATAGGCGCTGGAATTAAACAGTGCGCACGGTCAGTGGCGCACGACCAGTGGTCGTGCGCACTAGAATCCTGTGATCGTGCGCTCTGCCTGGACGGAACCTGCAAAGACAGAAATTATAAAATAACATGTTCGCACGACCAGTGGCGCACGACCGGTGGTCGTGCGCACTAGCGTCAGTGGTCGTGCGCAATAGATGAAACAGAACTCAGAAATTTAATGGTCAATGCGCACGAGCAGTGGCGCACGACCGGTGGTCGTGCGCGCTGGCATTGATGGTCGTGCGCACTGCACCAAACAGAACTCATAAAAAAGGGTCAAGTGCACACGATCAGTGGCGCACGACCAGTGGTCGTGCGCAATAGAACCGGTGATCGTGCGCAGTGTTCCTGTGCAGAATTGCACCGGGAACACTCGCACGACTCCTATTCCAGGCACAACCACAAATCTAGCCACTGAAAGTGGCACTTGACAGCACATGAATACTACTAATGATAATAAGCACGAAAATCACACCAAAGTGGGCCTAGATGTGCACCTAGCATGGATTGATCAATATGAACTATAACAGGGCTAAAGTGCGGTGAAATGACTAGAAAAACGGCCCAAATGAGTCCATAAAAGTGTATATGATCAGGACTCATCACACCCCCAGACTTAACTGTTTGCGCGTCCCGAGCAAACGAATTCTAAGCGAACAGGGAAAGAAAAGTAGATGGCTTAACATTACAATGCAGAGTACCATGCGAAGTCGCATGCTCATGTGCATAAGAAAATTAGTAGAAAAGACTACTGATTATACAAACAGTTTATAAATTTCTAAAAGGGTAAGAGCATATTACAACTACTCAATTGGTGAACAACGGTGAATCAGTCGGTCATGCATACGGAGAAAGTAAACTAAGCGCTGAGACGAGCATTGCCCAAGATCGGGGTACGGGACAAACTCCACTGAAATCCATCAGTGTCGGTGACCATAAGCTTGCCCGGTCACATTCTCTCCACGGCACTGGTTTGACTCAAATGCGTGAATCAATAGGACTTTAGGTTTTAAATGGGGCTTGGGTTTAGGTGAGGATAAACAAAGATAAAAACGACGGCTCAAGCACTAAACCCAAATGAGCTAATGCAGGAAACTATCCTCATTCGCCACACAAACACGCGGGTACACAACACCCCCAGACTTGGACTTAACAGCATGGGTGCGTGCACCGCCTACTCCCAAATATAAATCGATATAAAAAGATTTTCAATGAAACTTTACTTCTCTTTCCTTTCTTTTTACTTCTTTTCTTTTTCTCAATTTTTTTCTTTTTCTTATCATTTTCAGCAAATAACCAATAGGACGCATCCACATCTTCACAAAATACTACCACAATCAACACCACCAACTCATGAAAATAATAAACAGCTACAGCTCATATTTGGGTGTGCGACTAGGATCGGCATTTAGGCTTTGGTGAAATGAAAGTGGAGCTGAATCAAAGAACGGGTAGGCACAACTGGGCTAGCGAGGATAAAGCGGTAGGGATAGGCACAAAAGCTCAACCGGGCCAAAATGATGGCCTATATCACATTCACGCAATTGACTAACCGTATACCCATGCTTCAAGAATCGCTTGGGGCAAGTTCTAGCCACCGAGAAAGATTCTCCTTTCTCCCGACTCAAGCAATACGAATCTAGCGATCGTTTACACACATCCCTATGCTACCGTTTGATTCACACCGGATTCATCATTTGAGTAGAGTAAACAACATTTACACTAATAGAAAAATATAAAACCATAAGTATAAAGAGAAGTCTAATCTATGCAAATTTCTATGCAACCGAGCACTCGACTAGGAGCACTACTAGAGTCAACATTTTACTCTGCTACATAATTCTAAACCATCACCTAGATTTTCCCAAATAAGCAAAAGAATTAAATTCACAACAGAGCGAACAAACAGATGAGTACGCGCTCAAGCGGGTGTTGTGGTGTATGCAATAATAAAAATACACTTCTGATATGCAAAAACGTGTACACGTGTAGTGAACACTCGGTACACTCCCCCCCAGACTTAAACTAAACAATATGCGCAAAATGCAGCTATGAAATTCAGAATAATGCTAGGGAGAGAGGGTACCCAGTGCTCAGAAATGAGCACACCAGAAGATTGGCGTGAAAACCTGGACTAAGCTGCAGCGTCCGTCATCCAGAAAAGATACCTGCAGGGGTCAGCTCCGCAAAAACAGAAAAAAATAGAAAACTGAAAAGAAAATACTACTAACTAAACATGATTAGATAAAAATAGAAATGCAGAAAAGGAAGATAACTACTGGGGTTATTGTCATCCCAGCACGACTTATTTGGCATTTGCACAGTTCTAGCTAATGGGCCTATGAAAAGAAAAGTGGACAGGTAACTGTTCTAATATGCGTGTCGGTAGCTGGTACCGATACGGAGATAGAGCAGTCACCCCTCTACCTACATATAAATAAAACCTGCCCATCACGGGTAGAGGGAAAAGAAAGTAAGAAGAGGAGGAGGCCTGGTCCTCACTCATCTTACCAAAAATATCCTTGCCCAGCAAGGTATCGTCTGTGGCAGGTCCGCAGGAGGAGAAGGCAATGAGTGGAGCTTCCTCAACGGAGGGGGAATAAACCTCCTCACATGAGAGGATACTCTCATCATTGACTTGAGCAAAAAGCTCCAAGTCCTCCTGGGATACCTGTGAAGACTCAACCTGTACAGGCTCGGATGAAGAGAGGGGATCAAGAAATAAACAAGATGAAGAACATGAATAATCAAAAATCGGGGGAGTGGTCCCGGTCTCACTCCCATTAGGCTGGGGAAGTAAAATAATGTTTGCATTGTCATCAATGCTACAAGATTCGGCGGGATCAACGGTGGCCAAGCTTAGGATTTGGACTTCCTCCACCGGTGCTGAGGAAAACTCCTCTTCACCTAGAAGGTTGTCCTCCTCCATAGGAGTAGGCACAACACTCAGATCAACCGCCTCCTCCTGCGACACATCATCAACAATGTCGTCAGAGACGAGTGTAGTATGCACAACAGGGGGAGGAGTAGTGCTCGGATAAAAGTCGAGCACCGATTCCTCACAAAGAATCGAATCCACTAGAGGTGGTGGAGGCACATGGAGAATTGGCTCAGCAATGTCGGTGCATAGATCAGCCGCACATCCGGTGACCGTATCCATGCCATACCCTTCAAAATGTGAAGGTGACAAAGACACATAGCCGGATGTTGAAGGTGTGCCGCCAGAGCTAGGAGTTGGGACGATCCGAATATCCGGCTCGTCATCCTCATCCAATTGGCGAAGATAAGCAACACAATCCTTCAGGGCATGATCTGTGCCCCGACAAAACTGGCACTGCCTAGCAGGCTTCTTTGGCACAGCGGGGGCTGGAGCCGAAAAGAAGTATGACGGTAATGGCTCAGCAGAGTAGCCATAAGACTTACGCGCACCATATGGAGTATCAGACGGAGTCGATGCTCTATATGCTGGGCGAGAGGAATTATGCCTACTATTCTCCGTAGGGCATTCAACACTAGAGTGGGAAGTAGCTCCAAACCAACGGCAACGGAAATTTAGATGTGCCCACATAGTGTGAAGATAAAACGATTCAAAAAGACAAACACTATTGTGCGAAATACTACACCTAACAAAAATTTACTAAAGCAACCTACTATAAAACAAGAAAATGGAATAAAAAGAACAGAAATAAAATAACAGAAAATGCAATTTACAAATGGAAGGGCTTTTCTCTCAGGTTCTCCCTCTCCAGAAAACTCACACGACTGTGTTCCCCGGCAACGGCGCCAAAAACTTGATGGCGCAAATCTCACACACCGCTATAGGCGGTAGCTCGACTGCGACACGAAACGGCAGTGTACCGATCGTTCAAGTAATAAAAATTGGGAATAAATCCCCGAGTGTCGGTCTCTTGAGGAACACAGTAAGGTGGAGTTAAATGTCGAGGAAGGACTTGAGATTGAAGTCCTTAACGTCGGATGGAATGCGGAAACGGGGTGATTGGGCTTTTGGAAAATAAAATAAAAGCTATCAACTACTCCTATGCAATGCCGCTATGCAAAGCTTCGCTTGGCGGGATGGAGACTAGGCAGGCCTTGAGCGCGCTGCGTCGCAAGGGCGGATGGACGAGAAGGCTAATGGAATCGAACTATGCAGGCCTTGAGCGCGCTGCTTCGATAGGCGAATGGATTACGGGCCGCGATGCCACGCTTCGGTAGGCGAATGGGCGAGTAGACTAGTGGAATGAGGGTCGCAAGCACCTCTTCGACAAGCACACCACTAACAATTGTTAGGGCGGCACAACGCAACCAACAAACCACACCACAAGGCGCACCTCAATAATATAAACAAAAATACTCAATCACATAGACATAATTAAGTAAAGATGCTATTTAATCAAAATACACTTCATCATAATGTTAGATCTAGTTGCAAATACATCAATAAAAGGAGAACAAGGCAAGAAATCGACCGAATCCGAAGGCTCGTTGAAGATTCACGGTTGGAATCGCCGGGTTGTCAATCCGCGTCCAAGCTCGGTCCACAACTACGTCCGGGGTAGAGAGAGCTGTCACGACTCTCCAATGGACCCGTCTTCTTCGTGTCACGATCCGGTGGAGGTTGCCAACTTCCTCTTGCTCGATGGAGATAGCGGCTAGGTCTTCCTTTGGAGCTCTTGGATGAAGGAGGAGGCCGAGAGGAAACTCCGGCTCAAGATAGGCGTGAAGAGCAAGCCCGGAGCACCTCTATATGGTGGGCGACGGTGGAGGGGCGAAACTGGGCGGAATCGGGCGGAAAACGGCGGAAGAAATCGGGATGATGACCTAAAATCGCGAGCAGGGAATTTATAGGCGCTGGAATTAAACAGTGCGCACGGTCAGTGGTGCACGACCAGTGGTCGTGCGCACTAGAATCCTGTGATCGTGCGCTCTGCCTGGACGGAACCTGCAAAGACAGAAATTATAAAATAACATGTTCGCACGACCAGTGGCGCACGACCGGTGGTCGTGCGCACTAGCGTCAGTGGTCGTGCGCAATAGATGAAACAGAACTCAGAAATTTAATGGTCATTGCGCACGAGCAGTGGCGCACGACCGGTGGTCGTGCGCGCTGGCATTGATGGTCGTGCGCACTGCACCAAACAGAACTCATAAAAAAGGGTCAAGTGCACACGATCAGTGGCGCACGACCAGTGGTCGTGCGCAATAGAACCGGTGATCGTGCGCAGTGTTCCTGTGCAGAATTGCACCGGGAACACTCGCACGACTCCTATTCCAGGCACAACCACAAATCTAGCCACTGAAAGTGGCACTTGACAGCACATGAATACTACTAATGATAATAAGCACGAAAATCACACCAAAGTGGGCCTAGATGTGCACCTAGCATGGATTGATCAATATGAACTATAACAGGGCTAAAGTGCGGTGAAATGACTAGAAAAACGGCCCAAATGAGTCCATAAAAGTGTATATGATCAGGACTCATCAAACCCCAACTCCATCGCCATGCTGATAGCATTCGCGTGCTACCTGTGTGAGGAGGGGATTGAATTCTCCCTCTCCATCTTTCATAAGTTGTTTAATTTCTTAGCGAAAGGCAGGGTAGCCATATTCTCCAGCCAGAGCCCACTCAAGGTCACCAGTACCTCCAACAAGAACCACGACTAGGTTTGTCAGTTCATCTTCATCACCGGGAGCTTCGGCAACACCCTTCTCGTGCCAGTGCAGGAGGATGAGTCGACCTACAAGCCTCTGGCGCTGGGAGGTCATGATTCTAAGCTCCACCAGTTCATCCAAGGGCACGACATGGACGTCGTTCACCTGCGGAAGAACGTCAGCTCGCTCGCGCCAGTCCCACCGGGAGAGGGAAAGACGAATTTCTTCACCCCTAGCTCCCGCTTACCTTTATATATACTTTTTCTTACTTAACCCACCTGATGCAGGACTGCGAGATCTCCCCTACATCCGCCGAATGCGAATGAGGGAACTCCTGACACTTCCTTGGCTCTCGTGCGGTCCACTAATGAAGCCTACCACAAAGATCCGGGTTCCTCGAAGCCCAACGGTCAAAAGCAGAAGCCTGACGCGACTCCCGGTTCTCCCTCCAAGTGGTCCAAGCCCTTGAAATCCACCTAGGGTAAGGCGGTCGCCGCCGAGACTCCTAGGGAATGTTCCTCGGTCATGGTGAATACGATTGTCGGGACCTACAGCATGTCGGCGGGGTCCTCTATGAGACCGTCGCCAAGAGGGCATCAGATATTTTCCCTGGGCGAGAAGTACGTTGATGAAGTAGGTGAGCCCCTGCTTCAGTGGGACCGAAAGGCCAACTGGGCCTCCATTTCCACCCTCCTACCATCATGGATGGAGCAGGAGACCACCAGCGGTGAGGCCTACATCCTCTCTTTCGTGCTCTACAGCCGAGAGTACGCTACGGTCTATGATGCCGAGTCCACCCAGACACTGGCGCACGAGGCCACGCGGGCTCAGCTACACGCTCTCGAGCTTGCGCATACGTCCTCCCGTCATAGCATCACCCTCACGCAGAACCTTGCCGAGGTCAAGAGAACATGCGCCCTTGCCTCCTCTGAAGTTGTGGCCTTGAAGAAGCAGCTGGAGGCCATTGAATCCCTTCTAGCCAACTGCCAAATCCGAGTGGTAAGTACGACCCTCCGTAGAGGCTTAAGCTTTTACACTTCCTTGCTTTCCTGCACTGACATTCTACAAGTGCATGTGTCCACCATCGAGGACCAGGTCAAGGAGATGCAGGCTGAGAACCAACAACTACGAGACATCGTGGCCCTGCCACCTCCCGAGGAGGAGAGCAATCGGCATCACTACACCAATTATGAGCTCGAGCTGCTGATGCAGGAGAATGCTCAAGGGGCAGCGAAGCATGCACTGGAGGTGTTGAGGCATGCTAGGTTTTTGAATGAAGGAGGCAAGAGGCTCACCGCTCGCAGCATTCTGCCCAAGATCTTCCTCCCGCTGGACGTGCCGGAGGGCGAAGCGGGCCTTCAGTGCGGTAGCGATTCCCTCCATCCTCCAGGCAAAAGTAGCAGGTCTTCCAGTGAGGACTCCGGTGACGTCCCCTGAGGATCTTCCATTTTCCTATCTTTGTTTTTTGTTTGTAATTCACGCCAGGGGCGAGACCCCTGTATTGTAAACGAAATCTTTTTCTAATGAAATGAATAATTTGTTTGGCTATGTCTCTTTTATTCTTCACTTTCTGCTTTACTTGTTGCCCCTCGCTAATGACTCGCGCACTCGTTCACGTACTCACACATCGCTTGCACACTTGTTCATGTGCTTGCACATCACTTGCGCACTTGCGCACCGCCGACCCCAAATCCTGAGACATGACTAAGTCATTTTCGCCCCATAGGTGTGCTACACGGTCGTAGCCCATCCGCGCACGCCAATTCCCTTTTAGGACTTAGGTGGGCATGATGTTTCTGTAAGATCCCCCAAACAACTAGACCCCCAATTTGGTTTTGTCATGACTAGGTCATGACAAAACCATAGGAAGAGCTTAAGACCATGTGAGCTTGGGTGAGAGGAAGAAAACCCAAGTGGTCTTCAAATAGCAGTTTTCAAATACCTAGCCTAGAGTTGGACTTTAGGGCCTCACCTTGAACCTTGACCCCACCATAGTATCCCTAACCCATTAGGGCTCCCCTTGGAGAACTAGGGACCATTGGGGTCAACCAAAGAGGCCAAATTGTCCAAAGTCAACCATAACACTAAATTGGTCAAACTAACTCAATTAGGGCCAATTGGCCCCCACCATGCCAAATTGACCCTGCCCATACCCTCATAGGGACACTAGGGACCTAATGGACCGAAAAGCCCCATCATGGGACCTCCAATTTGGCCAATTTACCAAAGTCAACTCTAGCCCTAATTTGGTCAAAAGTGCCCTATTAAGGGGCAATTCACCCTCACCATGCCAAATTTACTCTGCCTAAACCTTCCTAACCCATAAGAGAGTCCAATGGGTCACTATTCACACATTTTGGTAAACCCAAGTGGTCAATTTGACCTAAGTCAACCTTAGCCTAAATTTAGGTCAAAATGACCTACTTTACCCAAATTGAACTCAATCCACTTGAGCTAGACCCAATTGATGTGGTCCACCACCTCATGGGGATTGAATGCTGCTGAGTTGTCCATCCAATTTGAAGAGAGTCAGCCAGGAGAGATAGATTCCAATTTGGAAGAGAGAGAAAGAGAGGGGAGTTATTAGAGAGGAAGAAGAAACCCCCAATTTGAGCAATTGATGGCTCCTTTCATCTCCCCTTGGGGAGAGGAGAAGTTTTCAGCTTCTTCCCGGCCTAATTGATGGCCAATTCATCCCCCCCCCCCCCCCCCAAGTATAACCGAAATCCTAGTAATGGCCATTAATGGCTTTCAGGAATAAAGCCACCCCAAGCTCGAATTGAAACCCCCATTACCTTCAGTGATCAGAGAGGAAGAGATCCCCCAACTTTCCAGTGAGAATCGTGCAAAGGAGGCCTATATCGGCATGGCACCAAAAGCACCACCACCGGCAATGGCAACTCACCGGAATACGCGCCACTGAGCCCCCACACAGGTTCGATCCGCTTCTTCTCCTCCAGTGCTAGATCCTCTGATGAATCAGGGCTTGATCCGAGCTCAATTGGGCTCGGATCGCGCTTCCTAGAGGGCTCATTTCGAGCCCACTTTCCCCCGCAAAATCCCCTCACACCGGCCACCTCCGGCCGGCCAACCACCTCTAATCGTCGGCCACCACCTCCACGAAAGTGGTGGTGGCATTGGTCGGCCGGGGCGGGGCTCAGGTGGCTGGGAAAAGTAGGAGAAAGTGAGCCCAGGATGGGCTGTCGTGCGCCGTCCACCAATTGGGGATGATGACTGTGAGCCGTTAGATTTGCCGTGATCTGATAAGCGCAGGCCTAAATGATTTAATGAAATGACTTGTATTATTCTGTCACATATAATGCAGTACCTTGTTATAAATATTAAAAATGCTTAGGCTGAGTTTCAGAGAAAATGTACTGCATGATAGTTGTAGGTATTGAGGTTAACTTTAAGTGAAATGTTTTTCAGCCCAATAGGGGCACTATAGCTCCCTGTAGAGCCTTTTTGGTAGGACTGGTCCCTAGGGTAGGACAGCCACCATTCTTTGAATATCTTTTGATTGGGTCATGGGATTGACATGAACATTGAAATCTAGGCTACCTATATCAACCCCTACATCATATCAAACGATGGGAATTTTAGGAGAACATTTTTCTAAGGTTTTTGTAATAATTTCATAATTCAAATGTTTATTAATTAATTGGTCTAATGACCCCCAATCCCCTCCAAATTTTGGTCGGTGCTCCTTAGGGTTATTATATGACCTTGGTAAAAATTTTGGCACAATTGGGATAGTTAGGTAATTTGTTAACCCAAGTTGGGTCAAACTAGGTCAAAATTAGGGTATGGTGTTCATCTTGGGGTAATGTGGTCAATACTCATCACCATGATGTGAAACCTTGGCCACTAGTTTAGGATCACCTAAAATTCCCCCATTAGTGATTTGGGGTGGTGTGGAGGTGGATATGACCTAGGACCCTAGCTTTATCCCTATGGGTGCATATAGAACCTTGTGAAGGTCATGTGGTCAAAAGTCCTAGAATGGTCTTGGGGCTTTGGATAGATGTTAAATATTATAATTAGAGGACAATTCCTGATTGTAAAATTGTGACATTCTGTACTTATTGTTATTTTGGCATGATAGATTTACCTTAATTTTATGGGAGCCATATCATAAGAATACCTTACACTTCATGTTCATATTCATGCTTGGCAAATATTGGAGAAATCAAAATAAATGCTAAAATGTTAAGAAAAAGTATGAATCTTTGGATTTAGTCTTATAATTCCATGATAGTCCTCCAGTAATAATCTTGTGTCATGTGGGTGAATATTGGGAGTACTTCTACTTATTAGCTTCATATAGTTAGTTTGGTCTGCGTATAGTAAAAATGTGAAACTTGGGTATTTAGGGGCCTACCAAGTGGAAGTGGCATGAAGTTGGTGTACATGATCAGGATGAAGAGGTTGAGGTCATCAAAAAGGAGTTTATGTGATAAGAGTGATAGGTGAGCTAAGGGTAAGGTCGTGCTTGGGATTGACGAAACATCGTCTTTCCCCTAGCATGTCATAAACCACCTAGGGTTAATACAAGTGAAATGGTAAGAGGCTTATGCATATGGGTAGATACCAATAACATTAAATGCCTTGAGAAAGGGTGCCTTGGGGTGTCATCCCAGTACAGTTCCTAGTACCGTAGCGAGCCCCTTACAGGGTAATCCTCGGAAAGTCCAAGATTAACCATAAATTGTAGGGCTAAGTTGTTATACAAATTTTTTATAACGGTCCAGGCCCTCCAGGCCCGCCAACATGGGACCCATAGCTGCAGCTCAATTGGTGATGAGAAGTGAAAGTACTCCATAGTTAAGCATGCTCGGGCTAGAGCAATTCTGGGATGGGTGACCTCCTGGGAATTCCACGCGCTGCCGCTTAACTGGCTCAATTCTCATCAAAGGGGGACTGCGGTCTCTAATAATCCATTGTGCCCTGTGGTGGGACAGAGAGGGGTTGGGGTGCATGGTCTGTAGACCATCTGGTTAGGCTGAACCCTTCCGGTGCTGATGCGGTGACGACAAGTGCACTGGTCGCACAATTAATACAGTTGGGAGTACGTCCCCGAATACCATCTCTCAAAGAATGCGCGTGGTTAGTTTGATTCTTCGGATTGAGAAAATAATTACGAGAGTAAATTAAAGGAAAAATCGGGGCTTTGATTTTGGTTTCCTAAATTACTACACAGAAATGAAATGCGGGTCAAAAGTCCGCTTCGCAAGGTGGGATGGATGCAACGGTCGCGATGCCGTGCTTCGGTGAGCGGGTGAACGAGAAGGCTAGCGGATGAGGGTCGTAGGCATCTCATCGCGGAACATGTAACTAGCAATTCCTAGTGTGGAGCACTACAAAGCGGTGGAGTGGATGGGGGACTACGACGCTCCTCAAATCTCATAAACCACGCAAGATCTCACAAACATGAAATCATATTAACTAAAACACAGAGTTTGTGAACATCATCCACAATAACAAACACATACAAGGAAAACTCTAAAGCAAAGCGAAGGGGAAAAGAGGAAACTGAAGCTCGAAGACTATGCTGAAGATTCTCGGCCGGAATCGTAGGGTTGTCAAGCCTCGTCCGTTCCTGGCCTTCAGTTGCGTCCGGGGTCCGGAGGAGCTGTCACCTTCCTCTACTTTTACCCGACTTCTTCATGGTCTAGCTCGAGGTAACTCCTGTTTGACACCTTGAATGCAGTGGAGGCTCTCCGCCTATGCCGTTATTGAGCTCAAAGATGATGGAGGAGACCAAGGAGGGAGCATTGGCAGAAGATTTGCATGCCAAAGGTCACCGGAGCTCCTCCTAGGTCAAACGGTGGTGGAGCGGCGAAATGGGCGAAAATGGCGGGCTTCTGAAGCTTTTCCCGAGGGGGATTTCAATTGCAGCCGATTTCCTGCCTTAAATACTAAAAGGTCAGAAATTTAGTCACGCACGGGCGAACGCACGACCGTGCGTTGCCCATGCGTTATTTAACGAATAAACTGGCTTGAGGAATAAGCAACGGCGCCCGTGCGTTTTACTCACGCACGGGCGAATCCGCCCGTGCGTAAAAATGCACGAACAGATTCAGATTGGCTAGAAATCAGTCGAAACAGGCGATCGTGTGTTTCCTTTGCGCACGGCCAACTGCCCGTGCGTAAAAATGCACGAACAAAGTCAGATCACCAGTTTTCTCCCCAGATGAAGGTGCACGACCGTAGCCATCCGTGCGTCAAGAAAATGCACGACTGTGCGATACAAATAAACATGATTTCTGGGGTCAAATAGGGTGATCCAACCACCTATAAGAATATCAATCCAGCTGGGAATACACCTCCAGGACCAATCAGACAGAGAAAAAGGATTGGGGAGCACCATCTGCTTACCCCCAATAACATGGAGCGCAAACGCACACCAAAACAGGCTTAAAAGGAGCACAAAGCACGCAAGTGTGCATGAATGAGCATAAGAGAAATAGATGCAATAATAGCTCGAAAATGACGCACATGAGAGTGAAAACTAGCCCAGATGAGTCCATTAAAGTGTATATATATGGGACTCATCACACCCCCAGACTTAACTGTTTGCACGTCTCAGGCAAACTACTCAGCTCTCCCGTTGGAACAATTGGGTGTTAGAGTGAGTTTGAGCGGTAGAGACCCATGCGAAGTCGCATGCTCACGTGCGTAGAAATACGTTAGAATAGAATTTAACTCAAGATTATATTTAACTATTTCTAGAACAGTAATTTGAAATCTAGTTTACTCGGATGGTGAATACCGGTGAATCTTTCGGTCGAGCACAAGGGACAATAGCGTGACTAATGAGTAGAGTATTACTCGAATCAAAACACTGAACAATCTCCTAAGAAATCTATCAAAGTCGGTGTCCATAGGCTTGCACGTTCGCACTCTCTCCACTGCATGAGATGACTCATATCTAAAATCAATAGGACTTATATGTTAAGATTTGGCTTAGGTTGAGTTTAGGTTAGATAAGTAGAAGAACGATGGGCATCGCACTCAACATAACCTGAGTACTCAAGAGTATAAAATCACCAATACAACAATTTCAAGAACCACACAACACCCCCAAACTTCAACTGGACACTTGGTGTGTGCTAAGCCGACCATACATTGTTTTATCGAGAGATTGTATTTGAAAGTTCTTTTTGCACAATTATTTTTATTTTCTCTTCTCAACATATATATCTTTTGTAAGCACCTTATAAACTTCTCCTTTAGCTTTCTCAAAGCTACCATACACATCAGAGATAACACCAACCGAGATAGATATATAAATTTCTTTCAAACTCATTCGTTGGTGCGAATATAGGTTTGGCCGTATGGCTTTGGTGAAATTTAAGTGGAGCTAAACAAGAAGGACAGGTAGGCTCAGGTGGGATTTTAAAGATGATTACATTGGTTAGGATTTCAAAAGCACAAATGGATCAAGAAACGACCTACATCACGCTTTATAACGAGTTATTCAACGCAATCATTTCAAGAGTCGCCCAGTGCAAGTTCTAGCCACCGAGAAAGGTTATCCTTCTTTCCGACCCTAGTAATAAGCTACTACTAATCCTGCTACACTCGACCCTATGCTACCGTTGGATTCACCGGATTCACCACTAGAGTAAAATAAATTGCAACTACTATAATAGAAATAATTAAATTATAACATTGAATTTTATTCTACTCTAATTGAATTTCTAGGCGTGATGGGAGCACTCGACTAGAGCACTACTCAAGTCAACATTTTTCTCCACCCCTCACTCCTACACTAACAATCCAATTCTTACGAGAGAGGAACCTCGCGGCAATACCCAATAAGCGCGTGCGATCAAGTACGCGTGAACTAGGTGCAAATGTATGCAATGTGTGCAACAAAATTGAGAATCCTAACTCAGCACATTCTAGCATGCTATACAAAGTGCGTGCACGTGCATAACTCGATCTCTCCCCGAGACTTGTTCAAAACCATATAAAATAAAGAATTCATGAATAAGGAAAATAGGGGTAGAGTGGACCTATGCTCACGAATGAGCATGCCAGAAGAGCGACAATTCCATCTTTAAATTTCTCCTTCCTCATCCCCCAAGCGAGAGCTTAAACCTACGATGTTAGCATAAAGCAAATAACAAAACATAATAAACAAAAATCTGAACGAAAGTTCGGAACCGAATGGTCCCCCATGGGTTGTCTCCTAATAAGCCCTTTTGTTTAACGTCCTTAAAGGTGGTCCAAATACTTGTATTAAGCAGATTATAGAATTGTTCACGCAAAATTAAAGAGAGGAGATCATCCAAGTCTACGTAGTATCATTACACAACCATCAGGAGAAATCAACTATACGTTAATTTAAAATAGTAAATGTAGATAGAAGAAAAAGGTCTGGAGACCCACAACTGCTGGCAACGAAGTAAGAGGTTTAGCCTCCATCCCCAAGTCTCCTCTTTTCTTGCTCTCTTTCCTCTTCCAAGAGTATTTCTTCAAAGAAAAATCACTTTCCCCCCTGCAGCCAGTCCTTTAGGGGAAGCACATGCGGTGACACTGGAGTGGACAGAGCAATATCGTCTGTCACTGCAACATGCTTATCCTGCCAGGAATGCATCATCCGACTGCCCACAAATGGGTCAGCATATTCCAAATTCTGTGGGGGCATAAAGGAAACGATGTTAGAAATAACAGGAGGAGATGGAGCGAGAGTAGACTCAACATCCGTAGGAGCAATGTAGGAGGAAGAAATGTCACAAGTAACATCCTCCCGTGAGAGATAATCAAATTCCACTTGGATGACCAACACTAACTCTTCCTGTTGAATTGTAACCAATGAAAGAGGGTCAAGAAACAAAGTAGATGAAGAACTTAAATAATCATTAGTCGAGGGGGTGATCCCAGTTTCACTCCCTGCAGGTTCTGATTGTACAACTATCACATCATGAGGAGGTTCTTGCAACACGGCCGAGGCAAGAGACAACAAAGTATCAACCTGCGTAGTCAATCTATCAATATACTCTTGCCGCGTTTCAAGGCATTGAATTAAAATTTGAGCAAATTTGAAGAATTTCTCCTCCAAATAGGTTGCATCCTCATCATGTTGTGACAGAGGTAGTAAAGAACATGACATCGCTCCTGCATACACACAACCCGAAAACAATTGAAAAACAACAACAACTCTTATAACTATTAACTCAAACACCAAAATCAAACTACGCCTGCATTCCCCTGCAACGACGCCAAAAACTTGATGCGGTAACAGAAAGTGCATCGGTCACACAAGTAATAAAGTTGGGAGTACGTCCCTGAATATCGTCTCTCAGGGAATGCGCGTGGTTAGTTTTATTCTTCGGATTGAGAAAATAATTACGAGAGTAAATTAAAGGAAAAATCAGGGCTTTGATTTTGGTTTCCTAAATTACTACACATAAATGAAATGCGGGTCAAAACTCCGCTTCGCAAGGCGGGATGGATGCAACGACAGCGATGCCGTGCTTCGGTGAGCGGGTGAACGAGAAGGCTAGCGGATGAGGGTTGTAGGCACATCGTCGCGGAACACGCAACTAGCAATTGCTAGTGCGGAGCACTACAAAGCGGTAGAGTGGATGGGGGACTACGTCGCTCCTCAAATCTCATAAACCACACAAGATCTCACAAACATGAAATCATATTAACTAAAACACAGAGTTTATGAACATCATCCACAATTACAAACACATACAAGGAAAACTCTGAAGCAAAGCGAAGGGGAAAAGAAGAAACCGAAGCTCGAAGACTATGCTGAAGATTCTCGGCCAGAATCATAGGGTTGTCAAGCCTCGTCCGTGCTCGGTCTTCAGTTGCGTCCGAGGTCTAGAGGAGCTGTCACCTTCCTCTACTTTTACCCATCTTCTTCGTGTTCTAGCTCGAGGTAACTCTTGTTCAACACCTTGAATGCAACGGAGACTCTCTGTCTATGGCGTTCTTGAGCTCAAAGATGATGGAGGAGGCCAAGGAGGGAGCTTTGGCGGAAGATTTGCAAGCCAAAGGTCACCAGAGCTCCTCCTAGGTCAAACGGTGGTGGAGTGGCGAACTGGGAGAAAATGACGGGCTTCTGAAGTTTTTCCCGCGAGGGATTTTGATTGCAGCCGATTACCTGCCTTAAATACTAAAAGGTCAGAAATTTAGTCACGCACGGGCGAACGCACGACCGTGCGTTGCCCGTGCGTTATTTAACGAATAAACTGGCTTGAGGAAGAAGCAGCAGCGCCCGTGCATTTTACTCACGTACGGGCGAATTAGCCCGTGCGTAAAAACGCACGAACAGATTCAGATTGGCTAGAAATCAGTCGAAACAGGCGATCATGCATTTCCTTCGCGCACGGCCAACTGCCCATGCGTAAAAACGCACGAACAAAGTCAGATCAGCAGTTTTCTCCCCAGATGAAGGCGCACGACCACAGTCGTCCGTGCGTCAAGAAAATGCACGACCGTGCGATACAAATAAACATGATTTCTGGGGTCAAATAGGGTGATCCAACCTGTAACGCCCCGAATCTATTCTATTCGATTTCGGTGTGCGTTTAGAGGGTTTGGTGTGCGTTTAGCGGAGTGGTCTGCGGATAGTGATTTTGGCTAGGTTTTAAATAAAACCTAAATCCTACCCCCTTAACCCTAAGCAGCCGACCCCCCTCCCTATATCTCCCTCTCGCTCTCATTTCGCGTGGAGCAGCCGCACCCCCTCCCGATCTCCTTCTCCCCCGTCGCCCCTCTCTCTCCTTCCCTCCCGATCGCTCCTCTCCCTCTTTCCCGTCGGCAAGAAGGAGCCCCCCTCCTCTTCCTCTTTCCCGTTGGCAAGAAGGAGCCGCCCCGATCTTCTCCCTCTCTCTCTCTCTCGTCGACCTGAAGGAGAACCCGAGCCCTACCTCCCTCTACTCTCTTCCCCATCGACCAAGAGCAAGGGTAGAAATCTTTGCGGGCTTTTGTGGTGGTTTAGGGTTCCAAATCTTCGATTGGAGGCTGGATCCGTGTAGGAGCAGCCGCTACGGTTGTGCTCCGTCAAGTTTGTGCGTGGACAGCCGTTAGTTCGTTAGCCGTCAAATCCGGGCGCGTCCCCATGGTTCAGAAGCGCACTTTAAGGGTAACGATCACTTCTACCCTCATTTGGACGTGTCCTAGTCCTTTTCCGTGCATCGTTGAGGCCCCTACCCAAAACGGTGAGGTCGTGGCCTCCGACGGATCGATTCGTGTTATCCCCGTCAAATCTTGCATACATGTAGAGTCTATGCGTAAAATGGGCGTAGGCGCGCTGTGTGAAGCCCATCCGAGACGGTTCGTCCGGATTGGTGATGCTTTTTGATATTATGCGTGCCGGGGGAAAACTCCGTGTTGATATCCTGCTTCGTAGGACTAGAGGGTGCTACTGCATGCGTATCAACGCCTGGGGGTGTGCCCCAGGGAGCACCCAAAGTTAGAAATAGAAATGGAGTTTCTGTTCACTACCGCCGACGTTAGCGTTATCGCCGGGCGGTAGCTCCCAGACTTGGTTCTGGTGAATTTGTGCGTTCTGAGGTAGTGGGAGTGCTACTGCATGTGCAGTAATGCCTGGGGGTATGCCCCGGGAAGCACCCACAGCTAGAAGCCAAAATAGGGTTTCTGTGCGCTATCGCCAGGCGTTAGCATTAACGCCGGCGATAGCTCCCAGACTGAGTTCTGGTGATATTGTTGTGCCCACCTGTTGAGAGGACCTGAGGCCTGTGTGCCCGACCTGTGAGGGTGTCCTGGTGGATGACTTAGCGGCCCGTAGAGCCGGCTAATTGAGAATACCTAGGCTGAGGGGACGCCATACCCGCTCTTCGTGTTGTACAACGAGAGCTGTGAACAACGGGCATTTGGCGAACCTGAAACCGCACCATTACAACACCTGATTAGTGAGTCTCGTACAGCATGTCGGGAAGCAATGGGAAAGAGTCTTCGGACTACGGGATGTTCACAATTAAAGTACGGGAGAGCCCTGGTATTCGGGCCACCGACTTTATCCTCGAAGGGCAAAGCCATCGAGAATGGATGGTGGTGGAAGGCGGAGTACACCAAAGAGTGCCTGAGAGCACGAGACGTGGAGGCCATTCCCACGTTTGTGATTGTTGCATATGTATGAACTGTTGTGGGCTTTGCTAGTCGCACTCTTATATATATATATATATATATATATATATATATATGCTGCTGAGGTTGTTTTGCAGGGATGGTTAGAACTGCCACCCCCTCGAAGGGGTGGGGTCGTTATAATTTGGTCAGCTTTAGCTGACAGTTGCCCTGTTTTGCCACCATTTTTTGTGGGCTTGTTGTACAGGTGCTGGACCGAGCGGGAACATAGTGGGCTAAGAGCGGGCTGAAGCCCTTGTGCTGCTGCGGCCCTTGAAGGCCTTTTGATGTTCTTTTGCTTTTCATGTATGGCCGGCCTGCGCACCGATGTTGGTAAATTCTTAGGCCGTCGTGCCTAAATTTTGTTGTATAAAACATTTCATTCCAAGTAATAGAAGTGGACATACCCGGGTTCGGGTTTTATGGTTTATATTTCT
Organism: Dactylorhiza incarnata; assembly: GCA_033032865.1. Lineage (NCBI taxonomy): Eukaryota > Viridiplantae > Streptophyta > Magnoliopsida > Asparagales > Orchidaceae > Dactylorhiza > Dactylorhiza incarnata. The sequence continues at coordinate 2,524,933 of JAWHQI010000235.1, read as the reverse complement.
TGTCTCTCTCTTTTGCTTCCGCATAGAATGCTCTGAGTTAGGCTCCGTTGTATAGCGTCGTTCGATATTTCAATTAAGTGACGTTCCCGTTTGTTTTGTAGTATATGGCGTGGGGCCCCGGCCGGACCTTCTGTCATATGCTCCCGAACGGATGGGGGTGTTACAAATTGGTATCAGCTTCTAGGGTTCCGTATCCTTCTAAGGAATTCGTGGACAAATTCTTTTAAAGGGTGGTGGGCATGTGTGTGCGCTACCGTCGAGACATAAAATAAACCCAAAAATGTCCACTTAGGAATAAAATGTAACAATAAACCAACAATTATTGCATGATTTTGGAACCTGAGTGTTCCTTTTGTTGTTAGTTGCGACTGTGCTATCGCCTAACTGTGTGATGCACTCGTGTAGGGCACTTGAAGTGCAGCGGGACCGTCACGTCCCCGTGACGTGGTTGAGAATAGCGGGTCTGCTGAGGCTCCTACACCTCCGTCTGCTGAGATGGTTCGGCTAGTTATAAAAGCTGTTCTAGCTGCGTTGAATGGCCAGCCTAGAAGGCAAGGTCAACCGCCGGTGCAGGAAGTGGCCCAGAGCCACAAAGAGTGGAGCAAGTCCCCGTGAGGCGTGCTGCTGAGCAACAACTGAAGCACTTCCTGGGATTTCGACCTCCTCCGTTTACCGGGGTTGAATCCCCAGCAGAGGCCGAGGACTGGCTGTCGCATATGGAGCGAATTTTGACAGCGACACAGTCGGATGAAGTGCAGAAAGTGACCTTCGCTACTTTCTTGTTGGAAAAGGAAGTCAGGAGGTGATGGGATGAGGTAGAGAGGCGCCAGTTTGCGGGAAGGCGACTGGTTGATGTGCCGATGGAAGAGTTCTCGAGAATCTTCCTGGCAAGGTATGTGCCTCCATCGCAGTAGATCCCGATGGAGAACCAGTTCCTGTCACTGACGCAGGGTGATAGACTGGTTGATGACTACCTGTATGAGTTCACCCGCCTCGGGCGTTACGCTGGAACTTCTTTCGATGACGAGGGGAGAAGGGTGAACAGGTTCTACGGAGGCTATCAAAGCCACGGACGTCGTGACAGGTATAATTTAAGATACAGTCCTTACTGTTTTATATACCTATTTTAGTGTTCATGCTAACCTTGTTTGGCGGCATCGGCTTTGTAAATATTTTAGGCGTTCCTGCAAGAGCGCTTTTCGATACTGGAGCTTCGCACTCCTTCTTATCGTCGGACTTCGTCCAACGTATTGGTGCGTCGTCGATTGCTTCTGCAGATGGACTGGAGTTCCTACTGCCGAATGTATATTCGATGCATGTGGAGAGGATTTGCTGCATGAAGGTTCTAGTTGGAAGCCAGGAGTATGACCTGAAAGCATCGTTACTCCCCCTGGTTGAGTTTGATGTAATCTTCGGCAAGCACTGGCTGTCGGAATAGCGTGCGTGCATCGATTGCACCACCAAGGAGGTGAGGTTTGGGCAGTGTGCCGATCGTGAGACGGTCTTTGCGGGCATGCGTGGATCGAGCAAGATGCTGATGTCTGCTCTCCAGGTGTCCATGGCAGTGCGACAGGGAGCAGAGTTATTCTTTGCCCTAGTGGAGGCTTCAACGTCGAGGCCCAGCCTAGTGGATGTTCCGGTAGTTTCAGAGTTCCCCGATGTGTTCCTGTGCAAGCTCCCCGGTGCTCCACCGCAGCGGGAGATAGATTTCACGATTGAGTTGGTGCCAGGCGCTAAGCCTGTGGCCCGCTCGCCGTATCGTTTGGCTCTGAAGGAGTTGGCGGAGTTAAAGCTGCAGTTGCAGGAGCTGCTTGAGCAGGGCTACGTGCGTCCGAGTTCCTCACTTTGGAGTGCACCGGTCCTCTTTGTCAAAAAGAAGGATGGTAGCCTGCGGCTTTGCATCGATTATCGGGAGCTGAACAAGCTGACCGAGAAGAACAAGTATCCTCTTCCGAGGATAGACGACTTGTTCAACCAACTCGTTGGTTCGACAGTATACTCGAAGCTGGACTTGAAGTCCGGCTATTATCAAGTGCGGATCAGGGAGTGCAACATCCCGAAGACTGCCTTCAGTACAAGGTACGGGCAGTATGAGTTCACCGTGATGCCGTTTGGGCTGTCTAATGCGCCTTCGATGTTTATGGACTTGATGCACTGGACTTTCCGATGGTACCTCGACCGATTTGTGGTCATCTTCCTTGACGACATACTGGTCTACTCTCAGTCCGAGGAGGAGCACGGTGATCACCTGCGAGTTGTCTTGGAGGTTCTGAGGAGGAACCAGCTTTATGCCAAGTTCTCGAAGTGTGAGTTCTGGCTACCTTCCGTGGCGTTCTTAGGCCATGTGGTTAGTGGAGCGGGTGTGGCGGTAGATCCGGTGAAGGTTGCGGCCATCAGGGAGTGTCCTGTCCTTTCTTCTGTAGCGGAGGTCCGTAGCTTTCTCGGGCTGGCCGGCTATTACAGGCGCTTTGTGGAGAACTTCTCACGGATCGCGCTGCCTCTTACAACGCTAACACAGAAGATGCAGGAGTTTTTTTGGACGCCCGTGTGTGCGCAGGCTTTCGAGGAGTTGAAGCGGCGGCTTACCACGGCTCCGATCTTATGTTTGCCTTGCGGCACGGAAGGCTATGAGATCTACACCGACGCTTCTGGGAGCGGCCTTGGCTGTGTTCTGTAACAGCATGGCAAGGTAATAGCGTACGGCTCTCTCCAGCTGAAGGTGCAAGAGCGGAACTATCCGGTCCACGACTTGGAGTTGGCGGCCGTGATACTTGCCCTGAAGCTTTGGCGGCATTATGTGTATGGCTTGAAGATCGACATCTTCACGGACCATAAGAGCCTGAAGTACCTTCTGACGCAAAAGGGGCTGAATATGCGGCAGCAGTGGTGGATGGAGTTCCTTGGGGACTACACCTTCGAGATCCACTACACTCCCGGGAAGGGGAATGTTTTCGCAGATGCACTCAGTCGCAGGGCTCCAGCGCAGGCCAACTGGATTCAGATGCATGATGAGCACCTGATACGTGACCTGGAGGCCTTGGGTATTTCTTGCGTGGAGAAGCGGAGTAGTGCCGGTGCCTGTTTGAGTTGGACTGAGGTGCAGTACGACCTCGCAGATATAGTCCGCCAGGCTTTGTAACTCGATCCGAGTTTAAAGCGCTACGCGAAGAAGGCTGGTGGTGGGCCGGATGCCCAGTTTTAGGTGCGTGACGGGTTGCTGTGGAGAGGCGACCGTTTGTGCGTCCCCAAGGTGGGTGGGCTGCGCGATGTGTTGATGTATGAGGCGCATCGTACCAGGTATTCAGTTCATCCGGGGAGCACGAAGATGTACAAGGACATGAAGGTCCTTTTCTGGTGGCCGGGTATAAAGAGGGACATCGCTCACTACGTGGCCAAGTGCCACACTTGTGCACTAGTGAAGGCAGAATGTCAGAAGCCCGGTGGCTTTTTGAAGTCATTACCGGTTCCGGAGTGGAAATTTGACGATATTTCCATGGATTTTGTGCACGGTTTGCCAAAGTCACTGCAGAAAAATGACACTATCCGGGTTATTGTGGATCGGTTGACCAAAGTGGCACACTTTATCCCGAATCAGAAAAGCGATCCAATGGAGAAGCTAGCAAAAATGTATGTTGATACAATAGCACGATTGCATGGTGTGCCCCGTAGCATCGTCAGTGATCAAGATGGACGCTTTACTTCGAGCGACTGGAGGCTAGTTAACCGTCTATTGGGTACGAAGCTGCAGTTTAGCACGGCCTTTCATCCTCAGACGGATGGCCAAACTGAGCATACCAATTGGACGATGGAGGACATGCTCCAGATGTGCGTCCTGGATTTCGGCAAGGGGTGAGAAGATCACCTCTTTCTTGTTGAGTTCGCGTACAACAACAACAACTACCAGGCGAGTATTCAGATGGCGCCTTTCGAGGCCCTCCATGGCGGGAAGTGCCGCACTCCCTTAGCTTGGGCAGAAACGGGCGAGACGAAGCTCTTCAACAGGAAAGACGTCGAAGAGGCGACTTCGACGGTGCGTATGATCCAGGAGAGGTTTTTGGTTGCGCAGGATAGGCAGACGAAGTACTATAATGCGAAGCACCGCGACGTCCAGTTCGCCGTTGGCGATTGGGTATACTTGAAGATAAAGCCTTTCAAAGGAGTGTCGAGGATCCGACGCTTGAAGAAGCTGAGTCCGAGGTATGTAGGGCCATTCGAGATCACCGAGCGCATCGGCCAAGCAGCTTACCGACTTGCTTTGTCGACGAAGCTGAGTGGGCTGCATGATGTCTTCCATATCTCTGTGTTGAGGAAGGCGGTGCGAGAGCCCGAATCTATGTTGGAGGCCGTTAGTGTGCCCGTGGAGAGTAGCCTAACTACCAAGGTGACTCTGGTTTGCATTATTGATGCTGATTTTCGGCAGTTGCGGAGAAAGGCCATCAAAATGGTGAGAGTCTGTTGGGACAACTGTGGCCGTGAGGAGCTCTCTTGGGAGCCAGAAGAGATCATGCGCGAGGAGTACCCTGATTTGTTTACTCAGGTATGACGAATTTCATTTCGTTGTTTGTGCTTTAAATTTCGGGACGAAATTTCTTTAAGGGGGAGAGATTTGTAACGCCCCGAATCTATTCTATTCGATTTCGGTGTGCGTTTAGAGGGTTTGGTGTGCGCTTAGCGGAGTGGTCTGCGGATAGTGATTTTGGCTAGGTTTTAAATAAAACCTAAATCCTACCCCCCCCCCCCCCCCCTAACCCTAAGAAGCCGACCCCCTCCCCCTCCCGATATCTCCCTCTCGCTCTCATTTCGCGTGGAGCAGCCGCACCCCCTCCCGATCTCCTTCTCCCCTGTCGCCCCTCTCTCTCCTTCCCTCCCGATCGCTCCTCTCCCTCTTTTCCGTCGGCAAGAAGGAGCCCCCTCCTCTTCCTCTTTCCCGTTGGCAAGAAGGAGCCGCCCCGATCTTCTCCCTCTCTCTCTCTCTCTCGTCGACCTGAAGGAGAACCCGAGCCCTACCTCCCTCTCCTCTCTTCCCCGTCGACCAAGAGCAAGGGTAGAAATCTTTGCGGGCTTTTGTGGTGGTTTAGGGTTCCAAATCTTCGATTGGAGGCTGGATCCGTGTAGGAGCAGCCGCTACGGTTGTGCTCTATCAAGTTCGTGCGTGGACAACCGTTACGTTCGTTAGCCGTCAAATCCGGGCACGTCCCCATGGTTCAGAAGCGCACTTTAAGGGTAACGATCTCTTCTACCCTCATTTGGACGTGTCCTAGTCCTTTTCCGTGCATCGTTGAGGCCCCTACCCAAAAGGGTGAGGTCGTGGCCTCCGACGGGTCGATTCGTGTTATCCCCGTCAAATCTTGCATACATGTAGAGTCCATGCGTAAAATGGGCGTAGGCGCGCTGTGTGAAGCCCATCCGAGACGGTTCGTCCGGATTGGTGATGCTTTTTGATATTATGCGTGCCGGGGGAAAACTCCGTGTTGATATCCTGCTTCGTAGGACTAGAGGGTGCTACTGCATGCGCAGCAATGCCTGGGGGTGTGCCCCGGGGAGCACCCAAAGTTAGAAACAGAAATGGAGTTTCTGTTCACTACCGTCGGCGTTAGCGTTATCCCCGGGCGGTAGCTCCCAGACTTGGTTCTGGTGAATTTGCGCGTTCTGAGGCAGTGGGAGTGCTACTGCATGTGCAGCAATGCCTGGGGGTGTGCCTCGGGAAGCACCCACAGCTAGAAGACAAAATAGGGTTTCTGTGCGCTATCGCCAGGCGTTAGCATTAACGCCGGCGATAGCTCCCAGACTGAGTTCTGGTGATGTTGTTGTGCCCACCTGTTGAGAGGACCTGAGGCCTGTGTGGCCGACCTGTGAGGGTGTCCTGGTGGATGACTTAGCGGCCCGTAGAGCCGGGTAATTGAGAATACCTGGGCCGAGGGGACGCCATACCCGCTCTTCGTGTTGTGCAACGAGAGCTGTGAACAACGGGCATTTGGCGAACCTGAAACCGCACCATTGCAGCACCTGATTAGTGAGTCTCGTACAACATGTCGGGAAGCAATGGGAAAGAGTCTTCGGACTACGGGATGTTCATAATTAAAGTACGGGAGAGCCCTGGTATTCGGGCCACCGACTTTAGCCTCGATGGGCAAAGCCATTGAGAATGGATGGTGGTGGAAGGCGGAGTACACCAAAGAGTGCCTGAGAGCACGAGACGTGGAGGCCATTCCCACGTTTGTGATTGTTGCATATGTATGAACTGTTGTGGGCTTTGCTAGTCGCACTCTTATATATATATATATATATATATATATATATATATATATATATGCTGCTGAGGTTGTTTTGCAAGGATGGTTAGAACTGCCACCTGCTGGCGCAAATCTCACACACCGCTATAGGCGGTAGCTCGACTGCGGCACGAAACGGCAGTGTACCGATCGTTCAAGTAATAAATGTTGGGAATAAATCCCCGAGTGTCGGTCTCTTGAGGAACACAGTAAGGTGGAGTTAAATGTCGAGGAAGGACTTGAGATCGAAGTCCTTAGGCGGATGGAATGCGGGGGAGTTGGGTTGGCTTTTGGAAAATAAAAGAAAACACTACAACTACTCCTATGCAATGCCGCTATGCAAAGCTTCGCTTGGCGGAATGGAAACTAGGCAGGCCTTGAGCGCGCTGCGTCGCAAGGGCGGATGGACGAGTAGGCTAACGGGATCAAACTATGCAGGCCTTGAGCGCGCTGCTTCGTTAGGCGGGATGGAGTACACGGGCCGCGATGCCACGCTTCGGTAGGCGGATGGACGAGTAGGCTAGCGGAATGAGGGTCGCAAGCACCTCTTCAACAAGCACACCACTAACAATTGCTAGGGCGGCACAACGCAACCAACAAACCACACCACAAGGCGCACCTCAATAATATAAACAAAAATACTCAATCACATAGACATAATCAAGTAAAAATGCTATTTAATCAAAATACACTTCATCATAATGTTAGATCTAGTTGCAAATACATCAATAAAAGGAGAACAAGGCAAGAAATCGACCGAATCCGAAGGCTCGTTGAAGATTCACGGTTGGAATCGCCGGGTTGTCAATCCGCGTCCAAGCTCGGTCCACAACTACGTCCGGGGTAGAGAGAGCTGTCACTACTCTCCAATGGACCCGTCTTCTTCGTGTCACGATCCGGTGGAGGTTGCCAACTTCCTCTTGCTCGATGGAGATAGCGGCTAGGTCTTCCTTTGGAGCTCTTGGATGAAGGAGGAGGCCGAGAGGAAACTCCGGCTCAAGATAGGCGTGAAGAGCAAGCCCGGAGCACCTCTATATGGTGGGCGACGGTGGAGGAGCGAAATCGGGCGGAACCGGGCAGAAAACGGCGCTGAAAATCGGGATCATGACCTAAAATCGCGAGCAGGGAATTTATAGGCGCTGGAATTAAACAGTGCGCACGGTCAGTGGCGCACGACCAGTGGTCGTGCGCACTGGAATCCTGTGATCGTGCGCTCTGCCTGGACAGAACCTGCAAAGACAGAAATTACAAAATAACATGTTCGCACGACCAGTGGCGCACGACCGGTGGTCGTGCGCACAAGCGTCAGTGGTCGTGCGCAATAGATGAAACAGAACTCAGAAATTTAATGGTCAATGCGCACGAGCAGTGGCGCACGACCGGTGGTCGTGCGCACTGGCATTGGTGGTCGTGCGCACTGCACCAAACAGAACTCGTGAAAAAGGCGTTAAGTGCACACGATCAGTGGCGCACGACCAGTGGTCGTGCGCAATAGAACCAGTGATCGTGCGCAGTGTTCCTGTGCAGAATTGCACCGGAAACACCTGCACGACTCCTGTTCTAGCGCACAACCACAAATCCAGCCACTAAAAGTGGCACCTAACAGTGCATGAAAACCACTAATGAAAATATACATGAAATCACACCAAAATGGGCCAAAAGGTGCACCTAGCATGGATTAACAAATATGAACTAAAACAGGGCTAAAGTGCAGTGAAATGACTAACTAAACGGCCCAGATGAGTCCATAAAAGTGTATATGATCAGGACTCATCACACCCCCAGACTTAACTGTTTGCGCGTCCCGAGCAAACGAATTCTAAGCGAACAGGGAAAGAAAAGTAGATGGCTTAACATTACAATGCAGAGTACCATGCGAAGTCGCATGCTCATGTGCATAAGAAAATTAGTAGAAAAGACTACTGATTATACAAACAGTTTATAAAATTCTAAAAGAGTAAAAGCATATTACAACTACTCAAAATGGTGAACAACGGTGAATCATTCGGTCACGCATACGGAGAAAGTAAACTAAACGCTGAGATGAGCATTGCTCAAGATTGGGGTGCGGGAAAAACTCCACTGAGATCCATCAGTGTCGGTGACCATAGGCTTGCCCGGTCACATTCTCTCCACGGCACTGGTTTGACTCAAATGCGTGAATCAATAGGACTTTAGGTTTTAAATGGGGCTTGGGTTTAGGTGAGGATAAACAAAGATAAAAACGACGGCTCAAGCACTAAACCCAAATGAGCTAATGCAGGAAACTATCCTCATTCGCCACACAAACACGCGGGTACACAACACCCCCAGACTTGGACTTAACAGCATGGGTGCGTGCACCGCCTACTCCCAAACATAAATCTACATAAAGATTTTCAATTAAACATTCCTTCTCTTTCCTTTCTTTTTAACTTCTTTTCTTTTTCACATTTTTTTTTCTTTTCTTATCATTTTCAGCAAATAAACAAAAAGACACATCCACATCTTCACAAACATATTACCACATCAACAACCCAACTTATGAAAATAATAAACAGCTAAAGCTCAGATTTGGGTGTGCGACTAGGATTGGCTTTTGGACTTTGGTGAAATAAAAGTGGGGCTGAATCAAAGAACGGGTAGGCACAACTGGGCTAGCGAGGATATAGCGGTAGGGATAGGCACAAAGGCTCAACCGGGCCAAAATGATGGCCTATATCACATTCACACAATTGACTAACCGTATACCCATGCTTCAAGAATCGCTTGGGGCAAGTTCTAGCCACTGAGAAAGATTCTCCTTTCTCCCGACTCAAGCAATACGAGTCTAGCGATCGTTTACACACATCCCTATGCTACCGTTTGATTCCACTGGATTCACCATTTGAGTAGAGTAAACAACATTTACACTAATAGAAAAATATAAAACCATAAGCATAAAAAGAAGTCTAATCTACACAAATTTCTATGCAACCGAGCACTCGACTAGGAGCACTAATAGAGTCAACATTTTACTCTGCTACATAGTCCTAAGCCATCACCTAGATTTTCCCAAATAAGCAAAAGAATTAAATTCACAACAGAGCAAGCAAACAGATGAGTGCGCGCTCAAGTGGGTGAAGTGGTGTGTAATGATAAAAATATACTTCTGATATGCAAAAACGTGTACACGTGTAGTGAACACTCGGTACACTCCCCCCCCCAGACTTAAACTAAACAATATGCGCAAAATGCAGCTATAAAATTCAGAATAATGCTAGGGAAAGAGAGTACCCAGTGCTCAGAAATGAGCACACCAGAAGATTGGCGTGTAAACCTGGACTAAGCTGCAGCGTCCGTCATCCAGAAAAAGATACCTGCAGGGGGTCAGCTCCGCAAAAACAGAAGAAAATAGAAAACTGAAAAGAAAATACTACTAACTAAACATGATTAGATAAAAATAAAAATTGCAGAAAAGGAAGATAACTACTGGGGTTATTGTCATCCCAGCACGACTTATTCAAAATCTTAACGATTCTAGCTAATGGGCCTATGGAAGGAGAAGTGGACAGGTAACTGGCCTAATATGCGTGTCGGTAGCGGGTACCGATACGGAGATAGAACAGTCACCCCTCTACCGAGATATAGATACCTGCTCCTCACAGGTAAAGGGTAGAGAATGTAAGAAAAGGAGGAGGCCTGGTCCTCACTCATCTCACAAAACACATCCTTGCCTAGCAAGGTATCGTCAACAGGGAGGCAGCAGGAGGAAAAGGCAATGAGTGGAGCTTCCTCTATGGAGGAGGGGTCAACCTCCTCACATGTGAGGATACACTCATCATTGACCTGAGCATCATGCTCCAAGTCCTCCTGATGTACCTGTGAAGACTCAACCTGCACAGGCTCAGATGAAGAAGGGGGGTCAGGAAATAAAAGAGAAGAATGACATAAATAATCAAAAATCGGGGGAGTGGTCCCGGTCTCACTCCCATTAGGTTGGGGAAGTAAAATAATGTTTGCATTGTCATCAATGCTACAAGATTCGGCGGGATCAACGGTGGCCAGGCTTAGGATTTGGACTTCCTCCACCGGTGCTGAGGAAAATTCCTCTTCACCTAGAAGGTTGTCCTCCTCCACAGGAATAGGCACAACACTCAGATCAACCGCCTCCTCCTGCGACACATCATCAACAATGTCGTCTGAGACGAGTGTAGTATGCACAACAGGGGGAGGAATAGTGCTCGGATAAAAGTCGAGCACCGATTCCTCACAAAGAATCGAATCCACTAGAGGTGGTGGAGGCACATGGAGAATTGGCTCAGCAATGTCGGTGCATAGATCAGCCGCACATCCGGTGACCGTATCCATGCCATACCCTTCAAAATGTGAAGGTGACAAAGACACATAGCCGGATGTTGAAGGTGTGCCGCCAGAGCTAGGAGTTGGGACGATCCGAATATCCGGCTCGTCATCCTCATCCAATTGGCGAAGATAAGCAACACAATCCTTCAGGGCGTGATCTGTGCCCCGACAAAACTGGCACTGCCTAGCAGGCTTCTTTGGCACAGCGGGGGCTGGAGCCGAAAAGAAGTATGACGGTAATGGCTCAGCAGAGTAGCCATAAGACTTACGCGCACCATATGGAGTATCAGACGGAGTCGATGCTCTATATGCTGGGCGAGAGGAATTATGCCTACTATTCTCCGTAGGGCATTCAACACTAGAGTGGGAAGTAGCTCCACACCAACGGCAACGGAAATTTAGATGTGCCCACATAGTGTGAAGATAAAACGATTCAAAAAGACAAACACTATTGTGCGAAATACTACACCTAACAAAAATTTACTAAAGCAACCTACTATAAAACAAGAAAAAGGAATAAAACGAACAGAAATAAAATAAGGGATGCAATTTACAAATGGAAGGGCTTCTCTCTCAGATTCTCCCTCTCCAGAAAACTCACACGACTGTGTTCCGCGGCAACGGCGCCAAAAACTTGCTGGCGCAAATCTCACACACCGCTATAGGCGGTAGCTCGACTGCGGCACGAAACGGCAGTGTACCGATCGTTCAAGTAATAAATGTTGGGAATAAATCCCCGAGTGTCGGTCTCTTGAGGAACACAGTAAGGTGGAGTTAAATGTCGAGGAAGGACTTGAGATCGAAGTCCTTAGGCGGATGGAATGCGGGGGAGTTGGGTTGGCTTTTGGAAAATAAAAGAAAACACTACAACTACTCCTATGCAATGCCGCTATGCAAAGCTTCGCTTGGCGGAATGGAAACTAGGCAGGCCTTGAGCGCGCTGCGTCGCAAGGGCGGATGGACGAGTAGGCTAACGGGATCAAACTATGCAGGCCTTGAGCGCGCTGCTTCGTTAGGCGGGATGGAGTACACGGGCCGCGATGCCACGCTTCGGTAGGCGGATGGACGAGTAGGCTAGCGGAATGAGGGTCGCAAGCACCTCTTCAACAAGCACACCACTAACAATTGCTAGGGCGGCACAACGCAACCAACAAACCACACCACAAGGCGCACCTCAATAATATAAACAAAAATACTCAATCACATAGACATAATCAAGTAAAAATGCTATTTAATCAAAATACACTTCATCATAATGTTAGATCTAGTTGCAAATACATCAATAAAAGGAGAACAAGGCAAGAAATCGACCGAATCCGAAGGCTCGTTGAAGATTCACGGTTGGAATCGCCGGGTTGTCAATCCGCGTCCAAGCTCGGTCCACAACTACGTCCGGGGTAGAGAGAGCTGTCACTACTCTCCAATGGACCCGTCTTCTTCGTGTCACGATCCGGTGGAGGTTGCCAACTTCCTCTTGCTCGATGGAGATAGCGGCTAGGTCTTCCTTTGGAGCTCTTGGATGAAGGAGGAGGCCGAGAGGAAACTCCGGCTCAAGATAGGCGTGAAGAGCAAGCCCGGAGCACCTCTATATGGTGGGCGACGGTGGAGGAGCGAAATCGGGCGGAACCGGGCGGAAAACGGCGCTGAAAATCGGGATCATGACCTAAAATCGCGAGCAGGGAATTTATAGGCACTGGAATTAAACAGTGCGCACGGTCAGTGGCGCACGACCAGTGGTCGTGCGCACTGGAATCCTGTGATCGTGCGCTCTGCCTGGACAGAACCTGCAAAGACAGAAATTACAAAATAACATGTTCGCACGACCAGTGGCGCACGACCGGTGGTCGTGCGCACAAGCGTCAGTGGTCGTGCGCAATAGATGAAACAGAACTCAGAAATTTAATGGTCAATGCGCACGAGCAGTGGCGCACGACCGGTGGTCGTGCGCACTGGCATTGGTGGTCGTGCGCACTGCACCAAACAGAACTCGTGAAAAAGGCGTTAAGTGCACACGATCAGTGGCGCACGACCAGTGGTCGTGCGCAATAGAACCAGTGATCGTGCGCAGTGTTCCTGTGCAGAATTGCACCGGAAACACCTGCACGACTCCTGTTCTAGCGCACAACCACAAATCCAGCCACTAAAAGTGGCACCTAACAGTGCATGAAAACCACTAATGAAAATATACATGAAATCACACCAAAATGGGCCAAAAGGTGCACCTAGCATGGATTAACAAATATGAACTAAAACAGGGCTAAAGTGCAGTGAAATGACTAACTAAACGGCCCAGATGAGTCCATAAAAGTGTATATGATCAGGACTCATCACCACCCCCTCGAAGGGGTGGGGTCGTTATAATTTGGTCAGCTTTAGCTGACCGTTGCCCTGTTTTGCCACCGTTTTTGGTGGGCTTGTTGTACAGGTGCTGGACCGAGCGGGAACATAACGGGCTCATAGCGGACTGAAGCCCTTGTGCTGCTGCGGCCCTTGAAGGCCTTTTGATGTTCTTTTGCTTTTCATGTATGGCCGGCCTGCGCGCCGATGTTGGTAAATTCTTAGGTCGTCGTGCCTAAATTTTGTTGTATAAAACATTTCATTCCAAGTAATAGAAGTGGACATACCCGGGTTCAGGTTTTGTGATTTATATTTCTTGTCTCTCTCTTTTGCTTCCGCATAGAATGCTTTGAGTTAGGCTCCGTTGTATAGAGTCGTTCGATATTTCAATTAAGTGACGTTCCCGTTTGTTTTGTAGTATATGGCGTGGGGCCCCGGCCGGACCTTCTGTCATATGCTCCCGAACGGATGGGGGTGTTACCCAACCACCTGTAAGAACAACAATCCAGTTGGGAATACACCTCCAGCACCAATCAGACAAAGAAAAAGGATTGGGGAGCACCATGTGCTTACCCCCAATAACATGGAGCGCAAACGCACACCAAAATGGGCTTAAAAGGAGCACAAAGCACGCAAGTGCGCATGAATGAGCATAAGAGAAATAGATGCAATAATAGCTCGAAAATGACGCACATGAGAGTGAAAACTAGCCCGGATGAGACCATTAAAGTGTATATAAATGGGACTCATCAGGTGCCAGCTGGGTCCCATGTTGGTGTGCCTGGGCTGGGAGGGTGCCGGCGGTCCAGCTGGGTCCCGTGTTGGCGGGCCTGGACCATTATAGTTTCTGCCAGGACTTAGGTGGTCGCGATGTTTCTACTAGGAGCGTGACCATGACGAGAGCATGCCTTTTCTCGAACGGTTCTTACACCCCTTGAGGTAGGTTGACACCCTGGGTGTATTCACCGGGTGAGTGCCCCTCTCGATGGACCCCACTCGCATACCTCAGACTGAGAGACATCCATCTCTAGTGCCGACCTTTCCTTTCTCGGATTTTCCTTTCATATCTCGTCTTCACCCTAAATTGCCACCGAGTGAGCCTACGACCCTGCCAGCTAGGTGCGAGCCTTATCATCGGGTCTACTCGGGTGATACATCATTTTCAAACCTTCTTTCATCTCCTGCCATCGAGTGAGCCTACGGCCCTGCCAGCTAGGTGAAAGCCTGGTCAGCGAGTCTGCTCAGGGCCAACCTCATTTTGAATCCTTCCTTTCATCCTGCCACCGAATGAGCCTACGACCCTACCAGCTTGGTGAGAGCCTGGTCAGCGAGTCTGCTCAGGGCCAACCACATTTTTAAACTTTCCTTTATCCTGCCACCGGGTGAGCCTACGACCCTGTCAACTAGGTGAGAGTTTAGTCAGCGGTTCTGCTTGGAGCCAGCCTCATTATGAAACATTCCTTTCATCCTGCCACCGAGTGAGCCTATGGCCCTGCCAGCTCGGTGAGAGCGCGGTCAGCGGGTCTGCTCGGGCCAACCACAATTTGAAACTTTCCTTTATCCTGCCACCCAGTGAGCCTGCGGCCCTGCCAGCTGGGTGAGAGCCTGGTCAGCGGGTCTGCTCGGGGTCAACATTATTTTGATACTTTCTTTCATCCTACCATCGAGTGGGCCTACGACCCTGCCAGCTAGGTGAGAGCCTGGTCAGTGGGTCTGCTCGGGCCAACCTCATTTTGAATCCTTCCTTTCATCCTGCCACTGAGTGAGCCTACGACCATGCCAGTTAGGTGAGAGACTGGTCAACGGGTCTGCTCGGGGCCAGCCATATTTTGAAACTTTCTTTCATCCTGTGATGGCGCAAAACTATATCCGCAAATGATAACGGCAAGTGTGTCGTATCAAAAGTAGTATATGTTTAAAGAAACCAAGGTCGTATAAAAATCTGGGCGAGTTGAATACTTTTACTTTAAGAAAAACTCTATTATCTTATCAATAGAACGTTGGTTTGGTTCTTGCTTGAGAAGCTAGGTGAATTAAAATGAGAATTAGAACAATAATCTGGAAGGTTAACTCTTGGTCTTGAATCACCTTAGAATAAAAATAACAAGAATAAAATAAGACTCTAATTCTCTTTCAAGAAATGCTTAGACCGTGGAGGTTCCCAAATTCTGAGCACACCTTAGGTAGAGGATACGCCCAGCTGAGTTTAGGTTGATCAATCGAACTTTCGCTCTAGAATCAAAACCCCTAAAACTCGCTTTACCGAGGTGCACCCCTCTATTGGATTTGACTCCAATCTGGGATATTTATGTTATCCTCTCTCGAGGGTTGCATGCAACTCTCTTTATCCTTGAATGATCGATCGCCTTACGAGCTGGTTCGGCTAACTAAAGAATGAAAACTAGAATGAGAATCATATATCGATAATATAATCTCATTATGTTAAAATCACGGATAAATCGTAAGTATTCTAATGAGAGAAAAAGAGAATCTAAATTTAATTCATGAAGTTTATTATTCCTTGGATCATCTCGACCGAGTACTAATAGAGATTTAGCTACTCATGGAGGTGGAGGAATTGATGAAAATAAAAGAGTACATGTTGAAATTGAGAATAGGATAAGAAGGAGAAAAGAACTATTTTATTGATTGCAAAAGAAAATTACAAACTATGGAATTGAGAATTATAATTTGCAAGAAAGAAAAGGGACTACAAAAACTACTAAAACATGAAAACAGTACATGAAAATAAGACTTGAGCTCCTAAAATTTGTCCCCTAAGTGGTAGAGGAGCTGGCTTTAAATAGGCTGAAAATTGAGGTTACACACCCTCGTTCACGCTCGTGACCAAGGTCGTGTAAGAGGCATGATCGAAGCTGGTGCGGAGAGGGCGCCTTCTGGCTTCAATGCACGCGCTATGTATGTGCCACGCCCTAAGTCACGCATGTGACCTAGGGCGTGTGATCTTCAAATTTGCATCTGGCGGGAAGCTTTCGGCGGAAAGTGGCGCGGGAGGGATCACGCCTGTGAACTGGATGTCACGCCCCCGATCACTCCCGTGACCGGGGCGTGTAACTTTAAATGATATGGCAGGCTGAACTGGCTACTGGAGGCGGGTCGTGGCCGTGACCTGGGTCACGCCCTTGGTCACGCCCGTGACCTTGGGCGTGTACTTAGAGAATCTTTATGGAATGAGACCGGGGTGGCGGCAACAGGTCTGGAACACATCTTAGGCTGTCATGCCCTTAGTCACGCCCGTGACCTTGGGCGTGTACTTGCAATTTTTGCTTAAAATGCCCAGAAGACCTGAAAATCCTAGATTAAGCTTAAGTTAGCTCATATAAATGAAAAGAAACAAATTACATGAGATAATTCAAATATATTATATGAATTCAAATAAAAAAAGTATTAAAAATATATTAAAAGATGAGTATATAAACTACTCATCAAACACCCGCATACTTATGTTTTTGATATTCCAGAGCATAAAAATGAGAGATAAACTACAAGACATTGACATTATTTCTAACTAACTTAAATTTCATTAAATCAAGAGTAAGTTAAAGACAAATTCTAGAAATTCAAGAATTAAGTCACAAATTATAGTGTTAATTTAAAAAGAGAGACATGCTTAGCTAAGAAGACTTCTCAAGATAACTATTTAGCAAACAAAATTGTAGAAATTATCATACAAAGTTGGATTGAAATTATAGAAACTCTAACAAAAAAGAAGCTTATGGAAAAGACACCTACCAAAATATTGCTCTCTTAATAATTTGATTTAGAAATAGAACAAATGAAATTGGCTAAGGATTGGTTTTAAACAAACTAGCAAAATGAAGAGATACTAAAATAGAGGTGATGAATTTTATCCTCTCACCATATTTGAATAAGAATTTGTATATGTTTAGGAAAATAATGAATTTTATCCTCTTATTTTCCATGCCATATAATTTTTTTAAAATTTCTCTTCAAACAAAAATCCAAAATGTATATGTTTAGAAGTAATGAATTTAATCCTATTATTTCATGACATATAGTCATTTAAATTATTTCGGGTGCATATATTTATGGGATAATGAATGTTATCCTCTTATTCCCATGACATGTGATCTTTTATTATAATTTTTTTATTTGCCAACAAAGGGTGGGGGATAAAAAAAACATTTCTAGTTTTTCAATTAAACTATTTTGAGAGCAACGTTTTAGTGAAATGAAATTTCCTAAGATCTTGAAAGTTAGTAGAAAAAATAATAAAAATCCAAGGTTGTGTAGCCAATTTACAACAAAGCAGAGCCATTTAAAATCAAAAAGAGAAGTAGTGCTAAATAAGATATCTAATTGAATTAAAAACATAAAGTGTTTCTTAAAATTAAATTACTTCAAATTTAATTCTAACAAATTCTGATAAAATAAAATGTTTAGCTAAATAAAAAAAAAGTAAAAACGCCTATATTTACTTCTCAAACTAGATTTCTAGAGAATAGTAAAACACAAAGTAAGGGGCGAATATATATACATACATATATACATATATATATATTCTTAGAATTCCCGAGGTCTACCAGGTGATGGGTTCGCTAGGTACTAGGAGGTGTGTGTTAAAAAATTTAGAGGTCCAGAGTGAAGCAAAAAATGTGGAACGCTTCAACACAATCCACAAGCGTGACAATCAATGACAATGGGAAGACAAAATAGTGCTCTTGTTATTTACTATCTCTTTACAACGTGAGATATACATGGCGAGACATGATTCATAAGAATCACAAGGGAGAGAAGCACACGACAAAAAACAAGCCGCGAGTGAACTGCCAAGCAGAGACTGCCAGACCGCTCAAACAGACAAGCCGCACGGCTATCCCTGATACCGCACGAACAGAGCACACGCCGCACCTGTCAGACCGCAACCACAGACCGCACAACTCGCTGCTTTATTCAACTGCTATAATAAACTGTCCGTACTTCTTGATCGCCCAGACCGCACAGTCTCAAGATCACAGAAGAACCCGCAAACACTTGACGAAGAACTGCTTCCTGCGGCAGACCACAACTCAAGACTGTCTGATCACTTATGACCTCCTGATCAACTGAGTTTGCTGCACAGACCAAGAACACCTAAACATATTCCGCCCAGACAGACCGCTGCCGGACTAGTTTATTCAAAGCTAGAAGAAAAAAGAATGCTGACGGTGACTGCAAGCTGCTAACTCGCGAACAAACAAATCGGTCAAACAAAACTCAGACCGCTCGACCTCGGAAAGAGACCAGCACAATCAAGCCAACTTTGGTTCTTACAGTTCTTGCGTTATTATGGCTACCCTGACACCCCTATTTATAGGCAAATGAATGGATGTCGTCACCACCCCAGGGCATACAGTCACCTTCCTTATTGAAGCACGCATTCTCCAGAAATAGACCGCGCGGTCTCTTCATGACCTTATTGCACTAAGGCATAATTGTCCAAGAAGGACAGCTCGCCAAGACAACCTGGCAGACAGCCCGACCTCTTGTAAGAACAAACATGAGCACCTGACCGACTAGGAACAGACTGTTGGGGATGGAACGTTCACCTAGAGGTGGTACTTTTTGATCTATTAGTATGAGTTATCAAGATTCAAGCAATGCACAAAATTAACACTCAAATAAGTCACACCAGACGACACAAGATCCATAGAGGTTCCTCAAGACGGGGTGTCTTGAGTAGTCCTCTTTCCCTATACGCCTACCCAGCAGTGTGCTAGGCTCAGCAAACTCCGCCAAAATCTTCAGGCCCTTAAGCCTTACAACACGGACCCGCAAGTCCCAACAGCCTAAGCCATCAAGCCCACTGCCCCCGAGCCCACAAGCTCGACACTCAGGCCCTCAAGCACAACACAACACAACAGAGACCCGCAAGTCCTGTGCCTACAACCTAGGCCTGCAAACCCCTACTGCACCCGATCCTTCAAGCTCGACAAGTCGCACCCGCAAGTGCACTGCCCTGGCCCTCAGGCCTTACAGCTCTCCAACACTCAAGCTAGACAAATTGGGACCTGCAAGTCCACTGCCCTGGGCCTCAAGCCTCACAGCTCTCCAACCCTCAAACTGGACAAATAGCCTCGCAAGCCTTACAAGAAAATACAATAATAAAATGTTTCTTCTACCGGATGAAGATCGGCACCTTTAGCCTGTTGAAGATCGGCTCCTTAAGATTGAAGAAGATTGTTCTGAATCAGATCTCGAGCGCACGGTTCTTCTTCAGATCTTTTCTTAGCCAGATGAGGATTGGCTTCTTAGCAGACGATGAAGATGACTGCTCCTTCTTTTTCTCTTTCTTTCTTACAGCGCTTGTGTTTTTTGATTCGCTGTGTGCGCAAGTTCTTTCTTGATGATTAACCTTTTAGGGCAACCTCATGTATCCTTTTTATAAGACTGCGATGTCTCCCAACGGTTTTCTAAAAGTTTATTTATGTGTCAGACCTCCATTCCTTTTTAGCACGTGCTGGTATCTTTATTTCTTTTGGAGTACGCGCTAATACCTTGATTCATTAAGTGCATGCACTGATTGGATAATCAGGCGACGACATTAACTGCTGACAGTACGTCCGCACGATTTGAATCTGTCTCGACGATATTTCCATTGTTATGATGACATGGATAATATCTCGATGACATGCCTTTGTCGATGCCATGAACTCTGGTAGACCTTCATGTCTTCTTTCTTCTGCCTCTGATGCTGGTATCACGACAATACGAGACATCCTGGCGATTCTTCATATACAACGATCTTCTTTCTCTGATAGTGTCGTCGTGAGCTTCCTTCTTGCATCATGTCGCCGTAATCATATGTTCTCTCGATGTCATGAGTTCCACATGACGATGTCCTGTGTCTTCTCTGCGTTCGACGAACAACATTCTGTGATCGTCGAACATGCCATCCTTCGTTCGATGGTCGTCATTCTTCATTTGACAATCTCGCCACGTCTCAGTGTTCGACGATCGACATTCTTCGTTCGAAGATCTCGCCATGTCTCAGAGGTCGATGAATACTTTGCTTCTCAGCAGCTGCTGCTTTGCTCATCATCTCGACGACAAGCACGCTTTGTCGACGATATCGCCTATTCTTCTCGACGATATGTACTTATATTTTCCTGAGATTATGAACTAGATGTACGATCAAATACAAAGTGAAGTACTCTTGACATGATGACTTCTTCAAATTAGGAATCATGTGGACAAGAATCCCAACAATCTCCACCTATTTAAAGAAGTCAGAATCTCAATTCAAGCCTACTTTCACTTGACATTAAATATCATAATCTTAGATGGAACTGTTTAAAGATTTAACTTATCTTTTGCAGAACTCTTGGAGTACATCAAGCTTGTAGCTCCCCCTTGATTTGATGCCTCTTCCTTGCTCCCCCTGCCTTTAAGGTCTTCTTGAGGTCTTCTTGAGCACCATTTATTCCCCTTGATTTGATGCATCTTCCTTGCTCCCCTACCTTTAAGCTCTTCTTGAGGTCTTCTTGAGCACCATTTCTCCCCCTATCTGACTTCTTGCTTTCTGCTTTTCTAACCAAGGAGTAGCACAAGCTCCCCCTTGCTCAGGCATGATTCTTCAAGGTCCTGTGAGATTTTCTGACCACTCATCTTGTGGACTCCTTGTTAGAGATGCTTTTAAAGCTAGTCCTAGTCTGCTTTCTAAGTTGGCAGGCTTGACAAGGACAATCTTTGATGCACTTAATGTCAGGTCCATTTCTGACCAGGTTTTGTGAGAAAAGTTTGCCTATTGTCTTATAATTGATGTGTGCAAGTCTCTTGTGCCATTGTACAGATAGATCCTCTTTGCCATCAGCCATTAGTTATGTTGCCGTAGCCCCTGGTCAGTCCCTTTTCTGAACCTCCAAAGATAACAGTCGGTCCATTCTCCACAGGGATGAATTCTTTCAAATACTTTCTGACTCCAGTCATATGCCTGGAGCAGCCACTGTCCAAATACCAAATTGGAGATTGGTTGGCATTTGGATCTACCTGCAAGAAAATCACTTCCCCTCAGGTACCCAATAGGGATTGGGTCCTTGGTTTCTGTTAGGGTGATAGAATGGAATCGCAAACCTTGGAGGGTTCTGCACTCTCCTTGCATTGAGCCCTGTTGGGTTGAACCAACAGTCCAATGCAAACTGGACTACTTTCCCGCAGCACCAACACTCATATATGTTATATCTTCTCTTCTGCTTCCTCATCTGAGTAGGATGACAGTGCTGATGAGCAGGAGAGAAGGCTTCTTGTCTAACAGATCTAGGGTGAACCTCATGTGAGTGAGCCGGGGGAGGAATTGGCTTCACCACTCTTTGGTTCACCTTCTTGGGAGCAGGCTTTGTAGGAACAGCCTTTCCCATTCTCTTGTTTGCTGTTGCTGCAGGAGTGTGGGCTGAAGGAATTGCTAACATCACCTTCTTGTAAGAGGGTCTAGCTTCAGGATCTTTGCCCATGACTGGCTCCTGATTTAAACTGATACCAGCTCTGAACTGTCCAGAGAAGGTGTCAGTTGCTGGCAGGATAGTTTTGGGCATTGAGAAGCTGGAAGCAAGTTTCTTCTCGGCCAACAACATTTCCTCAAGGTCCCTAATGACCTTGTTTTTCTGCCCTAACTCAGCATTCTTAAGCCTTATGGCTTCCTTAAGCTTGTCCACTTCTTTGCTCATAGAAGTTAGCTTCTCAGCTGTCTCCTGGAGCGTGGATTGGACAGGCTTCAAGGATTCTAACTCCTTGGTTTGCACCTTGAGGAGTTTCTTACTATTTTTGAAGGCTTTCCATAAGGCTTTATATTGCCTTATTAGTTCAGATTCAACTTCATACTGATATCTTGAGACTGTGCTGATGGCAGCAGACACCTCCTCATCATCATGCAAAGAATCTGCCACTGATCCAGAATCAGAGGCAGATAGAGAAGTTCTGTGTTTTACCTTTCTAGTAGAGTTGTCATCCTGGTTTCCTTCATTGATGGCCATCAGTCCAATGAGTGCTTCATCCTCAGTCCTAGAAGAGCTTGAGTCAGAGTCACTCAACGTTTTGGTCTTCTTTGCCACGAACCCCTTTTCAGAGGTTCTCTTGCTCCTAGAGCTTTTTCTCTCTTCGTGGTTCCTTGACTCCTTTTTCTTGGAGGGGCAGTCTACAACCATGTGACATGTTTTGCTGCAAGAATATCAAACAGTATTATTTAAATCATATCTACTGGAGTTGGATTTATACATATCCTCCCTGGGAGCCCTGGATCTATCCCGATAGTCAGATCTTCTGGATCTTGGGGAGGAGCTTCTGTTGTTGTCCATCCTCCTTCTGTGTAGCAGCTTTCTGAATTGTTTTGAGAGGAGGGCCACCTCTCTATCAGTATCATCAAAGTCAGAGGAGCTGGATTCTGATTCCTCACTGTTCTCAGTTCTATTCTGAGAAGCAGAGGTCTTGCCCTTGAATCTTCTGGTGCTCTCAGCCTTTAGAGCCACCGATCTTTCTCTTGAGCTCACCTTTGAGCTTTCTTCTTCTTCAGCCTTTCTTGTATTAAGCTGAAGTTCAGGAGACAGCAGCTTCCCGTATAGGTTCTTGGGCTCCATGTTGCCCAATTGGCCCATCTCTCTGATGGCACATATCTTGATATTCCATTCCTTTGTGAGGGATCTGAGAAATTTGTCATTTAGATCAGAGTTTGTGAACTCTCTGTCGTAGTTTCTCAGTCCATTCACAATCTTGAAAAATCTCTCATAGCAGTTGGAGATTGTTTCATTCTTGCCTTGTTTGAAGGCTTCATATTACTGGTTCAGGAGAGATTTCCTGTCATCCCTTACCTCTTCAGTACCCTCCATGTATACGATCAAGGAGTCCCACATATCCTTGGCCGTTTTGCAGTGAATTAGATTTTGGAGCGTTGAGTCATCTATGGCACTTACAATGACGTTTTGTGCCCTCTTGTCTAGACCTGCCATGGCCAGCTCGTCCTTGGTCATGTCTTCAAATTTCTTTATCACCTTCCTGGTTGGATCAATAGTGGAGTCAGTGGTAGGGATGAAGGGACCCTGCTTGATTGTCAAGTAGATTCTTGAGTCTGCTGCCTCCATAAAGAGTCTTACTCTTTCCTTCCAAATGGGGAAATTCTCTTTTGTGCATATGGGAAGCTTCATGGATCTCATTTCGCGATTCGGATCTCCACCGGCCATGGTGAGCGTTCCTGATCTAGATCGGACTGTTAAGTCTCCTTTTGATCAACCTGGCTCTGATACCACTTGTTGGGGATGGAACGTTCACTTAGAGGGGGGTGTTAGGTGATCTTTGTACTTTTTGATCTATTAGTATGAGTTATCAAGATTCAAGCAATGCACAAAATTAACACTCAAATAAGTCACACCAGATTACACAAGATTTATAGAGGTTCCTCAAGACGGGGTGTCTTGAGTAGTCATCTTTCCCTCTACGCCTACCCAGCTGTGTGTTAGGCTCAGCAAACTCCGCCAAAATCTTCAGGCCCTCTAGCCTTACAACACGGACCCGCAAGTCCCAACAACCTAAGCCCTCAAGCGCTTACTGACCCCGAGCCCGCAAGCTCGACACTCAGGCCCTCAAGCCCAACACAACACAGACCCGCAAGTCCTATGCCTAGAGCCTAGGCCTGCAAGCCCCTACTGCACCCGAGCCTTCAAGCTCAACAAGTCGCACCCGCAAGTGCACTTCCCTGGACCTCAGGCCTCACAGCTCTCCAGCCCTCAAGCTAGACAAATTGGGACCCGCAAGTCCACTGCCCTGGCCCTCAAGCCTCACAGCTCTCCAACCCTCATGCTAGACAAATAGGCCCGCAAGCCTTACAAGAAAATACAATAATAAAATATTTCTTCTGCCGGATGAAGATCGACACCTTTAGCCTATTGAAGATCGGCTCCTTAAGATTGAAGAAGATTGTTCTGAATCAGATATTGAGCGCACGGTTCTTCTTCAGATCTTTTCTTAGCCAGATGAGGATTGGCTTCTTAGCAGTCGATGAAGATGGCTGCTCCTTTTTTTTCTCTTTCTTTCTTGCGGCGCTTGTGTTTTTCGATTCACTATGTGCGCAAGTTCTTTCTTGATGATTAACCTTTTAGGGCAACCTCATGTATCCTTTTTATAAGACTGCGATGTCTCCCAACGGTCTTCTAAAAAGTTTCTTTATGTGTCAGACCTCCATTCCTTTTTAGCACGCGCTGGTATCTTTATTTCTTTTTAGTACGCGCTAATACCTTGATTCATTAAGTGCACGCGTTGATTGGACAATCAGGCGGTGGCATTAACTGCTGACAGTACGTCCGCACGATTTGAATCTGTCTCGATGATATTTCCATTGTTATGACGACATGGATAATATCTCGATGACAGGCCTTTGTCGATGCCATGAACTCTGGTAGACCTTCATGTCTTCTTTCTTCTGCCTCTGATGCTGGTATCACGACAATACGAGACATCCTGGTGATTCTTCATATACGACGATCTTCTTTCTCTGACAGTGTCGTCGTGAGCTTCCTTCTTGCATCATGTCGTCGTAATCATATGTTCTCTCGACATCATGAGTTCCACACGACGATGTCCTGTGTCTTCTCTGCGTTTGACGAACAACATTCTGCGATCGACGAACTTGCCATCCTTCGTTCGACGGTTGCCATTCTTCGTTCGACGATCTCACCACGTCTCAGCGTTCGACGATCGGCATTCTTCGTTCGAAGATCTCCCCATGTCTCAGTGGTTGACGAATACTTTGCTTCTCAGCGGCTGCTACTTTGCTCATCATCACGACGACAAGCACGCTTTGTCGACGATATCGCCTGTTCTTCTCGACGATATGTACGTATATTTTCCTGAGATTATGAACTAGATGTACGATCAATTACAAAGTGAAGTACTCTTGACATGATGACTTCTTCAAATCAGGAATCATGTGGACAAGATTCCCAACACAGACCGCCAGAATAAGCTCATGCAACCCACAGATGAGACCGCCCTGTCTAAACCAGAAAAAAGATACTTGGGCAAAAACCAGCAGATCAAACACAGGCCGCCAACACCAGAGATGCGCGACCACACCAGCCAGGTCACCACACCGAGCTCACGGATTCCAAAGGTAGACTGCCATACTGGCTGCGCGGTATCTGCGGTCTCCAAAAACTGACCGCCCGGACTCAACCACTTCCACATCAAAATTTAACACTCCCCCTTGAAGTGGGAAGTGGAAGTCAGCCCATGTAACCTACTCTACCGTGTAAACGATTCCTTCAACAACGACTTCATAAATATGTCTGCGACATTTTCCTTGCTCTGCACATGCTCAACCACAAGAGATCCCTCCAACACCTTCTCCCGAATGAAATGATGCTGAATCTCTTTGTGCTTGGTTCACGCATGTCAAACTGGATTGTTCACTAGTTTGAGGGCACTCTCATTATCACCTCGTAGCAGAGTAGGACCATGCACCTCCCTATGAATGTCCTCCACAAGCCTCCTAAGCCAGATGGCTTCCTGAGCTGCCAAAGATGAAGCTTTGTATTCTGCTTCCGTGGTAGAGACAGATACGGAATCCTGCTTCTTGCTGCACCATGATATAGCTGTAGAGCCTGTCATAAAAACGTATCCAGAAGTCGATCTCCGATCATCTGAATCTCCTCCATAATCAGCATCCATGTATCCGTGTAAGCAAAAGCCCGAGTCCTTCCCGTAGAAGAGACCCAAATCAGAGGTGGTCTTGACATACTTCAAAATGCTCCTCGCCGCTACCAGATGAGGCTTCAGTGGCTCTGCCATATACCGACTCACCCGGCCAACCGCATAAGCAATATCCAGCCTCGTGATCATCAAATATATCAAACTTCCGGCCAAAGCCTGGAACACTAAATGATCAGAAAGAACCTTCCCCTCATCACGTCGAAGATGAATACCAACCTCTAGTGGAGTAGAGTTGCTCTTCCCCCCTTCCATGCCGAATTGCTTCACAATTTGTTATCCATATCTCTTTTGGGATACAAGTATTCTGCCCTCTTTCCTCTCCACTTCGAGTCCAAGTAAATGGTGGAGCTCACCCAAATCCTTCATATCAAATCTGATAGCTAGCTCAGCACGAAGCCTAGCTACCTCCACTTCAGAATTCCCCGTGACGATCATATCGTCAACGTATAGAAGCACCAAGACCTGAATCTCCCCCGTCTTCTTTACGAATAAGCTCGAATCAGAATCAGAAGCAAAATATTTGTAGAACTGGAGGTATTCTGCGATCTTCCCATGCCATGCCCGAGGCGCCTACTTCAAGCCGTAAAGAGCCTTCTTGAGCTTGCAAACATTCTTGGGTATTCTTTGGAAACATAACCAGGTGGCTGATCCATGAAGATATCCTTCTCAATCTCATCGTATAAGAAGGAATTCTTCACGTTGAGTTGCCAAATCTTCCACCCTTGGCAAGCTGTCAATGCGATCACCACTCGGACCGAAGTCGTCTTGGCAACGGTGCTGAATGTCTCTTCATAATCCTCCCCATACTTCTGAGAGAAACCTCGATCTACAAGGCGAGCCTTGTACCGCTCAATACTTCCATCAGCCTTCTTCTTCAGTTTGAAAACCCACTTGCAAGTCACTGAAGTAACACCCTCAACCTTAGGCACCAAGTCCCAAGTCTCATTCTTCCTGAGGGCAGCCATCTCTTCATCCATGGCTCCTTCCCACTCCTTGACTCCAACGAAGTTTTCAAAACAAGATGAAGCTCACCAAGTTTCCGCCCATATACCGATCTAGTGGAATAATAGTCCTCTTGGACCTTCTCAGAGCTTTACTCTGATCCACCTCTCCAGCTACTTGTTCTGGACTAACTCTCTTCTCAGGCATATTTGGAGCATCTCTCCCCCTGCTTCCAGAACCTGAAGCACCTGACCTAGAGCTAGAAGCACCTGGAGCACCTGGAGAAACATGCAACTCCACCAGAACCTCCTTAGTAGCTTCACCTGGTCCACCATCTACCCTGCTTCCTTGTAGCTCAACAGAAGAGCTACCCTGGTATGATGCCAACTAGTCGAATACCACATCCCTTGAGACCACATCTCTTAGTGTCTCTGGATCCATGCATCTCCAACCCTTCTTCCAGTCATCATAACCGACGAAGACTAGCTTCCTAGCTTTCGCATCTAGTTCATTCTGAGGGCATCAGGAACATGCACGTAGCAGGTAGATCCAAAGACTCTAAGGTGTTCCACTGTAGGTTTTATCTTGAACATCAACTCATGAGGGGTCTTCCTGTTGATGGGAAGAGGCATCCGATTGATGACATAGGTTGCACAAGACATTCCCTCTGCCCAGAAGGACTTTGGGATATTCTTGGCATGAAGCCAACACTTGCAGGTCTCCGTTAGATGTGGATCTTCTGCTCTGCAATGTCGCTCTGTTGTGGAGTGTGAGCACAAGAAAGCTCTCTCTAGATGCCATGCTTCCTGCAGAAGTTAACGAATGCTGTGGAGGTAAATTCCCCTCCATTATCAGTTCTGAACCTCTTGAGCCGCAGGTTGAGCTGACCCTCCACTAGCTCCTTGAACTCCACAAATTTTGCGAACGCTTCCGACTTCTCCTTCAGAAAATATACCCAAGTATATCTAATGAAGTCATCAATAAGAATTAGCATATACCTGCTGCCTCCCAGGCTGACAATTGCGGTAGGTCCAAACAGGCTACCATGAATACACTCCAATGGTGCTTTACATCTGCTTAGTGATTTGTCAAATGGAAGGCGTTGAGCCTTACCATATTGTCAACTTGCACAAACATGACCTTTGCCGAAGGATGACAAACTAGGCAAACCTCTTACAAGGCCTCTCCCTGCCATAGCTTTCAACTTGTCCATCCCAACATGTCCAAGTCTTTCATGCCAGATAACAACGCTATCGTTAGTCCTCATATTATCAACATAAGAACTTGTTGCTAACACAAACAAGTCCTTTACCCTTCTGCTGACATGAGTGACTTCAGCCTCCACCGCTGACACGTTTCTATGAAACTTCACTTATGTTGGACCAAACAGAATGTAATAGCCAGCATCCACAACATTGGTCACCCAGAAGTGGTTTTTCTTCATCCCCGGAACATGATAGACACTGTTCAACGTAAGAGTACCTCTATCATCATTCAAAGAAACTACATCCTCCTTCTTTACTGCATGTATAGTATCATCATCTGTAATGATAGCATCATTACCTGTATATGCCTGCAAAGAAGAGAACTTTGACTCGTCTCCGGTTAGGTGATGACCACAACCCGAGTCCACTATCCAGTCATCCTGATAGTTGATAGAAGCCATAGCCCGAACACACGTGCTCGTCATGAACGCTCCATCACCCCATCTATCATATGTATTGGAACCAGCCTCCTCCTTTCCTGGAGCATGCCCCGGCTGAAGATTGACCTTGTAGTCTCTTTTGAAATGACCAAGCTTGTTGCACCCGAAACATCTCAGGCCTTCTTTCTTCTTCCCTTCAGACTTAGGAGCATAAATCCTCTCTTGCTGATATGAAGTAGACGGACCATCGTTACCAGATGTCTTCTTCTTCTTGTCCCAATGCTTCTTCTTTCCAGAAAATAGAACCTCATCTTCTCCCCCAGAGACTGACATCCCCGCCATTTTCTTAGCCATACTTTCTTGCGATGCAAGTAAGTTCCCCAGGTCCAGCAATAATGGCTGATTGGCCCAGCCTTGCACAGAAGTAACAAAGGCCGCATACTCCCTCCGCAAGCCGCGGATTATATGCCTCTTCAGCTTCGCTTTTGAGATAGGCTCATCCGGGTCCAATGTTGATATCTCTGCGCATAGGTTCTTCATTTTCAAGAAGAACGTTGAAATGGAAAAATCTCCCTGAGTTGCTTTCACCAACTCATTTTTCAAGAACTGTAGCCAAGCTATATTCTTCTTATTGAACAAGCCATCCAAGGCTGTCCAAATTTCAGCAGCTGACCTACATCCGATGATGTGGTCAAACAACTCTGGAATGATAGCTTGCTTGAGAGTGAACTCAGCTTTTGCATTAGTTCTCTTCCAAGCCTTCACGAGCTCAGCATTCCCTTCAGCAGGTACAACCGCTTGTCTTGCTTCTCCTCCAACTACCTCCCATAAGTTCTCGCCAAGCAAATAGCTCTCCATGCAAGACTTCCACTTCTTAAAGTTAGTCTGCATAAGGAGCTCAATTCCAAGACCTATAACATATCCTCCTTCCATTGCTATCCCACTGATTGAAAACCGGACTTGTAAGAAACCAAGCAGAAGACAACACTGATTACTGCTCAGGAACCTCCCTCTGATACCATGTTAAAAAATTTAGAGGTCCGGAGTGAAGCAAAAAATCCAGAACGCTTCAACACAATCCACAAGTGTGTCAATCAATGACAATGGGAAGACAGAATAGTGCTCTTATTATTTACTATCTTTTTACAATGCAAGACATACATGGCGAGACATGATTCATAAGAATCACAAGGGAGAGAAGCACAAGACAAAAAATAAGCTGCCAGCGAACTGCCAAGCAGAGACCGCTAGACCACTCAAACAGACAAGACGCACGGCTACCCTGAGACAGCGCGAACCGAGCACAAGCCTCACCTGTCAGACCGCAACCACAGACCGCATAACTCGCTTCTTTATTCAACTGCTGAAAATAACTGTTCGCACTTCTTGATCACCAAGACCCCACGGTCTCAAGATCACAGAAGAACCCGCGAACACTTGACGAAGAAATGCTTCCTACTGCAGACCGCAACTCAAGACCGCCTGATCACTTAAGACCGCCTGATCAACTGAGTTCACTGCACAGACCAAGAACACCTTAACACAGTCTGCCCAGATAGACCGCTGCCGGACTGGTTTATTCAAAGCTGGAAGAAAGGAGAATGCTGACGGTGACTGCAAGACGCTAACCTGCGAACAAACAAATCGGTCAGACAAAACTCATACTGCGCGACCTCAAAAAGAGAACGACACAATCAAGCCAACTTTGGTTCTTATAGTTCTTGTGTTATTATGGCTACCCCGACACCCCTATTTATAGGCAAACAAATGGATGTCGTCACCACCCTAGGGGATACGGTCACCTTCCTTATTGAAGCACACGGTCTCCAGAAATAGACCGCGCGGTCTCTTTAAGACCTTATTGCACTAAGGCATAACTGTCCAAGAACGACAGCTCGCCAAGACAACCAGGCAGACCGCCTGGCCTCTTGTAAGAACAGACATGAGCACCTGGCCGACTAGGAACAGACTGCCAGAATAAGCTCATGCAACCCGCAGATGAGACCGCCCGGTCTAAACCAGAACAAAGATACTTGGGCAAAAACCAGCAGACCAAACACAGGCCGCCAACACCAGAGATGCGCGACCACACCAGCCAGGTCGCCACACCGAGCTCGCGGATTCCAGAGGTAGACCGCCATACAGGCCACCCGGTCTCTGTGGTCTCCAAAAATAGACCGCCCGGACTCAACCACTTACACTTCAAAATTTAACAGTGTGATGGGATGACAAGCCCAAACCTCCCTTTCCAAGAAATTTGATTTGTATAATATTTTTTATTTTTTATTCTTTTTATAAATTGAAGAGAAAGTCTAGAAAACTACACTACATCCCTATATATAAAGTTAAACATTATCCCCAATGTTTAAAACTAAGTGTGAAGTATCATCAAGGTAAAAAAATGCAGTAACAAAAAAATCAAAATAGCGATGAGAGGAGGGGAGAAGCGGGCTTCCCTGGTTGGTAGATTGGGTTGTCGGAACAAAAAACCTGCAAAATAAGTTAAACAAACAAAGCAAAAGCAAGAAAGAAAATAACGTTGGGGTGCCTCCCAAGAGCACTTTGTTTACCGTCTCGTAGCTTGACTAAATGATTATTGTTTTAAGGATTATGAAGTTTAAGCGTTTCAATATTTCCGGACGTAGGGTCGTCGGGGTGGTACAATTTTAACCTATGTCTGTTAACCTTAAATGAGCTGGTTTTTGGGTACTCTATTAGAATGGTCCCAAATGGCCAAACTTCTTTTACTAAAAAGGGTCCGGACCATCGGGATTTTAATTTGCCCGGAAAAAGCCTAAGTTTAGAATTAAAGAGAAGGACTAGATCTCCCGGCGAAAAAGACTTTGGGTTTTTTAATTTTCTGTCATGATAAAACTTAGTACGCTCTTTATAAAATTTATTATTTTCGTAGGCGTTTGCACGACATTCAGCTAATTCGTTCAATTATTGGAATTTTCTTTGTTCAGAGGCTAAGTTTAAATCGAAATTTAAAATTTTAAGCGCCCAAAATGTGGGCTGTTCCAATTCTACCTGTAAATGACACACTTTTCTACAGACTAATCTGTACGGCGTACATACGATGGCAGTTTTGAATGCCGCTCGATAAGCCCATAAAGAATCGTCTAATTTTAGCGACCAATCCTTTCTATTAGCCGACACCGTTTTTTCTAAAATTCTTTTTATCTCTCGGTTCACTACCTCCACTTGGTCATTTGTTTGTGGGTGATAGGTGGTTGAAAGCTTGTGTGTAATGTCATACCTTGCTAAAATTTTAGCAAGTTGGTTGTTACAAAAGTGCGTGCCCCTATCACTAATTAGAGCACGTGGTGAGCCAAATCATTGAAATAGTTTTTTTTTTAAATTTACGATGACTCTCGCGTCGTTGGTGGGAAGGGCTTGTGCTTCCGCCCATTTTGACACGTTGTCGACCGCAACAAGAATGAATTTATTATTAAAGGAGGAAGGTAGTAGACCTATAAAATCTATTCCCCATAAATCAAAATTTTCGCATTCTAAAATAATGTTTTGGGGCATTTCGTCCCGGTTAGAAATGTTACCTGACCGTTGACACCGATCACAAATACTCACAAAATTGTGAGTGTCTTTGAATAAGGTGGGCCAATAGAAGCCCATCTCTAGTACCTTTCTTGTGGTCTGATTTGCTTGATAGTGACCACCAGTTGGTCCTTCGTGGAAGTGCCGCAATATTTGGATGCCTTCCTCGCCCGATATACACCTTCTTACCACTTGGTCCTCGCAGACACGAAATTAAAATGGGACTTCCCAAAAGTAAAATTTTAAGTCCGAAAAGAATTTTTTCTTTTGTTGAATTGAAAAATTCTTTGGGAGGACCCGAGCCACTAAATAATTGGCAAAATCTGCGTGCCAAGGGGTGGAAGAAGTCGTTACCTTTTCGATGGCGAGGAGGCCCTCTTTAGGGAATTTATCATCGATTTTGGCCTCCACTAGTTCTCCAGCCGTCGGATTCTCCAATCTTGAGAGGTGGTCGCCCGCCAAGTTCTCCGCTCCTTACTTGTATCAGATTTCCAAATCAAATTCTTGCAAGAGGAGAATCCATCTCAGTAGTCGGGGCTTGGCGTCCCCTTTATCTAGCAAGTACCTGAGGGCGGAGTGGTCTGCAAAAACAATAATTTTAGATAGCATTATATATGAACGAAATTTATCGAATGCGAAAACAATCGCTAAAAGTTCTTTTTCCGTTGTTGTATAATTAGCTTGGGCGAATGTAAGCATTTTGCTTGCGTAATAGATTGGGTGAAAATATTTATTCACCCGTTGGCCCAAGATAGCCCCTACAACAAAATCGCTTGCATCACACATGATTTCAAACGGTAAAGACCAATTTTGTGCGATTAAAATTGGCGAACTGATAAGTTCATTTTTAATTTTGTTAAACGCCTTTAAACAATCTTCATCAAAAATAAACATGGATTCTTTTTCTATTAATTGCGTTAGCAGCTTTGTTATTTTTGAAAAATCACGTATAAACTAACTGACTATAAAATTCTGCGTGTCCTAGAAAACTTCTTATAGATTTAACATTTGTTGGAGGGGGAAGTTTTTCTATGACTTCGATCTCGGCCCTATCAACCTCGATCCCTTTACTAGAAACCTTATGTCCGAGGACTAATCCCTCCTGGACCATAAGTGACACTTATCCCAGTTGAGTGCCAAATTTGTGTTTTCGCAGCGTTGAAGAACACGATCAATATTGTTTAGACAATTAGTAAAGGAGTCCCAAACACTGAAAAATCGTCCATAAAAACATCCATGACGTCCTGTACTAATTCAATAAAAATTGCCAACATACATCTTCGAAATGTAGCCGGCGCATTGCAAAGACCAAACGACATTCTTCGATATGCGAAGTTGCCGAAAGGACATGTGAAAGTGGTTTTCTCTTGGTCTTCGGGCGCAATTGGGATTTGAAAGTATCCTGAAAGACCATCAAGAAAACAATAGTGCGAATGACCGGATAGACATTCTAAGATTTGGTCAATGAAGGGCAACGGAAAGTGATCCTTGCGGGTAGCATCATTTAATTTTCTATAATCGATGCATACCCGCCAACCCATAATGGTACGGGTTGGAATCAACTCCTTAGTTTCGTTTGTAACTACCGTTATTCTGCCCTAGGCACGACTTGCACCGTGCTAACCCAAGTGCTATCAGAAATTGTGTAAATAATTCTCCCGTCTAATAATTTTATAATATAGGTCTTAACAACGTCCTTCATATTAGAATTAAGGCGTTGTTGAGGCTGAATAGTACCGCGAGAATTATTTTCTAAATTTATTTTATGCGTGCAAAATAAGGGGTTAATCCCCTTGATATCCGAAATTTACCATGCAATTGCATGACGGTGATTATTTAAAATTTTAATTAGTTCGGAAATTTTCGAATCGTTAAGTGAGGAGGATATGATTACTGACAATTTTGAATCTTTTTCTAATAAAATATATTTTAAATGTTCCGGGAGTTGCCTTAACTCAAGTCTCGGTGGTTCGTCATAAGATGCTTTAATTTTTTCATTAATTGAATTTATTTGTTCAAATTTTAAAGAGCGAGCTATTTCCTCAGTAACAAATTCCGGATCTTCAAAAATTGGTGAGATTAATTCTGAAAAAGGCGACGATTCCATTTCAAAATTTGTTTCTAAAGTAAAACTGGAGTCGTCGTTGGAAAAAGAATTTTTCATAGATTTGTTTATACTAAAAATAACTTCTTCATCCCCAACTCGTAGAAGTTTTCCGTTACTAACATCGATAATTGCCCGAGATGTAGCGAGAAAAGGACGTCCGAGTATAATAGGTACTTTTGCGTCTTCCTCAATGTGTAGGATGACAAAATCTATCGAGAAGATAAATTTGTCAACCATAACAAGCACATCCTAAATAACCCCGATCGGGTATTTTATCGATCGATCGGCTAGTTGGATGCTAATTTTAGTTGGACTTTGATTGCCTAAACCAAGCTTTTTAAACAAAGAAAATGGCATCAGATTAATGCTAGCGCCCAAATCCGCCAAAGCGTGTTTTATTAATAAATTACCGAACAAGCACGGGATGGAGAACCATCTCGGGTCGTTTAATTTTTGCGGTAATTTATTTAACAAAACTGCCGAGCATTTTTCGTTTAGAGATATACGTGAACAATTTCCAAGTTTCTTTTTATTTGAAAGTAAATCCCTTAGATATTTAGCGTATTTGGGCATTTGGGTGATCGCTTCGCACAATGGCACATTTATCTGGATTTGTTTTAAAATGTTAATAAAATCTTTTGTATTGCTCCTCAATGCGCTCATCTTTAAATTTTGAAGGATAAGGGAGAGAGATTTTTACTATTGCGCGGAGCTAAAGTAGAATTATCTTGCAGAAGGGAGGATGAAACTTTTATCTCGGGCTCAGCCAAATTTGGAGAAGTTACCTCCTTTCCGTTGCGGAGGGTTATTGCGTTGGCGCTCTCTCGTGGATTGGGCTCAGTATTTCCCGGTAGAGCTCCTTGCTGGCGTTCAAAGAACATTTTGGCGAGCTGTCCAATCTGATTATCCAAGCTTTTAATGGATCTGGATAGATTCCGGATGTTGGACTCATTGGAGGCAACATATTTAGTGAAGACCTCTTCAAGTGAAGAGGGCTTGTGTGGTGGTGGAGCGAATCTGGGAGGATTCACTTGTGGTGGGCGTTGAGCATTGTAGGTGTTGCTTCATGAAAAATTTGGATGATTCCTTATACCCGGATTATAGCTATTATTGAGAGGAATATTATTATTTGGGTTATACAGAGGGCGGTAGAAGTTCCTCATATAATCTACTTGCTCTTGAACGAAATTATTATTCTTCTTATTATTATTATTAGCCCAAGTAGTGGCGGAGGAAGTAGACATCTCCACCACTTGATTAGTAAGTCATTCTACTTTATGCGTTAGGTTAGGGGTGGCCTCGACCTCAAAGAGTCCGGTCGGCTTATTAGGGCGCGACCGTGGCGCATTCCACTGATATGCATTCATGACCATCTCCTCGAAAATCTCTTGAGCGACCTCTGGGGTTTTATTATTAAGAGTTCCCCCAGCTGCCGCATCAATCATTTGCCTCGTTTGGAGATTCAAACCATTATAGAATGATTGAACTTGTTGCCACCTCGGGAGAGCATGATGAGTACATCCCCACAAAAGTTCCTTGAAGCGCTCCTATGTGTCGTAGAGAGACTCTGGGTTGATTTGCATGCATGAATGAGAGTATGTCCGTACGTAATTTAGCGGACTTCGCCGGAGGAAAATATTTCGTTAAGAATTTCTCCGTCATCTCACCCCATGTAGTGATGGAACCTCTAGAAAGAGATCCTAACCACTGCTTGGCCTTAGTCTGCAAAGAGAAAGGAAATAAACGCAAACGAATGGCGTCATCAGTGACGCCATTTATTTTGAAAGTGTCGCAAATTTCCAAAAAATTTAGTAAATGTAAATTTGGATCTTCATCTGGCAAGCCATCGAAAATGACGGTTTGTTGTACCATCTGAATGATACTCGTTTTAATTTCAAAGTTATTATCTGCCACCGCCGGGCGAATAATACTAGATTATGTTCCCTCCTAATTTGGCCTCGCATAATAGGACATGGTTCGTAGCGGGGCCTCGTTATGGTCGGGATCTTCCATTGTTCCCTTGTTAGTTTCTGCGATTGACTCTTCGCAAATTATTGGTAGATCAATAAATCGAAGACGTCGCCGCAAGGTACGCTCGATTTCCAGATCAAAACACAATTCAAGATTAATTGAAGAGTTTCTTCGGGTCATAAACTAAAAGAAAATAAAATAGCTAGAAGAAGAAAAGAAGGGATAGAGAAAATTAAAATTTTATTATAAATTTATATAAATATATATATATTTATATATATATAGGTGATTTAAAATTAGTCTTGGACTTCCCAAGGTCTATCCAGTGGGTTCGCACTGGTATTAGGAGATATGCTGGGGTGACATCACAAACCTCCCTTTCCAAGAATATAATTGCACCTTAAGATATTAAAATGAAGTAAAGAAGCGATAAAATTAATATATATTTCTTTTTTCGAAATATCAACTCAAAATCCCCGTCAACGACGCCAACAACTTGATGGCACACGATAACGACAAGTGTACCGTATCAAAAGTAGTATAGGTTTAAAGAAACTAAGGTCGTATAAAAATCTGGGCGAGTTAATTACTTTTACTTTAAGAAAATCTCTATTATCTTATCAATAGAACTTTGGGTTGGTTCTTGCTTGAGAATCTAGGTGAATTAAAATGAGAATTAGAACAATAATATAGAAGGTTAGCACTCGGTCTTGAATCACCTTAGAATAAAAATAACAAGAATAAAATAAAACTCTAATTCTCTTTCAAAGAAATGCTTAGACGATGGAGGTTCCCAAATTCTGAGCGCACCTTGGGTCGAGGATACTGTTGGGAAAATGATTTCTCTTAACCCCTAGAAATGAGTTAAAGAAAGAGTTTTATGAATGAATAACAAAAGACCAAGTAAATATGCGTCGAATGGTATTCGACGCTACGTCGAAATATAGTCGACGTTTTCTTCAGGATATGTCGAAGTAACTCTAGGAAGATTTCGACGTATGTCTTATCGACGCTACTCTGATTTCTAGTCGACGCATACAGAGAAGTCGACGCACCTTTGTCGACGCACATTCCTCATATCTCTCTCGACGTCGGGCTAAGATGAATTCGACGCTTACGTCGAATAGTAATCGACGCACGTCGATCTTTATGACAGATTTATTATTGCGCCAGATCTCTTTCCTTCTTTTCTGAAGATCTGATTTATATAGAATGATGTTAATATTTTATTGCCGTTCTGAATCATTCTTTCCTTCTATTTGATTCTTGGCTAAATCTGATTAACTCTATTTTGGATATTATTTGAAATCTGAATTAACATTTTCCATTTATGCTATAACTGCTATGGAAATATTTCTCTCTTCCTAAATCTCTGGCTGCTAATTGATTCCTCTCCTATAGTGCTATCTTATTACACAGAGCTATAAAATAAAAAGGAAGTCGGCAGGAAATGAACAAGAGTGATCTACCACACATATATGATATAGAGGAAAAAGCTCCCAAAAGAAAAGAGAGATATTGAGAAAAAGCTCTGCAGCAACATCCATCCATTTCTACTTCTGCTCACTGCTCACTGCTGCAAAATCTGATTGCTCTCACTAAAAGAGAGAAAGGCTACAAATCTTCTTCTCTCTATAGAAGAAAGATTTAATTCATAACTTGTGCTTCAAATCTTCTTGCTAGGAAGAAGATTCATTATTGTCTTTATTTCTTTCTCCTTCTTTATTCTTATTCACTATTGTAAAAGAGTTTTTAGAATCTCTCTTAAAAAAAAATTCAGTGTACTGGTTCTAAGAGTCTCCTTTTCAAAAGACTCAGTTGGTTCTAAGAGTCTCCTTGTCAAAAGACTCAGGGTGGTTCTAAGAGTCTCCTTATCAAAAGACTCAGTGCAAGTTAGTGAATTCCTACCAAGGGGGTAGAAGAGTGGACTACCCAAAGTTTGGGGAACCACTATATTTTCTTGTGTTGTGCTGTGAAATTTCTTTCTTGCATTTACTTAATTGCTTGTCTAATTCTTGTTGGTGTGTGGGAAGCTCTAATCTGTGATCATACACATATATATATATTAACTTTGCACAAAATATTTTAAATCTCTATTCACCCCCCCCCCCCCTCTAGAGAATTCTAGTGAGGTTAACTGTGCACTTTCAATTGGTATCAGAGGGAGGTTGATCTAAAAAGGATAACTCCTTGATCAAAAAGATCCTACCTTATATATATATATATATTTTTAAAACTATTTTTCACATGGCACAAATCAAAGATTATGCTTCCACCAGACCACCAATTTGCAACCTTGAAAAGTTTGCACTTTGGAAGACAAGAGTTAGAATTTATCTAAACTCTATTGATGATGAATTGTTTAATGTTATCTTGACAGGTCCCCCCAAGCCATTCAGAAAGGACTCAAGTGGAAAAGTGACTGAAACACTTGCTCCAAGAGCTGAATGGACAGAGGATGAGAAGAAAGCCCAAGGACATGATGCCAAGGCTATGAATATTCTAGTCTCAACTCTCTCAGATGAAATCTTTCAAAAGATAGCTGATTGTGAGTCAGCTAAGGAAGTATGGGAAGCTCTCACCAAAATGGTAGAAGGAAGTGCTGATGAGAAAAAGGATAGAAAGGCAATACTAATCTCTCAATATGAAAACTTCCAAAAGAAGGAAAGTGAAAGTGTTGCTGACATGTACTCAAGATTCAGCCTCATAATCAATGAATTGAGGTCACTTGAAAAGGACATATCTCTCACTGAGATAAATGATAAATTGCTGACTTGCTTTCCCAGCACTTGGGATTCAAGGATCTGGCCAATTAAAGACTCCAGAAGTCAAAAAGAAATATCAACAGATGTTCTATTGGGTAAACTGAAATCCTATGAACAACTATTGAAAACCAGAGCTGAGAAAGAAAAGGCATCTCCACCCTCAAAAGAAAAGAGTATTGCATTGAAGGCTATTGATGGTGAATCATCAACTAATGATGAGGAGCTAATCAGCTTGCTGGCTAAAAAGTTCAAGAAATGGATCAAAACAGAAGGATCCAGAAGAAGAGAATCAAAAACCAGGTATAACAAAACACCCTCTAAAGAGATTATTTGTTACACATGCAGGAAACCTGGACACATTGCTCCTGAATGTCCTAAGGAGAACAGCAGCAAGAAAGATCTGAAAAGAACAGATCCAAAGAAGAAAAAGAAAGGAAGAGGATTAATTGCTCAAACCTGGAGTGATTCAGAATCTGAAGAAAACTCCTCATTAGATGTTGATCAAGAAGATGTCAAGCAAGAAGAAACATGTCTGATGGCCACTGAGAAACTTGATGATACATCTATGGTAAATATACTAGATAATATAGATTTCTCCTCCACTAATTTTAAACAAGATTTCAAAGAATTCTGCTTAGATTCAATCAAATCTGAAAAAGGGGTAAAAGAATTAAGGATGGAGTTAAGAAAACTAAAACAAGTAAATACATACCATAAAAATTATAAACTCAATCTAGAACTCTCAGAGGAAAACCTAAACAAAATCTATTTAGAAAATCTAACACTAAGAAAAGAGCTAGCAAAAGCTAAAGCCCTTGAGGACTCTCTAAATGGAAAAGGTCAGAAGATCAAAAAATTCTCTGAGAATCTCACTAATAGATCTAATCAATTAAAACTGAGAGCTGATGAAGCATCTAAATCTCAATCATCCA
This sequence comes from Dactylorhiza incarnata, assembly GCA_033032865.1. Lineage (NCBI taxonomy): Eukaryota > Viridiplantae > Streptophyta > Magnoliopsida > Asparagales > Orchidaceae > Dactylorhiza > Dactylorhiza incarnata. The sequence continues at coordinate 2,485,370 of JAWHQI010000235.1, read as the reverse complement.
GCAAACCTGTCTGGAAACACCCCATTCACTTCACCAGGAAAAATCATCTAGGAGAAGTAAGGTCACAAGAAAGTCAAGAAACAACCACTATTTTTAACAAATCTAATCCCATTATAAACAAAGGAATCTTAGGAAAGAATCCTAACAAAAATTTTGAATCTGCGTCGAATCTTCATCGACATACGTCGATTCCTAATCGACGCTTACGCCAAAATGCATCGACTTACACTCCACGCACGTCAAATGCATATCGACGCATTCAATCTGACAGAAATATCTCTCTGTTCGAAAAATCTCCCCCTGTTAGAAATATCCCTATTTCTTTATACTATGAACACTATTTTTATGACATCACCAAAACAGATTGGTATGATAGACCAATGCCCCAAAAGGAGGAAGGATATTCTGTAAAACCTACTTATTCCTTCATTAGTTTTGATTATAAGAAGGGACCCCAGCTGAGCAGGGTTCAAACTAATGTTTGAAATTTTTTTGTGCAGATGTACCACATCTCCAGGCTTGTGTGGTACTTGGACAGTGGATGCTCCATGCACATGACAGGATGCAAAAACCTGCTAATCAACTTTGAGGACAGACTTGGACCATCAGTAACCTTTGGAGACTCTAGCTGTGGCCAAACCAAGGGATTTGGAGACTTCAATGAAGGGAAGGTCACCTTCAAGAATGTGGCAGTAGTCAAAGGACTAAAGCATAATCTGATAAGTATAAGTCAGATATGTGAAAATGGTAAGTATGAGGTAAAATTCACCACACTACTCTGCCATATTATTGACATCAAGACTAGTGCCACAGTACTTAAAGGAATTAGAAAAGGTAAAGTATATGTAGTGGACTTCAGTTCCTCTCCCACAGAAATCTGTTTATTCAACAATATTATTGATAAAAGTGAATTATGGCATAGGAGACTAGGTCATCTAAACTACAAAACAATTTGTAAACTAGCAAAAAATAACCTTGTTAGAGGCTTACCAAAGGGTAGATACTCCAAGGATTCTCCATGCAGACCTTGCCAACTAGGAAAACAAACCAAATCATCCTTCAAACCAATTGGAAAGGATGACTCTCCAAGGATCCTTTACTTGCTCCACATGGACCTCTTTGGTCCCATATCCACTCAAAGCTTGGGAGGAAAATCCTATACCCTAGTCATTGTAGATGACTACTATAGATACAGTTGGGTATTCTTTCTAAAGGCCAAGTCTGAAACCCATCAGACACTCTCAAAATTCATAAAACAGATTCAATCTGAACTCAACAGTCAGGTATCCATAATCAGAAGTGATCATGGAACTGAATTTGAAAATCAGTTCATGAGTAGCTTCTGTGAGGAAATAGGAATCAAACAAAATTTCTCAGCACCTAGAACTCCTCAACAAAATGGAGTTGCTGAGAGGAAGAATAGAACCTTAATAGAATCAGGAAGGACCTTACTTGCAGAATCAGGATTACCAAAAACCTTTTGGGCTGAAGCAGTCAACACTGCAAATTATGTTCTAAATAGAAGCCTCATTCATAAAACTAAGTTAAAAACTCCTTATGAACTCCTGAAGGGAAAAACACTAATTGTCAAATACTTTAAAATTTTTGGGTGTGCTTGCTTTATTCTAAATAATGGAAAAGATCATCTTGCAAAGTTTGACAAAAAGTCTGATGATGGAATATTTTTGGGATATTCATCATCTAGTAAAGCTTATAGGTGCTATAACAGGAGAACTCTTAAAATTGAAGAATCTATGCACATTGTGTTTGATGAAACTAACATGTTGCCTAAGGGGGAGGATACTCCCACCAACTCTCTTTCACAGGAAAGCAAAAGCATAGAAAGCCAGCTTGAGCAACTAGCTCTAGAGAACAAAGAAAATGAAAGAGAGTATCAGCTGAAGGAACCAAGTGAGGAGTCTGAACAAGAACATGAAGAAAGTTCAGAAAAAAGTTTTCAAAACCAACCTCCACAAGAAAACTTGGTCCAGGAAGAGCAGTTAGACAATAATCACATTGAGAATGAAGAAGAAGAACAACTAGCAAATCCTAGAAGAACAGGGATCAATTTGAGAGATCACCCACAATCTCAAGTTATTGGAAACCCCAATACTGGAGTAAAAACAAGGCATCAAGTCTCAAATGGAGTAATGCTTCAATGCTTCTTATCACAAGTTGAACCAAAGAAGTTTGAAGAAGCAAACTGTGATCCTCATTGGATTTTGGCCATGCAAGAAGAACTAGGCCAATTTGAGAGAAATAAAGTATGGAATTTAGTGGAAAGACCCAGTAACTACCCAGTGATTGGCACAAAATGGGTATATAGAAACAAGCTAGATTCCACTGGAATAATTGTCAGGAACAAGGCAAGACTTGTAGCACAAGGATACAGACAAGAAGAAGGAATAGACTACAATCAAACCTTTGCTCTCGTAGCCAGATTGGAAGCAATTAGGCTCTTTCTTGCCTATGCAGCCTTCATGAAGATGAAGGTATATCAGATGGATGTCAAGAGTGCCTTTTTGAATGGTGACCTTCAAGAAGAGGTATATGTAGAGCAGCCACCAGGTTTTGTCAATCCTTCTTATCCTACTTTTGTTTATAAGCTTAACAAAGCACTATATGGTCTTAAGCAAGCTCCCAGAGCTTGGTATGAAACTCTCTCTAACTTTCTCTTAGAAAACTCTTTTGAAAGAGGAAAAGTAGACAAAACACTCTTCACTAGAACCCATAAAAACCAACTCCTTCTTGTTCAAATATATGTAGATGACATCATATTTAGCTCCACTCATCCTAAACTTTGTAAAAGATTTGTTGATCTAATGCAATCAAAATTTGAAATGAGTAGCATGGGTGAACTCTCCTTCTTCCTAGGACTTCAAGTAAAACAAAGTAGTGAAGGAATCTTTATCTCACAATCAAAATATACTAAAGAACTAATCAAGAAATTTAGTATGGAGTCAGCATCCACCATGAAAACACCCATGGCAGCCAATGCCATTATAGAAAAAGATGATAAAGGAAAATCAGTGGATCAAAAGACTTATAGGGCAATCATAGGATCCCTTCTATATCTAACAGCCAGTAGGCCTGATATAATGTTTGCCACTTGCATATGTGCTAGATTCCAAGTTGATCCAAAAGAATCCCATCTCACCTCTGTAAAAAGGATTCTTAGATACCTAAAGGGAACTCCTGAACTAGGGCTATGGTATTCAGCAGAAACCAACTTTGAGTTAATAGGTTTCTCAGATGCAGACTATGCAGGCTGTAGGGTTGATAGAAAAAGCACCTCTGGCACTTGTCAATTCCTAGGTGACAGGTTAATCTCATGGTTTAGTAAGAAACAAACCTCAGTCTCCACCTCCACAGCCGAAGCTGAATATATAGCTACTGGGAGCTGTTGTTCACAGATCCTGTGGATGCAAAATCAGCTCCTTGATTACAAACTAGAAGTAAATAACTCTAAAATTTACTGTGATAGCTCTAGTGCTATATCTATAGCATCTAACCCAGTTCTTCATAGCAGAACTAAACATATAGAAATTAGACATCACTTTCTTAGAGACAATGTAGAAAAAGGTAAGATAACCTTAGAATATATACCTACAGACAGTCAAAGAGCAGATATTTTTACAAAACCTCTGGATGAAACCAAGCATAACTACTTCCTCAACACTCTAGGAATGCTTGATGGAAGTCTGTAAAGCATGATCTAAACAAATCAGAGCATCTAAGAAAAACTTCCTGGAGATGCGTCGAATCAAAGTCGACGCACCGTCGAGAAGATCTCGACGCTAATACTGATCTCTTTCAGTTAATGATACGTCGACTCACCATCGACGTACCGTCGAATTCCCATCGACGCATATCTCAACAAAACGTAACGTCGATTTCCAGAGATGTCAACTCCATATCGATGCTTCCGCTGACATCAAAATCGACGTAACATCGATTTCAGGTCACAATTAGAATCAAATCCCTACTTCCTTTTCTGCCTATTGAATTACCTCGATTTCTGTTTCCTTTTTCGACGCTTCATTTCTTTAAATAGCACCTCGTATTTCAAAACGAATACATCTCTGAACCCGCCAAAACTTCTTCTTTTACCTCTCTCTCTTTCTACGACAATGGCACCTATTCCTGTTCAAGCTGACCTCATCAAAGCAATGAACGCTGCTCTAGAAAATCTCCTCAAAGACTTTCAGACACGTCTACAAAGCTTCTCTGATGAATGTGCCAATATGATCATCAACTGTGAAGCCAAACTGGCCATTCTATCTGCATCTCTTCCTGAGCTTCATACCCTTCTTCGAGAAGTTCCTCTGTCGCCACAAAGGTTTACATCCTTCTTCCAGGATATAAACCAGGGGGAGAGTTGCTCCAGAAACCCCTCTCACCAGGTTCTTGCTTTCACCTAAAAAGCTCAGGTTTACATCTCTTCTCATCAACATTAAATATTCCCTCTAACTCTCTTATAGGTTCCAGTCCTCTCAAACCATTCTGATTACACTTTTAACAAACACTTTGGTGAATCCTCCTCTTACAACACTGAAGGGGAGCATGCTGTGGATTCAGCATTCAGAATTGATATTCCTCATATCCAGGGGGAGATTCCTGTAGAGAATCTCCCAGTAATCCAGGGGGAGGAAGAAGCAGCCATCTCTGATGATTGGAATGGGCAGACATGGATTGATGCACCCTTATGCAAGGAAGAACTTCAGCATCATTCTCCTGGTTTCTCGGCAAGTTATATCAAGCTTAAGACTCCTTTGCTTGAGGATATCCCTACAAAAGAGTCTGGAGGAGACATTCATTCCCCTGCAGAGATCAACCTACCAGATATTACTCTGCCCTCCATTACAGATCATCTAAGAACTCTTCTTGATATAACTCCTTCTCCACCCAAAATGAAATCTCCTCCTCATCTTCCTCCTTTACCTCCTTCTTTACCTCCTTCTCTACCTCCTCGGCTACCTCTACCTCCTCAAGCAGCAAGACTCTCTAAACAGACAACTCCTAGGCTGAGTGCAGGAGGACAGATAAAAAGAAAAAGGGAAGTCACTCCTCACTGGCAAAACTTCTCTAAAGAAGAAAGGAAGGAATATGCAAAAGAAAAGAAATATAGAAAGGCTATTGAAGAAATAAAAAGATTTGAGAAGGTACCCATTCCTTCTAATCCTATAAAGGACTATCATGATCCTGACATGGAGAAGAGGCATGAAGAGATAAGAGAAAGAGAAGCATATGAATATGAAGCAGCTAGGAAAGAAGTGGAAGATAAAAGGAGGGCTTGGGTGGAAAAGATTAACAAAGGAATGACTAAGGAACAAATCCTTGCTGAATCTTCTATCAAAATTCCAAATAAATTGTTTGATATTGAGGCTTACCAAAAGAAGAATCCTCAAGCAGGGATTACTCTGAATATAGGTCAAATGAACAAGAAGGGTATAGGATGTACAGAAGATACATACATACCCTACAAAAAGCCATCAAAACCTCCAAGGCTAGACAAATGGCTCAACTCTCCATGGAAAGGAAAAGGAAAAATGCATGAAGTCCCTGAGAAACAGGAACCTGAAAAGAAGAAACCCTATAGGCCAAAGGTTGACAACAAAGGACCTCCTGAGTCCAAGCCTGCTCAAAAAGAATCTCACAATATTACCATTGAAATGATTGATGAAAAGGCAGCAATCATTATCAGCAAGGGCTACTCCATAAATGACACCATCCCTGAGGGTGATAAGCTCCTGAAAAAATTGCATACAATCATCAGGAATGTCCAAGAAAGACCTGATAGAGCCAGGGGATACATTTTTGATGCTATTAATGATTTGTCTAAGAAACTTTACTCTGCCTTTGTCAACTTCATGTACAGAAAGAAGTTTCTAGTTTAAGACAAATACTTGTCATAAGCTCTCTTTATTAACTTTGTTTTTCCTAATCAATATATTTCTTATTTATGCAAACTCCTTGATATGAGTTGATTTTATGCTAAGACAATTTCTCCTTAAAAAGGGTTAAGACAAATAGGGGGAGATTGTTGGGAAAATGATTTCTCTTAACCCCTAGAAATGAGTTAAATAAAGAGTTTTATGAATGAATAACAAAAGACCAAGTAAATATGCGTCGAATGGTATTCGACGCTACGTCGAAATATAGTCGACGTTTTCTTCAGGATATGTCGAAGTAACTCTAGGAAGATTTCGACGTATGTCTTATCGACGCTACTCTGATTTCTAGTCGACGCATACAGAGAAGTCGACGCACCTTTGTCGACGCACATTCCTCATATCTCTCTCGACGTCGGGCTAAGATGAATTCGACGCTTACGTCGAATAGTAATCGACGCACGTCGATCTTTATGACAGATTTATTATTGCGCCAGATCTCTTTCCTTCTTTTCTGAAGATCTGATTTATATAGAATGATGTTAATATTTTATAGCCGTTCTGAATCATTCTTTCCTTCTATTTGATTCTTGGCTAAATCTGATTAACTCTATTTTGGATATTATTTGAAATCTGAATTAACATTTTCCATTTATGCTATAACTGCTATGGAAATATTTCTCTCTTCCTAAATCTCTGGCTGCTAATTGATTCCTCTCCTATAGTGCTATCTTATTACACAGAGCTATAAAATAAAAAGGAAGTCGGCAGGAAATGAACAAGAGTGATCTACCACACATATATGATATAGAGGAAAAAGCTCCCAAAAGAAAAGAGAGATATTGAGAAAAAGCTCTGCAGCAACATCCATCCATTTCTACTTCTGCTCACTGCTCACTGCTGCAAAATCTGATTGCTCTCACTAAAAGAGAGAAAGGCTACAAATCTTCTTCTCTCTATAGAAGAAAGATTTAATTCATAACTTGTGCTTCAAATCTTCTTGCTAGGAAGAAGATTCATTATTGTCTTTATTTCTTTCTCCTTCTTTATTCTTATTCACTATTGTAAAAGAGTTTTTAGAATCTCTCTTAAAAAAAAATTCAGTGTACTGGTTCTAAGAGTCTCCTTTTCAAAAGACTCAGTTGGTTCTAAGAGTCTCCTTGTCAAAAGACTCAGGGTGGTTCTAAGAGTCTCCTTATCAAAAGACTCAGTGCAAGTTAGTGAATTCCTACCAAGGGGGTAGAAGAGTGGACTACCCAAAGTTTGGGGAACCACTATATTTTCTTGTGTTGTGCTGTGAAATTTCTTTCTTGCATTTACTTAATTGCTTGTCTAATTCTTGTTGGTGTGTGGGAAGCTCTAATCTGTGATCATACACATATATATATATTAACTTTGCACAAAATATTTTAAATCTCTATTCACCCCCCCCTCTAGAGAATTCTAGTGAGGTTAACTGTGCACTTTCAGATACGCCCAGCTGAGTTTAGGAACTTTCGCTCTAGAATCAAGACCCCTAAAACTCGCTTTACTGAGGTGAACTCCTCTATTGGATTTGACTCTAATCCGAGAGATTTATGTCATCCTCTCTCGAGGGTTGCATGCAACTCTCTTTATCCTTGAATGATCGATTCTCCTTACAAGCTGGTTCGACTAACTAAAGAATGAAAACTAGAACGAGAATCATATATCGATAATATAATCTCATTATATTAAAATCAAGGATAAATCATAAGTATTCCAAGGAGAGAAAAAAGAGAATCTAAATTTAATTAATGAAGTTTATTATTCTTAGGATCATCTCGACTGAGTACTCATAGAGATTTAGCTACTCATGGAGGTGGAGGAATTGATGAAAATAAAAGAGTACATGATGAAATTGAGAATAGGATAAGAAGGAAAAAATAACTATTTTATTGATTGCAAAAGAAAATTACAAACTATGGAATTAAGAATTACAATTTGCAAGAAAGAAAAAGGACTACAAGAACTACTAAATACATGAAAATGGTACATGAAAAGAAGACTTTAGCTCCCAAAATTCGTCCCCTAAGTTGTAGAGGAGCTGGCTTTAAATAGGCTGACAATTGAGGTTACACACCCTCGGTCACGCCCGTGACCGAGGACCTGTAAGATACGGGATCGAAGCTGGTGCGGAGAGGGCACCTTCTGGCTTCAATGCAGGCATTATGTACGTTTCATGCCCTAGGTCACGCCCGTGACCTAGGGCGTGTAATTTTTAAATTTGCGTCTGGCGGGAAGCTTTCGGCGGGAAGTGGCGCAGGAGGGATTACACCCGTGAACTAGATGGCACGCCCCTAGTCACTCCCGTGACCGGGGCGTGTAATTTTAAATGACGTGGCAGGCTTATCTGGCTGCTAGAGGCGGGTCGTGGCCGTTACCCGGGTCACGCCCTTGGTCATGCCCGTGACCTGGGGCGTGTACTTGTAATTTTTGCTCAAAATGCCGAGAAAACCTACAAACCCCAGAATAAGCTTATGTTAGCTCATATAAATGAAAAGAAACAAATTACATGAGATAATTAAAATATATTATATGAATTCAAATAAAAATAGTATTAAAAATATATTTAAAGATGAGTATATAAACTACTCATCATCCTGCCACCGAGTGAGCCTACGACCCTGCCATCTAGGTGAGAGCCTGGTCAACGGGTCTTCTCGGGGCCAACCTCATTTTGACGCCTTCTTTTCATCCTTGCATTGAGTGAGCCTATGACCCTGCCAGCTAGGTGAGAGCCTGGTCAGCGGGTCTGCTCGGGGCCAACCACATTTTGATACTGATGTAGGGTGGATCTCGTAGGAGACGTACACGAGGAAAGCTATCGTTCGCCTTCAACAAACTCTAGATCTTGCCGCACCTACACAAGCATTCTAGTGTTCAAAATACCGGATCTTTCGCTCACAATCATAAACAATGATAGGAGGAGAACATACTCTAAAACAGAGTTCTATTAATAGTCATCATGTTCCCAAAAATTAGGTCAAAGTGTTCCAATCCGTTGTGAGGGCAAACCAAGGCTATAGGCCTAGATCCGCCAAGCACAATGGATCTTCCCGATCCATAAACAACGAAGATCAATAACGATGAAAATGATTTAGAAAGCGAGCGATGTATTAAAATCTCGGAAAATACGGTTGCATAAAACCTCCACAAACTCTAAGAGAAGAAACACTAGAAAAGTGTAGAGATTACCCAACCAAGAAAGTATTCGCACAAGTTTGTGGGAGAATCACTCTCTCCACGCATCCATCGGCATCACACCGAATGGGGTTGCAACCTTCTTCCTTGGAGTCGCACCAAAGAGAACCACGCCGGAGTCGCACCGAAGCGGGAGGAGGAAGCAAACCTTGGATTCTCACCAAGGGGGGCGGCGGCAAGGAGGGAGCCAAGCCTTGGCCGAAATTCTCTAGGGGGAATTTAGGGCTTTCTTTTTTCAATTATATTACCACTCTCATCAAAGCCTCCTTAAATAGGAGTTTACAAAAACAATCAACCATTCATGATGGTGATTTAATTTCCGCCATCCAAACGGTTAAACGCACACCATAGTTCAAAAGCATAAAATGAAAATAAAATAAGTGCATAATGAATATAAAATTATTTCCACAATATGAAATAATTTTATATTCACAATTTTATAAAATAAACGAACTAAATAAATTAAAAATCTTCAAGCATGCTTGGCACGCCGCGGACGGAGGTTGTAACTCCGTCTTCCGTTAGCGTATTCATGGCGCCTCAAATCTTTGTGTCGTTGTGCCTCGGCAACCGGATCATCTTCAAGGATAGGTGGAGGGTCCGCGGCATCAATCCTCCCCTGCTCAAAATCACGCGTCACTGATGCGTGGTCCAAGAGGTAGCGGTGGAGAAGAGCGGCATCCAAGCGTCGAAGCTCTGTCTTGAGTACCCAAGAGTCGTCTGAAGGAGGGAGATCACGCCAACGGATGAGGAAGCGGTAGGTAGCACCACGTGGAGTAGTAAGCGGCTCAGCATCAAGTATCATCTCTGGAGTGAGAAATGTCTTTGGGAACCTGGGAAACATGTCAGCAGTAGGAATAAAAGAATGCGACTCACCATTCGATGATATACCTGTGGGGACCGAAGGAGAGAGATCATCCAAGCTACCACTCCCCAACCCATTAGAAATTTTAGTGGGGGAAGAAGACGACGAAGAATTCAACTCAAGTGGAGGCAACACAAACGACGTCAAATCCAAGACATTAAAAATAGGGGATATACCCCAATCAGCAGTCAATTCCATAACGAAAGCATTGTCACCTAGCTTCTTTATAATCCAAAATGGGTCGGCTCGCTTTGGCGCTAACTTCTTAACGGTGCCGGTAGGCATTTGCTCGGGAACTAGGCGGACTAAGACTTGATTGCCGACATTAAAGTGTGACACTCTTCTATGTTGATTAGCGTGTGATTGATACAACTCGTATTGAGAGGCCAAGGTCGCTCGGATATATGCGTGCAAGTCATAAATGTTTTGGGCGAAGGATTGTGCAAATTGACTTGTTTTATAGGTAGGTGGTAACGAAACCAAGTCAAGAGGCACCGAAGCCTTATACTCGTGAACGATTTCATTCGCAGACATACTCATAGATCTATTCTTAGAGTTATTATACGCCAATTGGGCTTGGGGAAGGAGTAAATCCCACGTGCCCTTGTGATCACTCACAAGACACCGAAGAAGGTTTCCCAAGCTCCTATTGACCACCTCCGTTTGCCGATCAGTTTGCGGATGATAAGCCGCGGAGAATAGCAATTTTGTTCCCCTAAGAATCGATAAGGTTTTCCAAAAGTAGCTGGTAAATTTGACGTCCCTATCCGAGACAATAGTCTTCGGCACTCCGCGGTGACAAACGACGTCCTTAAAATACAGCTTCGCTATGTGAGAAGCGTCGTCGGGCTTACTACACGGGAGAAAGTAAGCCATCTTGGAGAACCTATCCACAACGATAAGAATAGAGTCGTGACGTCGAAGGGTATGTGGAGGCCTAATACGAAGTCCATGCTCACGACTTCCCACGGTATGGAAGGGATAGGTAGAGGGGTGTATAAACCGATATTAGATTTAGTACCCTTAGAAACTTGACAAGTGCGGCAACTGCTCACTACCCTCCCAACCATTGCCTTAAGTTTGGGCCAATAGAATTTCTCCTCAACGAGCGTAATGGTCTTGTCTCTCCCAAAGTGTCCACTCAAGCCACCACTATGTAACTCCCAAATGATGTGGAGTCGCAAGGAGGAGCGAGGGATACATAATTTCCCGTGTTTGAACAGATAACCGTCCCTAAGTGAAAAAGCTGTGATGGTCGTGGGTGAGCTATCCTGGGCAGATAAATAAGGCTCCTGAAAGTCGGGGCATGTGGCGTATTCATCTTTTATGCGCTCGAACCCTACCATGTGGACTTGCATGGTGGACAGCAAGAGGGTGAGGCGACTGAGGGCGTCGGCAACTCAATTTTCGGACCCCTTAAGGTGTTTAAGATTAAATGTGTATTCCTGCAAGAAGGAGACCCATTTAGCATGGCGTGGGCTGATCTTGTGCTGACTGTTGACGAATCGTAATGCTTCATGATCTGAGAGGATCACAAACTCGTTAGAAAGGAGGTAGTGTCTCCAATGATGTAGACATCTAACGGCCGCATAGAATTCCCTATCGTAGTTGGAATAATTTAACTTAGCGCCCGCTAATTTCTCGCTGAAATAACTAACCGGGTGGCCCTCTTGGATTAAGACACCTCCAATCCCTATGCCAGACGCGTCACAAGTAAGCTCGAAGACCTTGGTGAAGTCAGGGAGACGTAACACCGATACTTTGGTCATAAGCTCTTTAATACGACGGAACACAAACGTGGCGGATTTTGTCCATGTGAATTCACTCTTCTTCATGCAGTCACTAATGGGCGCCATTATGCTGCTAAAATCGCATATGAAACGACGATAGAAGGTAGCTAAGCCGTGAAAACTACGCACCTCTCGAAGGCTAGTGAGCTCGGGCCAGTCTCTAATCACTTTAACTTTTCCTGGGTCAACTCGAATACCCTCAGAACCAACTATGTAACCCAAAAATTCGACCTCCGAGGCATAAAACGTGCACTTCTTAACATTTAAAAATACGGTTTCCTTTCTGAAGGTGGAAAGGATCACTTTGATGTGGGAGAGGTGTTCGGTGGGGGAGGTACTAAAGACTAGGATGTCGTCGAAATATACTACCACAAACTTCCCCATATACGGCCGAAATATGTGCGTCATCATCCGGGAAAAGGTGCTGGGGGCATTGGATAACCCAAAGGATATCATAAGCCACTCATACAACCCGTCCTTAGATTTGAATGTTGTCTTCCACTCATCCCCCTCTCGGATCCTAATCTGGTGATAACCGCTCCGTAAGTCTAACTTCGAAAAGATTGTCGCACCCGATAGGACATCCAATAGGTCATCTAGACGCGGAATAGGAAACCTATATTTTATAGTAATCTTGTTGATAGCCCTGCTATCAACACACATTCGCCATGTGCCGTCCTTCTTAGGGGCAAGAAGGGCTGGGACCGCACATGGACTCAAAATCGTCCTAATGAATCCTTTCTTCAAGAGGTCCTCAATCTGAGTTTGAAGCTCTTTGTGGGCAGTGGGATGAAGCCTATAATGGGGCTGGTTGGGTAGGGACGAACCGGGGATGAGGTCTATGGCATGCTGAATATCTCTAAGAGGTGGCAACGACGACGACAGCTCGTCCGGGTAAACGTCCCTAAACTCATCCAACAATTCCCATAGCTCTCGGGGTAAATCATCCAACACTCCGATATCGGTCTTTGCACTCATGAGTACAAGGGCGTACATCATGCCCTCAAGAAAGGGATCCTTCTCAAATTCTTTCCTACCAATCAAACTCAACGCTTTCCTCTCTACCAGGATGGTGGTATCCTTGGCCAACACTACTGTCTCTTTCGGGACATTCGGTCTCAAAGTGATGATCTTGCCGTTGGATTTTAACTCATACGTATTGGCTCGACCATAATGCGTCACATCACGATCGTAGAGCCAAGGGCGGCCTAACAACACATGACAAATGTCCATCGGGAGGACGTCGCACCATACCTCATCCGTGTAGGATTTGAATGAAAGGGGAACTAAGCTTCGCTGGGTAACCTTAATGGTGACCTTACTGATCCAAGCAACCTGATAGGGTGTCGGGTGTGATTCAGCGGTCAAGGACATACGCTTAACGGCGTTCTCAGAAATGGCGTTCACGCAACTACCGCCATCAATAATTAGTTTGCAAAGCTTTTCGCCACTCTTAAAGATCAGGGAAAATATACTCGTCCTTTTCCAGTCATCTACTGGACGAGGAGTGGTTAGGATACATCACATCACCATGAGGCGGTGATCATCCTCTAAGTCACTAGGGACTCCATCTGGGTCGCTCTCCTATTCAGCCTCATATACGTAATCAGCGGGGTCTGTGGTTGATGACTGGTATTTTAGTCATCGTTTTAGCCTAATATCTTATTTGATATTTAAATGAATTATCGAGTTTGTTCATTATTTTTATAAATTTTCGTAAAAATAATATTGTACGTTATAACTAATATATTTTCTATATTTTTAGGGATTCGGCAGGCCTGGGGGGAATTTAGGTGCGAAGTCCCGCTGTCGCGTCCAAGACTCGCAAATTGTCATACATCTCTATATATATAAACATATACATATGTATATATATATGTGTGTGTTATATATATATATGTTATATATATGATTATATTTATATATATGTGTGTTATATATATATATATGTTATATATATATATGATTATATTTATATATATGTTTATATATATATGATTATATTTATATATATATGTTTATATATATATATGATTATATTTATATATATATATGTTTTTATATATACGTTTATATATATATATATATATATATATATATATATATATAAACGTATATATATTCATAGAGACGCCGATCCTCCACCATGCTCCGGCCATCTTCGCCTCAAAGCTCTGCCCGAGCCTCCTCCCTGTGCGCCTCCTCCACCATGCAGAAGCTGTTCAGGCCATCTCCCAGCTCCAGCAGCTCTCCTGATATTCCTCCATGCAACCACTTCCGCTCCTCCAGCCATGCAGCTACTCCAGAACAACTCCGGCCACCTTTTCCCCAGCTCCTGCTCCGCCCAAGTTCTGCCTCCTCCAATGTCCAGCAAAGCAGCAGCACCGTACCTCCTCCACCTTGCAGCAACATCACCGCCGGCCACTTCCGCGAAATCCATGCAGACCACCACCTTCAAACAGCTCTCCCATGCACCTCCGCTGTTTCCATGCATGCAGCTCTCCCGTGCACTTTCACCACCTCAGCTCGCGGCCACTTCCATGCAGCAGCCCGAGGTCCACTTCAGCGATCCAGCCCTTCTCCATGCGCGCCTCCTCCGCTCAACCCCTCCAATAGTAACGCCTCCAGCCCAAGCTTTGCCGTTTCCCAAAGTTGCCGCCTCAAATTATTGCCGTGAACCCGCCTCCTCCACCCAAGCCATTTAGAACTCTATAAATCACCTCGGGAAGGAGGAGGAAACGGGGATCATTTTATATATTTGCACTTAGTGGAAATTTCTTAGCATTCGGTGGAGGAGTTTTGGAAGCTTTAAGATTAGATTATTATATCCTGGATTTATTCCGAGTTTAGGTATTATGGTTTTTTTTTCTTTACACTCTAATGTAATCTTGTACGTCTTTCTCCTTTCGAATTATAATTGTCTTAATCGTTAAAGCTTGTATTTTTATTTCTTGTAATTTCTTTTTCCACTAGGAAGAAAAGTTCATCTCTTTTTCTACTAATAATAATATTCTAGTTTAAAAATTTGTTGTTTATCCTATTTGTTCGCTCTTTTTCATCATGTCGCATTTTTATAATAATGATTTCTTCATCTACATGAGCGGCTAATTTCTATAGTGCTCGATCGCGATGATCCGAGGATGAGATAAGTTTTGTTATGTCTTTTAGATTTATTTTTCTCTAATTGTTGAACGCGTACGATTTACCGTTGGTCAACTCATTGAGGCTATATCTTTTATATAGTTTTCAAAATGGTTTTTGCTCTTTAGTCGACCGAAAGGCTCGTAAGGCGAATCGATCACCCATCGGTAAAAGGAGTAGAATGCAACCCTCGATAGAGGACGATGTAACTCTTCCGGATTGAAGTAAAATTCAATAGAGAGGTTCACAACCTAAGGCAAGTCTTAGGCGATGCGATTTGAGAACGAATGTTCGGTCGATACACCTAAGCTTAGTTGAACCTAAACCTCGAAAGAGGGGTGTTCATGCTTTGGGAACCTCCACGGTTAAAGCCTCTTCAACAAGAGAATTGTAATCTATTCTCATTTCAATTTTATCTATATCCGAGGTGACTCAAAGATCGGGTACTAGTTTTAAACCATCGATTTAATTCCGTTACTATTTCTTCTAGTTTTTACTATTCGCAACCCAACTCCAACTTTCTCTTGATAAAATAATAACGATTTTCAAAGTAGAATTACTCAACCACCCCGAGTCTAATACGACCTTGGTTTTATAAACCTATACTACTTTCGATACGGTACACTTGACGTTGTCGTTTGCGGGCATAGTTTTGCGCATCAAGTTTTTGGCGCCGTTGCCGGGGACCTTGGTCGATAATTTGAAAAAGAAATAGTTATTAATTTTATCGTTCTCTTTCTTCTCACCCCTTTCTTTTAAATTTTCTTTTTTTAAAATCTTAAAAGGTGTAATCTAAATTCCTGGAAAGGACGCTTTGGGCTTGAATTCCCATCATAGCCTCTAGTACCTTGCAAACTCTTCACCGGGCAGATCTTGGGAAGTCCGGGAATAATTTTAAATCACCTATTAAAAAAATATATATATATATATAATAAACAAATAAATTTATTTATCTAAAATCTTATTTTCCCGTTTTCTTTTTCCACATCTTTTCTTTTCTTTTGGTTTATGACCCGAGGAAACTCTTCAATTAATCTTGAATTTGGTTTTGATCCGGAAATCGAGCGCACCTTGCGGCGACGTCTCCGATTTAGTGATCTGCCAATAATTCGCGAAGAGTCAGTCGGAGAGACTAACGAAGATATAATGGGTGACCCCGACCATAATGAGGCTCCGCTACGGACTATGTCCTATTATGCGAAGCCGAATTGGGAGGGAACACAATCAAGCATTATTCGCCCGACTGTGGCGAATAATAATTTTGAAATAAAAACGAGTATCATTCAGTATGTCCAGCAATCCGTCATTTTCGACGGCTTACCGGATGAAGATCCTAATTTGCATTTATTTAATTTCTTGGAAATCTGTGATACTTTTAAAATTAATGGCGTCACTGATGACGCCATACGTTTGCGTTTATTTCCTTTTTCTTTGCGGACTAAGGCCAAGCAGTGGTTGACCACTCTTCCTAATGGCTCTATCACTACATGGGCCGAAATGGTGGAAAAATTTTTAACGAAATATTTTCCTCCGGCAAAGTCCGCTAAATTACGTACGGACATTCTCTCGTTTACGCAAATAGACTCGGAGTCTCTCTATGACACATGGGAGCACTTCAAGGAACTTTTACGGAGATGTCCTCATCATGCCCTT
Organism: Dactylorhiza incarnata; assembly: GCA_033032865.1. NCBI lineage: Eukaryota > Viridiplantae > Streptophyta > Magnoliopsida > Asparagales > Orchidaceae > Dactylorhiza > Dactylorhiza incarnata. Next base: position 2,468,808 of record JAWHQI010000235.1, on the reverse strand, counting down.
CCTGTGTGGCAACAAGTTCAAACTTTCTACAATAGTTTGAATCTCCAAACAAGGCAGATGATTGATGCGGCCGCGGGGGGGACCCTTAATAACAAAACCCCCGAGGCTGCTCAAGAGCTTTTTGAGGAGATGGCCATGAACGCATATCAGTGGAATGCGCCACGGACGCGACCTAACAAGCTGGCCGGACTCTATGAAGTCGAGGGAACCACTAATTTAGCGTTACAAGTAGAAATGCTTACTAAGCAAGTGGCGGAGATGTCTGCTTCCTCTGCCACTAATTGGGCTAATAATAATAATAATTTTATTCAAGAGCATGTAGATTATATGGGGAACTCTTATCGTCCTCCTTATATCCCGAATAATAATCTTCCGTTAAATAATAGTTATAATCCGGGTTTAAGGAACCATCCAAATTTTTCATGGAGCAACCCCAATAATGCTCAACGACCTCCACAAGTGAATCCTCCTGGATTCGCTCCACCACCACCACAAAAGCCCTCTTCATTTGAAGAGGTATTCACCAAATATGTTGCCTCCAATGATTCTAACATCCGGAACCTATCCGGATCCATTAAAAGCTTAGAAAATCAGATTGGACAACTCGCTAAGATGTTCTCCGAACGCCAGCAAGGAGCTCTACCGGGCAATACTGAGCCCAACCCAAGGGAGAGCGCTAATGCAATAACCCTCCGCGGCGGAAAGGAGGTAACTTCCACAAATTTGGCTGGACCCGAGGTAAACGTTTCAACTTCATCTCCGCAGGTTATTTCTTCTTCTCCTCCACCTTCGTCTGTTTTAGCTCCGCGCAATTTTAATAATCCTACAGTCCCTTATCCTTCTAAGTTTATTAACGAGCGCAATGAGGAGCATTATAAAAAATTCATTGATATTTTCAAACAAATTCAAATTAATATTCCTTTTTGCGAGACACTTTCTCAAATGCCTAAGTACGCAAAATATTTAAAAGATTTGTTAACTAATAAAAAGAAGCTTGAAAATATTTCATCCGTATCTCTAAACGCGGAGTGCTCGGCGGTTGTTTTAAACAAACTGCCGGAAAAATTAAACGACCCGGGACGATTCTCGATCCCGTGTCTTTTCGGCAATTATCTAATTAAACATGCTTTAGCCGATTTAGGGGCTAGTATAAATTTGATGCCATTTTCTCTATTCAAAAAGCTTGGGTTGGGCACCCCAATCCCAACTAAAATGAGCATCCAACTAGCGGATAGGTCAATAAAATACCCAATGGGGGTCGTAGAGGATGTTTTAGTTAAAGTTGACAAGTTTATCTTCCCGGTAGACTTTGTCATTCTAGACACTGAGGAAGACACCGAAGTGCCCCTTATACTCGGTCGTCCCTTCCTTGCCACCTCTAGGGAAATAATTGACGTAAGTAACGGAAAGCTTCTCCTACGAGTAGGGGATGAAGAAGTTACTTTTAATATCGACTCTTCTATGAAAAACTCTTTTTCTAACGACGACTCTTGTTTTACCTTAGAAATAAATCTTGAAGAGGAAATAACGTCGTTTTCTGAAATTATCTCTCCTTTGTTTGAAAATCCGGATATTGAAAATTTATTTTGCTTAAAAGAAATAACTTCGGCCGCTTAAATTTGAAGAAATAAAACTGAATAATTTCAAAGTAAAAACATCTTACGAGGAGCCGCCGAGTTTAGAATTAAAACAATTACCAGAACATTTAAAATATATATTTTTAGAAAAAGAGTCAAAATTGCCTGTAATCATATCTTCCGCGCTTAACGATTCGGAAATTTCCGAATTAATAAAAATTTTGAATAATCACCGCCATGCAATTGCATGACAAATTTTAGATATCAAAGGGATTAGCCCCTCATTTTGCACGCATAAAATAAATTTAGAAAATAATTCTCGCGGCACTATTCAACCTCAACGACGCCTTAATCCCAATATGAAGGACGTCGTTAAGGCCGAAATAATTAAATTATTAGACGCGGGGATTATTTACCCAATTTCTGATAGCACTTGGGTTAGCCCGGTGCAAGTCGTGCCTAAGAAGGGTGGAATAACGGTGGTCGCAAACGAAAATAATGAGTTGATTCCTACCCGTACTGTTACGGGTTGGCGGGTATGCATCGATTATAGAAAATTAAATGATGCTACCCGTAAGGATCACTTTCTGTTACCCTTCATTGACCAAATCTTAGAACGTCTATCCGGTCACTCACACTATTGTTTTCTTGATGGTCTTTCGGGATACTTTCAAATCCCAATCGCGCCCGAAGACCAAGAGAAAACCACGTTCACTTGTCCTTTCGGCACCTTCGCTTATCGGAGAATGCCGTTTGGCCTTTGCAACGCGCCGGCTACATTTCAAAGATGTATGTTGGCAATTTTTAACGAATTAGTAGAGAACGTCATGGAAGTTTTTATGGACGATTTTTCAGTCTTTGGAGATTCTTATAAAAATTGTCTTAATAATTTTGATCGTGTTCTTCAACGCTGCGAAGACACGAATTTGGCACTCAACTGGGAGAAGTGCCACTTTATGGTCCAAGAAGGGTTGGTCCTCGGACATAAAGTTTCTAGTAAAGGGATCGAGGACGATCGGGCCAAGATCGAAGTCATAGAGAAACTTCCTCCACCCACCAATATTAAATCTATTAGGAGTTTTCTAGGACACGCGGGATTCTATAGGCGATTCATTCGAGATTTTTCTAAAATTACAAAACCTTTAACTCATCTCTTAGAAAAAGAATCCGCGTTTATTTTTGACGATCAATGTTTGAAAGCTTTTGAAAAAATAAAAAAGTAACTAATAAACTCGCCGATTTTAATTGCGCCGAATTGGTCTCTACCGTTCGAAATAATGTGCGATGCGAGTGATTTTGCTGTAGGGGCTGTTTTAGGCCAACGGGTGAACAAATATTTTCACCCAATTTATTACGCAAGCAAAACACTCACATCCGCCCAAGTTAATTATACAACGACGGAGAAAGAACTTTTGGCGATTGTTTTTGCGTTTGATAAATTTCGATCATATCTAACGCTTTCAAAAGTTATTATTTTTACAGATCATTCCGCTCTCCGATATTTACTACAAAAAGGAGATGCAAAGCCTCGACTGCTAAGGTGGATCCTCCTACTACAAGAATTCGATTTGGAGATCTAGGATAAAAGGGGAGCGGAGAATGTTGCGGCCGGCCACCTCTCAAGATTGGAGAACCCGATGGCAGGAGAACTGGTGGAGGCCGAAATTGATGATAAATTCCCTGAAGAGCGCCTTCTCGCCATTGAAAAGGTAATGGCTTCTTCCACCCCTTGGTATGCGGATCTTGCCAATTATTTAGTGGCTCGGGTCCTCCCAAAGAATTTTACAAGTCAACAAAAGAAGAAATTTTTTTCGGACTTGAAAAATTACTTTTGGGAAGACCTATTTTTATTTCAGATCTGCGCAGACCAAGTGGTAAGAAGGTGTATTTCAGGCGAGGAAGGCGTCCAAATATTACGGCACTGCCACGATGGACCAACCGGTGGTCACTATAAAGCAAACCGGACCGCAAGAAAGGTGCTAGAGGCGGGCTTCTACTGGCCCACCCTATTCAAAGACGCTCACACTCTTGTGAGTAATTGCGATAGTTGCCAGTGGTCAGCTAATCTTTCTAACCGAGACGAGATGCCACAAAATATATTCATAGAATGCGAAATATTCGATTTATGGGGTTTAGATTTCACAGGTCCCCTACCTCCTTCTAACAATAATAAATTTATTCTTGTTGCGGTCGACTACGTGTCAAGGTGTGCAGAAGCACAAGCCCTTCCCACCAATGACGCAAGAGGTGTCGTAAATTTTTTGAAACAATTATTTTCAAGATTTGGCACACCACGCGCACTAGTGAGTGATAGGGGATCACATTTTTGTAACAGCCAACTTGCTAAAATTTTAGCAAAGTACGGTGTTACGCATAAACTCTCCACCGCCTATCACCCACAAACAAATGGCCAAGTGGAGGTGGTAAACCGTGAGCTGAAAAGAATTTTAGAAAAAACGGTGTCTAATAATAGAAAGGATTGGTCGTTTAAATTAGATGACGACTTATGGGCTTATCGGACATCGTACAAGACCGCCATTGGTTGTACACCATACCGATTAGTCTACGGGAAAGCATGTCATTTACCGGTGGAATTAGAACATCGCGCATATTGGGCGCTTAAATTTTTAAATTTAGATTTGAACTTAGCCTCCGAAAACAGAAAATTTCATTTGAATGAATTAGACGAATGGCGTGCAAACGCCTATGAAAATAATAAATACTACAAGGAGCGCACTAAGTATTATCATGACAAAAGAATCAAAAATCCAAAGTCTTTTTCACCGGGAGATTTAGTCCTTCTTTATAACTCACGTTTAAGGCTTTTTCCCAGAAAACTGAAGTCTCGATGGTCCGGCCCCTTTGTAGTAAAAGAGGTTTGGCCATATGGGACCGTGTTAATAGAACACCCGGAAAATGGTTCATTCAAGGTTAATGGACACCGTTTGAAATTATATCACTCCGGCGACCCCTCTGCCGGAAAAATAGAATCACTTAACCTATCAAATTTTTAATTATACATCACTTAGTCAAGCTACGCGGCGGTAAACAAAGCGCTTTTGGGAGGCACCCCAACGTTATCCCTTTTATTTTTGTTATTTCCTTTCTTGTTTGTTGTTGATTTTAATTCTGCATGTGTTTGTCCGGCAACCCCGTCTACCAACCAGGGAAGCCCTCTTCACCCTTTAGTCATTTATTTTTATCTTCTTTATTGTCATTTTAGTTTTTTTTATTTTCATACTTAGTTTTAAACATTTGGGACAATGTTTACTTTTAAGTTTGGGGGTGCAGCATATAACATTTTGTTGGAATTTTAATTTCTAAAAAAAAAATATTTAATTTAATAAAAAAACAAATTTCTTGGAATGGACGCTTTGGGCTTGAATTCCCATCACAGCCTCTAGTACCTTGCGAGCCCTTCACCGGGTTGACCTTGGGAAGTCCAAGAACTAAAAAAAAAAAAAAAAATATATTAGGAAATTTTCTTTTTGTTAAGTTTATCAAAACATCCTAGCTTGCTAAATTGTAAGTCCTAAAATAGACTTATTTTTCATATGGACTAAGAAATTTTGTGCAAGAATAGTTTTTTTTTGAAACTTTTGAGTAAATTTGTTGACTCATGCAGTGCTTCTAGTCAAATGCATGTGTTTGAGTAGTATTGGTGCAGAATTAAATTCTTGGCATAGATCTAAAATTATGATTTGTTAATTTGCGTAGAAATAATTTATTTTACTTCTAATACGAATCCAATAATTATCTAAATGTAGTTTTGGTGAGTGTGTAGAAGATTGTTAGAAAGCTATTACTCGAATCGACCAGAAGGGTGTCCTTTCTCGATGTCTAGAACTTACCTTTAGCTATCTTCAAAGCATTTGCACTTTAGAATAATTAACCTTATGGAAATGACTTAGACCTTTCTTTGGACAGTTTGAGCTCTTGCATCCAATCCTAAAATTACTACCGTTGTTGACACAAATTTGAGCCTTTTTACCCTTTTTTTTATATAAACCCTCACCATTTCGCCACCAAAACCAAAAAGCCCAAACCCAAATGTGCACTTAAAATTTTGAGCTAAATTATGAAGAAAATATTTGGGTATTGATTAAAAAGAAAAAATTTTCATAGTGATATGCGGCCTAGGAATGCTTTTGCATACTTAGAATGATCCCAACTATGAAGAGAATTTTTTTTATGGGTGTCAATTCAAAAAAAAAATATATTGTTTAAAAAGAAAAATCTCATAATGATATGTGGCCTAAGTATGCACATGTATACTTAGAATGATCCCAATTATGATGAATTGTGATATAAATCTTGGTGAATGAGAGTGTTTCCCAAAGCAAAACATGAGTATGGGGGTAAAACTTCTCTATTTTGTGGTAGTCATTGTCTTTTAGCTCAAAACTTCTCGTTTAAATGGTGTACACCTTCATATTTATCAATTTTCACCTCACCATTAAACCCAAGCCTTAAATTGCATCCTATTCAAGTCCTAAAGAACCATAGTGTTGATTTAGTTTGAAGTGTAGTGGAGAAGGTGCAAACGGGCAAGCCTATGGCCGTCGACATTGATGGATTTCTTTGGAGGTCACCCCGAGCGTCTACGTCTAGTAATTTAAATCTCAACAATCACGCTATTTTCTCCCTTTTCATAACTTTTTGATTGACCGTCGACTAATTTTAAAAGTGATAATAAATAATTAAAACGCATTTTGAATTATTTCATAAATTAGTATTTATGCCAAGAACGTCTTTCTACTAAAATATCTACGCATGCCGGCATAAAACTTCGCATTTTACTCACTAGCTTTCAAGATTCTATCTAGCACTAATTTTTCCTACCCTTATGAAGAATGGTTTGCTCGGGACGAGCAACGAGTAAGTATGGAGGTGTTTGATGACTGGTATTTTAGTCATCGTTTTAGCCTAATATCTTAATTGATATTTAAATGAATTATCGAGTTTGTTCATTATTTTTATAAATTTTCGTAAAAGTAATATTGTACGTTATAACTAATATATTTTCTATATTTTTAGGGATTCGGCAGGCCTGGGGGAATTTAGGTGCGAAGTCCCGCAGTCGCATCCAAGACTCGCAAATTGTCATACATCGCTATATATATAAACATATACATATGCATATATATGTGTGTGTGTGTTATATATATATATATGTTATATATATATGATTATATTTATATATATGTGTGTGTTATATATATATATTATATATATGATTATATTTATATATATGTTTATATATATGATTATATTTATATATATATATGTTTTTATATATACGTTTATATATATATATATATATATATATAAACATATATATATTCATACAGCCGCCGGTCCTCCACCATGCTCCGGCCATCTCCGCCTCAAAGCTCTGCCCGAGCCTCCTCCCTGTGCGCCTCCTCCACCATGCAGAAGCTGTTCAGGCCATCTCCCAGCTCCAGCAGCTCTCCTGATATTCCTCCATGCAACCACTTCCGCTCCTCCAGCCATGCAGCTGCTCCAGAACAACTCCGGCCAACTTTTCCCCAGCTCCTGCTCCGCCCAAGTTCTGCCTCCTCCAATGTCCAGCAAGCAGCAGCACCGTACCTCCTCCACCTTGCAGCAACATCACCGCCGGCCACTTCCGCGAAATCCATGCAGACCACCACCTTCAAACAGCTCTCCCATGCACCTCCGCTGTTTCCATGCATGCAGCTCTCCCGTGCACTTTCGCCACCTCAGCTCGCGGCCACTTCCATGCAGCAGCCCGAGGTCCACGTCAGCGATCCAGCCCTTCTCCATGCGCGCCTCCTCCGCTCAACCCCTCCAATAGTAACGCCTCCAGCCCAAGCTTTGCCGTTTCCCAAAGTTGCCGCCTCAAATTATTGCCGTGAACCCGCGTCCTCCACCCAAGCCATTTAGAACTCTATAAATCACCTCGGGAAGGAGGAGGAAACGGGGATCATTTTATATATTTGCACTTAGTGGAAATTTCTTAGCATTCGGTGGAGGAGTTTTGGAAGCTTTAAGATTAGATTATTATATCCTGGATTTATTCCGAGTTTAGGTATTATGGTTTTTTTTTTCTTGACACTCTAATGTAATCTTGTACGTCTTTCTCCTTTCGAATTATAATTGTCTTAATCGTTAAAGCTTGTATTTTTATTCCTTGTAATTTCTTTCTCCACTAGGAATAAAAGTTCATCTCTTTTTCTACTAATAATAATATTCTAGTTTAAAAATTTGTTGTTTGTCCTATTTGTTCGCTCTTTTTCGTCATGTCGCATTTTTATAATAATGATTTCTTCATCTACATGAGCGGCTAATTTCTATAGTGCTCGATCGCGATGATCCGAGGATGAGATAAGTTTTGTTATGTCTTTTAGATTTATTTTTCTCTAATTGTTGAACGCGTACGATTTACCGTTGGTCAACTCATTGAGGCTATATCTTTTATATAGTTTTCAAAATGGTTTTCGCTCTTTAGTCGACCGAGAGGCTCGTAAGGCGAATCGATCACCCATCGGTAAAAGGAGTAGAATGCAACCCTCGATAGAGGACGACGTAACTCTTCCGGATTGAAGTAAAATTCAATAGAGAGGTTCACAACCTAAGGCAAGTCTTAGGCGATGCGATTTGAGAACGAAAGTTCGGTCAATACACCTAAGCTTAGTTGAACCTAAACCTCGAAAGAGGGGTGTTCATGCTTTGGGAACCTCCACGGTCAAATCCTCTTCAACAAGAGAATTGTAATCTATTCTCATTTCAATTTTATCTATATCCGAGGTGACTCAAAGATCGGGTACTAGTTTTAAACCATCGATTTAATTCCGTTAGCATTTCTTCTAGTTTTTACTATTCGCAACCCAACTCCAACTTTCTCTTGATAAAATAATAACGATTTTCAAAGTAGAATTACTCAACCACCCCGAGTCTAATACGACCTTGGTTTTATAAACATATACTACTTTCGATACGGTACACTTGCCGTTGTCGTTTGCGTGCATAGTTTTGCGCATCAGTGGTCGAGTCTAAAAGGGCTACGACCTTAGTCTTCATTGGGCATTCGAAGGCATAGTGATCTTGAATGCCGCAAGAACAACATGTAGTATTGGCCTTGCTAACCTTCCCTATGGGTACGCGCTCACTCGCGGGATTTCTATTATTCCTAGCGGTGATCACTACAGACTTTGACTCGGAGGACCTAAACTTTCCCTTATCCAGATACATGGAGGAAGACGCTCCAACGGTGGACTTGTTCTTCGTGTGGGAATAACGAGAGTGGGCCTTCGAGGCAAGATGCTTTTCAATGTCAAGGGCGGCATTGAAAGTTGTGTTCAGGTCTGTGTGACCATAACGTAGGAGCTTCCTCTGAATATCGGGTTGAAGCTCCTTGCGAAATCTAGATATGGTGACCTCAGGGATCTCCCTAAGATCACAACGCACCATACGGTCCTTCAGCTCTCCCATATACTCAGCTACCGAATTTGAGCCCTGCCGTAGGGTGGCAAGCTCATCGAACATCTGTGTTCGGTGGTACGCTGGAACGTACTGATCGGTCAGCAAATTTTTCATCATCGGCCAACCTATAGGTGGGACTCACTGTTCGGCTCCTAATCTCCGCTCCTCATTTTGCCAAAAAAAATTCGCTCGACCAGTTAACTTCATCCTGGCAACTTGGACCTTTTGGGGGTCCGTCAGGTTGTGCCATTCGAAGTAGCACTCCATATCCACTACCCAAGTAAGGAAGACCTGGGGATCTCCCAAACCATCGTAAGTGGGGGTGTCAATCTTAACGGCCCTAGTAATATCGAAGCCACGCTCGTGGCGGTGTTCTCGAGGGGGCACTCGGGGAGAGTTCCCATCGGAATCCGAATCATGGACCTGTTGGTGTCAGTTAGGCTGCTCAACATTAATGGGTGGTGTTGGAGGTCCTCCCTGATTCAGAAGGATTTGTGCTAACATGGTCCTAAGCTCGGTCATCTCATTACGTAGCCCCTCTATGGCCTCAGCGTTACGATCTCCGTGCTCATTCGCAGCCATCCTAGATGTTGAAGGTGTGTTATACTCCGTTCCTAGTCTAGTGCGCATGCGGCGACTGACAATTTAACGTGAACGTGACAAACGCACGCTAAAATAACACAAGCAACAACAATATTCCAAGAGGACTTCTGCCAAAGATCGTGCGAAAAAGAAAAGGCCGAGTTGTCTCTCAAAGTTAGTTCGATCTGTCCAAGAGTACTCCGACCAAAGAGAAAACCAAAGGGGTAGGGTGGGCTCCCAAATCCGGAAAGAAATATGAAAAAAAATTCCTAAATAAGAATTACTCAAAACTTAGATAGAAAATAATTTTTTTTTTGTTTTCTGGAACGTACAGATTTGTTTTTTAAATTTCGACAAAAATTGAAAGTTTTGGCCCGCTATTCGCAGACCTACGACGTTCCCAATTTTCAGGCCGACCTAACGAGGACGAATCGAAAAATTTTCAGTTTTAATGTTGCTGGAAATACGTGCAGGAAGCTACAGACAAAATTTCAGATTTTTTTGACAAGTTTTAAAATTCTGAGATTTTACTAAATGCAGACCAATTCGAAAATTTTTAGATTTTGACCGTGCTAACGAACGCACTGACTAGAGGACGGATAGCCTACAGATCTAAGAGTAAGGATGGTGTCGAGATAGAACTCAACACAACCTCGCTTTGATACCAAATTGATGTAGGGTGGATCTCGTAGGAGACGTACACGAGGAAAGTTATCGTTCGCCTTCAACAAACTCTAGATCTAGCCGCACCTACACAAGCATTCTAGCGCTCAAAATACCGGATCTTTCGCTCATAATCATAAACAACGATAGGAGGAGAACATACTCTAAAACAGCGTTCTATTAATAGTCATCATGTTCCCAAAAATTAGGTCAAAGTGTTCCAATCCGTTGTGAGGACAAACCAAGGCTATAGGCCTAGATCCGCCAAGCACAATGGATCTTCCCGATCCGGAAACAACGAAGATCAATAACGATGAAAATGATTTGGAAAGCGACGATGTATTTAAAATCGCGGAAAAGACGGTTGCATAAAACCTCCACAAACTCTAAGAGAAGAAATGCTAGAAAAGTGTAGAGATTACCCAACCAAGAAAGTATTTGCACAAGTTTGTGGGAGAATCACTCTCTCCACGGATCCACCGGCGTCACACTGAATGGGGTTGCAACCTTCTTCCTTGGATTCGCACCAAAGAGAACCACGTCGGAGTCGCACCGAAGCGGGAGGAGGAAGCAAACGTTGGAGTCTCACCAAGGGGGGGCGGCGGCAAGGAGGGAGCCAAGCCTTGGCCGAAATTCTCTAGGGGGAATTTAGGGTTTTCTTTTTTCAATTCTATTACCACTTTCATCAAAGCCTCCTTAAATAGGAGTTTACAAAAACAATCAATCATTCATGATGGTGATTTAATTTCCTCCATCCAAACGGTTAAACGCACACCATAGTTCAAAAGCATAAAGTGAAAATAAAATAAGTGCATAATGAATATAAAATTATTTCCACAATATGAAATGATTTTATATTCGCAAATTTATAAAATAAACGAACTAAATAAATTAAAAGTCTTCAAGCGGGCTTGGCACGCCGCGGGCGGAGGTTGTAACTCCGTCTTCCGTTAGCGTCTTCATGGCGCCTCAAATCTTTGTGTCGTTGTGTCTCGGCAACCGGATCATCTTCAAGGATAGGTGGAGGGTCCGCGGCATCAGAAACTTTTTTTCATCCTGCCACCGAGTGAGCCTACGACCCTGCCAGCTAGGTGAGAGCCTAATCAGCGGGTCTGCTCGGGGCCAACTTCATTTTGAAATCTTCCTTTCCTCCTACCACCGAGTGAGCTTATGGCCCTGCCAGCTAGGTGAGAGTGTTACTGTAACGACCCAAGGCCCTGGACTTACCATCGGGATAACGTCCACTGACAGCCTCGCCTGGCGACCGTTACCGGGCTGCAGCCCAAGCACCCCAACCCCTCTCCAGCCCACAGGCGGGTTGTTGGTGGCCACAGACTCCCTTTGGTGAGAAGTGATCCAGTTAAGCGCCTCTACGGGGCCTTCCCAGGAGGTCACCCATCCTAGTACTACTCTAGCCCGAGCACGCTTAACTATATAGTTCTTTCACTTCTCATCACCAAAGGGAGGCTGTGGCCACCAACAAACCGCTTGTGGGCTGGAGAGGGGTTGGGGTGCTTGGGCTGCAGCCCAGTAATGGTCATCAGGCGAGACTGTCGGTGGACGTTGTCCTGATGGTAAGTCCATGGCCTTGGGACGTTACAATAAAAGTGCACTTTTTTTATAACGACCCAGGCCCGACTCCAATAGGGACAACGTCAATCGAGAGCTCCACCGGGACCCAGCTGGCGTCGCTACCGGGCTGCAGCCCAAGCACCACAACCCCTCTCCAGCCCACAGGCGGGTTGTTGGTGGCCACAACCTCCCTTTGGTGAGAAGTGATCTAGTTAAGCGCCTCTACGGGGCCTTCCCAAGAGGTCACCCATCCTAGTACTACCCCTGCCCGAGCACGCTTAACTATATAATTCTTTCACTTCTCATCACCAATTGAGCTGCAGCTCAATTGGTGATGAGAAGTGTAAGAACTCTATAGTTAATCGTGCTCGGGCTGGAGCAATTCTGGGATGGGTGACCTCCTGGGAAGTGCCCGTGGTGCATGCTTGTCTATCGAGTTTGCCTCATCAATGGGAGGCTGTGGCCACCAACAACCCGCTAATGGGCTGGAGAGGGGTTAGGGTGCTTGGGTTGCAGCCCGGTAGCGAGGCCAATTGAGGCTAGATTGGTAGACGTTGTCCCGATCGAACGTCGGCTTCTGGGTCGTTACAACAAAAAGTGCACTTTTTATTGTAAAGTCCCAAGGCCCTGGACATACCATCAGGACAACGTCCACCGACTGCCTCGCCTGGCGATCGTTACTGGGCTGCATCCCAAGCACCCCAACCCCTCTCCAGCCCACTGGCGGGTTGTTAGTGGCCACAGCCTCCCTTTGATGAGGCAAACTCGATAGTCAAGCATGCACCCCGGGGACTTCCCAGGAGGTTACCCATCCCAGTACTACTCCAGCCCGAGCACGCTTAACTATGGAGTTCTTTCACTTCTCATCACCAATTGAGAAGTGAAAGAACTCCATAGTTAAGCGTGCTCGGGCTGGAGTAGTACTGGGATGGGTGACCTCCTGGGAAGTCCCCGTGGTGCATGCTTGACTATCGAGTTTATCTCATCAAAGGGAGGCTGTGGCCACCAACAACCCGCCAGTGGGCTGGAGAGGGGTTGGGGTGTTTGGGCTACAACCCGGTAACAGTCGCCAGGCGAGGCAGTCGGTGGACGTTGTCCCGATGGTATGTCCAGGGCCTTGGGACGTTACAAAGCTGTCTAACTGTAGCTATCTCTCGTCGAGCATTCACTATCTTATCCACCGGGTGGAACTTTGCTATGAACTTTGACGAAAGATCATCCCATGTAGGAGCGGTCCCAGGAGGGATAGTGTACAGTCATGCTTTGGCTTTATCCCGAAGAGAAAATGGGAATAGCCTGAGCATAACCACATCGTCGGTGATCCCGGCATAGCGGAATGTGCCACAGATTTTTGAGAACTCGGCAAGTTGTAAATGAGGGTCTTCACTTTGCAGCCCTGAAAATTGGGTGTTATTTCGAATCATATTCAAGATAGCCGGCTTGATTTCGAATTGGTTATTAACAATAACCGGGCCAAACCCTAGATAGATACTTCCCACTGTAGGGGTAGTGAAAAGTTACGCATTGTCCGCACACGAGGGCGGACCTCTTCCCGTTCATCAGGAATTCGACCACCTTGACCATTAGCAACTTGGCCCATAACATCAATTCTTTCTCTTTCCCTTGCAGCCTCTTCACATAAACGAGCTCTCCTCGCCCGTTCAGTCTGAAGATTAGCATCTTGAATTTCTTCTGGATTTTGTCCTTCCTTAACACAAAGAAAACACAAAACAATTAAAAGAAAACAACACGTTTACAATTATTCTCCTGTTAAAGAAAACACACGACAGATGCACTCCCCGACAACAGCGCCAAAAACTTGATGCGCTAACGGCAAGTGCACCGGTCGCTCAAGTAATAAAGATGGGAGCAAGTACCCCGAGTATCGATATCTCGAGGAGTGCAGGTAGGGTGTGTGGATTTCCTAATCAGAAAACAAATTGTAAGTGTGAAACGAGCCAAACAGGGGGTTTTGTGGTTGTGTTTTTACACTATAAACGGGAAATAAAATGCGGGTCGTCGTCACTTGGATGGATTACCCAAATGTGTAATGGAATGGATAGAAGAACAATGAGGGTCTCAATCACCTCTTCGCCAAGCACGTTCCTAGCAATAACTAGGATGGCACTATATATCACAACCCGCTGCAACCAACCCTCTCATGTGTATTTACTTATAAAAGCTATATATGGTCTAAAGCAAGCCCCTAGGGCTTGGTATGAGACCCTGTCTTGCTTTCTCATCAAGAACAAGTTCTTGAGGCGTAAAGATAGATAGCACTTTGTTTCTTAGGGAAACAAAGGGCAAGTATCTTCTAGCCCAAATATATGTTGATGACATAATATTTGGGTCTACTGATGACAACCTCTGCAGGGGTAGTTTGAGATGAGCAGTATGGGAGAGCTCAAGTACTTTTTAGGCCTCCAAGTGAAACAATCTGATGAGGGGATATTCATCTCTCAGACTAAGTACACTAGGGAACTTATCAAGAAGTTTGGGATGGAATCAGCTTCCACCATGAAAACTCCCATGGCGTCCAAAATTTCCCTGGACAAGGATGAGAAGGATAAGGCCTTTGATGAATCTATGTACAGGTGCATTATTGGATCCCTATTGTATCTAACTGCTAGTAGACCAGACATTATGTATGCTACATGTGTTTGTGCTAGGTACCAGGCATGCCCTATAGAATCTCACTACTCAGCTGCAAAGAGGATTTTGAGATGCCTTAAAGGCAGCCTACATCTTGGCCTTTGGTACCCTAAGAACAATGATTTTGAACTAACTGGATTTTCATATGTAGATTTTGCAAGATGCAAAGAAGACAGGAAAAGCATAAGTGGCACTTGTTAGTTCCTAGGTAGGAGGTTGATATCATGGAGTAGCAAGAAGCAGACCAGTGTGGCAATATCCACTGTTGAGTCTGAATATATTGCTGCAGGTAGTTGTTGTGCACAACTTTTGTGGATACAACATAAGTTAGAGGACTACAACCTCAAGGTAAGTGAGTCTCCTCTATATTGTAACTCATCCAGTGCTATCTCTATTGCTAAGAATCCTGTCTCTCATGGCAGGAATAAGCACATAGAGATAAGATCTCATTTTATTAGAGAACATGTTGAATGTAAAGGTATCTGCCTTGAATTTGTCCTCACTGACAATCAAGTTGTTGATATCTTTACAAAGCCATTGGATGAGGCTAAATTTAATGCTTTCAACATTGAACTTGGTATGTTAAATATTGAATAGTGAAAAATTTTCTTCTTCTATCAGTCATCTATGATATTATGCATGTTATATTATGACTTAAAATGTTGTCACATCAATACCCTTAGTGACATGGTTAAGACATAAAACAATCAAATATTAAATGCATTAATGATTAGGTAGTAAGGTTAGCTAAATTAGAAGAGATTATTTTAGCTGAGCCGCTAAGATACCTGGGAAAAATCCCAGCTAAACCGCTGAGACAGCTAAATTGTCCCAGCAGTTAACAGTGCTCTGTCCCAGCGGTTTAGGTCACCATTTCAATGGTTCCGCTGAGACGGGCTAGTTCAATTACAGATTGTCTAAATGCAACCTCAAATGATCTAAATTCCTTTAAAATAATAAGTTCACTAAACTTTAATCATTAGGGGTAATCAAAACATAAATCAAGGCTATATAAATAGACAATTGTTAATTAAAGAAAGATACATAACCCTTCCATCCTAGCCGCCGAGATGAATCATATTCTCCTCCATCCCAGCGTATTCTTCTATAGCAAAAATGGCGCCAAAGAGTTCACAGGATCTTCTGAAGGGATATGAAATTGTCAGGAATGGATTTTCCCATGCTCCAGAAGAGATAAAGGGAGTGATTCAACTTTTAGAAGCCCAAGGTCTGGAGTATTTTCTTTCTGAACCAACTATCATTCTCAGAACTGAAGTTATGGAATGGTTTAGCAATGCAAAGTTGTCTTCCTCCAAGTCATCTCTAAAGTCTAAGATAGGAGGAGAAAGAGTGAAAATGTCCTCAGCCAAAATAGAGAAAGTCTTACAAATTCCCTCATGCAGTCAGGATGAGGAGGAAGAGATCTCTGATAAGGATAAGAAAAAGGCTCTGAAGTGGGTTGAGTACAGTGATGCCCAGATTGGATCATTGAAAAGAAAATTTTTCAATCAAAGGGGCAAACTCCTGTCAGATATAGTGGGAAAAGCAATTCTCTGCAAGCCTGAGTCTCATGACACAATCTCCCAATATATGTTTGGCCTATTGACTAGAATCATTCTGCCAAAGAAAACTTCCAGGGGAGAAGTTATTTTTCAAAGAATTAAGGAATGTTTGCAAGCACCTAATATGGGTAGAACTATGTCCCTCTATCTGATCCAATCCTATCTTGAGAAGTATAAGGGCTCAAAAGGATCAAATATCCACTACCTGAAGAGAATGGATATAAAAACCTTAGATAGGTTCACAAGGGTGCTCCCCATGAGCCAGCCCTCTGAGGCAAAGGAGAAGGAGAAAAAAGAAATCCAAAGCAATAAAGAAGCCAAGAATGATTATGTAAAGTTCTGAGTTAGACCACTCTGATCAGAATAGGGATGCTGGTGCTGATCTTGGATCTCACAGTAGTCCTGAAAAGGATGCTCATATGGATGACAAGACTCATGTCTAGCCTGTCCATCCAAATGTCTTGGAGGTAGATAGCACCCCTGGTAATTAATTCTTAAACTCCACATTACTAATAATCTTAACCAATCTATTAGTTAATCACTAATGATTCATCAATAATATAAACTTCAGATCCTCAAGACCAGATGGATGCCCTATCTGAGGGGGAGCAACAACAAGAACCATCTTCCATGGATGTTGCTCATGAAAATAATGATATTGAAGTTGTCTCTTACAGGATTGATGAGGACAAAGTGCCTTCTCCTGAGGACATGCAAAGTAAGATTAGCACACTCATCTTAAATATTGAAAGTAGAATTCAGCTTAATCCTGATAATGAACCAGCTCTCTGGGATTCACCAGGTCACAGAAAACCTGATGATGTTCTAAATTTCTTGGACTCATCAGATCCAGACAATGTGGATGAGGATGATAATAATATTGATGATGGTGATAATAAGGATGATGTTGATAATGATGATGATGGAGCTCCTGATAACACAGATCTTACAGCAAAATCTATTGAAGGAGAGGATCATCATGTTGAGGGGGAGCTCAAGCAGTTGATATTCAAGATAAACAACCTCTAATCATTGATCAGCAAGCTTCAACCACTATCTCCTCACAGTCCAATGAGAGCATTCTCAATGCCATTCAAATTATGTTAGATACTCATCTAACATTTATGAAGTATTATGTAGACAGGTCAGCTTCTACATTAAAAGAATATCTAGATCAGACTATTCTAAATGTGAAATCTGAAGTAACAGTTGAGGTCAAGGAGATCAAGGAAGAAACTGTAATCCTTAACAAACAAATGACAAAGTGGATTGATCTGGCAGAGAACTCAGTGGTCTCTCAGAATACCATTCTAAGATCAATGGAGAAACACCTCCAACTGTCTGAGCAGGATATGACATATGTCAAGAATTATGTCAACAAGACAGATGAGGTAATAGAAAAAGCCTCAAATTATATACAAGAATATGTGTACTCCACTGCTCTGCAGCTGAATGGTGAGTCTGACAGGAACAAGGATGAGCTGAAGGCTGATATTGAAAATGTTTTCCAAACAATTTCGGGTTAAATATCTGCTCCTCAACAAGACATAAATCAGAAGATATTTGAAGAAGCCAGAAAGGGTGAGGATAACAATGTTGTAACCAACTCTGAACTAGCTCTCAAAGTTCTCCATGGAACTAGGTTATCCTTAAACCTTC
The DNA here is from genome assembly GCA_033032865.1 of Dactylorhiza incarnata. Classification (NCBI taxonomy): domain Eukaryota; kingdom Viridiplantae; phylum Streptophyta; class Magnoliopsida; order Asparagales; family Orchidaceae; genus Dactylorhiza; species Dactylorhiza incarnata. Next base: position 2,451,077 of record JAWHQI010000235.1, on the reverse strand, counting down.
CCCTCCTAGGCAGAAATAGAGAAGAAGATTAGAATTTCCCAAGACAGGAGCAAATTGCTCAAAATGTCAGATTGGCAAATAGAAGAGAGAGAGAGCACATAATGATAGTTGAAGAATTTATGGCCAAGCAGAGGGATGAGCATTCTAAAGACCCTGATTTTGAATATTGGAGTGAAGACTCCAAGAACATAATATTGAATGCCTGGCTAAGCCATGGACAAATCTGCAAAGATATTGATAAGGTCTATCCCTCTGAAGAGTGGATAAAACACTTGGAAAGAAACAGAAAGAGAGAAAAAATATTCAAAGAAAATCTGGTAAGGAAGGACAATCCAAGAAGGATGCCTTCAAAGTACATTCCAAAGCCATTCCTGTACTTCAAAAGGCAGGAAAATAGGAAGAAGATAGCTGAAATAGAAGCAGCTAATGCAGAAAAAGACATTGCCACTACTCTTCATGAAAACATGGATGTGGCTGCTGAAGATAAGGAGGTCCCAGCAAAAGGAAAAGAAGTGGTTGTTGAAAACTTGGCTGATCCAGCAGACAAAGAGGCCTCAACCAAAGGAAAAGGAGATGTTGTTGATATTGCTGAGTGCTCAACTTCTTTTAAAAAGAGAAAAACTTAAATGAATGTATCTAAGTTTTATGAATATCTAAATATAAATTGAACAATGTCTCATCACTTTATCTGAAATGAAAATGAATGAGTTGTTGAATCTATTACTTTATGTTGTAAGCTAATCTCAGTCATAGCTTAATTTTATTCTATGTTATTGCTTAAGATAATCTGTGATGCCTTGACATGATTACCTAATAACATTATTAGGTTGATAAACTATGTTGGTACTATGCCTGTCATGAATATTATCTATTATGATATTATCTTAAATGCCATAGTAATGTTAACATGATTATGTCATGATGAATGCCATGTAGTGAAGTTACATGATAAGTATTTATTTGTTGTGTACCTTAGCATTGGGGGTGTTCTGTCTTCTTCAAATAGGGGAGATTGTTGGAAATATTACACTCAATGTTCCTTTGATTTGAAGAAGCATCACACTCAATCCTAAGTACAAGTTGTATTTGATAAACCCTATTTTACCTCATGACTATGCAGGGTTAGGTTATCCCAAGGTGTGGAAAAAGTTCAGTGATTTACTGCCAAAATGCTGAGACAAGTTCTCAGTCTCAGCTGAACTGCTGAGACAAGGCCAGGGGCCGCTGAGAAGGAGTCTAGGCCTACAGAGCTACAGATAGAGGAAAACTGCTGAGACAACTGTCTATTTTAGCAGATCCACTAAGACAGGACTGAAGTAGTCGCTGAAACTAGAAGCTGTCTCATCCCAACTGCTGAGACAGATTCAAATGTGCTGGCGGGTTTTGCTTTGGCGTAAGTTGCAGAAAATCAAGATAAGGTGCCCCAATAATCTCCATACTTTGTCAGAGGCCATCTAAAAGTCGTTGAAGACTGGAGGTGTATAAAAGAACAACTTTGGTCTTTTAAGCAAAAGAGCTTTTTGGTAAAAAGAACTTACCACTACTGTTACATTGACGGCTATCAAGAAGATCTCTCCTCCTGCTTCCTGAAGCTGCAAGGAGAGAAAGATAGTTCTTCCTGTGTGAATCAAGAAGAGCAAGTTGATCCTCATTCATCAACTAAAGAGAAGGATCAGAAAGGGGTTGGATTGATGCACTGAACTGTCCCCTATTTCAAGACTGCTACTGCAGTTAATCTACAACAGAAGATCACAGGCTGAAAGATTATTTATTTCATCTTCTGTTGTAAGCATCTTTTATATCCTCTGTAGGAACATATTTGTTCTGAGCTTGTAGGGCATTTTACCTGAGGGAGTAGGGTTGTTGGGACTGAGTGTAGAGCTAAGAGTTCAGCTTGAGTGTAGGATCTCAGTTGAGATTTGAGGTAGGACTTCTTAATAGGTATGAGTTGGTAGGGATGTTGTGCCTGAGGTAGGGATGTTGAGCCTGAGGTAGGGTTTGGGAAAACCTGAGAGATCCTGAGGGATCTGAGTTGTAAGCTCTTGGAGCTGAGATTGGAAGAGTTGGCCTTATCTAACTCATTGTTAGAAAGGTGAAGGGGGAAAGTGGACTACTTAAGACACCCTGTCTTGAGGAACCTCTATAGATGCGTGTGTGTTTTCTATGTGCTTGATTTATTACTAACATTAACTCAGAAAACAGCTAGGCTAAAGCTTAAAAGAAAAGAGACCTATTCACCCCCCCCCCCCCCTTCTAGGTGATTAAGACAACATCCTAACAAACTATCAAAAGTCATCAAAGATAGATACATGATCTTCCTCAGAGGAATCTTCCCGAGCCATTAGGCATGCTTCTTCTGCAACAGTTTCTTCATTACTTTCTGATGAAGAGGTGTTTGACTCAGTTTCTGAGTCACTCCAGGTTTGTGCAATGAAACATTTTCCTTTCTTCTTATCCTTCTTGTTAGTTATGGATGTTGTCAAATCACCTAGAGGGTGGGTGAATAGGCATTTTATAAACTCTTGACCCTCTTACTTTTGAGTCTATTTCTATGAAGGTTCTAGCATAAGGCTTTAAAGATTAAGAGCACATCACAGAAAACACTCAAAGATTTACAGTGGTTCCTCAAGACAGAGTGTCTTGAGTAGTCCACTGTCCCTCTGCGCCTATCTAGCAGTGTGCTAGGGTCGGCAAACTCCACCAAAACTCAGACCCGCAAGCCCTATAATCTCAGGTCCTCAAGCCCTACAACTCAGGCCCTCAAGCCCTATAACTCAGATCTTACAAACTCAGGCCCGCAAGCCCGACAGCTCGGGACTTCAATCCCTACAACTCAGATCTGAAATAGATCCTACAAACTCAGGCCCGCAAGCCCTATAGCTCAGGCCCTCAAGCCCTACAACTCAGATCTGAACAGATCCTAGAAACTCAGGCTCGCAAGCCCTACAGCTCAGGCCCTCAAGCCCTACAACTCAGATATGAAATAAATCTTATAAACTCAGGCCTGTGAAAGCCCTGTAGAGAAAGAATAAGAATAACTTCTCTAGCCGGATGAAGTTGGCTTCTTGGATTTGAAGAGAATGCTTTGATGTTTTCCTGGACAGCACAGATTCCTCTTCAATCCTATCTTCAATATGGAACAACACTTATTAGTTGATGTTGCTAGACTGAAACTTGGAGAACACTTGATGAAGATCATTTTGTTCTTGGGTTCTTGTTCCTTCTTCATGCAGCCTTGATACTGTTCTATTGATTCTTGCGTATTTTATGTGCTCCTCTCTTCTACGAATTAGGGCAGACAAATATCTCTTTTATAATACTGGGGAGCCGACTAACGGTCTCCTATGATGTCCTTTAAGTGTCAGAGGCCCATTCCTTAATGGCACGCGCTGATTGGACCATCAGGCGGCGACATTAAATGCAGACAGCACATTTCTAATGTCTCAGCGACAGAACTTGCCATTATGTCGATCTATCTTAGACTTGGGCAAATCTTCAAGTCTTCTTAACTCTTCTTTAGAGAAGAATATCTTGACGATATAAGATATCTCAGTTGTCTTGCACTCACGATGATATGAAGTCATCTTAAAGATGCCATTGTAAATTTGTTGTCGACTTGCGGTCTTCTCGACGATGTCCTTGAAACCATACTGTCTTATCGACGATATCATCTTAATCACTTTATATTCTCGTCGATATCATTTTGATCATCTTGACGACAAGCAATTCTTCTTCAGTAAGCTGTCTTCACGAGTTCTCCCTTAGACTTCTCGATGACTGGCCTTCTTTACGATGATGTCGTCGACAATGCTGAATACTTTGACTTAATTCTTCTTAGACCTTACAATGATATGGTCGTGTGATTCTAGTTGACACGACGATACTTGACTTGATTGATTCTTCTTGTTCTTACGACTATATCATTGTGTGTACTTTGATGTCACAACGATATCATCGAATTGTCCACATTATCTTGACGATAGCTGAAATGAACCTTCTGCTTATCTCTGAGAGTAATTTTGATGATAAATAAGTGCTTATTCGATGTTATGTCCAGTCCTTCTCGACGATTTTAGACTTAGTGAGATTGGAGAAGTACTGGACACATAGTCTATACTTTGTAGTATTCTTGGATTCCTCACGAGTCTTCTCAACTATGTTGCTAGACACTTCAGTAATATCGTAGTGTGTATATTGTTGACACGAAGATATTTGCCTTAGATGTTTTTACTTGAGCCTTATATATTATACTTAGTGAATATGATATTATGACCTATTCATGTCACAACAAATGCATATCAAATACAAATTGTTCTTATCATTGATTCTGAGCACTTCTTCAAATCAGGAACATTGATGGGCACTGTTCCCAATAATCTCCCCCTATTTGAAGAAGTCATAACTCATTCAATGATAAAGTACATTTAAAGGAAATCAGCATATAATAATGACATTTCAGTTTAGCTTATGCGATCACAGAAAGAGACAGATTGACTCATTTCATTTCATTTAGAAATTATAAGTAGTGACATATGTTTTGTATATTTCAGCATTGCTATATATGCCCACAATGAGTCAGCCATCTATGTCTCTGGATCACTCAAAGCTATTTCATTCCTTACTTTCTCGGCAGCAGCTTCCTATTTCTTCTCAGATTTCCTGGTGAAATATTCATATGGCTTGGGATGATATTTAAGTGGTTATGGAGCATCTGCTGGGATTCTTCCTGCTAGCTTTTCTCTTCTGTGGCTTCTTCTTGACTCTTTTTGATCTTCATATTTAGTCCACTCTTGAGACCTATACAACTTAAACCTTTTTGATTTGTTTACTTTAATGAGCTCTCATGCATTTAATATTATTGCTTTGGAATTGGGACTGCACTTCTCATAGTCATCCATCTTCTTCATTTCCTCTTTGTGTCTTTTCTTTCTCATTCTTACCTCATCTTTCTCTGATATCTCCTTTTCCTTACTCTGATCAGCACCAGTAGTAGCAGGAATTTCTTCAGGTTGATCAGCAGGGTAATCATAGTTCATGGGAGGGTGATGAGTAGTATTTTAGCCTAATTTTATTATAGCATTTAGGCCAATAATAATATAAAGTTATAAATAATATGTCTATTTTAACTAAATATTCATTTCTATTTATAATTGTTCACTAACATAAGTTTGTTTTATGTTTTTCAGGATTTCTGTGCATTTTGAGCAAAATTGTCAAGTACACGCCCAAGGTCACGGGCGTGACTAAGGGCGTGACAGCAAAAGATGTGTTCCAGAACTGCCTCCGCTACCCAGAGTCGTTCTGTGAAGAAATCGCCAAGTACACGCCGCAGGTCACGGGCGTGACCAAGGGCGTGACCCCTGGCTACTGCGTTCGATGAAAATTCAGGAGATCGACGAACAGGCGAGAGGTCGACGAATGTTCAGAATTTGCCAAGTACACGCCTCAGGTCACGGGCGTGACCAAGGGCGTGACATCCAAGCCACAATCGGGACTTCACCACCAGATGCCAACACGCCTGCCACGTCAATTAAAGTTACACGCCCCAGGTCACGGGCATGACCAGGGAGCATGACTTCTAGAACACGGGCGTGACTCATCCCGCGCCACTTCCCGCTTCTTCCCGCCAAAGATTCCTGCGCCAGCGCTGTTTGATGATTACACGCCCTTGGTCATGGGCGTGACCAAGGGCTTGACACGCATGTAACGCCTGTAGTAACTCCAGAAGGCGCCTCTCCCGCTCCAGCTTCGATCACACCCATTACACGCCCTTGGTCACTGGCGTGACCAAGGGCGTGTAACCCCAACTTTTGCTTATAAAAAGGCAGCTTTTCCAGATCTCAAGGCATCCCTTTTTCCAGCCTTCTTGGGTCGAAACTTCTTCCCTTCTGCCCCCTTTTGGGGCAGAATTGTTGTTTTCAATTCCTGTATTAGTTTAGATTTTAATTTTTTGTAATTTCAATTTATGTAATGTAGTCTTAGTTTTCATTTTATGCAAAGCTTTCAACCCTTATGTAATTCAATATCCTTTTAATAAGAAATGTCTTTTCCATTCATTTTCTATGTTTATTTTCATATCATTTTGATTAATTTTTTAGATCTTGAAATTTGCAAGTCTTGGATGAAATAATTTCTTATTCGTTTTTATCTCTTTTCCTCCTTCGATTTATTCTTGATTTATCTTGATTTCATATGTCTATGTATGACTTCAAATCTGTTTTCGTATTCTAGTTAGCCGAACCATCTCGTGAGTACGAATCGATCGCTCGGGAATAAAAAGAGTTGCACGCAACCCTCGAGAGAGGATGACGTAAATCTTCTAAATAGGAGTCAAATCCTATAGTGGGATTCACCTCGTTAAAGAAAGTTTAGGGGTTTCGATTATAGAACGAGAGTTCGGTCGATCAACCTAATCTTAGTTTGGCGCAGTCCTCGACCAAGGCGCGACCATAATCCGGGAATCTCCACGGTCAAGGATTGGATTAGAAGTAGAATTTATCTCTCTTGATTTTCATCCGGAGTGCGCTTTGATCAAAATTTGTTTCCTTTTTTCTTTATTTCTTTATTTTAATTTCAATTATAAATTATCACTAATAAAATATTATTCGATAAAATAATAGTTTTGTTTTCCCAAAGTAAAAGTACTCGACAGCACCGAGTCTAATACGACCTTGATATTCTTTATATCCTATGCTATATTTCGATAGGTACACTTGCCTTAATCGAGTATAGATTGGAGAATACGATTTTCTCTATCAAGTTTTTGGCGCCGTTGCCGGGGAATTTTTTTGTCGATATTTCGAAAAGGGGAAATGCTATTAATTTTATCTTTCCGTTTTTTTTAAATAAAATAAAAAAAATGTAACAATGAAAAAAATTATGCTATAATTAAATTCTTGGAAAGGACACTTTGAGCTTGAATTCCCATCACATCCTCTAGTACCTTGCGAGCCCTTCACCGGGTTGACCTTGGGAAGTCCAAGACTAATTAAAACATATCAAATAAAATTTATTTTCCCTTTTTTTTCTTCATACTTAGTTTTCAACATTGGGGACAATGTTGAATTTTAAGTATGGGGGTATATTTCCTAATATTTAAAATGTAAAAAAAAATATTACAAAAAAAACAAAAAAATATATAAAATTTCAAAACTTAAAAAATTAATGATAATCAAGTAACCCCTAACTTAGGTTTTTTGTTATTTCTAAAATCAAACATTTGAGAGTTTATTTATAAGCATTTTTAACTATTTTTAATTGGCTAATCTTCTATGTTATCATGGTTGGTAAAAATTTAATTTTTAGTTGATTTAGTTTTAAGGAATTTATTACGATCTTAATTTGATTAGAGTAATTTATTTAGCACTTTTTCTCTTTTATTTTAATTAGTCTCAATTTTGTAGTAGTTGTGCTTAACAACTTTAGATTTTAATTATTTTTACCTCATGCTTTTAGATCCTTAGGAAATTTCAATTTGCTATAGTTGCTCTCAAAATATTTCAATTTAATCTAAAATTTATTTTAGCCCTTCCCAAAAAAAGAGTTATTAAAAGATCATATGTCATGGAAATAGAAGGATAAAATTCATTATTTCATAAACATATACACCTCCCTTTTATGAAGTTTATTATGAAAAGATTATATGTCATGAAAAATGAGAGGATAAAATTCATCATTTTCCTAAACATGTACAAGTAGAAAAAAAAGATGGGGTGAGAGGATAAAATTCATCACCCCCAATCAAAGCTAGTTTCATGTTTACCCAAACCCCTTTAGCCAATATAATTGATTTTAGACTCAAATTAAAATATTGGGAGAGCATAAGTAGTAGTTTGAATTTTTCCGTAAGCCTCTTTAAAATTGGAGTTTTTATAATTCTAATCTAATTTTGATTCGCAAATTACTTAATTTTGTCTGCTAGTTAAATAATTTGAGAATTCTTTGCTAAACATTTCTCTCTTTTTATCTTATTTTCATAATTTAGGGCTTATTTCTTAAATCCATAAATTTTATTTTTAAGCTTTCTTTTGATTCAAGAAAATTTTAGTTTAATTAGAAATATTATTAATGACTTATGAATATCTATCATACTTTTGCTCTGGAATAACAAAAGCTTAAGTATGGGTTTATTTGATGAGTAGAATTTTAGCCTAATTTTATTATAGCATTTAGGCCAATAATAATATAAATTTATAAATAATATGTCTATTTTAACTAAATAATCATTTCTATTTATAATTGTTCACTAACTTAAGTTTGTTTTATGTTTTTCAGGATTTCTGGGCATTTTGAGCAAAATTGTCAAGTACACGCCCAAGGTCACGGGCATGACCAAGGGCGTGACAGCCAAAGATGTGTTCCAGACCTGCCTTCGCTACCCAGAGTCATTCCGTGAAGAAATCGCCAAGTACACGCCCCAGGTCACGGGCGTGACCAAGGGCGTGACCCCTGGCTGCTGTGTTCGACGAAAATTCAGGAGATCGACGAACAGGCGAGAGGTCGACGAATGTTCAGAATTTGCCAAGTACACGCCCGAGGTCACAGGCATGACCAAGGGCGTGACATCCAAGTCACGGTCGGGACTTCACCACCAGCTGCCAGCATGCCTGCCACGTCAATTAAAGTTACACGCCCCAGGTCACGGGCGTGACCAGGGGGCGTCACTTCCAGAACACGGGCATGACTTATCCCGCGCCACTTCCCGCTTCTTCCCGCCAAAGATTCCCGCGCCAGTGCTATTTGAAGATTACACGCCCTTGGTCACGGGCGTGACCAAGGGCGTGACACGCATGTAACGCCTGTAGTAACTCCAGAAGGCGCCTCTCCCGCTCCAGCTTCGATCACGCCCATTACACGCCCTTGGTCACGGGCGTAACCAAGGGCGTGTAACTCCAACTTTTGCCTATAAAAAGGCAGCTCTTCCAGATCTCAAGGCATCCCTTTTTCCACCCTTCTTGGGTCAAAAATTCTTCCCTTCTGCCCCCTTTTGGGGCAGAATTGTTCTTTTCAATTCCTGTATTAGTTTAGATTTTAATTTTATGTAATTTCAATTTATGCAATGTAGTCTTAGTTTTCATTTTATGCAAAGCTTTCAACCCTTATGTAATTCAATTTCCTTTTAATAAGAAATGTCTTTTCCATTCATTTCCTCTTTTTATTTTCATGTCATTTTGATTAATATTTTAGATCTTGAAATTTGCAAGTCTTGGATGAAATAATTTCTTATTCATTTTTATCTCTTTTCCTCCTTCGATTTATTCTTGATTTATCTTGATTTCATATGTCTATGTATGACTTCAAATCTGTTTTCGTATTCTAGTTAGCCGAACCAGCTCGTGAGTACGAATCGATCGCTCGGGAAAAAAAAGAGTTGCACGCAACCCTCGAGAGAGGATGACGTAAATCTTCTGAATAGGAGTCAAATCCTATAGTGGGATTCACCTCGTTAAAGCAAGTTTAGGGGTTTCGATTATAGAACGAGAGTTCGGTCGATCAACCTAATCTTAGTTGGGCGCAGTCCTCGACCAAGGCGCGAGCATAATCCGGGAATCTCCATGGTCATGGATTGGATTAGAAGTAGAATTTATCTCTCTTGATTTTCATCCCGAGTACGCTTTGATCAAGATTTGTTTCCTTTTTTCTTTATTTCTTTATTTTAATTTCAATTATAAATTATCACTAATAAAATATTATTCGATAAAATAATAGTTTTGTTTTCCCGAAGTAAAAGTACTCGACAGCCCCGAGTCTAATACGACCTTGATATTCTTTATATCCTATGCTATATTTCGATAGGTACACTTGCCTTAATCGAGTATAGATTGGAGAATACGATTTTCTCTATTAGAGGGAGATTCATTGCTTCCCTGATAGTATTGGACGTCTAGATAGCAGGCTCACCACTGGCATTTATCATTAATCTCTCCCCCTTTATGACTTATTCTGATATTTCCCTTTGGATGTTCCCCTGAAGATTCAGAATTTTATCTTTAAGCATGTGAATTCCCCTTTCCATATGATTCTTTGTCTCAAGTAGATGACTATCCAGTTCCTGATTGTGTTGATCTAGTTTTTCTTGGAGATTGGTTTTGTGTTCTTCCATCCATCTGTTAGTGGCTATGTAGGCTTTCTCTATGTTATTGCATATCATGCCTTGATTGTCCAGAACTTCAGTTATTCCCAGGTTAGAAAGTGCTAGCTGTTTGGCTATGTTTTCTTGCAAATTCTTCATATCAGTTCTTAGTTTACAGTCTCATTAGCTTGGTCCCTTCTTATCTCATTGACAGCAGTGTCAACATATCTTTCAATTTTGAACCTTTGCTCTTCCAAGAGCATCCTTATTTGAGGCAGCAATGAGGAGTCTTCTAGTCTTTGCTCTGGGGAAGAGTTGGGCATGTCAGATTTCCCTTCAGCCTTCTTCTGCATTAAGGTGGAGAGATAGATATCTGTACAACCCCGATATTCGCCAGGCGAAGAAGTGCGGTGCGGGAAGGCAACGTGATGAAGTAGTAATAAGAGAGGGAGGCCTTCGGGCCGAAGACCTCGCGAAAGGGATCTGAGAGAAATCTCTCTCAGAGGGCTCGCTGAGAGGCGAGCGAGAAGGGTAGGCGAGATAAACACCCACAGGCAATTTAAAGAAGTTTCCTGAGTTCGACGAAAGGGATACTGCGTTCGACGAACTCTCCCGAGTTCGTCGAGCCCACCAATGGTCGTCGAGCTCGCCCCTGTTCGACGAAATCATCAGCAGTCGATGAAATGTTCTATGCTCACTAAAGCCAAAGGGACGGTCTCGCAAGAGGAATCGCAAGATCCAGACCTCGGCAGATATCTTCAAAGGACTGGGTCAAGCGAGGGCAGGCAAGCCAATACCTCGCAGGCCGCTGGCAGAAGAGACCCTTTGTTCAGTAAAGAGGTGTTCGGCAAAACGTGTTCAGTGCGCGGCAAAGTTAGTAGGAGGGCTCGCGAGTTTAGAAGCCTCAACGTCCAGCGAGCCCAATTCTGCGTTCGACAAATGTCGAACGGAGCTCGGCATTCGTCGGACGGCGCCCGATGAACAAAATATGTTCTATAGCGGCGGTCGACGAACTGCCCGTCTCAGCGGTCAGTGAATAACTTGACGTTCTGTATTTCGTCTTGCTCGTCTATGATCGGCGAAGCGACCTGCATTCGGTGAAAGGTGTGTTGAGCTTGACGAAGTCAAGAGGCGGTCTCGCGGTAAGGCTCGCGAGACCGGACCTCTGCAGATACCGTTAGAATCGGCCGGCGAGGTCCTCGCAGGGCGATCGCCGAGGGGAGGCATCGCGAGCAGGACTCGCGAGAAGGCCCGCGAGAGCTTCAGCAGTAATGTTCTCGCAGTTCCTTGCCCATAAGTTGATAGGGCCAAATTACCCCTTTAACCCTTGGTGGTCTGCCTTTAGCCTCTCCAAACAGCGGAGTTTGGTTGTTAGCAGACCCATTTGGGGTGTAGATAGTAAAATCAGAAGGCGGGATTGATATAGATTTTCCGTGTTTTGAAATTTAGTGAAGGGTTAAAGATTTTCTCCAAAACTATATCCGATTAAGGCAAGTGTACCTTATCGTCTATAGTATAGGATATTTAGGAATATCAAGGTCGTATTCTACGGGGCGCGTTGATTACTTCTACTTCGAGGAAAATCACCATTATCTTATCGATGAAATTTTGAGGTTTTGATTTGCTTAACTAAAAAGAGAAAATTTGCAAGCTAAATGAGAAGATTAAACATTGCATGAAAGGAGAGAAAAATTAACATTACATGAAAAAGAAATTACTATGGAGAAAGAGAACATGAAAAAGAGCAAACTAAATTTTATTGAAAACCGAAACGATTACAAGCTTAAGAAAGATTACAAAGCTAGGAAAGTAAAGTTACAAACTTTAATTAACTAGTGCAAGTAAGAGATAAAAACTAGTGCATTACATGAAAAAGAGAAAATGAAAGCTTAAGGAAAAACATGAACAAGCACTGAAAAACTTCACTAAAAGCAGCAGCACCTCCCTCACTCCAAAAATTATGAACCCTGGACTCAAGGAGAACCTCTGAATTTATAGGCAAAAAATTCAAGTTACACGCCCTCGGTCACGGGCGTGACCAAGGGCGTGTAAACATTACTGACATCGGATCTGACTGTGGCGTGGACTTTGCGTGACAGCGGGAGAAAATCTAACATTACATGCCCGTGTAACTTTGGTCACGGGCGTGTACTTGGGCGGCTTCATTAAATGCAGCATGGGCTGGCTTTCGGCTCGACGGCGTGCAGAGATCATGCGGGAAAGTCACGGGCATGACATTCTGGTCACGGGCGTGACATGTCGGATCACGGGCGTGTACCTAGGCGGCGCCAATTAATGCAGCGTGGGCTGGAATTCGGCGCGGCAGAGAGTGTTCGTCGAACGAAGCTCAGACTTCGTCGAACGCAGGGGCAAAGCTTTCGTCGAACGGCAGGGGCAAAGCTTTTGTCGAATGGAGGGGGCAAAGCTTTCGTCGAACGGCAGGAGCAAAGCTTTCGTCGAACAGAGCTCTACTTTCGTCGAATGCAGATCTTTAGGTTACACGCCCTTGGTCACGGGCGTGACTGAGGGCGTGACTTGTGTTTTTCTCCAATTTTCCCCAAAATTCTATAAAAATAAAATTAAACTATATTTAGAACAAAATTATAAAAGAAGTGATTTTAAACTAAAATATAAATAATATTTGCAATTTTAAATTAAAACTAAACTAAATACTATAATTAAAATATGCATAAATAATACTCATCAAATACCCCCATACTTGAGGTTTTGCTATTCCAGAGCAAAAGTGTGAGACATAATTTATAAGACATCCTTAAAATTTTTAATTTTAAACTAAAATTTCATTTAAACCAAAAGTTAAGTTAAGAGTAAATTCAAGGAGGAATTAAGTCCTAAATTATGATGATGATTTGAAAAGAGGGAAAAAATGTTTAGGCAAGGACTTCTCAAGAAAATTAATCAGTTTAACAAAATTGTAGAAATTTTGAAACGAGATTAAATTAATATTATAAGAACTCTATCTTAAAAGAGACTTAAGGAAAAGTAATTTACTAAATATTGCTCTCTCCATAATCTTAAACTAAATCTAGAACAATGATAATTGGCTAAGGGGGATTTAATAAAATTTGGCATAAGAAGAGATTTTTTTTTGAATGGAGGAAATGGAATTTATCCTCATCATGAATATTTTTTTTCTCTCTTTTTTCTCTTGTAATAAAAACCCAAAATGTATATGTTTAGGAGTAATGAATTTTATCCTCTTACTCCATGCCATATAATCTTTTAAATGATTTTGGGTGCATATGTTTAGGGAATAATGAATTTTATCCTCTTATTCCCATGACATATGATCTTTTAAAATACTTTTTTTTATATGCCATCAAAGGGGTAGGGTAGAGAAAAAAAACATCTAGCTAGCTTTAAATTATTTAGAGAGCAAATTCTAGTAAAATTAAATTTCCTAAGATCTAAAAAGTTAGAAGAAAATATAATTGAAATCTAAAGAGGTTTAGCAAATTCACTACAAAATGAAGCCATTTAAAAATAAAAAGAGAAGTCATGCTAAATAAATTCTCTAATCAATTTAAAATCATAAGATGATTCTTAAATCAAGATTACCTCAAATTTAAAATTAACAAACTATGATAAGCAAAATTTTAGCCAATTAAAAACTTAAACATGCTTATAAACATTCTCAACTAGATTTCTAAGAAATCACAAAAACAACAAATAGGAGAGGTAAAAGATTTTTGTATTATATTTTTTTTGGTTTTTCTTTCTAAGTTTTTCATATATATTTTTTAATTTTTATATTATCCTTTTTTTTTGATATTATCTAAATAATAAAAAAGACTAAACATAAACTAAAGAAAAAAAACTAAAATGTTTTTGTTAATTCTCAGACTTCCCGAGGTCTACCCGGTGAAGGGCTCGCAAGGTACTAGAGGATGTGATGGGAATTCAAGCCCAAAGCGTCCTTTCCGAGAATTTAAATTTTCAATTTTCTAAAAAAAATTTTGAGTTTTTTTTGGGCGTTTTACAAGTGCTTAAAAAGAAGAAAACATAAGAAAATATATTTTATAATAATTTTTTTTTGAAAATTTTTTTAGTTTTAATAAGAACTATTTATAAAGAACTATTTACACCCCCATACTTAAAGTTAAACATTGTCCCCAATGTTTAAAACTAAGTATGAAGTAAGAGAAAATAAAGTGCAAGACAAAACAAGAATAAAAATAGAAAAGAAGGAGAGGTTAAGAGGGCTTCCCTGGTTATGAAGATGCGGGGGAAGCGGCGGTTACCTACAAAACATGTTAAAATAAAAAGAAAAACAATAAAAAGATAACTTTGGGGTGCCTCCCAAAAGCGCTTTGTTTAAGGTCGCGTAGCTTGGCCCACTTACCGATCATATTATAGGAGGAAGTAAAATCGAGTCACTCTTTTCATTAGTTAAATCTCCCGGAAGATATAATTTAAGGCGGTGCCCGTTAACTTTGAAGGAACCTTTTTCCGGGAGGGAAATTAAAATTGTCCCATAGGACCAAACCTCTTTAACAATAATGGGTCCGGACCATCGGGATTTTAGTTTTCCCGGATAAAGGCGAAGGCGAGAGTTATAAAGGAGGACGAGATCGCCCGACGAAAAAGTTTTCGGAAATTTTATGTGTTTATCGTGATAAAACTTTGTTCGCTCCTTATATAACTTATTGCTCTAGTACACATTCGCTCGCCATTCATCTAATTCGTTTATTTGAAATTTTCTTTGTTCGCCCGCTAAAGTGGAATCGAGATTTAAAAATTTAAGCGCCCAAAATGCGCGGTGTTCTAGTTCGACCGGAAGGTGGCAAGCCTTGCCATAACCATTCGATACGGTGTACAACCGATAGCGGTCTTGTACGCCGTTCAATAGGCCCATAGCGCATCATCGAGCTTTATTGCCCAATCCTTTCGATTAATAGATACTGTTTTTTCTAAAATCCGCTTTAATTCTCTATTAACAACTTCGACTTGGCCGCTCGTTTGTGGGTGATATGCGGTGGATAGTTTGTGCGTGACACCATATTTTGCTAAGATTTTTGTAAATTGACTTTTGCAAAAATGGGTGCCCAGATCACTCACAATAGCGCGCGGCGTGCCAAATCGAGAAAATAATTTTTTTTAAAAATTAACGACAACTCGCGCATTGTTGGTGGGGGGAGCTTGCGCTTCCGCCCACCTCGACACGTAGTCGACCGCAATGAGAATATATTTGTTTGAATACGAGGGAGGGAGAGGACCAACAAAATCAATACCCCAAAGATCAAAAATTTCGCATTCTAAGAAAATATTTTGGGGCATCTCATCCCGGCGAGAGATGTTCCCCGACCGCTGGCAGCTGTCGCAAGTACTCACAAGGGTGTGAGCATCTTTGAAGAGCGTGGGCCAATAAAAGCCCGCCTCCAGTGCCTTCCTCGCGGTACAGTTCGAATGATAATGACCACCGGTGGGTCCCTCATGGCAATGACGTAAAATTTTACAACCTTCCTCACTTGAGACGTATCTTCTCACCACCTGGTCTGCGCAAACACGAAATAAAAAGGGGTCCTCCCAAAAATAATTCTTTAAATCAGAAAAAAATTTCTTCTTTTGCTGACTCGAGAATTCTTTTGGCAGGACCCGGGCTACTAAATAGTTAGCCAAATCCACAAACCAGGGGGTAGAAGATGAATTAATATTTTTGAGAGCTAGGAGGCGCTCTTCGGGAAATTTATCGTTAATGTCGGCTTCTATTAATGCGTCCGAGGAGGGATTTTCTAATCGAGAAAGGTGATCAGCCGCCAAGTTTTCGGCTCCCCTTTTATCCCGGATCTCTAAATCAAACTCCTGCAAGAGGAGGATCCATCGCAAAAGACGAGGCTTGGCGTCCGATTTACTTAAGAGATACCTAAGCGCGGAGTGATCTGTGAAGACGATAACTTTGGAAAGCGTAATATATGACCTAAACTTATCAAAAGCGAAAACGATTGGTATAAGTTCCTTCTCGGTCGCGGTGTAGTTTGCTTATGCCGATGTGAGTGTTTTGCTTGCATAATAGATCGGGTGAAAATACTTACTCACCCGTTGGACTAAAACGGCACCAACCGCAATATCACTCGCGTCGCACATGATTTCAAAAGGGAGCGACCAATCTGGGGCGACTAGAATCGGGGAGTTTATAAGTTTCTCTTTGATAAGTTGAAAGGCTAAATGGCATTCATCGTTAAAAAGAAAAGATGATTCTTTCTCGAGAAGATGGGTTAATGACTTTGTGATTTTGGAAAAATTTTGTATAAAACACCGATAGAACCCCGCGTGGCCTAGGAAACTTCTAATAGCTTTTATGTTTGTTGGAGGGGGGAGTTTTTCAATTACTTCGATCTTGGCCCTATCGACCTCGATCCCCTTGCTCGAAATTTTATGGCCAAGGACTAATCCTTCTTTGACCATAAAATGGCATTTCTCCCAATTAATCGCTAAATTCATTTCCTCACATCGCTGCAACACGCGCTCGAGATTTTTTAAACAGTTTTTAAAAGAGTTTCCGTACACGGAGAAGTCGTCCATAAACACTTCCATCACCTCCTCTACTAACTCGTCAAATATTGTCAGCATACATCTTTGGAATGTAGCTGGCGCGTTACAAAGGCCGAATGGCATCCGTCGATAAGCGAAGGTGCCAAAGGGACAAGTGAAAGTGGTTTTCTCTTGGTCGTCGGGCGAAATCGGGATTTGAAAATATCCCGACAAACCATCAAGAAAACAGTAGTAGGAGTGACCCGAAAGGCACTCTAAAATTTGATCGATAAATGGTAGAGGGAAGTGATCCTTACGGGTGGCATCATTTAGTTTTCGATAGTCGATGCACATCCGCCAACCCGTAACAGTACGGTTGGGATCAATTCATTATTTTCGTTCGCAACTACCGTGACGCCACCTTTCTTTGGCACGACTTGTACTGGGCTAACCCAAGTACTATCCGATATCAGGTAGATGATTCCCGTGTCCAGAAGTTTTATAACTTCAGCCTTAACGACTTCTTTCATGTTCGGGTTTAGTCGTCGTTGAGGCTGGACCGAGTTGCGGGAGTTTTCTTCGAGAAAGATTTTATGAGTGCAGAAAGAAGGGCTTATACCCTTAATATCCAATAATTGCCACGCAATTGCGTGGCGGTGTTTTCTTAAGACTGTAGTCACTCAGAAATTTTTGAGTTGCTAAGATCGGATAAAATGATGACGGGTAGTTTAGACTCTTTTTCTAAAAACAAATATTTAAGGTGAGGGGGGAGTTATTTTAACTCTAATACGGGTGGTTCTTCATACGAAGTCTTAATATTTAATTTTTCTAAAAGTAATGGTTCGGGTGGTGTGGGGTGAGAAACTTCTTCTTCAACATAAAAGAGCTCTACGGGCTCGGAATCACTACTTGCCGATAAAACTAACTCGAGGGATGAATCGAACTCACAACACTCTTCCAAGTAAAAACATGAATCGTCGTTTTCTAATGTGTTTCACATCGAGGAATTTATGCCGAAAGTAACTTCATCGTCTCCAACCCGTAGTAGGAGCTTTCCGTTACTTACGTCTATAATAGCGCGGGAGGTGGCAAGGAAGGGGCGGCCGAGTATGAGGGATACTTCGGCATCCTCTTCGATGTCAAGAATGACAAAATCCACCGGGAAGATGAATTTGTCAACCTTGACGAGCACGTCCTCCACTATTCCTATTGGATATTTTAAAGAACGATCCGCTAATTGAATACTCATTCGAGTGGGCCTTGGATTTCCTAGACCTAGATTTTTGAACAATGAAAACGGTATAAGGTTGATGCTTGCTCCAAGATCCGCTAAGGCGTGTTTTACTAACGAATTACCAAATAGACATGGGATGGAAAACCGTCCCGGGTCATTTGTTTTTTTAGGCAATTAGGTGAGTACAACCGCGGAGCATTCTGCGTTTAAAGAAATATGCTAAATATCTTCTAACTTTTTCTTATTGGAGAGCAACTCCTTAAGATATTTCGCATATTTAGGCATTTGAGAGACAGCCTCGCAGAAAGGTACATTAATATGGATTTGTTTTAAAACATCTAAAAATTTTGTATAGTTTTTTTCGGCGCACTCATTTTTAAATTTAGATGGATACGGAATATTAGAAGTAGGAGCGCGCATATTTAAAATAGAAGTGTGCGGAGCTGAAAGAGAAATGTGCGGAGCTACCGTAGCGGGCAAATTCGAAGATAAATTAAAAGTAGGAGGAGGAGGAGAGGTAATTACCTTGGGTTCGTCCTGTTTTGAAACCACCTCCTTCCCGCTTTGGAGTGTAATCGCGTGCGCGCTCTCCTTTGGATTTTGCTATGTATTCCCTGGTAGTGCTCCTTGTTGACGCTCAGAAATCATCTTTGCGAGCTGCCCCACTTGATTTTCTAAATTTTTGATCGATCCAGTAAGGTTCCAGATGTTCGTTTCATTTGTAGCAATATATTTTGCAAAAACCTCTTCAAGCGGGGAGAGTTTTTCCTGTTGCGGTGGAAAACCGGGTGGATTAAAATTTTGAGAAATCAAATTTGGAGGCGGAGTTAAGTTAAGAAGTTGATTGGGGGGAGGTTGATTTAAATTCATAGGACGCTGAGGCATTTCCTTGGTTGCTCCACGAGAAATTCGGACGATTCCTATAACACGCATAGTATGTGTCGTTATACGGAGCGGTGTTGGGGTTATAGGAAGGCCGAGGCGGATTTCCCATGTAGTCAACATGTTCTTCAATTAAAACGTTATTAGCCCAAGGAGGAGTGGCGGAGGAAGCAGACATCTCCGCCACTTGCTTTGTTAAGCGCTCAACTTGTAAAGCCAAATTTGCGTTTGCGTCTATTTCAAAAATTCCGGCCGGCTTATTAGGCCGCGCTCGGGACATGTTCCATTGGTACGCATTCGTGGCCATCTCTTCGAAAATCTCTTGAGCGCCGATCGGGGTTTTGTTATTTAATGTCCCCCCGGCGGCCGCATCAATCATTTGCCTCGTTTGGAGATTTAAGCCATTATAAAATATGTGCACTTGTTGCCAAGTGGCAAGTGCGTGGTGAGGGCATCGACGCAAAAGCTCCTTGAAGCGCTCCCATGTGTCATAGAGAGTCTTCGAGTCGATTTGCATTAACGACGCAATATCCGTGCGCAATTTAGCGGTCTTTGAAGGCGAGAAATATTTATTTAGAAATTTTTCCGCCATTTCGGCCCATGTAGTGATGGATCCCCTAGGTAGGGAGCCCAGCCACTGCTTGACCTTAGGCCGCAAAGAAAAAGGAAACAGACGTAATCGAATGGCGTCATCGGTGATGCCATTGATCTTAAAAGTGTCGCAAATTTCAAGAAAGTAAGAAATATGCGAATTAGGATCCTCTTCCGGTTGACCATCGAAGGTCACCGATTATTGCACCATTTGTATGATGCTGGACTTGATTTCAAAATTATTGTTCACCACCGTGGGGCGAACAATACTCGACTGTGTGCCTTCCAAATTCGGCCGCGCATAATAGGACATGGTCCGTTGCGGGTCCTCATTAGGATTTTGCTCGTTAAGATTAGGAGGATTAAGATTATGATCCATATTCGCTGTGTTAGTGTCCCCAATCGACTCTTCGGATTCAACTTGATTTTCCTGATCACGGGAACGGCTGTGCCTCAAAAAGGTTCGCTCGATCTCCGGATCAAAAGGAATAATCGAAGTGCTACCTCGGTTCATACACTAAAAAGAGAAGGAAGGAAGAGGAAAAAAACTATATTTTTTTTTGAAATTTAGAAAAAGCAAAATAAAATAAAAAGAAGCATGATAAAATTAATAACTATCCTCTTTTCAAAATATCTACGCAAAGTCCCCGGCAACGGCGCCAAAAACTTGATATAGATTTTCCGTGTTTTGAAATTAAGTGAAGGGTTGAAGATTTTCTCCAAAACTATATCCGATTAAGGCAAGTGTACGTTATCGTCTATAGTATAGGATATTTAGGAATATCAAGGTCGTATTCCACGAGGAGCGTTGATTACTTCTACTTCGAGGAAAATCACCATTATCTTATCGATGAAATTTTGAGGTTTTGATTTGCTTAACTAAAAAGAGAAAATTTGCAAGCTAAATGAGAAGATTAAACATTGCATGAAAGGAGAGAAAAATTAACATTACATGAAAAAGAAATTACTATGGAGAAAGAGAACATAAAAAAGAGCAAACTAAATTTTATTGAAAACCGAAACGATTACAAGCTTAAGAAGAGATTACAAAGCTAGGAAAGTAAAGTTACAAACTTTAATTAACTAGTGCAAGTAAGAGATAAAAACTAGTGCATTACATGAAAAAGAGAACATGAAAGCTCTAGCAGCACCTCCCTCACTCCAAAAATTCTGAACCCTGGACTCAAGGAGAACCTCTGAATTTATAGGCAAAAAATTCAAGTTACACGCCCTCGGTCACGGACTGTAGCGTGGACTTTGCGTGACGGCGGGAGAAAATCTGACATTACACACCCGTGTAACTTTGGTCACGGGCGTGTACTTGGGCGGCTTTATTAAATGCAGCATGGGCTGGCTTTCAGCTCGGCGGCGTGCAGAGATCACGCGGGAAAGTCACGGGTGTGACATTCTGGTCACGGGCGTGACATGTCGGATCACGGGCGTGACATGTCGGATCACGGGCGTGACATGTCGGATCACGGGCGTGTACTTGGGCAGCGCCAATTAATGCAGCATGGGCTGGAATTCGGCGCGGCAAAAAGTGTTCGTCGAACGAAGCTCAGACTTCGTCGAATGCAGGGGCAAAGCTTTCGTCGAACGGCAGGGGCAAAGCTTTCGTCGAACGGAGGGGGCAAAGCTTTCGTCGAACGGCAGGAGCAAAGCTTTCGTCGAACGGAGCTCTACTTTCGTCGAACGTAGATCTTTAGGGTACACGCCCTTGTTCACGGGCGTGACTGAGTGCATGACTTATGTTTTTCTCCAATTTTCCCCAAAATTCTGCAAAAATAAAATTATACTATATTTAGAATAGAAATTATAAAAGAAGTGATTTTTAACTAAAATATAAATAATATTTGCAATTTTAAATTAAAACTAAACTAAATACTATAATTAAAATATGCATAAAAACTACTCATCAAATACCCCCATACTTGCGGTTTTGTTATTCCAGAGCAAAAGTGTGAGACATAATTTATAAGACATCCTTAAAATTTTAATTTTAAACTAAAATTTCATTTAAACCAAAAGTTAAGTTAAGAGTAAATTCATGGAGGAGTTAAGTCCTAAATTATGATGATGATTTGAAAAGAGGGAAAAAATGTTTAGGCAAGGACTTCTCAAGAAAATTAATCAGTTTAACAAAATTGTAGAAATTTTAAAACGAGATTAAATTAAAATTTTTAGAACTCTATCTTAAAAGAGACTTAAGGAAAAGTAATTTACTAAATATTGCTCTCTCCATAATCTTAAACTAAATCTAGAACAATGATAATTGGCTAAGGGGGATTTCATAAAATTTGGCATAAGAAGAGATTTTTTTTGAATGGAGGAAATGGAATTTATCCTCATCATGAATATTTTCTCTCTCTTTTTTCTCTTCTAATAAGAACCCAAAATGTATATGTTTAGGAGTAATGAATTTTATCCTCTTACTCCATGCCATATAATCTTTTAAATGATTTTGGGTGCATGTGTTTAGGGAATAATGAATTTTATCCTCTTATTCCCATGACATATGATCTTTTAAAATACTTTTTTTATATGCCATCAAAGGGGTAGGGTAGAGAAAAAAAAATCTAGCTAGCTTTAAATTATATTGAGAGCAAATTCCTAGTAAAATTAAATTTCCTAAGATCTAAAAAGTTAGAAGAAAATATAATTGAAATATAAAGAGGTTTAGCAAATTCACTACAAAATGAAGCCATTTAAAAATAAAAAGAGAAGTCATGCTAAATAAATTCTCTAATCAATTTAAAATCATAAGATGATTCTTAAATTAAGATTACCTCAAATTTATAATTAACAAACTATGATAAGCAAAATTTTAGCCAATTAAAAACTTAAACATGCTTAGAAACATTCTCAACTAGATTTCTAAGAAATCATAAAAACAACAAATAGGAGAGGTAAAAGATTTTTGTATTATATTTTTTTGTTTTTTCTTTCTAAGTTTTTCATATATATTTTTTAATTTTTATATTATCCTTTTTTTTGATATTATCTAAATAATAAAAAAGACTAAACATAAACTAAAGAAAAAAAAACTAAAATGTTTTTGTTAATTCTCAGACTTCCGGAGGTCTACCCGGTGAAGGGCTCGCAAGGTACTAGAGGCTGTGATGGGAATTCAAGCCCAAAGCGTCCTTTCCGAGAATTTAAATTTTTGATTTTCTAAATTTTTTTTGAGTTTTTTGTTTGGGTTTTACAAGTGCTTAAAAAGAAGAAAACATAAGAAAATATATTTTATAATAAATTTTTTTTGAAATTTTTTCTAATTTTAACAAGAACTATTTACAAAGAACTATTTACACCCCCCATACTTAAAGTTAAACATTGTCCCCAATGTTTAAAACTAAGTATGAAGTAAGAGAAAATAATGTGCAAGATAAAACAAGAATAAAAATAGAAAAGAAGGAGAGGTTAAGAGGGCTTCCCTGATTATGAAGATGCGGGGGAAGCGGCGGTTACCTACAAAACATGTTAAAATAAAAAGAAAAACAATAAAAAGATAACTTTGGGGGCCTCCCAAAAGCGCTTTGTTTAAGGTCGCGTAGCTTGACCCACTTGCCGATCATATTATAGGAGGAAGTAAAATCGAGTCACTCTTTTCATTAGTTAAATCTCCCGGAAGATATAATTTAAGGCGGCCCGTTAACTTTGAAGGAAGCTTTTTCCGGTGGGAAATTAAAATTGTCCCATAGGACCAAACCTCTTTAACAATAAAGGGTCCGGACCATCGGGATTTTAGTTTTCCCGGAAAAAGGCGAAGGCAAGAGTTATAAAGGAGGACGAGATCGCCCGGTGAAAAAGTTTTCGAAAATTTTATGTGTTTATCGTGATAAAACTTTGTTCGCTCCTTAAATAACTTATTGCTCTCGTACGTATTCGCTCGCCATTCATCTAATTCTTTTATTTGAGATTTTCTTTGTTCGCCCGCTAAAGTGGAATCGAGATTTAAAAATTTAAGCGCCCAAAATGCGCGGTGTTCTAGTTCGACCGGAAGGTGGCAAGCCTTGCCATAAACCATTTGATATGGTGTACAACCGATAGCGGTCTTGTACGCCGTTCGATAGGCCCATAGCGCATCATCGAGCTTTATTGCCCAATCCTTTCGATTAATAGAAACTGTTTTTTCTAAAATCCGCTTTAATTCTCGATTAACAACTTCGACTTGGCCGCTCGTTTGTGGGTGATATGCGGTGGATAGTTTGTGCGTGACACCATATTTTGCTAAGATTTTTGTAAATTGACTATTGCAAAAATGGGTGCCCCGATCACTCACAATAGCGCACGGCGTGCCAAATCGAGAAAATAAATTATTTTTAAAATTAACGACAACTCGCGCATCGTTGGTGGGGAGAGCTTGCGCTTCCGCCCTCCTTGACACGTAGTCGACCACAACGAGAATATATTTGTTTGAATACGAGGGAGGGAGAGCACCAACAAAATCAATACCCCAAAGATCGAAAATTTCGCATTCTAAGAAAATATTTTTGGGCATCTCATCCCGGCGAGAGATGTTCCCCGACCGTTGGCAGCTGTCGCAAGTACTCACAAGGGTGTGAGCATCTTTGAAGAGCGTGGGCCAATAAAAGCCCGCATTCAGCGCCTTCCTCGCGGTTTGGTTTGAATGATAATGACCACCGGTGGGTCCCTCGTGGCAATGACGTAAAATTTTAAAACCTTCCTCACTTGAGACGCATCTTCTCACCACCTGGTCTGCGCAAACACAGAATAAAAAGGGGTCCTCCCAAAAATAATTCTTTAAATCAGAAAAGAATTTCTTCTTTTGCTGACTCGAGAATTCTTTTGGCAGGACCCGGGCTACTAAATAGTTAGCCAAATCCGCAAACCAGGGGGTAGAAGATGAATTAATATTTTCGAGATCTAGGAGGCGCTCTTCGGGAAATTTATCGTTAATGTCGGCTTCTATTAATGCTTCCGAGGAGGGATTTTCTAATCAAGAAAGGTGATCGGCCGCCAAGTTTTCGGCTCCCCTTTTATCCCGGATCTCTAAATCAAACTCCTGCAAGAGGAGGATCCATTGCAAAAGACGAGGCTTGGCGTCCGATTTACTCAAGAGATACCTAAGCGCGGAGTGATCTGTGAAGACGATAACTTTGGAAAGCGTGATATATGACCTAAACTTATCAAAAGTGAAAACGATTTCGAAATCCGCAACGGGATGAAGGAAGTAATAAGAGAGGGAGGCCTTCGGGATGAAGACCTCGCGAAAGGGATCTGAGAGAAATCTCTCTCGGAGGGCTCGCTGAGAGGCGAGCGAGAAGGGTAGGCGAGATAAACACTCGCAGGCAATTTAAAGAAGTTTCCTGAGTTCGACGAAAGGGATACTGCGTTCGACGAACTCTCCCGAGTTCGTCGAGCCCACCAATGGTCATCGAGCTCGCCCCTGTTCGACGAAATCATCAGCAGTCGATGAAATGTTCTATGCTCACTAAAGCCAAAGGGACGGTCTCGCAAGAGGAATCGCAAGATCCAGACCTCGGCAGATATCTTCAAAGGACTGGGTCAAGCGAGGGCGGGCAAGCCAATACCTCGCAGGCCGCTGGCAGAAGAGACCCTTTGTTCAGTAAAGAGGTGTTCGGCAAAACGTGTTCAGTGCGCGGCAAAGTTAGTAGGAGGGCTCGCGAGTTTAGAAGCCTCAACGTCCAGCGAGCCCAATTCTGCGTTCGACAAATGTCGAACGGAGCTCGGCATTCGTCGGACGGCGCCCGATGAACAAAATATGTTCTATAGCGGCGGTCGACGAACTGCCCGTCTCAGCGGTCAGTGAATAACTTGACGTTCTGTATTTCGTCTTGCTCGTCTATGATCGTCGAAGCGACCTGCATTCGGTGAAAGGTGTGTTGAGCTTGACGAAGTCAAGAGGCGGTCTCGCGGTAAGGCTCGCGAGACCGGACCTTTGCAGATACCGTTAGAATCGGCCGACGAGGTCCTCGCAGGGCGATCGCCGAGGGGAGGCATCGCGAGCAGGACTCGCGAGAAGGCCCGCGAGAGCTTCAGCAGTAATGTTCTCAGTAGTCGAAGAAATGTTCTATGCTCACTAAAGCCAAAGGGACGGTCTCGCAAGAGGAATCGCGAGATCCAGACCTCGGCAGATATCTTCAAAGGACTGGGTCAAGAGAGGTCGGGCAAGCCAATACCTCGCAGGCCGCTGGCAGAAGAGACCCTTTGTTCAGTAAAGAGGTGTTCGACGAAACGTGTTCAGTGCGCGACAAAGTTAGTAGGCGATCTCGCAGGAGGGCTCGCGAGTTTAGAAGCCTCAACGTCCAGCGAGCTCAATTCTGCATTCGACAAATGTCGAACGGAGCTCGGCATTCATCAGACGGCGCCCGACGAACAAAATATGTTCTATAGCGGCGTTCAACGAACTGCCCGTCTCAGCGGTCAGCGAATAACTTGACGTTCAGTATTTTGTCGAGCTTGTCTATGATCGGCGAAGCGACCTGCGTTCAGTGAAAGGTGTGTTGAGCTCGAGGAAGTCAAAAGGTGGTCTCGTAGGAAGGCTCGCGAGACCAGACCTCGGCATATACCGTCAGAATTGGCCGGCGAGGTCCTCGCAGGGTGATCGCCTAGGAGAGGCATCGCT
Source organism: Dactylorhiza incarnata (assembly GCA_033032865.1). NCBI lineage: Eukaryota > Viridiplantae > Streptophyta > Magnoliopsida > Asparagales > Orchidaceae > Dactylorhiza > Dactylorhiza incarnata. The sequence continues at coordinate 2,425,196 of JAWHQI010000235.1, read as the reverse complement.
AGCAGGACTCGCGAGAAGGCCCGCGAGAGCTTCAGCAGTAATGTTCTCGCAGTTCCTTGCCCATAAGTTGATAGGGCCAAATTACCCTTTTAACCCTTGGTGGTCTGCCTTTAGCCTCTCCAAACAGCGGAGTTTGGCTGTTAGCAGACCCATTTGGGGTGCGGATAGTAAAATCAGAAGGCGAGATTCTGCTATTTGCAGGACAGATCAGGAAACCTATAAATAAGACCTCAAGGGCACCTTTGGAAGAGGGTGCACTTCAGCTTCTCTCTCCTCAGTCCTTCTTTGGTGAGCATTCCCAGAGCTCTCCAAGGTCCCCGAGTTTCAGCTTTGGCTTTAGAGGGGAAGCGCTCAATGATCTTCTGGGTTAGTGGAGGGACCTCCTCGCTGTGACTAAGGTCTTAGTCATCTTTCTCGTCTTCGGTCTACCTTCTCCGAGGGATCAGTAAGGGCTAGCTGCCCCTCATTTCGGCGAGGGCCCCGAGCTCCACAAGAGACCGAGAAATCGGTTTCAACAATGTCCATCCCTTCAGCCTCGTCATACATGGGGGATGGAGATCTTCTAAAGGGTGTTTGTCTTGGTTCATCCTCAGGAACATTTGGCTTTTCAGCAATTGGTAGTTCTCTGCTAGTCCTATAAGCAGGATTATCTTGATTGGCTTCCTATTGAGCTTCGCTTGGATCCACTTGGACTGCTAGTCCAGACTGGATAGCATCCTCAGCCATAGTGAGCTTGTGGATGACATCTTCCACATGAGCAGGGAGCTCAGTGTTCTACTCCCCCCTCAGTCTCATCATCCCCTTGATTTATTTCACCAGTGGTCCTGGACCCCAAGCTCAGTGCTGAGGTTTGAAGGGAGACATTCCTCTACTCCACATTCTCTTCAAAGCTGGATAACTCTGGATTGTGGATGGGCTCGCTTTCTTCTAATGAACTTTCTTCTTCACTCACCACAACATCTGCAGCCTGTCACTTCTTTGGAGACCTTGTTATGACCTTTTCCCACATCTCCAGTACTTTAATATCCATTCTTCTCATGTGATGGATTTTTACTCCAAATTTCTTGTTGAAGTTTTCAGGATATGATAGCTGTAGATAAAGAGATAGTATTCTTCCCAAGTTGGGCACATGAAAGTTCTCTTGTATTCTCTTGAAAATGATCTGAGCCATATTGGTTTTCATACTTAGGATTATCCTGGCCATTATATCAAGCATCTGTTTGGATATCCTATCATGAGACCCTACCTTGTAGAGAAGGGCATTTCCCACTATATCATCCATCAACTTTCCATGCTGATTAAAGTTCTTCGTTTCCAGAGACCCATAGGTCTTCCTGGAATGCTCACACCATGCAAGAGATTTATCTTGGTCCTCTTGGGCGACCTCTTCATTCTCCTCCTCTTTGGCAAAGGTCGGCAGTTGCAGAACCCTGGCCAATCTCTTCGGAGTTACCTTAACTCTTACCCCACTAACCTGACTTTTGATGGACTTTCCTTTAGAGCAAACCTTGGCATTCGAGTAGAATTCCAGAACTTCCCTCTTCATTATTACTGTTGATTCTGAGAGAACGAACTCCTAGTTGAGGGAGTCGAGTAGTCTTATGGTGCTTTGAATTTCTTCTGGAGCCTTCGCGAAGCCATTCCTTACTACTTCACTTCCTTCATACAGAAATCCTTCCTTCTTCGGTGCCATTTCTTAGTTAATCAAAGGAGGGTTCACCAATACCGACTTGTTCACTCTCCGAAGTCAAGGAGTACACGATGGCTTTTTAGGGAAAATGTAGCAAGTTCTTTTAATTCAAGACATCTGACCCTATTTATAACTTATGGTGTGGGAGGAGAAGTACCGCTTGTTAAATGTTTAATTAAATCAGATTGAATGGACATTGTTGGAACATGGTCTTCCGCATTCCTAGGTTTGAGAATAATAAAACCTTTGTGTATTTGATCTTGTGTGTTTAAGTGTGCAGGATAACAAAGTCCACATGACTCAAGGATTACATAAGAAGGTTGCCCCCAAATTTGAGCCATCAAATCCAACACTCCTTCTAGCGCCGACAGTATCACCTAGCGCCTGGCGCTAGCGCTAAGGAACCACTGAGATGAAACCAAACCACTGAGATGCAAACTGGTGCTCGAAGAACTGCTTACTCTACCGCAGCGCGCTAGTACTAACGCTGGCGCTAGCTTTCGCTCGACGAACTGTAAGCTGCGCTCGACGAAATGCTCATCACTGCGTTCGACGAAAATTCGATCGACAAAAAAATGCTTAAGCGCAATTCCGGGAGCACATATTGAAGGAGATAGTGCCTGGCGGTATCCGATAGCCCAGGCGGTAGCGCGGAGCACAGAAGGCAACAGAGAATTGTTTCCTTAGATTGAAGATTCTGCCGCGCAGAATGTCCTAAAATGGGATAGCGCCGGCGGTAGCACTAATGCATGCGCATCTCCAAGGCTATAAAAATGACCCCTTGGCTCCATCTTTCTTATCCTCTTAAGATCCAAAATTCCAGAGCTTCGTGCCACAACATAGAGAGTAAGGTTCAGAGAGATACTCCCACAAATCCATAAAGGCTTAAGGAGATCCGTGGAGAAGATTTCAACACGCGTCATCATCGTGACGAAAGACCGCATCGACTACGATCATACTCTGCGGGCCTTCGTCCACTTCTCCAAGAGATCCATATAGGGAGTTTTATATTATTGTCTTTTTATTTCACATCTTTTCTTTTAAATCGTGCAGTAAATTCACCTCGTGTTGGCGACTAGGTCTGGGTAGGACTTAGGGCTGAAATTCGCCTCGTGTTGGCGACTAGTTCTCAGGTGTAGTTCTACGGGGTGCTCGAGGCCATATCCGGAGAATGGTTGGCTAGAGCGGCTTGAGGCCGTATCCGGTAAGGATCGGCTAAAGCCAACCGGTTCGTGGGGATACGAGTCGGTATAGAAAACAAAAAGAGTCTTTCATATTTCGCTTTAATTTCTAGCGTCATTGAAATCAAAATTTTGTAATCAATTTTATTAATAATAATCATGTCTCTCTTTGTGTAATAAAATTGATATATTCTTCATTTCTCTAAATTGTTTATTATCCTCTCCTTTATTATAAAACAATTTAGATCTTTATTCAAAATCACTATTTTGATCTCTAATCATAAGCAAGTATTTCAAAATATAATATAAGTTTTAAAACCCTTATTCACCCCCCCCCCCTCTAAAGGCGCCTACCGATCCAACAAGTGGTATTAGAGCCAGGTTATTCCAATCGGCTTAACAAACGGGAATAATGGCGTCTCATGATCTCGCTTCTATTGGTGGGGAAAATTTTTATGAAGAAGAAAAATCTCTTGCACCACCTTTATTCGAAGGAAGAAATTATAAAGGGTGGAAATTGTTAATGGAAAGGTTTATTAAAACATTAGATATCAGCGCTTGGGATATAGCAATAACAAGACCAGCGGGCGAATCAAATAAACAAGAGCGTCACCTAAATGCAAAAGCTATGCATTATATTTTTTGTGCTTTATCTCAAGATATCTTCAAATTAATATATTGTTTTTCTAGTGCATACAAAGTTTGGTAAATTTCTTGAAGAAATGTATGATTTTCCTCTTACAGGTATAGAACAAACACAAGAATTGGAGAACATACAAGCTTGCACAAATTTTCAAGAAAGCTCCTCTCATGACGGATCCATGAAGTGCACATCAAATAGAAAAGAAGAAATCCCATCTCTGGAAGAGGAATGCCAAATAGATGAAGACAACAAGGAAAATTCATGCTCAAATCTCACAACATCCAAAAGCACTGTAAGGAAATCAAATCATCTTATTGTTTGCAATTCTATTTCTACTTTACAATTGCTACAAATAACAAAGCGCAAAATTAAGAAATTAAAAAATGCGAATTGCAAATTGCACTTAGAAAATAAAAACTTAAAAGCAAAAGTTAAAGTATAATCAAAATCTGATTTATCTAGCTTTACACATGTCACTTCAATTGAAAATACAAAACCTTATTTTGATTGTAATGATATTAAAGAAAAATTTAAGGAACTTGAAAAAGAAATTATTTGTATAAAAGAACATAATGAAAAATTATCTTTAGAAAATTCATCTTTAAAAAGTAATTGTGCTACATGCAAAAGTTATAAAATTGAAATTGAAGAGATGGATGAAACATTTGAGGAATACATAAATGAATATCAAAACTATATTGATTCAATTGTTTCTACTCTTAAAAATAGCACAATTGCATATAATAAGGCTAGACATAATTTGAAACTTAAGAACAATGAATTAAAAACTAAAATCAACTTGCTTAAGGAAATCATAAAGAAAAATTCTCAAAACATACATTCTCAATATAATGCAAAATCCAAAAGCAAGTTGAATATGATTTCTCAAAAGTTGAATAAGCCAAACAATGGAAATAAAAAACTTCAAAAGATTGAAAATGAAATTCCAAAATACAATCATTACTATCATTTACATCATCAATATAAAGATTATCACAATGGAAATTTCACATATAAGAATAACACTAAACCAAAGTTTGAATGGAGGCCCAAAATTAAAAATGAAACATTAACTTCACATGAAAGGACCCATTCATCACTAACTACCCACAAACCTACACGTTATATTTGGGTACCCAAAGGAACCACCACACTTGGTCCCCTTTGGATACCTAAATATCTTATTCATTAGTATCCAATCATTTGGATGAAGTAGAAATCAACTCAAAATAATATATCAATTCTCTACTTCATGATATGCTTAATTTCCTTTTTGTTTTTGCTTTTTATTTTTGTTGAACCATCATGATATGATCACTTTATATAAGTTGTGATACGACTTTCTCATATTAAACCAAAATTCATAAATAAATCAAATTGAACTAAGTTGAATAAAAAGTCATGTCATTTTTTCAAGTGATCTACTTATCCTTTTTTTTTGTCCTTCTAAATCCATTTCCTAATAGTCTTATAAAAATTGAAAAACTAAATTTGTCATATGATATTAGTAAGACTAAATGAAATAAGTGTCAAAATGGATTTAAAAGGTGTATTTTAGGGGTATTAGACTAAATTTATAAAATGCGCAAGTTTTGCCTAGGTATTTAATATATTTGCGTCATTTTTTATTACCCTTAGTATGTTAAATCATAATCATGTCTAACCGAAATTGAAAAATTGCATGAATATTATTTCACTTATTTATAATCATTTCACTCATGCATATGTTGTGCAAAACTAAAGAACTAAGCTTTAATGAATGTGAAACCCATGCACTAAGATTTTAACTTCCGCAACTTTTTGCGATTTCTTCTCGTCTCTTCACTTCATTAGACTGGCCTTACATTGCACAAACATAATTAAGATAAATCAGAAGCAAAATCGAAGAAAATCTAGGCTATATGATCAAAATAAGCACTCTCTGCGAGCTAACGCAGGCGCTAGGACTTAACGCCGGCGCTAGCTCAAGTGTCCGATTTTCTGTATTTTTAAAATTATAAAAAATCACTAAAAATATATTATTTTATATGTACTACTCATTTTTGCATCTATGCCTATAATTGATTTTTGAAAAATTAAAATACAAAACTACAAAAACCAAATTACCAAAAAAATTATATTTTTTTCTTTCTTTGGTTATTTGTTTGATTTCTATATGCAAAAATCAAATACAAAAATACAAAACAAAAAAAAATATGAACAAGTATTTTTTTGAACTAGCATTTTCTACTTACATGTATCTTACGAAAGGGGGATTTGGGCTATCATCCCATCACATCTCCTAGTACCAGGCGAACCCCTCACAAGGTAGTCCTTGGGAAGTCCAAGATCAATCTTATGAGTTCAAACTTTAAATCAAAATTATTCTTCAAAATATCAAAAAATACTGTATGGACTTCATTGAAAATCAAGCATGATTTAACCCATCATTTAGAACTTCTATAATGTTGCAATTTATCTTTTCAAACTACTTTGAACATTGCTTTCATGATGCTTTGATATATCTATGTGCATCAATTATATTGTAAAAGTTGTGTTGAACCAAGCTTAGCATGCCTCTAAGTATGAGTAAATGTTTTATGTTTGATAATGATATTTATTCACTCACTTTGGCATTGTCTACATATGTTTTTTTAAGAATGCTTATGAATGTATTGTAATAGTATAATGAATTAAAACAGCACAAGTATCTTACCTACACAACCTTTGTTTTCACTTTTAAAAAGTTAAGAAAAGTGGTTATGTTTTCATAAATTATATTGGTTTGCAAAACAAGTGTATTCGGAGAACTTTATACAAAACAAAAAATCATAAAATAAAGTGACAAAGATAACTCCACCAAGCACTACTTGAACCTCCTGATAAGTCTTAATAAGTGTTGTGAGGTTGAGCACCTTGGAAAGAATAGTAAAGTATCTTGTGCAAACCATATCTTTCTTTCAAAATAAAAACCACTTACTCTTAAGTACACCAGATCACTAGTTTCAATATTAAAATAAAATAAAATATGTGATCCCCCAAGCACTACTTTGCACCCTGATAAGTCTTAATGAGCATTGTGTGTGTAAAGCACCTTGGTAGTTGTACATTTTGTTTGTGCATTAAAGTATGTGGAAGTAAAATTATTTGTGTTTTATTATGCTCTTTACTTAACATATTTCTTGTATTTTTTATTAAAACATTTGTTTACTCTACTCAAAATACACTTATGTGCACATCATTATCTTCCATAACACTTCTTCACATGAGTATTGGATCCTAATGCAAATTCTATACTACTCTTTATTTATGAAATGCATTAGATAACCTAACATGCTTTCTACAATGTTTGGTATGTTTTGGAATTGTGAATTAAAGTAACATTGTAGTAATCTCTTTTTGGTAACATTATTTCATGCTTGGTTACTTTATTATTGAATTTAAAAATTTTACTTGAACATTGATTTACAAAAACATCTTCTTTTTGAAATTTAACTCATATATCTTTTTATGGATCATCATTGATTACAATAAGATGTTTCTTGTATTTCTATAAGTCTTCCGCATCATAACCATATAATTGTTTTACCTTGCGCTTTCATGCTTACTTAAAGTCTTTTATTTTGTGTGCATCATCACTTGAATCTTAACATTCCTTTCTTTCAACAAGTGGTAGACTTGCTTGGTAAACTTTATATTGGTTGCTTTAAACATGAATATTTTTTTGCTAAAAACTCTGATTTAATTCTATGAAAATATTGTAATACTAAAACTCTGATTTATTAATGGATTCGCTATGTGAACTTTTCTTTAAAAATTCAAATATTAAAACCCATTGGCTATGAAATTATAATTTTTTGATTTCAAACGCTTAAATGTTTCCAATAATTATTATCCATGATTACATATCTCACCATAGCGGGGGCATAGGGTTGTAGACATTAGATAACCTAACCTCTATGTCATGTCTTGTCCTTAACCGGGGAGGGTTCGAGTGGGGCCTTGCGAGGCACTGGGGGGAAAGAGTGCTAGGTTAAGTTTTTGTCTAGTGTTTATATATGGGACTAACACCCCAACCAACGGCATGTTTGCAGCTCCTCATGCCCATCCATCACTTAGTATGGGGCTAGGGTGTAGACATATTGTCTGGGTAGTTTAGTTACTTGGAAATCATTACATTTTTTTATGCTTAAAACTCTCATATAAAAAGGAAAAACTAACATGATAATATTGAGTACTTGACAAATGTTAGCTTGTTCATCTTTAAGCTAAAAACTCTGATCTATTTTTATAAAAATGTATTCTAAAACTCCTTATCATTTCCTTCTCTCTACAAGCTCGATCATGCCTTTATCTTATTATCAACTTTTAAGTGGTGTCTCCTTACCCACTTTTGCTGATAACAAAAGGGGGAGAACTAACATGATAAATATAATCTTCTATAAAAATAGAAAACTAACATGCTTAATTAAGATGATAAACATATATGGACTCATCTGGGCCGATTTTCTAGTCTATGCACTACATTTTAGTCATGTTTTTGCTCATATTTGTTATTCCATGCTATGTGCACTTCTAGGCCCGTTTTGGTGTTATTTCTTGTTTATCTTCGTTATTAGTTTTCATGCATTGTTAAGTGCCACCTTCAGTGGCTAGATTGGTGTTGTATGCTGGAACAGGAGTCGTGCAGGTGTTCCCAGTACAATTCTGTACAGGAACACTGCGCACGATCACTGGTTCTATTGCGCACGACCACTGGCCGTGCGCCGCTGATCGTGCGCACTTAACCCCCATTTTATGAGTTCTGTCTCGACCAATGCGCACGACCACTTACGATAATGCGCACGACCACTGGTTGTGCGCCACTGGTCGTGCGAACATTTTATTTTATAAATTTCTTATATTGCAGGCTCCGCCCGGGCAGGCGCACGATCACAGGATTCTAGTGCGCATGACCACTGGTCGTGCGCCAATGACCGTGCGCACTGTTTATTCCACCGCCTATAAATATTCCTGCTCACGATTTAGGTCGAGGTTCTGCATTTCTTCCGCCCTGCTCCGCCGTTCCGCCCCTTCCGCATGTTTTTTCGCCCCCTAGGCCTCCTCCATCATCCAAGAGCTTTAAGGAGGAGATTCTACGCTCATCTTCATCGCCAAGGAAGGAGTTCATCGCATCGGACGTGGCCGGATTGTAAAACGCTGGAGATGACGGGTCCATTGGAAGGTAGTGACATCCTTCTCTACCCCGGACGATAGTTGGGACCGAGCTAGGACGCGGATTGACAACCCGGTGCTTCCTACCGTGAATCTACAACGAGCCTCCGGATTCGGTCGTATCTCTTGCCTTTGTCTCTCTTTGTGTGATGTAATGTTTGTAATCTCTATATTATTGATGATGTGCACTATAAACCATGCTATGTAATGCTTATATCATCTTATTGAAATTATCTTTTGTTTATATGTGTGTATGAGGTGCGCCCCATCCATTTTCCATTCCGCCATCACGTTCGTGTGCCGCACTAGCAATTGCTAGTGGCGTGCTTGTCGAAGAGGTGCTTGCGACCCTCATTCCGTTAGCCTACTCGTCCATCCGCCTACCGTAGCATGGCATCGCGGCCCGTGTAATCCATCCCGCCTAACGAAGCAGCGCGCTCAAGGCCTGCATAGTTCGATTCCGCTAGCCTACTCGCCCATCCGCCCAACAAAGTAGTGCGCTCAAGGCCTACGTAGTCTTCCATCCCGCCGAGCGAAGCTTTGCATAGCGGCATTGCATAGGAGTAGTTGTAAAATTTTATTTTATTATTCACAAACCAAATCCCTTTCGTCCGCACTCCACCTATCGCTGGACTTCGATCTCAAGTCCTTCCTCGAAACCTAGCTCCACCTCACTGTGTTCCTTGAGAGACCGACACTCGGGGATCTTCCCCATTATTATTACTTGCGCGACCGGTGCACTTGCCGAACATCGCATCAAGTTTTTGGCGCCGTTGCCGGGGACCACAGTCGTGTGAGTTTTCTGGAGAGGGAGAACCTGAGAGAGAAGCCCTTCCATTTGTAAATCGCATTCCTTTGTTTTATTTCCTCATATTCTGTTTCCTGTTTTTAATTAGGTTGCGTTAGTAATTTTTGTTTGGTGTGGTATTTCGCACAATAGTGTTTTTCTTTTTGAATCATTTTATCTTCGCACTATGTGGGCACATCTTAATATTTGTTTTCGTTGGTGTAGAGCTACCTCCCACTCTAGTAATGAATGCCCTATGAGAATGGTGGGCATAATTCTTCTCGCCCAGCATATAGAGCACCGACTTCGTCTGGTACTCCATATGGTGCGCATAAGTCTTATGGCTACTCTGCTGAGCCTTTACCGTCTTACTTCTTTTCGGCTTCAGCACCCGCTGTGCCAAAGAAGCCCGCAAGGCAGTGCGGGTTTTGTCGGAGCACTGATCATGTCTTGAAGGACTGTGCCGAATATCTTCGCCAATTGGATGAGGATGACGAGCCGGATATCCGGATCATCCCGAATCCTAACTCTGGCGGCACACCTTCAACATCCGGTTATGTGTCTTTGCCACCTTCACATCTTGAAGGGTATGGCGTTGACACAGTCACCAGATGTGTGGCTGATCTGGGCACCGACATTGCTGAGCCTATTCTCCCGGTGCATCCACCACCCCTAGTGGATTTGATTCTTTGTGAGGAATCGGTGCTCGACTTTTATCCGAGCACTATTCTTCCCCCTGTTATGCATACTACATTCGTCTCTGACGACATTGTCGATGATGTGTCACAAGTGGAGGCGGTTGATCTTAGTATTGTGCCTACTCCTATGGAGGAGGACAACCTTCTAGGTGAAGAGGAGTTTTCCTCAGCACCGGTGGAGGAAGTCCAAATCTTAGAAATGGCCACTGTTGATCCCGTCGAACCTTGTGGCATTGATGACAATGCAAACATTATTTTACTTACCCAACCTGATGGGAGTGAGACTGGGACCACTCCCCCGATTTTTGATTATTTATGTTCTTCATCTTGTTTATTTCTCGACCCCCCCTTTTCATCCGAGTCTGTGCAGGTTGAGTCTTCACAAGTACCCCAGGAGGATTTGGTGCATATTGCCCAAGTCAATGATGAGAGCATCCTCTTATGTGAGGAGGTTGTTTCCCCCTCCGTAGAGGAAGCTCCACTCATTGCCTTTTCCTCCTGCCACCTCCTTGTTGATGACACCTTGCTAGGCAAGGATGTGTTTGGTGAGTTGAGTGAGGATATCTCCTCCTCTACTTGCTTTATGTTTCCTCTACCTGCATTATGTAGGTATTATTATTTGGGTAGAGGAGTAACTGTTCTGTCGCCGTATCGGTACCCGCTACCGACACGCGTATTAGAACAGTTGCCTGTTCATTTCCTTTTTCATACGCCCATTAGCTAGAACCTTTAGTTTTTGAATAAGTCGTGCTGGGATGACAATAACCCCAGTAGTTATCTTTCTTTTCTGCATCTTTATTTCATCTAACCATGTTTAGTTAGTAGTATTTTTTTTTCAGTTTTCTATTTTCTTTTGTTTCTGCGGAGCTGACCCTTGCAGGTATCTTTTTTGGATGGCGGATGCTGCGGCTCATTTTAGCTTACACGCCAATCTTCTGGTGTGCTCATTTCTGAGCACTGGGTACTCTCTTTCCCTAGCCTTTTTCTAATTTTCATGTCATATATTTTGTGGATTGTTTAGTGTAAGTCTGGGGGAGAGCAGTTTTTGTACCCACTCACATGCACTCTTGCATAGCATGCTAGAAGTACTTTTATTTTAGCTTATTGGAAATTGTTGTTCATTTTCATTGCACACCACAGCACCCACTTGAGCACGTACTCATCTGTATGCGTGCTCTGTAGTGAATTTAATTCTTCTGCTTATGTGGGAAAGTCTAGGTGATTGGTTAGGACTATGTAGCAGAGTAAAATGTTGACTCCAGTAGTGCTCCTAGTCGAGTGCTCGGTTGCATAGAAATTTGTGTAGATTAGACTTCTCTTTATACTTATGGTTTTATATTTTTTCTATTAGTGTAAATGTTGTTTACTCTACTCAAATGGTGAATCCGGTGGAATAAAACGGTAGCATAGGGATGTGTGTAAATGATCGCTAGACTCGTATTGCTTGAGTCAGGAGAAAGGAGAATCTTTCTCGGTGGCTAGAACTTGCCCCAAGCGATTCTTGAAGCATTGGCATAGGATAGTTCTAGTGCGTGAGAATGACGTAGGCCATTATTTTGGCCCGGTTGAACCTTTATTTCATGCCTTTCGTCTACCCTTGCTAGCCCCTTTGTGCCTACCCTTTTCTTGATTCGGCTCCACATATATCTCACCAAAGCCTAAAAGCCTAACCTAGTCGCACACCCAAATCTGAGCTTTAGTTGTAGTTTTATTTACATTGTGGGGGGGGTGTTGATTGTGGTGTTTATTATGTGAATCTGTGGATATGCTCATTTGAAAATTTTGCTGAAAGAAAAAAGACAAGAAGAAGAAGACAGAAAGAAAAAAAATGAAAAGAAAAAGAGAAGAAGAAAAAAAATGAGTTTTATTGAAAATCGTCTAGAAAAATTATGTATTGGGAGTAGGCGGTGCACACACCTATGTTGCAAAAGTCCAAGTCTGGGGGTGTGGTGCACTTGCATTCGATTTTGGTGCGCGGGTAGTTATTTTAAAAGCACAATTGGGTTATGTGTTATAAGCCATTTTGTTTATCATTGTTTACCTCACCGTAACCCAAGCCTCAATTATTAAAACCTGAAAGTCCTACTGACTCACGCCTTGAACCAATCCAGTGTCGTGGGGAGAATGTGACCGGGCAAGCTTATGGTCACCGACACTGATGGATTTCAGTGGAGTTTGTCCCGCATCCCGATCTTGAGCAATGCTCGTCTCAACGCTTAGTTTACTTTCTCCGTATGCATGACCAAATGATTCACCGTTGTTCACCATTTTGAGTAGTTGTAATATGCTTTTGCTCTTTTAGAAATATGTAAACTGTTTATATAATCAGAAATCTTCTCGACTATTTTTCTTATGCACGTGAGCATGCGACTTCACATGGTACTCTGTATTGTAATTTTAAGCCATCTACTTTTCTTTCCCCGTTCGCTTAGAATTTGTTTGCTCGGGATGCGCAAACAGGTAAGCCTGGGGTGTGATGAGTCCCAATTATATACACATATATGGACTCATCTGGGCCGATTTTCTAGTCTATGCACTACATTTTAGGCATGTTTTCGCTCATATTTGTTATTCCATGCTATGTGCACTTCTAGGCCCGTTTTGGTGTTATTTCTTGTTTATCTTCATTATTAGTTTTCATGCATTGTTAAGTGCCACCTTCAGTGGCTAGATTGGTGTTGTATGTTGGAACAGGAGTCGTGCAGGTGTTCCCGGTACAATTCTGTACAGGAACACTGTGCACGATCACTGGTTCTATTGCGCACGACCACTGGTCGTGCGCCGCTGATCGTGCGCACTTAACCCCCATTTTATGAGTTCTGTCTCGACCAATGCGCACGACCACTTACAATAATGCGCACGACCACTGGTCATGCGCCACTGGTCGTGCGAACATTTTATTTTATAAATTTCTTACATTGCAGGCTCCGCCCGGGCAGGCGCACGATCACAAGATTCTAGTGCGCACGACCACTGGTCGTGCGCCAATTACCGTGCGCACTGTTTATTCCAGCGCCTATAAATATTCCTGCTCGCGATTTAGGTCGAGGTTCCGAATTTCTTCCGCCCAGCTCCGCCGTTCCGCCCCTTCCGCAGGTTTTTTCGCCCCATTGGCCTCCTCCATCATCCAAGAGCTTCAAGGAGGAGATTCTACGCTCATCTTCATCGCCAAGGAAGGATTTCTTCGCATCGGACGTGGCCGGATTGTAAAACGCTGGAGAAGATGGGTCCATTGGAAGGTAGTGACAACCTTCTCTACCCCGAACGATAGTTGGGACCGAGCTAGGACGACAACCCGGTGCTTCCTACCGTGAATCTACAACGAGCCTCCGGATTCGATCGTATCTCTTGCCTTTTTCTCTCTTTGTGTGATGTAATGTTTGTAATCTCTATATTATTGATGATGTGCACTATAAACCATGCTATGTAATGCTTATTTCATCTTATTGAAATTATCTTTTGTTTAGATGTGTGTATGAGGTGCGCCCCATCCATTTTCCATTCTGCCATTACGTTCGTGTGCCGCACTAGCAATTGCTAGTGGCGTGCTTGTCGAAGAGGTGCTTGCGACACTCATTTCGTTAGCCTACTCGTCCATCCGCCTACCGAAGCGTGGCATCGCGGCCCGTGTAATCCATCACGCCTAACGAAGCAGCGCGCTCAAGGCCTGCATAGTTCGATTCCGCTAGCCTACTCGCCCATCCACCCAACGAAGTAGTGCGCTCAAGGCCTACGTAGTCTTCCATCCCCCCGAGCGAAGCTTTGCATAGCGGCATTGCATAGGAGTAGTTGTAATATTTTATTTTATTATTCACAAACCAAATCCCTTTCGTCCGCACTCCACCTATCGCTGGACTTCGATCTCAAGTCCTTCCTCGAAACCTAACTCCACCTCACTGTGTTCCTTGAGAGACCGACACTCGGGGATCTTCCCCATTATTATTACTTGCGCGACCGGTGCACTTGCCGAACATCGCATCACTTACTAACTTAGCTTTTTTTCCTGTTTTCAGTATTTTGGAATTTTTTGTTAGGTCACGCCCTCAATCATGCCCGTGACCAAGGGCGTGACAGCTTAAAATGCCAATTTCCAGACTTCTCAGCGATTCTCGCATCACCGTCCCGTCGATCGACATCCCATCCCGTCGATCGACAACACGTCCCGTCAATAGGCTTGGTGTCCAGTCGATTTTACATGGTCATGCCCGTGTACTCCCGTGTACCACTCGATCGACTTCACCTCCCGTCGATCGACTTGCTATCCCGTTGATTGGCTCCCTGTCCCGTTAATTTTACAAAGTCACACCCATGTCCGAGGCCGTGACCCATCAATTCCTTCCAGAAGCCAGCGTACATGCCAACTATCACGCCCCAGTTGAACCTGACGTCTGCCGCCCAAAGTCACGCCCGTGACACCTCAAGTCATGCCTGTGTGCAACCATTTTCCTGGTCAAATTCATCTAGAAGGCAGTTGAAGTGACCTCAATCGCATGCGCAGAAGTCACGCCCTCGGTCATGGGCGTGACCGAGGGCATGTAATTTTAAAATTTTCCCTATAAATAGAGGGGCTCGGCTGAAGCATTTCCATCCATATTTTGAGAGTGTTTTAGTGTTTTGTTAAATTGTTTTGAGTGTATGTGATTTATTTTATGCATTTAAGTTTTATTTCTTTTGTAATTTTCACTTTCCTAGTCTAGTTGTAATGTTTATTTTGAGAATAAAATAGTTTGTTTTCTCATTTGGATCTTCTTTTCCTTATGTCAAGAGTGTGTGAGTGTATGAGTTTAATTTTTATGCTTTCTTTTAATTCAAAGTAGTGTGTGTGTGTGTGAGAGAATAGATTTTTCGCTTTCTTTTATCTCAGTTTTTAATTTCAAAGAAGAGTGTGTGAGTGTATGAGTTTAATTTTTACGCTTTCTTTCATTTTAAGTAGAGTGTGAGTGAGTAGGAGATAGTATTTTCCTTTTTTGTAACTTAGCTTTATTTCAAGTTATTACCACCCTCATCCCGGATGAGAGGTTAAGAACTTTTAGCGCTTGATTAAGATGGTTGGGACGGATACTATTTCTGCATTTTATAAGTCTTTTAATTTTCTTTGTTAAACACGCGTATATCCTCTTAAAATATTAACATGTATTTTCTTATTATTAATGTCGTCCCCATTCCGATGATTGGCTAATTTCCTTTAGCGCACAATGTCGAAGAGCATTGGGATGAATAAATGGTTTTCTAAATATAAATTATCTCTTCCTAAAATCAATTAACGAGCTTAAGGTTTACCCGAGAAAAACGTTGAGTGGAACCATATAATCGATGTATGGTTCTCATTTCCATTTTCGTACACTAGTTAGCCGAGAGGCTTGTGCGTATGGATTGATCACTCACGGGTAAAGAGAAGTGCGCTCTACCCTTGAGAGAGGATGAGGTAGGTCCCCTAAATTGGAATAAAAACCCAATAGAGGGGTTCACAACATAAAGTGAGTATTAAGGAGATTCGATTAAAGAATGAGAGTCCGGTCGAATATTCTTAATCTCAGGTGTCCGTACCCTCGAGAGAGGTGCGTTCATACTTATGGAACCTCCACAGCCAAGCCTTTTACTTCTAAAAAAGCTATTTTCCACTCAAGGTAATTTGACATCGGGCTCTATCTTCATCATCGTTTAAAACTCTAGTTATACGTATATTATCGCTCTCTAAATAGTATAAATCAAATCAAAACTTATTCTGATAAAATAATAGTTCATTCCATATAAGTAAGAATAATCAACAGGATCCGTGGAAATATACGACCCTGATTTTTTCTAAACCAAAATTTCATGTACTATACGCGATAAGGTATACTTGCCTTTATCGAATGATTAGTTTGGATATAAATTAAACAAAAGCTTCCAAACCTAAATCCAAAATTAACCATCAAGTTATTGGTACCGCTGTCGGGGAGTCTTTGTTGTTATTTCGAAAAAGGAATCACTACTAATTTAATTACTTATATATAAGAAAAACAAAAACAAAATATTTAGAAAAAGCCAAAACCCAAAAAAAAAATTTATTTATTAGTATATGACCCGAGGAAACTTGTCGGACGATTCGAACATTCCTTTTTACCCCAAAATCGAGCGCACCCTTAATGAGTGCCTCCAATTTCGTGATCAAAACTTACTCGAATTTCCCGAAGAGTCTATCAAAGATACTGACACTGAAGCTATGACCGATCCAAATCCACATGCGGCCCCACCACGGACCATGGCATATTATGCCTTGTCGAATTTGGAAGATACGGGATCGAGTATTACATGCCCAATAGTGGCTAATAATAATTTTGAAATAAAATCTAGCATCATTCAAATGGTACAACAGTCAGTCTAATTTCACGGTTTGTCGGATGAGGATCTGAATCTACACCTTTTAAGCTTTTTGGAAATTTGCGACACTTTTAAAATTAATGGCGTTACTGATGATGTTATTTGTTTACGCTTATTTCCATTTTCGTTGTAGATAAAGGCAAAGGCGTGGTTAAGTTCTCTTCCCAGAGGATCCATAACTACGTAGGCCTAATTGACGGAGAAATTTCTAACAAAATATTTTTTCCCCATCTAAAACCGCTAAATTACGCACGGATATCGCCTCTTTCATTCAATTCGATTATGAGTCTCTCTATGATACTTGGGAGCATTTTAAAGAGTTATTGCGTAAATGTACTCATCATGCGTTGCTGTCCTGTATGCAGGTCCAGACGTTCTATAATGTCTTATATTTCTCAATGTGACAGATGATCGACGCAGCCACTGGGGGAATGTTAAACAACAAAACCCCGGAGGCCGCTCAAGCTCTGTTCGAAGAAATGGCCATAAATGCCTATCAATGAAATGTGTCTAGATCACGCCCCAACAAACCAACTAGGATATATGAAGTGGATGCCACTTCTCACTTATCCTCTCAAGTCGAGAGGTTAAGTAAGCAAGTGGCATAGATGACTGTTGCCTCCTCCACTCCCTCTTGGGCTCCAAACAATATTTTTGTTGAAGAAACTGTAGATTACTTAGGCAACCCAGTTAGGCCCCCCTTCAACCCTAACAACAACCCTTATAGTAATCATTACAATCCGGGTTGGAGGAACCACCCAAACTTCTCCTGGAGCAATCCAAACAACGCTCAGAGGCCCCCAAATGTGAATATGCAAGGATTTTCACAAGGATTTTTGCATGAATTCCAGCCTCCTCCTCCAAAACCTTCTCCGCTCGAAGATGTTTTTGCTAAATATGTCGCGTCCACTGAGCCAAATATCCAGAATATTACCGGATCAATTAAACACTTGGAAAATCAAGTTGGACAGCTTGCAAAGATGGTCTCTGAGTGGCCTTATAGAGCTCTACTGATTTGGCAAGTGCACCGGTCGCGCAAGTAATAATAATGGGGAAAATCCCCGAGTCTCGGTCTCTTGAGGAACACAGTAAGGTGGAGTTAGGTTTCGAGGAAGGACTTGAGATTGAAGTCCTTAAATCGGATGGAATGCGGGGGAGTTGGGTTGGCTTTTGGAAAATAAAATAAAAGCTATCAACTACTCCTATGCAATGCCGCTATGCAATGCTTCGCTCGGCGGGATGGAAGACTACGTAGACCTTGAACGCGCTACTTCGTAAGGGCGGATGGACGAGTAGGCAAACGGAATGAGGGTCGCAAGCACCTCTTCGACAAGCACGCCACTAGCAATTGCTAGTGCGGCACATGAACGTGACGGCGGAATGGAAATGGACGGCGGCGCACCTCAAGCAACTCGAATAGATAAATTACACAATCACATAGACATGAAATATATATGTAAGTATAACTAATTCAAGTGCCACTTCATCATCATGATTAGATCTAGCAAAACACGCATCAATAAGAAAAGAACAAAGCAAGAAATCGACCGAATCCGAAGGCTCGTTGTAGATTCACGGTTGGAATCGCCGGGTTTTCAATCCGTGTCCAAGCTCGGTCCGCAACTACGTCCGGGGTAGAGAAGGGCTGTCACACCTCCCAATGGACCCGTCTTCTTCGTGTCACGATCCGGTAGAGGTTGCAAACTTCCTCTTGCTTGATGGCAATGGCGGCTAGGTCTTCCTTTGGAGCTCTTGGATGAAGGAGGAGGCCGAGAGGAAACTCCGGCTCAAGATTGGCGTGAAGAACAAGCCCGGAGCACCTCTAGATGGTGGGCGACGGTGGAGGGGCGAAACTGGGCGGAGCAGAGCAGGAAACGGCGGAAGAATCGCGGGGGCCCTCTGACCTAAATCGCGAGCAGCGGAATTTATAGGCGCTGGAATTAAACAGTGCGCACGGTCATTGGCGCACGACCAGTGGTCGTGCGCACTAGAATTCGGTGATCGTGCGCTCTGCCTGGACGGAACCTGCAAAGGCAGAAATTATAAAATAACATGTTCGCACGACCAGTGGCGCACGACCGGTGGTCGTGCGCACTATCGTAGGTGGTCGTGCGCACTGGTCGAGACAGAACTCATAAAATTAATGATACGTGCGCACGACCAGTGGCGCACGACCGGTGGTCGTGCGCACTATCGTAGATGGTCGTGCGCACTGCTCGAAACAGAACTTAGAAAAATATGGTTAAGCGCACACGATCAGCGGCGCACGACCAGTGGTCGTGCGCAATAGAACCAGTGATCGTGCGCAGTGTTCCTGTACAGAATTGTACCGGAAACACCTGCACGACACCTGTTCCAGCGTACGACACCAGTCTAGCCATTGAAAGTGGGACTTAACATCGCAAGAAAACTAATAACAAAGATAGATACGAAATTACACCAGAATGGGCCTAGAAGTGCACCTAGCATAGACTGGTCAATATGAACTATAACAGGGCTAAAGTGCGGTGAAATGACTAAATAAATGGCCCAGATGAGTCCATAAAAGTGTATATGATCAGGACTCATCATCTACCAGGGAACACAGAGCCAAACCCCAGATAAAATGCCAACGCCATAAACCTTCGCAGCGGTAAGGAGGTAACCTCCCCAAAACGGGTTGAGCCTAAGGTACCTTTTCGACACCTACACCTACACCCTCTCCTTCGATAGATAATTCATCAAGTATTCTGATTGTGTCGAACGTTTTTAGCCCGCCTCTTCCTTATCCTTCAAAAATAAATAACGAGCGAAAGGACGAGCAATATAAAAAATTCTTACAAATTTTAAAACAAATTCAAATAAACGTTCCTTTTTGCGAGGCACTCTCCCAAATGCTGAAATACGCAAAATATCTTTAAGAGTTACTTTCTAATAAGAAGAAACTCGAGGATGTTTCGCGCATTTTCCTTAATGTGGAATGCTCGGCTGTTCTACTTAATAAATTGCCGCCAAAACTAAACGATCCAAGAAGGTTTTCCATTCTGTGTCTCTTCGATAATTTGTTAATAAAGTACGCTCTAGCGGACTTGTGCGCCAGCATCAATTTGATGCCCTTTTCCCTTTTCGAAAAACTCGATTTGGGCGTCCCGAGCCCGACAAAGATGAGCATCCAACTCGTGGATCGCTCGGTAAAGTACCCAATAGGGGTGGTAGAGGATGTTCTGGTCAAGGTTGATATGTTTATTTTCCTGGTAGACTTCGTCATCCTGGACATTGAGAAGGACGCTGAGGTACCTATTATACTAGGTCGCCCTTTGATGAGTCTCATTTATATACACTTTGATGGACTCATCTGGGCTAGTTTTCACGCACTCGCACTTCACTTTTTGTGTATTAATGCTTATATTGCATTTAGTCACAATTCTCACATGAAGTGCACTTTAAGGCCCGATGTGGTGTATTTTCTTGATTATCACTCTTAATGTCTTTCATGCTGTGTAATGTGCCACTTTCAGTGGTTTTGATTTGTGTTTATGCTGGAATAGGGGTCGTGCAGGTGTTCCCGATACAAATCTGTACAGGCACACTGCGCATGATCACTGGTTATACTGCGCATGACCACTGATTGTGCGCTGCCGATCGTGCGCGTTCATTTGCAGCCCAATGTTGCATTCTGAATTTGGTCGTGCGTTTTTGCGCACGGTCGTGCGTTCGGTCGTGCGATCTTTATATTTTATAAAGTTTATGTTGCAGGTTACGATGGGATAGTGCGCACGAGCGCCTAACTTCTAGTGCGCACGACCGATGGTCGTGCGCCACTGGTCATGCGCACTATTTCGCCAGCGCCTATTTAATGCCCTGTTCCGCAATTTTAGAAGATTCAGCACTATTTTGGGCGCGAATTCTTCCGCAATCTCCGCCGTTTTCCCTCTCCAAGCTCCATACATCCATCCCCTTCCTTGGGAAAGCTTCTTCCATCGATCCTAAGCTCCATCAAGGGTTCCGGAAGCTTTCCCCGCCATCTATAGCAAGCATTTCAAGGTGTTGCATCTCCTTTTGGGTTAAGTGGAAGAGACCCGGCTCTGAGAAGAAGATGGATGATGTTTGGAGGTAGTGACAGCCTCTGAACCCTGGAAGCAACCAAGGACTGAGCTCGGAGGAGGCTTGACAACCCCCCATTCCGACCAAGATCTATGGCGAGGCTTCTCATCTCATGGTTTCCTTTACCCTCTCTCTTTTGGAAATGTATGCTTAAACTTTTGTATTGAACTAGAGTAATCTTTATTTGTCTATGAATGGAAGTATTCTCTTGTTTTATTTCTCGTTTGATGCTTTGCTGTGATGCGCTCCGCCCCCACTCCACTTCCACATATGCGTTCTAGTTAGCCATCTAGCAATTGCTAGTGGTGATGTTGGCGAAGACACAAAACCTCGCACTGCGGCCATTCCACCCGCTTACCGAAGCGCGGCATCGCGGCTGCTGCACTCACCCCCACTTTGTGAAGAGGTGTGTGCGACCCTCAATCGTCATAGTTACTTTTCGTCCACGCGCTTTCCGAAGCACGGCATCGCGGCTGTTGCATCCATCCCGCCTTGCGAAGCGGAGTTTTGACCCGCATCTTATTTCTGCAATAGCTTAGGACACCAATCACAACGCCCTTATTTTTTACTTTCTTTTACTCATCGAAACAATTACCTCACTCTACTTTCTTGTCACCATATCCTACATTCCTCAAGAGATCGACACTCGGGGAGTTTCTCTCTATTTTATTGCTTGATAGCGACCGGTGCACTTGCCGAACACGCGTCAAGTTTTTGGCGCCATTGCCGGGGAATGCAGACGAGATGAGATTTTGTTTGTGAATCGATTGTTTTCGATTGGGTCTTTTATTCTTCTTAATTTCCTCTTTTTCATGCTATTTTCTTCTTCTATATTATGTGGGCACATTTGAATATCCGATGTCGTTGGTGTGGGGACATATCCCACGCTAGTGATAGGTGTCCCAAAGAGTATGGTGTTGTTCAGAAACCGTACGGGTCCCATAAATCTTTTGGCTCCTCTACTGCGCCTCCGATGTCGCACTATTACGCGGCTACCGCACCTTGGGTGCCGGCAAAGCCGGTAAAGCAGTGTTTATTTTGCAAAAGTAGAGAGCACGCCTTGAAGGACTGTGCGGATTATCTTCGACAATTGGCGAATGACGATGAGCCGGATATCCAGATCGTCCCATTCTCAAATTCTGCGAACACAGCTCCTTCCTCTGGTTACGTGTCACTTCCACCTTCACTTTTTGAAGGCTCTGGAATCGACACGTGCATCAGTGTCCCTCATGACCCTGTTTCTGATGCGACCCCCCATACCTCTTCGGTTCATGTACCACTTTGCGGGGATTTGTGCCCTTGTGTGGAGTGTGAGCCCGAACTCTTAAGAAGCGCGTCTTCTCCCACTACACACAAAACTACATCTATTTCTGATGTTATCGTTGAGGTCAATTTGCAGGATGTTGCAGACCTGCGCAGTGTCGTGCCCACTCTCATGGAGGCGGACAGTCTCGATTGTGCTGAAGCAACCATTTCGGTCCAGTGCGAGAAAGTCCAAGTTATAGAGGAGGCCATTGCGTGCGCTGTTGAGTCTAGTGAAATCTTCGATGATATCATCAGTTTGTCCTTACTGCACCCTATGGGGGATGAAGCCGGGATTATCCCCTCAGATGAGATTTCTTTTAGTTTTTCTTCTAATTTATTTCCTGGGCCCCTTTCTTTATGTACAAGGATGCAGGATGCCCCTCCTCCGGTTGATCAGACCTTATGTATGGAAGTGCCGAAAGCCTGGCGGGATGAGGAAGGTGCAGTGAAGAAACATCTTGTTTCCTCATCATCGTTGGTGCTTCCCTTTGAGGATTGGTTACAAGGGGGCAAGCGGTTCTTCTTTGAAGACATAATACTGGAGGAGAAGAAGAGAGCGAAAAAGGAGGAGATTTGGGGTTGGAGGCTGAGCATCCTACTTAATTTCCACCCCAACCACCAGGTCCCCGGACCTTTTTCTTTCATCAGTTGTTACTACTTCAAATCATCTTATAGCTGATTTGTTTTGATCTTGTAATAATAATTAGGATTTATTAGCTTTTGCTTATTCCTAGACTTTATAAACTATGCTTTAATACAGGTATTTAGTCCACCTTAAGGACATTAAACAAAAGGGCTTCTTGGGAGACAATCCATGGGAACCACCCGGTTCCGTTTTCTTGCTTTAATTTCTATTATGTTTTGTTTGTTTTTTCTTTGGTGCTAACAATGCAGGTGTGAACTCGATTGGATGAAGAGGAGGAGATCTCTAAAGAAGGATTATACCGCTCTTCTGGCATGCTCTTAGGAGCATAGGTACTCTTAACCCAGCTCTTAATTTGCTTCGAAAGTTTATATTTGATTTGTTTTTTCAAATCAAGTCCGGGGGGGAGCGGGCCTTTGCTTACGCTACACACACATTCATGCTAGAATGTTATGTTAGGAAATTTATATTTATTGTCTCATTGCATAACACACACCACACGTGTTTTATTTTTACTCGTGCGCAATTATCGTGTAAGTGCTTGATGTATATGTTTAGAAGTTTGATTGTTAGTTTAGGATTGTCTGGCGGAACATGATGTGACTCGTGCGGTGCTGCTAGTAGAGCGCTCACGCAGCATAACAATTCATGAAGAATAGATTTAATTACAAAGTTATAGTTTAATTTACTTCATTTGTGTAATTACTTAATACTCTACTCAAACGGTGAATTTGGTGAATCTAGCGGTAGCCCTAGGTCGAGTGTAGAAGAGTTGTTAGCCTCGTGTTGTTTGAGTTGGAACGAGAGGATACCTCGCTTGGTGGTTAAGAACTTGCCCCAAGCTATTTTCAAAACGAGTGCATTGAATGATCTTGTTGGGAGCATGAAGTAGGCCATCATTTAGTCCGATTGAGCTTTGATTTCCCAATCTAATGTCTTCATTTGCTAGCCTCGTTGAGCCTTACCTCTCCTATTTGTTAAACTACACCAAAATTTCACCAAGGCCACATATCCTAACCTAATACGCACTAGAGTCAAACTTTAAAATATATACATATTTAAAATGATTGTGCGGTGCGAAAAAAGAAAAAAAATGAGAATGAGTTAAAATTTTGATTGATCCTAACTTATGTTTCTATGGATCTAGAAAAAAAAGTAAAAGAACTCTAAAAAGAATCTAACCACAAGTGTGGTAGTCTCGTGCACATCATCGTGCTTAAATGAAGTCTGGGGGAGTGTGCTTCAAGGTGAATATGTTGAGGTTGAAATTTGTTTATTTACCGGAGGATGAGTGCGTTTAGCCTACGTTCTTCTACTTCATTACCGTACCTCAACCCAAGCCCTATGCCTAGCCTAAAAGCCCTACTGATTCTTGATAAGATCGTCTCATGCAGTGGAGAAGGTGCAAAAGGGCAAGCGTATGACCACCGACCTTGATGGATTTCTTGGAGAGCTCTTCCGTGAGATCCAAGTTGAGCGACGCTCACCTCAGCAGTTCACGCTATTTTCCCTAGGGCGCGACTATTCAATTCACCAGTGATTCACCTCAGAGTAGTAGTATTTTGTATTTTACACTTGTAGAAGTTCTTAAAATATAGTCTTTGTTTTAAAACCTTTTCTACTTTATTTTTACGCTCGTCAGTTCTTTACTTCCCATCATGTTTTGCCTGCACAGTTGCTTCTTTAACATCAATTTTTCTATCATGGGATTGAGTGTTTGCCCGAGACGTGCAAATGAGTAAGTCTGGGGGTGTGATGAGTCCCATTTATATAAACTTTGATGGACTCATCTGGGCTAGTTTTCACGCACTCGCACTTCACTTTTTGTGTATTAATGCTTATATTGCATTTAGTCATAATTCTCACATGAAGTGCACTTCTAGGCCCGATGTGGTGTATTTTCTTGATTATCACTCTTAATGTCTTTCATGCTGTGTAATGTCCCACTTTCAGTGGTTTTGATTTATGTTTATGCTGGAATAGGGGTCGTGCAGGTGTTCCCGGTACAAATATGTACAGGCACACTGCGCACGATCACTGGTTATACTGCGCACGACCACTGATCGTGCGCCGCCGATCTTGCGCGTTCATTTGCAGCCCAATGTGCATTCTGAATTTGGTCGTGCGTTTTTGCGCACGGTCGTGCCTTCGGTCGTGCGATCTTTATATTTTATAAAGTTTATGTCGCAGGTTCCGATGGGATAGTGCGCACGAGCGCCTAACTTCTAGTGCGCACGACCGATGGTCGTGCGCCACTAGTCGTGCGCATTATTTTGCCAGCGCCTATTTAATGCCATGTTCCGCGATTTTAGAGGATTCAGCACTGTTTTGGGCGCGAATTCTTCCGCAAGCTCCGCAGTTTTCCCTCTCCAAGCTCCATCCATCCATCCCCTTCCTTGGGAAAGCTTCTTCCATCGATCCTAAGCTCCATCAAGGGTTCCGGAAGCTTTCCCCGCCATCTATAGCAAGCATTTCAAGGTGCGGCATCTCCTTTTGGGTTAAGTGGAAGAGACCCAGCTCTGAGAAGAAGACGGATGATGTTTGGAGGTAGTGACAGCCTCTGAACCCCGGAAGCAACCAAGGACTGAGCTCGGAGGAGGCTTGACAACC